>JAWNMD010000044.1:0-744191 GCA_035044365.1 Drosophila neotestacea
TCCCGCCAACTAACCACGAAATAACCCAAAAGATCAAAGAGCCATGGTTAATGTAAATCTTTTAGTTTGTAAATCAACGAATTTTATAATCACACACACTTATTCATACACACGCTTAACCAACACACATACTCTGGCATATAGTTTTCCATATTTTCCTAGTGATCATTTAACAACTAAATCGTCCGTTTTAGGACATTTGCCATTTCTTCCCAAAAACAAACCAAAGAACTCGGTACACTTTGGGCCACGTTATCTACGATGACATGTTGCTTAAACTGACCAAAATTACCAGATAAGATATTCATCTAATAGAAAAAGTTGCCTAAGTAATCCAATTAAGGACAGTTTTTTTAATGGTCTCGACTGAAATAATATTAAAACTAAAGCCCTATAGTAATTAATATCAAATGTGAAAATCTCTTAGTTAAAGTGTACGGATTACAGTTTAGAGCGAGATAGAAAATGAGTGATAGGGGAAGCCTAAAAATAGCCATAGATATTCACCTTTTTTGATTAATCCAAAGAGGTTGTGAGCCATTTCAAGCAGGTGTCATTGTAGCATAATATCTAGACTTTATCGATTTTATAGATTGTAAGCATAATTTAGTTTAAAAACATTCGGAGTCAGATTTACTTAATATAAATTTCGACAAATTTAGGAGCACCGACTAAATGTGTATGTATCTATATATATTATTAAACATATTTGTATATGAATGTGGTTTAAGCACAGGTACGAAAGAGAGATCTACATATATACTTATTTATAAAATATAGTATAATATACATCACAAACAGGAAGAATTCGAAATGAAATCTATTCGAAGAATAAACTTTATTTTGCTTATACAAAAAATGTAAAAAATTGATTTATTATTATTCTTTATGTAGTCATTTAATAGTTCTAAACCATTTGTTGTAGTCCTGAGCATGTGAATCCCCTTCATTGATTTCGAACAAAGAAAAGAAAAAACACATTTTCCCCTTTTGGTCTTGCGGATCTTGAGCTCTCGGAGCTCTCAGAGCTGCCCATCTGTGAGACGGCCATCTCCTGTGATAATCTGCCGCTGGACGGTTTCGGTCGTTCGCCAAATCCTCGTGTTATCTGCTCGGTGTTGCAGCCTGGCGAGGATTGCATTTGGCGTCAGTTTGCCCGCACTGAGCTTTTGGAGCGCACAAGGACACCACAATTTCTATGTACCATGCGATTCTTGCGCAGCGGGGGCTTTAAGGCATCCACAAGATTGCGATTCAGTGTTCATGATGTGCGGGAGAGAGTTTCATTGACATCACTGCCTTTGGGACATGCCGAGGTTGCCCTCGGCGTTATCCAGGATGCAACGCGACTACGTTTGCCCTTAAGTTCGCCACGTGGTGAATGTGGCTTCATTACTCTTGCCTCCTGGGCACCCGATCCTGCCTCCGAGTTCTCCCAGTCCAGCAATGGCATGGCCAGAGGTGCAACAGGATTGCTCCAACCGCCTCCACGTTCCAGCACACAGATGTTCGACCAGAGATCGAATAGGGACTCCTCTGGCAACCGGCAAAAGGGTAAGTACCCAATGAATTGACTCTCAAATTGGAGTGCAACACAGTACAGGGTCATGAATTGTTGTATTACGTTTAAGAGAATGAACAAAAGAATTAGGAAAGTAGAGCCCACTAAGTTTTTTTGCCCCGGGCCCCAAGATGTCTAGTGAGCCCTTGTTGAATGCGTATTGTAGACCGTATTAATAGTTTAAAGCGAAATGAAAAATGTGGTATTAATGAAACTATAGAATATATTTGAGTGTATTAAACTTTCTTATATCATTGCTTTCAATATCTGAACAATGAATATATTGAATGTGCTGAATTTGTTATGTCAGTTTTTGCACATTGCATATATGTATAATGTACATATTCAAATATCTTGATTTCGGCAGTCAGTTGTTTCATTTTTGTAATATTGAAAATATTCGAATGTCTAGAATTTAGTAATTTTGTCAGTTGCTTTCAGTTTTCGAATATTAAATATATCCGAATGTCTTCAATTTGCTAACAGGTTTTGATTGCTTTGAATTTAATTAAGTCAATTGTTAGGTATGGAACATTGATGTATTGCAACGTCTTAAATTTAGCCAAGTTCATCGTTCAAAGTTTTTAAATTTTAAGAACATTCAAAGGTCTTGAATTTAGTTATGTCAGATACTTATAGTTTTTAATTGACTTAAAAGGGAATGACAATTCTATTTTATTAGTTAGTTTAGCTCTATTCAAAACTATATAAATAAACTTACCAAATCAGCACATAACATTTTAAATATTTGTTGATAATCCGTATTTACTTATTAATTGATTGCTAAAAACCAAATTGTACCTTTTATCAAATCTTCCTTTGATTGGTACATAAGTCGAAAATCTACTTTAGAAACAAGATTTTTGTATGATTTTTTAAAATGTGATGTTCATACTTACATATTTTTGAGGTGACTTATGAATAAATCTATTAATCATTAAAACTTTTTTTAAAATTGAAATTATAAGTTTTGCAAATAGTTTTAAGTGAAGAAATTGATGATTGATGAAATGATGATGATTTAGGATATTTATTTGTTCCTACAATTATTTAACTTTAAAAATTAAGGAAAATACGAAAAGATTTTTTACTTTGTTACAAAATCACTGGAATTGATGAAAAGACTGTTGAGTTTTTACCATTTTAACAATACTTTGTTGTTTTTGAGTAAATTCTAAAACCTTTTACATATTGCTTTTTTTATTTAAAGGTCATCGGCGCACTCAATCGTTGCCACCGAAGCTGGGCATCCGTCTATTTGTACCACAACAGTGTGGCGTGGAACGAGTTTGCGCCAATCCACGCCTGCATTCATATCGACTGCATTCGTCACTGGGTGCAGACATAAGTGTGCTGGAGACGATGCTGGAGTCGCGTCTGTGCTGTGCTGTGCCACAGCAACTCCTTTCCATTTGGATACAGCGGGAGAAGGAGCTGCTTCAGGAGATCTCTGGAATGGGAGAGTTGAGCGGTGAATGGCGCTGGCGTCAAATGAATCTGCTCGAGGAGCATCTTCGTCTGCTCAAGGACTACTCCCAGGCCAAGCAAAATATCCAGCAGTTAATGCGTGACGGCATCTTCTACAAACGTTCCGCAACCAAAACCGATGAATCTCTTGAGTTTCTGCCCGTCAATCTTCACGTGCAACGCATGTGGGCCCAAAATGATACACTCCAACGTCGTGGAGTCCTTGACATCATTACTGTGGGTGCCTTCACCCGACACGACGCCAAGGGTCGCAAGTGTGGCGGGCTTATCAAGTAAGTAACAACTGTAGCAATATTGTCGTGTGTTTAACAATTTATAACACTACAAAGGGATCCCGTGCAAGTGTTGCAAAACGCGTGAATGTGAAGTGAAGAAATACAGTGTAACTTTTTTAAAGTTAACGTCTTATTGTGAACTAGTTTGGTTCTAGTTTTAGTGTATTTTTTTTGGTTAGACAGTCTTGATTTTATATTTTTTAGATTTATTATATATTTATTTTTAATGCTACAAATGTAATTAAATCGGCCTCAAAAATGTTTTTTTTATATCGCGTATAAGTAAATACATATAATATCGTATCGTATATAAACCGAAAAAAAGGTACTAAGCAGCTAGTCACTCTCAACTAAGCACAAAAGTTGTGTGTTTGGTAGTGTTTTATACATTCTTTCCAAAATCGGTGATTACACTCCGACACTTGGCCAAAAATTACTTTTTTTGATACAAATGAGCCCCCTGATGCCGAAATTTTCCTGGGTGTAGTTTTTTAATTAAATTATCGAGCTTCTAAAATTGATTTTTCGAATGACAATTACATATATCATTAGAAAGAATGTAACGGCCCAGTTTTGGAAGATTGGACGAACTAAGTAGTTTTTCGCTCCAATAAAAACTAATTTCTTATTCTTAAATATCTCCCATTCTATTACGTAAAAGGATTATTTTTTGTTGAATCCGCTAAGTTCCCTGAGAACTGTAAAATACACGGGAAAATGTCCGAATGTAACGTCCGCAACCCAGAATTTGCCTATAAACATATGTAATTCTGCTGGAAAGCCGTGTGTTTAGCAAAATACAAAAAAAATTGAAAACGTAACATTTCTGTATAATGAAGTTTTACATAGAAATCACTTGGAAGGGGGAGTTGTATTACGTATATCGACTTATAATCCAATTGAGTCACTTATCCAAAAACATACTATGCAGAGTAAGCGAAAAAAAATGTGTGAATTTGTAATGCTGGCAATTGAGATAAAACTAACCGCAGAGGAATATATTGTTAGAATATTAACTTTCAGTTGGGAGGATCTGACAGTCAAATACCCTGTGGAAGTAAAGGACGCTGTCAAACTCCTATATATGCAAGCAGAGTTAACTTGCTCACCATATTGAATAATTCTCATTGAATATCTTCCGTGTTTATTATCTGGTTGCGATCAGATGGTTTTATATCATCCTAAGTATCATTCATGCCAAGTCTCAGCTTGATAATTGACAGAGTTATGGTTTTTTACGATTTGTGGGAGAAGAGGGCGGCTTATAAAAATTTGAAATTACCGATTAGTCCAGACCCTCATAATCGTCATACGGGCCAAATTAATCATTTATTTTAAATCGTCTTCTTATTTCTTATTTCTTATAACTATAATAAAATAAAACTTCAAATCAGACTAAATAGTTTACTTTTTTATTAAGAAGTTGTAATGTAAAAGTTGTCCATTAAATATGTAATTGTAACTTTTCACTTCCATGCAAATGCTTTTTGAAAGTAAATCCTCAAATATTTCCTGGTGTGAAAAATCATTGTTCAATATTTAATAAGTAGAAGTGAGTATTAAATCAATGTGAAAATTCTAACTTAGTTTTAGTGGAAGGAAAATTTCTGAATAAACATTTGCTTGTGCTGGAACCCATAACTAGTACTTGTTACAATTTACTAAAAGCTAAAATTTTCATCTCTTTCTAAATTTTATTAAAAAATTTAACTTAAATTTAATTGATCTAAAAAAGACAGCGAGCCAAAGATTGTATTCCCTTGCAGAAACCTGCATTCAAACTTCGACATATGACGGGATATATTCAATCCAATTTGTTCATATTGTGTATTACTATACCAAACACACAGTCTGTGAGTGTGGTTAAGATATTTTAAGAAACAAAAATGTTTTCCATACTATAGGTTGATTTCTCACCGATCGTTCCTATGACTGCTATCTGATATGGGGATCCGATCCGGCAGGCTCTGACATACAAACTATAGTATGTACTGCGGGCAGTAAAAAGACCGATCTGTACCAAGTTTCATCAAGCTCAAATTCGAGAGGCTAGTTTGCATAGAAGCAGACGAACAGACGGACATGGCTATATCGACTCAGCTAGTCGTCCAGATCATTACAGATTGAGTGCATTACACATTTCGTAACACAGTTGTAATACCCTCAGCAAGGGTATAAAAATCAGTATTAACAGCTCTGGCTCAATTATAAATTTGTAAGAACTGAAACGAATTCCAAGTGGAATCCCTGTCTGATCATGATTTGATCTCTAAATTGATCCCGAATTTAAACTTAATGAATTTTTAAAGCTGTCTCTTTAGAGAGAGATGTTGAACACATAGTAAACAATTAAATAATACTTTTATTTTTCTATTAACTTTTCAGGCTGCTGCAGGAGAGCAAGGCATGGAAACTGGAGCAGAGCAATGCATGCAAGGTGCAGGCGGCAAATGATGCAGTTCAGGCAACGAAGCAGCTAAGGAAGGAGATTGTGGAGTTGATGTCGCAGTTATTGCAACTCGCAAGCAGGCGGAGTGCAAGGGATATGATGCCATTGTGCAATGAGATGGTGGCCAAGACGAGAACTTTGCTCAACATTTGGGAGCCGAGTATTGTGGAGGAGGCGGTGACTTTTATAGAACGGCATCGCATCATCGAGGAGCCGGACAATGTGCTAATGGAGCCGATGTCGCCATTTCGCAAAATCACTCAACAGCTTAGTGCATTGGAATTGAAATCACCAGAGTTGGAGGACTTTGCCACACCGGTTGTGGCGCCACCAGATCTTTGGCCACGCGGACAGCAATTGATGCGTTCCAACAGTTGGCATCCGAGCAATTCATCGCCCTCTAGTTCACTGGACATCAATGCTATCGATTCATTGCAGCACGTGGTTAAATGCTATAATGCACATCTGCGAAGTCTTGAACAGCATCAAGGGACAACAATTACGACGTCTCTGACTCAGACTGAACTCCAAAGCGAGGCCACATATCAATCACTGCCACCTAGCTGGCAGGATGCCCCTTCATCAGCTCCGCCTCTACAACTAATCGATCTAGATGAGGTAAAGGTGAGATCGAGGCAACCACCACCAGCTGGATTTTTGGACACCAAACTGATGAGCTCATCGCCATCGGCAAACTATTATCGACCCACAGAGGAGCCAGAGCCTCTTGATCTTACCCAGCTAAATATCGAGGCAAGTGTCATGTGTCTGGTCAGTAAATTAAAGTTCTTTTGTGGCCGTTGCGACAGTCCCGCCATTCGGTTGCGTCATCCCAAGGCCCCCATCAAACGTGAGGGATTCACAGTGGTGCCTCAACAGACGCCAGATGTGATAGCTGCCCCCAAGGAGCAGCCACAGCAGCTGAAACTCGATCTAACACCACAAACACAATCACAACGACAACCACAGCCACAACCAACTGCAGCACCAGTTGTCAAGAAGGGTAACAAATTCACCGACGGCTTGGATCTATCACTGACCACTGATTGGGTTGGTGAACTGCGTCCCAGCATGCGGAAGTTACGTCATGCCATGGATCGTCTGCTGAAAACCGCAAGACTGATGCACTCTGTACAGCGTTTGCAGCAGGATGTTCGTTGCAATCGACTCCAGGCGAGCATCATGTATCGACGTGATGTCTGCTTCTCCCAGGCGGTAAGACATAGACAATTATCTATCGGATCATGTTTATTATCTGACATAAATTTCTCAGTGACTATCAATTAATCAAACCTTAACGAAAAATAGTTTCGATTACTTTTTGAATCTTTGTAGATTAGAATTGTACTTATGTTTATTAACGGTTCGTTTATTTAAGTAGTTGATGTTTATCATAATTTATATTATTTTTTTTATGGAAGAACAGGGTCTCCCAGGGCTCCACTAATTTTTCTTAGTAGTTATACCAAACTATTAAAGACAGGTTTATTAACCAAATACACATTATTTAATAGTGCTATCTGTATTATTTGTCTTACAGTTAACGACCTTGGTGAGCGCTCTAATGCTTCGTCTGTGGGGCAGTGAGGTGGACAGTGGGTACATGACTCTCCTGCGGGAGTTGGGACCGTTGGCGTACTTTGAGGGTCTATTGTCGCTGTACGGGGCTGAGACGGACATGTGGAGTGATATGTGCATTGCCATTGAGGATTTGTCATCCGTTAGCTTTACGCTGGTGCAGGCACAACAGGGCGAGGTCACGCCCATGCCAAGGATAACGGGATCTCGTCAAGCGCTCGAAGTCTTGTTGCCCCTGCCGGAGCATGCGATGACCAACAGTTGTAGCTCATTGTTCAGTTTTAAGATTACGCCCGTCTTCTTCAACATTGGCATTAATGAGAAGGCGACGTTGGGACAGACACGGGAACAGCATCGTTCCAATTTGGACAACTACTTAAGGCTAAATCAATACCTTAGTCGATATCGTAAGCTTGGATTGAATGCTTCAGCTGCAGCGGATGTCATTTCCGGGGAATTGGAGTCACTGCAGTCGGTGCTGGGATTTATGGAGCAACAATTGCGCGCGAACGTCACCAAAAATGTTAAGATCCTTCATTTGGCCGAGGATGCGTGTCGATTGATGGGCGGACTGCGATTCACATCATGCAAAAGTGCCAAGGATCGCACCGGCATGGCGGTTACCCTCGAGCAATGCCGTGTGCTTGTCCGGGAGTTTCAACTGCCGGCCAAACATGTACCCTATGCTCTCAGTACCATGAGAAGGTTCGAATCCCTATTTTACCTAATACTATTATACCAATCACTCATTGTATTCTTAGTAATGCATATAAATGGAAGAAGGAGGCGTTACATACCCTATAAAATACATTTATGTTCTTAAACAGGCGAGTCCGTGCCATGTCCGTCTATAAATTTGGATTCAATAACTATAAGAGTTGGATCAACCAAATTTGGCACACAAACTTCTTTTTAATGTTCTTAAAAGACACTATAAGAGCTAGAGACTTTAAATTGGGTGGACAGACGCATAAATTTCCCATAGACATCAGTAAACTCCAAAGCGCCTTTTTTGATCTTAAACTTAAACTTTTGATTGTATCCGCCACATCGCTTTAACGCATCAAGATCGGATAAATGTAAAAGTGACTGTTTTATATTTTTTAATGTACGCTTTAATTTTTATAGTGTTGGAGTTTAAGATTCATGAATACTATATAATATATTAGGTTTAACTAACACTCTCAAGATAAGCAAAGAAGAATCGACATTTCAAAATTGATGTATTTATAAGGCAACTGATGGCCTAAGACATTTAGTAAATGCATTACAAATAATTATTATAATCAAATCTCCGATACAAAATATTCGTATTCACTTTCAAGTCATAGCCTGAGAAATAGCTAGTCACCAAAACAAATTGAGATTACAGAGACTACAAGTTGCAATCCACTCACTTGGATAAACATTTGTGCAACAGTTTGTATTCAAACTTGTAAATCCAGCAATATATTCTACTGAAAATGATTTATGTAGTCGGAAACTCGACTATTGTTTTCTTACTGATTTTATTTATTTATTAACTTACATAGAAGCAGTTGCTATGCTGTTCTTTCTTGTTATATGTACATCTTTGTCTAATCGAATTTTGGTTTTCTATTTCAGCGAGGGCACACGAATGGACAACGTTTTTAAGAATATTGGCAAGCACAAGTATGCCTTTAATTTGCCACAGGTGATCATGCTTCCGGCCATGTATAGGCCACCAGTTGGCGCCTATGGCAAAGCCCAAACCTAGGTTCAACCTCAACTGCAATTGCAATCGAATTCTCGAACTTCCAGTTAAAGATCGTTAAAGATCACTTAAGGCTAAGTCAAGTGCAACTTACAAGTACTTATGAAAAAACTTATTAACAAAAAAAAGAACACTGTGCCAAAAAAAACAAACAAAATGAAACGTAAATTAATCATTTAAACGTGAAAAAAAAACTTATTGAAACACATATTATCTCAGAACTGTATCATCTTGTTAGTACTTAGAAATGGGAGATGATTTGTTGAAACGCATCAAAACGATTCCATAGAGTTAGCTTTCTTCTATTAATGTATGTATTTATGTTAACAAATGTATTTATTTTAAACTATTATGTAATTCATACACATGTTACTTATAGGGCGCAACGTGTACTTCATTGATTCAATTCATGTACTTCCAGCAAAGAAAGCAACTTGTTAACCAAAAAAAAAAGAAAACAAAACAAAACAAATAAAAAGAAACTAAACAACGACTAATCAATTGATTAAATGTGTGCATCTATTATGTAAGGGAATATACAAATTTTAATAATCCTGGACACGTCCAGTTCCCAGTCTCCGTTTACGTATTTCCGTTGTCAGCCACGAGGGCACATCTCGAATGGGATGAGCACTGGGGAAACGCAATGCCGGCTCGGGTCCATCAAAGGGATGTGTTTTGGCCAGTTTCTGCTCCAGATACTCCTTGTTCACCT
Organism: Drosophila neotestacea; assembly: GCA_035044365.1. Lineage (NCBI taxonomy): Eukaryota > Metazoa > Arthropoda > Insecta > Diptera > Drosophilidae > Drosophila > Drosophila neotestacea. Next base: position 9,802 of record JAWNMD010000044.1, read on the forward strand.
GCTTGATGTCACGATGCTTGTCCATATACAGATTGAAGGGCTGTTTGAGCGGGAAGAACTTCTGATCTGCCAAATACGGTTTGGGGAAATCGTATTCATACACGGGCTCCTTGATCTCTGCAAATTGCATACATTCCATTAATACATAAAAAGAAAAATCACAAAATAGGTGGGTTAACTTCGGAAAGCCGAAGATTATATACTCTTGCTATCCTGCGGCAGCTATATGATATTGTAGTCCAATTTTATCTCAATTTGGTAAGGATATATCACAAATATCAAAAGAGCTATTCATACTGGTCGGCCCTTTGGCAACTATATAGTTCGTTATAGTCGTCCGATTTTAGTTAAATTTTGTCAGGATGTATCAGTCAATATCAAATATTCAATCTGTGAGTTTGGTTAAGATATCTGATGAAACAAATATGTTTTTCATACTTAAAGTCAATATGTTACCAATCGTTTGCATGGCAGCTATATTTTATTCCGATATTAGCCAAATTTGGTCCGGATGTATCAATTAAATATCACAATTTGGAAGTTTGCTTGAGATATTTAAAAAAAAAGAGGGATTTTTATGCTAAAGGTTGATATAGTAATCCGATCCAGTCGGTTCGGAAATATGTACTGAATATAGCAAGTTTAACAAACTTAGAGACAATCTAAGTATTGCATAGAAACAGACGGACATGGTTTTATCGTCTCAACTCGTCGTCTTGACATAATTATAGTAATACTGCAAGGGTATACTATGATCTTCAACTTACGCAACACATTGTGATAGAACTGTGTCAAGGATTCATCCCAGTTGGACTGATAGAAGGCGAGACCCGCTGGGGTTAGATCATCTTGATGCTGACGATAGAACTCTAGCGTGCTAAAGCTACGTTTCTCCAGATTGTTGTGATCTTTAGCATCCAATTTATGTTTGCTCAGATCCAAGCGAGACACCTGCTTGTAAAGGACAAACACCATGCGCTGGTATCCCACACCCTTTGGGGGAAATGGTGGTAAATAGTCAGCCAAAACTTCGCCTTCGCCAATTTTGCCATTAGGTATATTGGAGCTGTGAAATATATATTTAAGGATAAAACCATGCACTATAAATAAACTTTAACAATACCTACATAAACCAGTGTAGACATTCAGCTGCTGGATTTGTATAATGCGCATCGGGATTTGTGACAAGCAGTGTCCAATAATTGTCACCCTGCGACGACTTGCCCGTAATGGGATCCAGCTGGCCATTAAAGCTGACCAATGGCGCTTTGGCCGCCTCCGAGGGTTTTATGACATTGCCATTGTAGACGGGACTAAAGGAATCTCCATCTAGTCCATAGCGTATGTCAAGCGGAACTCGTGGCACAAAATAGGCACTGCCAAACAGATGCTCAAAGATGCCATAGTGATCCGCAAGCAGACGGAGGTCATGTTGGCCTGTTGTCTGTACATAAGCCTCCTGCACCTTTTCCAAGTCAATGATCACTGCAATGTGAACGTGATTAAAATCAGAATAAGAATTCAATCAGGCATGATGTAAAAATACAGATGCTCAATCCCGAGTTTGGTGAGCTTCGTATATAAATTCACCTTTACTCTGTTCTCAGGGGATGGTGAAACAGGTGACCCCCAAGAAATACAAATCTTGGTTCAAATTTCAAGTAATAATTATATGGGAACAGTTTCTGGAAACCATGTTGAAATAAACAACTCTAACTACGAAGCTTTCTTTTGTTGTCAAAAATAAAGAACCAGACTGGGAACAGCTTCTCGGAATGGAACACCTATAACATTACATTAAGCAGTAAGGAACCTCTGTTTACTTACGCTTATTGCTTCTAGCCAGCTTTTCCAAATCTTTGCTCGCTCTCTGCGTCTTTAAATGCTCCAGACGTTGCTTCAGTTGTGCCGAACGCGATGACTTCAGCTGTGGAAAGCCAATGTTGACCCGTGCCACAATCTCTGGATCGGTGACGTTCTCATCTGTTCAAAGATGATCAAATTGTCAGTTATTTTATGGTGATTACATCAACAACAGAACTTACCCCGCAATCGTTGTTCCAGTGTTCTTGCCACACCGGGTGGCTTGCCGCGCAACGTGTGTCCCTGCCGAGAACTAACATTGAGTAGACCCAGTGCTGCGGTTTGTGTGCCACGCAAACCGCCATTTACACCGCTTTTCATTAATAAATTGCTAAAAGACATTGTGTTTTATAAGCAGGCGGCCTCCTCGCGTTTTCATCAATTGCACAGCTGACGACAATCGATTACACTATATGCTATCGATTTCTATACACAAGTGTTGAATAGTGCTTGGATTTGAAAGAACTTTTTTCCGTGGTCCGGCAACCTTACCATACTCAAGTTAATGTTCGTTAAGTTCAATTTGTTTGTTTTCTACGTTTGGACTGAAATTTATTTTTTAACCAAGAAAAGGATTTTTTTGAACAAAATAAGTTATTTCGAAATTAGACAAAGCTAAACCGCTTTTTTTCAAAATATGTCTCGATTTTCTGGCTTCACTGGGGGCCTAGTTCCGTTCATAGCCCTGTGGAAAATCTGCGTTTTTCAGGAAAAGCTTAGAAAAGTCCACAGAAAGTTCGTGCAAAGTTTCAATCAAATCGATGAACACCACTCCTTTTGAGTGGCAAAATTTTTCAGTCGTTATTTTCTAAATTCCACTCGGAAGTGCCGTCATTTTTTCTTTTTTTCTTTAAGAGAGCGAGCCTCAGAGAGAATTAACAGTTAGCTGATGCGAGAATGCTCTTAGAGAGAGAGCCATTTGTTACGCATCAGGCAGTGTTGCCAATTCATTTATTTTCCCGTCAAATCTGGCTTTTTTCAAAATTAAATTGCGGGAGAAATATGAAAATCCAGAGGGTAGCAGGAGTTTTGTGTTTTTCTCAGCCTTTGATGATAGAAAACATAATCTTATTTTAAGATTTTTCGTTTAAAATTCCAGTTTTTTCTGTCATTCTTCCCGCCAATGACAGCTTTTTTTTCATTTAGAAAAGCTGGCATAACTGATTGAGAGCAATGGTTGCGAGTGCCGGTGACGAGCCTCCTACACACAAGCCGCTTTGAAAAGGACAAACTCAAGGGCATTTTACTCAGACTTAACAAAGAAAGGCGCGTCAGGAGTGCGGCAAATGAATGATTGAATGGAAAAGAGCAAAAGTGAATTTTTTACAAAACTTTTTATAGCACACATTCAGTGTTGGTTAAGTGCATACAAGTACATGTTAGATAAGTGCTGATATCACTAAAGAGTGATTACACAATCGCCATACAACGGTCAATGCACACGTCATTGCGCCACCCAATTTTCGTCCCTTTCAAGCGCGAGAGGAGAGTTTGACATTTGCGCTCCGCCCACGCTGTCAAGCCGTCTACACACACGCTCTTCCTGCTCTCTCTCTTTCACCACGTTGTCATTTGCTCTCTCCCACACTGTACTCTGTCGTGTTGTCAGTCTCCTGGCTTTTGAGGTTACGTTAAGGCTGCTCAATAATTCATCATCTTCGTCCTCGTTTTGTTTTCTCTCTTATTTTTTCTTATTTGCTGCTGCTGCACTTATCGGGATCTATTGCACAGTTGTTAACGAAAGTATTGCAACGTTAAAAGTTTTCATCATTCGACCGGACTATGTAACTGCCAATCTGCCTTTCGTAATTGTAATTTTCTGTTTTCGATTTTCTATTTAGATTTTTATGTGTATATGTATGTTGCCAGTGAGCTGATGTTCCCCAAAGGCGTTTATTTGACTTTTTGGAAAATTTTCCACTGCGCACGCACTGAAAGCGTAACCACTTCTAGCCGGTAGGCTGCTGTTCTTTCATCCCCTCTTAACTGAGTCTAGGTTGTCCCACTCCTGTTGCTCTAGAAACTGGGCTAAGTTCATATTCATTAACAAGGGCGGGGACAAATTGCAATTGATTGCGTACGGCATCATCAGGTTTACCTGCTATCATTAACACTACAGTGATCACCAGTGCTAGTGGTTTTGCCACACAAGAATAAACTGTCCTTTTTGCTTGCTAGTGGGTAAAAAGTAAAAAATTCTATCCACTAAGTGTGAAAATATTTATACTTCGAAGAAGGTTAGTTGGGAAACAGAATCTTTAATTACAAATAAATCTACTTTTAAAACTAAATTTCCTTTTAAAAGATATAATAGTCCTGTGTCATTAGATGGATTTGACTTTCGAAAACTATTATTATTTTATTAGAAATTTTGACTTTTTTGTAATTTATATTTAAAAAAAGAATTAAGATAGTAATTAAGGCATATTAAAAATAAGATACAATACTATTAAATTGGGATTTTTAAGGTAAACTAGTAGTTTTTAGGGAAAACTTTGATATTTTAGTAAAGCAAACACTAGTGATGTAATTATAATGATAAGTTTTAAATTCTAAAAACTTTAATAATTGTTGAACCACTTATTAAATACACACTATGTTGCCAATTTTATTAGTACTGATATGGAGAAAGACCTAGAAATTCAAAAGGAAAAAAGTTCTCTATAAATGTGTAATTTCATTTAAACGGTTTAAAAAATCCTTAATTACCCTAGTTTTACTTATTAAATGCACACTGTGTTGCCAATTTTTTAAGTACTGATATGAAGAATTCACTAGAAATTAAATAACCAAAAGTTCTTGATTTCTGCAATTAGCCAAAGCGATTTTTGACTTCCCATGTAGAGCGTCTCTCCCCATCAGAGTCCACCTAGTTCACTGATAAATGATAAGCGACGCGTCCGGGACACTTGAACATATGCCAATTTGGGCAATCAGTCAACTTGTACATATATCGATCGTATAATATAACTCGTCAAGTGGTCTATAAATACGTATACAATATACTTATCATCTACATGTATTCATTTGTACCATATGTAAGTATTTATAGGCTATGGGGACCTCTCGATACAGATCTCGGTGTTTACCCCATTGAGAGCTGGCTATATACGTTTGTACATCAACCTAAGATTATCGCTATTATCAATATGAATGGAAAACATGAAATAATTTGCTAGGCAGTAGCAATCACCCCAAAGATCCCTGACTTTAACCCCGCCCTTATCAATATTTCATCGCAGGTTTTTTGGACTTTTACTTTCGGTTACTTCAGGGTAATTGACTCGTGATTGCATTAAATAGAATCCAATCAAATTGCGTTTACTTTCATTGACCTTTCGGAGATTGATTAATTCGACATGCTACTATTTACACGAGATCTTTATCAATCCACACAAACCATTGACCAAGCTAGATTAGATAATAGTGATTCCTCGACATTAGTTGCAATTACACAATATGCAAGCCTTATAATTCTGAGAATTCAATCAAACTGCTTATAGTAGAAATACAATTTAAATAGTCAGTAACTAGGATGTACATTCTACTCGTTACTATAAAATTCAATACTCGTCACATCTGAGTGCTTAAAAAATATGTACAGTGAAACCTCTCTTGGGCGGACACTCATGGTCGCCCAATTTGTGTCCGCTCAAGGGAGTGTCCGCCTATAGGAATATTTTTTTTTTTTATGAATTCAAGTGGTTTCTTCCATTCAGCGTTTATTAAAATAAATAATAATGACTTCAAAATAATACAAAATTAACTTCCAGTTAATTTACCTTCTAAGTACATAGTATGTGTTAAGCTTAGTATAAAAAAGTGAAAACAAATTAAAAATAAAAAGAAGAAAAATTAAAAATAAGGAAAATTAGCTTCGATTGCATTTGTTACACTTAATTCTATTGCGTCTTAAAAAAGTCATCTATTTTCGTTTGTCAAGCGCTCTTTAATTTTTTGTCCAATATGCAGGACTGCAAATGGCTTTCTAAAAGTTTTATATATTCAAACGCTTTATAATCGTTTAGAGCGAATTTTATTTAATTTCATGATTGCGGTCATCGCCTTATCATCCGAATCTATTTGATCAGGGTCATAATCCGGCTCTTCGTCGGATTCCGAATCATCCTGGTCTCCTGGGGCTTCAATGCAATTAATGTCAAAATCTATAGATTCGTTTTCAGTAACGATCAAGTTATCAATCGACAAAAATTGTTCGAAGCTGATATCGATTTGATATGTTTTTAGAAGTTGAGAGATGGAGCAAAAGTGGCTAGTGGCAAATCGTCTTCAGGCTCAAAGTCGTCTATGCCTTCTCCAAATTTGTCAAAACCCGCTTTTTTAAAACAATTAAAACAATTGTCAAATTTGGCCGCCCACTTCTGATTTTTAATAAGAAAACTAGCTCGTCAGCAAACGTTTTTAAAAAATTCGTGTCCCGCCAAGAGAGGTTTTCGTTCGTTTTTGTCCTTTTTTTAGTGTCCGCGTCCGCTCAAGAGAGTGTCCGCTCAATAGAGGCAAAATTGGTCTGAAAACCTCACCAAAACCAACGTCCCCGAAAAAGTGTCCGCCTAAGGGGAGTGTCCGCCTATTAGAAGTGTCCGCTAAGGAGTTTTCACTGTAGTTCTTTTAATCGTCCTGAAGTTACAACTATAGTTTACTAGCTACTAGTTACTTGTTACTTGTCTGCAATTCTTGTCAGGAATCTAAACAATTTGTACAATTTTATATTTACTAGTGGGAACACTTACTTTTACAACTCACTCGCAACTTCTTTACTTAATATTTTCAGAAAGACTTGTTTTCTCGTTAGTAGCTTGTTACTAACGTTTACTCGTTAGTCGCTGCGTGTTACTCTCTACTGTGCTTCTATTGCAAACTAGCCACCTACTAAGTAGCTTAGTATTTACACTTTACACTTATCATGTTATCAGGCCGTCAGTTGTGTGATTCATTCTCCCAAAACTTGATCTTCAAGAGTATTTCAGTTGCAACTAGTTCCTATTTCGGGTCTGTCGATATCTTATGATATTCGCCTATCGCACATACCCAGCAATAAGTTTTAATTACCTAGAGCACTTGACAGGGACCCACTTGACCCACCCTGCCAGCACCACCACCACCCATGAATTAATCGAAACACTCATTATGAAATTCGCATAGCATTCCTGGATCGCTTTGTCTATATGGCCACCCATAAATGTGTTTATTGTTTATAATCATAAACAAGATTGCGCTTCAAGCCAGCCTGGTGGTATGTATTTGTGAGTGTTTATACAAATGTAGGTGTGAATATGCGACTGAGATTGTGATTAAGTGGGGTGGGGGGCTTAGGTGATATACACATCGTATACTTAACGTAGCTCATCGTGCCTTTTGACCGCTGTCAACACAATTCGAGCTGATTTGTCCTCAGACGCGAGCTTATCAAACCGAAAATAAAAGCACCGAGTTCCCTGAGCTCCTAAAACTCTCGTGCTGCTTTTCTCGGTTTGTCTGTGACCATCGACACATACTAGTTTTTTCCGGATATGCGTCCAGTAGTAGACCGCGTCACGATCATGAACTTTGCCTTTGTGTAGTACTCGTAGTTACATATTGCGCAGTTCCATTGCAAAATTGCCACTCAAGCAATCGTACTTACGATCACTCTGAACCTCAACTGAATACTGCATTCCCAAAGAGTCAACGAGACGTAACCATACCCCACAATATACGCATTAGTCATATGAATGCAAGTTCTATGAATTCTATGCCCTGTAATAGAGCTCCAATTGTACTTCTGATGAATTCGATATATCGATAGTAACACAAAGTTATCATAATCCATTGATATGAATCTCAGAAACTTAAAGAATTGATAAGTTTCTAATAACTCTTATAAGTATTGCTTTGACACAAAGTCAAGATTGGTAGTTTCTTGAACTCATGTGCCCTATAAAGAGCTGCTAATATACCCATTACTAATGGGTAGAATTAGCTGTACTTAACATGCCGAAAGAAACATAATATCATTGTAGTCCAATAAGAGTCAGTTTCGATACAAAGAACTTATCAAAAGTTGTATACTAACGAGCAGTCTCAACTGATTATTGCATTCACAAAATTCAATAATGATTATAACATCGATTTTGTGTCATATAAGAATAAAGAATTTCGATCTAAAGATATATGTATGTAACTATAAATTGGATATAAATTTAAAAATAAAAATATTTACCAACACAAACTATGAGGTTATCAGTTTATTTTAAGTACAATAAAATAATGATAATAGTAATAAAAATATATTAATTAATTTGTGTATACTAACAAAAATTATACTATATTGTGCTCTCTCTGTCTCTTTCATTTCTTCTCTACCTCTTTACCTTTATATCTTATAATCTCTTATCTTACGTAATTTACGTATAACGGTCTGTTTTTTCTAGAATTTTACAATCTAGATAAATTCTTGCTATAGGTTATTCCCTGGAAAGACACAATCTAAGCCAACTTGCTTGGTATTCCAGCTTTTTATTTTTATCTGATAAAAACCCCTTAAAAGCGTAAGCAGAAGATTAGATTTCCACCATATAATTTTCTTTATAGAAATTCCAGATAAAGTTGTTATATTTATTTATAGTTAATGGGTATTATATTGCGGAAAGTTGCATAATTCATGTCAACATTGACATCTTTCTGTCGCACGTAAGCTGAACTTAAAATGAAAATCAATTAAAGTTATTGTCTCTCTCTCTCATTCTCTATCACTGTCTCTGTTTTTCAGCATTTTGTCCGTTGTTATTTAAACTGTCTCAAATAAGTGCAATTCAATTGCACTTTCCACTGTATTCGTAGACAATAAATATAAATCACAATAACAATAACAATAACATTAACAATATAAATAGTTGCAAAATGGCAAACCCAAAACAATTTCGCTGAATGAATCGACGCGACGTATCGACGGATGTCTATAAACAATGACAATACACAAATACACACACATATTTACATAAATGCATGCTTATGGCCAAGTCAAAATACTTGGTGCGGGCATATTGGACTATTTAATGACCTTCACTTTTGTAGAGTAGGGTTAACCTACTCAAACTGCTTAGGGTTAGGTTAGGCTCAGCTTAAACTAAGGTTACAGGTTAAAGTGTAAATTAAAATTAGGTAAGTCACGTTTAGGGTTTTTATTTATTAAGTACATAAACATTTAGTTAGGTTAAGATTTAAAATTAGGTTTATGTTTAAAGTTTACATATATGCTTTGCCTATGTTTGGCTAGGTTTAAGTTCGTTTTTAAGTTCGGTTTAAATTAGGTTAGTGTTTAGTTACATTTAAGTTGCGTTTGATTTGAGTTAAGTAAAGCTAATTTTGGTATAAGTGTACGTTAACCTATGGACAAAGATTAAGTTAGACAGGCTTTGGTAACAAATAGGTAAGGTTGATTTTTAAGAAAGGTTCGGCTCGGTTTGGTTAAGGGCGATTTCTCATCTTGTTAACATTAAGGTTATTTTCGGTAAATTTAGCTCAAGTTTGGACAGAGTTTGCATTTAAGATGAGATACATATTAAGGAGTATGTGTAGTATTAAGGTGTTTATTTCTACACATGGAATTTAAGTAGTTTGATGGCCGATGTCACATCTTGCCTATAGCTTTACAGTCCAGATAAATAGGAAATTTTGTTCTAGTATCGGCAAGTTTATGTAGACTGAAAGGTTGTCGGCAAAATGAGAACACGGCTATTAATAAAAACTTACTTTATTAGTATATTTATAAGACTTATGTAGATTATATTACAGTTAAGTAAAAGTTCGATTCAGCTAAGTTTCAGATCGATCCGCTCAAGATAATTTAAAATTAACTTTTATTCGAGTTCAATCAGTTCATAATTTATTGTAAATTATGTTTTTGTTAACTAACGAATAACTTAGATTTCCATTTTGTTTCGCTTAAAATTGTGTCAAGTTTCGCCTTATCCTTATCTTAGGTTATTTTGTACTTATGTAGGGCTTAACTTAGTTTAAGCTCACAATCAGACATAACCCAACCGTAAACAGCAGTACTCAAAGTAGCAAGTAGTAAAACTAATATACCTGAACGTGGTGCACTTGATCATCCGTATGAGAAATGCAGAAACGTGATCTATTCCATGTGGGTTTCAATAACACTTTTCGTGGTTATCGGGCAAATGAGCTTGTTGTTTGTTATTGCTGTTTTGCTTATTATTCGGACAGTTTGTCATTGTTTTGTTTGGGTTTGTTATTATTATTGTTAATACGGTTTTTTGCGTTCTTTTATTTATACATAGGTCGGTTGGTCGGTCGAAATGTATATAAGTTATTCCCCCAAAGAGCCCTCGTCATTGAAAGTTAGACCAGGCAATTTGCGGTTTTTATTGTAATAGCACAAGATCACATTTAAAAAGTTTAAAATTGTTGTTTCCTCGGGGGAATCACAGATGAAATCTGATGTCTATATCTGGGTCTGTTCATTATATATACATTTTTATTATGTATTCGGTGTTTGCCTCTAAAAGCGGTCAGTCTTATGTTACGTTTCGGTGCTTCACAAGTCTCGTCAATTGATTAAAGTGTTTTGCTCATATAATAAAATTGTATGCCATGCATTTCTCTATTCCAGATCTTAAGAAAACAGCTGCCATTAATTGAACGAATTTCGGTTGAGTCGGCACTTCATTCAGAGGTAGTTCAAGCCGGTTCCCTCCACTCTAGGGACTATTACGCTGCTTCCATTCAATTGTTTCGTATTGGTAGCCAACCAATTGACTTGTTAAACGATTAAATGTGAATGACATTCCTCATCCATTCATCACAATCAACATCTATGTGTGTACACATTGATGTTTTTGTTGTGGCCATGATCTTGTAAGATCTTGAGACAACAGCATCGTAGTCGACTTTAGACTAACGTCGATAGGTTATCGGTTATCGGCTATTGAACCGTCCCGACGGTCGCTCATTCTTTTGACCTCGTTATGATCATTCAATTCCCATTATTTCAAATACTCATAAAATGTCAGATGAATAACCTTCTAACAATTCTTAGCGATTAGCTTATGATCACTTACTTAGAAGTACGTATCAGGCTTATTAAACTATTTAGTTCGGTTCCGTGGGCGATCTTTGATACTGAAAAGAACTCGATGAATATTTAAATTTTCGTTATTCAATTCCTTATTTCGTTCAGTGTACAAAATTTATTGCTCACTTGGTTATACATACATATAACTCATATCATAGTTTGTTTACTAATTAGAACAATAAAATCTGTTAATAAAAAAATGTGATGACTTTTTCACACAAATGTAATAGTTCCCTAAAACAACGTGTAATTACAAATTACGCTTATTTTTAGATATCAAAAGAATAGTTTCAATAGCAACAGTGAAAATAGCAGTTGGCTTAATTTCAGTTAATTATAATACAAGTAGAGATAATCAGCTGAGAGAACTTTTATTTTAGATCGTAAAACAATAGTTCATAGCCCTCATATCTCAATCAAATGTGTGTTTTTTTTTCAAAGGCAATTAATCATATTCAGAGAGGTTTGATTTGTGCTCGTTATATGGTAAATTATAGGACTTTAATTTCAGATAGAAACAGGGTATACACAAATCATGTTTACTAATCTCAGCGCTGTTTTCTCATCAAGCCGATATCTTTACAGTCTAAATTTAGCTATACTACAGGGCTATTGGCAAGATAATAAATAAACTCTTAGCTTACCCATATCAGTTTTACTTAAATTTGGTAACGAGGTATCTGCTAATTAAATACTCCCGACTTGAGGATCCTTCTCCTACTATTTACTGGTTTGAATTTTCTTAAACAAATATATGAATATTTTTTTAAATCAATACAAAATGTATTGAAGTAATTATTATTATGATAAATGACTTTTAAATTTTATTAAAAAGATGTACGCAAGCTAATAAGCAGGGTGTTAACTAGTCGCGCATTTAATATATTATATATTGATTTGTTTCTGGCAAGTAGTTGCGATTGGTGATGCCAAACCTGTTTTTTCCCAATAAATCTGACTTTTTTCAAAGTCAATTTTAGGGAAAATCCGAAAACAACGGGCATCGGGAATTTTTCGAATCACTATATCATATAGCTGACATAGGAAGTGTTTTAATGAATTTTTTTTAGTTTAAACTTTAAAGTAAAGTTAATGACTAATTTTCAGATAGATCGCAATTTTGTACATCAGAAAAGAGGAGTTTGACTGCAAAATTGATTCGAATCTCTGAAGAAGAAATTCAGGACCAATAGACAATTTTAGGAACAGCCCTGGCAATTCTCTTACATTACGAAAGACTTAGAAACATCATAACTATTTAATTGATTTAACTTTCTTCTGATGAGCTTTCAGAATATATTATATATTATTAAGAAATGTTTAATGCAAGACTTTAATAAACATGGAAAAATATCAGCTTTTCTTATATTTTTTTGTTGGAATCGTTATAATTTTTTATCTTTTTCCTACCAAAACACATATTTTTGCTGCTTTTAAGTTGACAGCACTGGTTCTGACCCTGTGACCAATTTGAAGTCGCTTAATTGTTTCTGTTGGCTGTCTGCATGATTATCTATCTGTAATTAGCGGATGTATTTTATAAAAAATTTTCACAATAGTTATTTTGTCGTCATGCACCGATTATAAACATTTTTGCTCCATCCAAACTAAGTTTTAATGATCTTTCTCTAAAATCACCATTCCTTTTTTCTTTAGCACAGCTTTGCATATGTATATACATAATTACATACATACATATACAAATATATTTTATCTACCTCTTTTTATGTATGTACATGTGTGAGCACATACTGCAATTTGATTGCTAATAGAAATTTGCTACTGGAAGATAAGATTGGTTACCGATAATAACAATTAGACAAAGCGCTTGTTAGTAATGTTTGCATTAGTTATATTTAAATAGTTTAGCGATATTAAGTGCTGATACGGTCTCTATATAGGAATTATTCACTCAATGCTTTCCCGTGAGCTGTCGTCATAAAAGTCGACTCAACTATTGATAATAATCAAGAATATGTATGTAAGTAGGTATGCCCTATAGGGTTACATTAATTTTCACAACCCACTATACCGATTCTGCCTAGGAGAAGGGTATAAAAATACCTTTTTGCTATAATAGATTTTTATCGAGCTTATCTAAAATTTTCGAAATTTTCTTGCCTTCTCTGGGTTTTTTAAAATGGTGATCTAGCTCTTGTAGGCCCTGAAAAGTTGGCAGCACTTCTGTGCAGACACAGTTCTCTTCCGTCTTTATCTTCATCTTTGCCTCTCTTTCAGTTGATCTATCTGTCTGCTTCTGCGACATTTTTGTTTGGCTGCAACAGGTGAAAAACATTTATAAAATTGTTGTCATATTGAAAACAAGTTTTTCGATATTGCTATGTACATCAATACACACATGCATATGTACATACATATTTCGTATGTAATACTAGTTAGCAATTATGTAGTTTTGGCTAGTTGCTGTTGTTGTTTGTTTTGTAATTGCAACAACAACTAAACCAATCGCTGATTGCACACTTTAGATATGATCAGTTGTTCTTGCTGTCGTATTTGTTGTTGTTGTTGTTGTCGTTGTTGTTGTTGGCACTCACATGATTCGTTTACTTTTTCACACTTTCAAAAATTGCATTTCGCATTTGCATAACAAGCACAAGAATGAAGATAAAGACTGCAAGAGAGAGAGAGTGTGAGGAGAGAGTCAATCTGTCTCGCGCGAGAGAGAACGGGAAAATGCAATTGGCTGACTAATGGAGTTGCCAGATTGTCTAAATACCAAATTGTTCGAATGAATAAACACACTTTTGAGAATGTAAACACACATTTCTAATATAAATTCCATTCAATGTTGTTGATTGACGTATTACTACACTTGTGTCTTTCCATTGATTTACAATAAGACTGAGGAAATTCCAGATTGTCAAGAATCTGATCATCCATGGGTAAACAAATAAATATTTAACAACATACACTGTCTATAAGTCAGACTATAGAGTATTTTTAAAGAGCGCGCCCCTTCTTACTGTGAGTAGGCGTGTCTGTCGCTTTGTCGCCCTTCGCAAATCCCACTCAAAATCGCTAAATCGCTAAATTCAACTCTCAATTCGCTGTTCGCTATCCGCTATCCGCTCTTCGTTTTGCGTTCCGCGTTCTGCGTTTTGTGTTCTATGATCTACGTTTTACATTGTCAATTGCGTATTTTGTTTTCATTCTATGCTCACTAAAAGAAAATGAAAACTGCCCGACAAAAAAAATATAACGATAGTCCTCTATAAATTTAGATATTTATTTATAATTCTTTTTATATTTTTTCTTACAACCAAACAAAAACAAAATGCAAAAACAAAACACACAAAGCATATTTGTTTAATTGCCGCTAAATTAACTCAAGATCACAAAAAAAAAAAAAATCGAAAACATCAGAATAACAAATTGTCAAACTATTTGCTGATAAATACTTTTAGTTTCTTCGTCTCTCACCCACTGACGCATGAAGAGGATTATACACACAAATTTATATATACTACATGTACCATATAAAATGGGGTGTTCAACAACGTATGTAGATATTTATGTAGATTAGCAGACATTATGTATATAGTTTATTGGGGGTATCTTTGACTACTTTTGACAACACAAACATCTGATAAGGCTTTATGACACTTGTTCTTCGTATTTAACAATAACCCATTACTTAGTATATTCCGATTTCCATATTACACTTCTTTTAAAAACTCTTCAGAAAAATGAAGAAAAAATTAAAGCATGACAATTTGTTAAAAATTATATTAACTTACTTTATTTCATGTACTCTGAAAATATGCGTTTTCAATTTCTGGAATTTTTTCCATTTGCGTTGAATCTAATTTGTATTAAGTATACGCCATGTATCTCATGTTAAGATTGCAGAAAATTAACTAGCTTTATTTCATTTGTTAAGTTTAGCTTACATTATTGGCTTCAATTAAAAATGTAGTCTGAAAAAAGGCTTTTTCAATTTCTGGAATTTTTCCTTTTGCGTCGAATCTAATTTGTATTAAGTATACGCCGCATATCATATGTTGACTTTTACTTACGGCATTTGATGTGTCTGTCTAGCTAGCTGTTTGTGAGATTGGTTTGGTCAGATGAATTATTGGTTGAGTAATAATACCCACACGGTACAGAGACGGGTCACAAGTTTCGCCCCTCAAAGCGAAACTGCAACCGAGTCGTCGAAGTCGTTGGTATTGTAATTTGCATTTGAATTTGTTTTTTATTGCGTTTGATATTTAAATGAAACGTGAGCCGTGCATTTCTGTATTTGTTAGTCTATAAGGCATGCTATATGCATATAATATGTATATCAGGCATATAGTATACTGTATGTATTGTATGTAATATTCCAATCAAGAAGCTATGCAATTTCTTGTCCGAGTCGGGAGAATTTACATGTGGCTGGCAATTCTAAAAACAACTTTCGCGGAACTTGCAAAAGTTCCCAGCTCAGTGCCGTCTCTTCCTCCACCCCTCAAAATGCCCCCTCAACAAATCAAACAACAATAAATCAATCTATTTGAACACTGTCTCTAAATAGTGTAATGGGCGTTATGGCGGGGTGTGTGTTTTTCTGCACCCCAGACCCACTCGGACCGATCGTAAACTGCAATTCAAATGCGTCAAACGATATGAATTGAATCATTTTCAATTAAATTGGGACACAAAATTGACTCGGACTTTTTCGATTGAAAAGCTACAGCTACTGTTATTGTTATTATTATTTGTTTATTTGTGTCTGGGTGTTTAATTGTTCATATGCTAGGCTAATAAACAAAAATGGAGAGGCTTTTTACTATTCTTGTCATTGGTTTTCAATTGAAGACGTGAATTGAAACCGTCTATTCCCATATTGATTCCAATTTGGATTCTGGGAATAGATCGTTCCGATCACACGATGCAAATGTTACATCACGAGTGCGCAGTTATTTCCCATTTCCATTCCCCCCGCAAAATGAATTGAAACACTTTTGAATGGATTTTGTTTTTGTTTCGTTTCATCTGCTTTTTTGAATCGTTTTTATTTTCATTTTCGAAATCATTTTAAATAGTTTGTTCTGTTGCTTTTCCTTTTTGTTTTTCTTTTTTCTTTGTGTATGTGTCTGTGGCTTAACTTAAACTTTCAGCTTCAGCTTCAGTTTTGGGTCTGATCTCGACCTGTCAACGGTCAACGGTCAACGACCTGATCATCATGTTGTGCTGTACTCGTACTTTTAGTAAGATGGTCATTTTATATGCTTGTATCGATAACTAAGTAATTTATTCATGGCTTAGTTTATTTTTTTACATTTTCCTGACAAAATAGAAACACTTTTTGCTTGCATTATTCGTTTAGGCTTTCAAGTTTTCCACAATTGTTTTCTTGTTATTAGTATTATTCTTTTCCTGTCATTTCATAAACATATTTTGTTCGCTTTGCTTGGCTAATTTTTATTAAAAATACATGACAAAAAAATTGATTATATTCTTTGATTTTAGTTTTCTTTAGGTTTTTTCTTGAATTGTTTTCAACATGCAATGCGTCGCCTGCGCGCAGTTGCAAAAGATCTTACTTAAAACACTTAAAAAAATGTTGTGTTGAATAACCAAATAATATACTCGAACCAACTGAAAAAGAATATGTATATGTATACTGAAAACAAAATAAAAATGAAGTACGCTTGCAGCTAATAGGAGGAAAAATTATGCATTTTTGTTTACATTTTATTTGCTGTGTTTTCTTTTTTCATCATTTTGTGTTTTTATTTATTTTTTCGTAAACATATATAAGGTTGTCTCGTATAATTAGGATTCTCTCGGGGACCGATACTCTTTAATAACATTTAAAACTACATAATAATTAAGCACTAAACTAGGCATTTAACTCACATGTGCATTATATATAAATATATATGTACATACATATATGGAAACAATATAAAACAATTGTTTAGCTGCTTAAACGTTAGTAACAAAAAAAAAAAAAGATTTTAAAAATATATATATAAGAGAGAGAATGAGAAAGAAAAATATATGTATAGATCTTCATTATAATCAATATAGTGGCTAATAAGCTGTATACTATCATATAACGATTCACAATTTATGAATATGTAATATAAACATTTACAATTACAACAAAACACACATTCTTCTTCTTTTTCTTATTCGCTCTTTGTGTTTTTCTGTGTCTTTGTGTTTTAAGTATTTATTTTGTAATTTCGTCTCTTTTTAGTTTAGGAGTTTAATTTCGTTTTCATTAACAATGTGCGATTTTCTCTAGTTTCATTCATGTCTTGTCCTGTTTTAAGGATATGATGATGCTTGTAGCACAGTATAACACTTTTTTAACGGTGGCGCACGAAAGTGCTCTACACATTTCTCCATTTCGTTATTTTCCTCTTCTGCCTTTCGTCTGTCTGTTCTCTGCTTCTCTTATGCTTCAATATTATGTGAAGGTACCAAATTTGTAATCGAAAAAAAAATCATTTAAATTTTTGCTCCTTTTAATAACAAATTGTATACTCTATATATATATATAATATTTTGTTGATTGTTTGTAACAAAATCGAGAATCGATCATTTAATCAGTTAACTTAAGCATGCTAATAATTTATTTAGTTAAAGTATAGAGCATAATAACAGATAGATCGAAGGGGAGAACAGAAAATGAGGAAAGAAAGAAAAATTGCTGAAGCATACATTATCATTCATTATGTTTCTTTTTGATGTTGTTGTTTTTCTTTCTTTTTGTATTTTACTTTTTTTTATCTAAAACTTGCCTAATTTAAATACTAATTAAGCACGCTGCGTTGGCGCCACCTGGCGATGGCTAGGGAGACCCCCTAGCAGCGGCTACAAAGGAAACTAACTCATTTTCGCATTCGAAAGAATTTCGAAGTCAATTGATTGGTTTGTTGTTGTTTTCTTAGCAACTGCGACGCTGATTCTGACTCTGATTCCGACTTCGATTGCAATTACTTTAACGATAACGATAACAATTAAAAATACGATTGCCCGCCAGCACAATCGAATCGTTTACTTGCTATTGAGTAAATCCTCTCGACAGGCAACGGCTGCAACAAGCGCCGCTCCACGTCCAGATCCATCCTCGGAAAGCATCAGATCAAAAGTGATGCCAGGCTTGATCAGTTGCGTGATCTTCTCGACCATCAGATTGTGGAACTTGGGATGGAACCGATAGACGCTACCATCGACGCCAACCGTGACATAAGGTTCATCCATCTTGTTGATCAAGGTGGCAATTCCTGCCGAAACCAGATGCGCAGCCCTCTTCGAGACGCACTCACAGATATAGCGGACATTGGCGCAATCACCATCGGTGGCATTGGACAGACCCAGTTCCTCGAGCACCAGACGGCAATTGGTGAAATTGCCGGGTTCATCGGCCTCAATTTCGCTCACATATTTGGTGAAGAAGAGGCCACGTGTGAAGAGCACCTCGGATCCCTGGCCATTGAAGAGAATGCCATTTTGGGTCATCTTGGCAAGGACTAGACGCACCAGTTCTCCCATGTACATGCCCGATATCATTTTCTCGAACGTCTGCTTGCCCGGATTGATGCTGTGACTATCGATGTCCTTATCGAACTCGGTGCGAACGAAATCAAGTGCGCCATTATCACCAAACGCTCCCCATTCCGTGTTGATAAGGACATGGGGTTTGCGATTATCAGTGCCATCAAATAGTTCAGCTTCCTCGACCTTTTCCACATAGCAGGCATTCGAACCCGTACCGACAATCAGACCAATCTTGCAATTATGATTCTTCCAGGCGCAGCTCATCAACGTTCCCGTCGTATCATTGAGAATGGCACAGATATCGATTTGAACATCGCCACGCCTTGCGATGGCATCCTTAAGGAGCTGAACGACATCCTCGTTGACAACGCCGGCACAATCGAATCCCTTGGTCCAGGTCTCCAAAAGTCCCTTGGTAAGACCCAATTGTCGGAGCGGGAATGAGAAGGTGAAACCCAATGGCAAACGCTCTGAATACACATTATGCTCGGCCATAAAATTGGATAAGCATTCGGCAATATGATCAAATAGTTGTATTCCTGATCCGATCATAATGTGCTGAGGTATCGCATAGATGCGTGATTCCATTTGGAAATCATTATTCTCCTGCAGATGGATGAGAAGCACACGGAAATTGGTGCCCCCTAAATCAAGGGCAAGGAACTTGCCGCGCTCATTCCCATTAGGTAAATCCTGTACGTACGTGACAAAGCATTTGACATTCGCCTTTGGATGCGTATCCTTGGCCAATCCTCGACGCAGCTCGTGCAATATACGATAGGTTAACTCCTGTATCTGCTCATCCGTTAGCAACAGTTGCTGACATAACTCGTACACCATTTTCTTTTTATCCGCTGCACTCGCACCAGCTGCTGATGTTTGTATTTGAAATGCATTTACATTTGCATTTGCATTTGTCGTCGCTACATTTGTCGCTTTACTCGCTGCGACCGAAGCGACAGATTGAACTCTCACATTGTCCGTCTCATCGCTACCTTTGCTATGACCATTGAGATTAGTTTTTGTGGCCGTTAGTCCGTTAGTGGTGGTATTTATAGACACGTTGCGCATCGCGCCATTCAGCTGCTGCTCTTGGTCCATATCGTTTAACGTTGTTTTTGTGGTTGCAGTTGCACTTTACAATTTGGCAGTCGTAGTCGTCACAGGCACTGGCACCCAACAAAAAAAAACAATATATTTATATATATATTTGTATATATCTCTCTATTTTATTTATGTATTGCAATTTTTACTACAGCGAATTTCCTTTCACACGCGTCTTTTTTTTTATCTCTTTTTTGTTTTTGCAATGCGTTTTGGCCGTTTTGTGCGCGTTTTATTGTCTCCTTTTATTTACCTTCGCTTTTGCTTTATTATTTGCCGTTTGCCGTTCACACAATTTGTTTTATTTTACTCTTTTTTTTTTCTTTTATATATTTGCTATATTTCTTTTGTTTCGGCCGTTTTTATTTTTGTCCGCTGCACGCGTCCACTGCTGTGAAACGTTGTTACGGAATTATTCTCCGTGGAGCTTCGACAGTTGCTTTACTCTGTCGCTGCCACTGCCGCTGCCAACGTTGAGCGAGCGTCGTTTCCATGTTTTTGTGTGTGTGTGTGTGTGTGCGTATTTGTATGTGTGTGTGTGCGAGCCGTGTACTTTGAAGGAACCTTGAAGGTCAAAATTGACAAGTCATATTGGAGCGAACAACTGTTTCTGCTGGGCCTGCGTTCAAGATACATTTTTGTATATATGTATAACACTTTTTATATGTGCATATCGTGGCAGAGAGCAAGCGCCAGTCGAGAGAGAGAGTTAGAAAGAGCGCATAATTTTTTTGGTTGCGCGCCTCATCATGAATGGGCACGGTATGTAGTAGGGGAGGGCAGCGATACAGCAGCGTCACCAACACAAAATGTGCTCCCAACAGTCACCAAAAAAAAAGAGAGAGAGAGAGAGCGCTGGAAAGAGAGAGTGTGGCATGAGCATAGAAAGAGCGGTCAGGTGTGCATGTGTGGTTATAGGCATTTTGCCATCGTCAGCAATCCATTGTACACTACACTGGATGGAGTCATAAAATATCTTTAAAATATATAAATGCAAGGCGTTAACTCTTTATGTAATTAACTAATGTGTGGTACGTTTACAACTGTTTCAACTGTTATAAAAACCACCAAAATGTACGAAAAATTTTACCAACTTTTTAAAATAGTTTATCTATGAAATTTATAACAACGAAAAGTTAAATCAAAATAAAACTCGAAAAGTTTTTCTTAAACGCTAAAACCAACCAAAAAATATTAAGCTAAATTAATTTTGCTCGTGAGAAACCTATTAAATGGTTTATATTTATGAACGGGTTTTAAAAAACTCACTCATTTATTAGCTTGTTCATCCCAATACTTCAGTTAATTTAATAATTGTTAATTTAAAAAAAAATTCGTGGCTATACGTATATAAAATGTGGCACGTTTGCTCATCAGTGCTTATAAAAAAAAATTGTAAATTTGATATAAAAAACACAGCCAACTTTTTAAGTGATTTAAAGGATCAAAAATTCCTTCTTAATCAGTACTACAAAATTAAAAATAATGTTTATACTTAATACTATTTCATAATTTTTAACATATTAATGATTAATAATAAATTATTAGTCTAATAATAATCTATTAGGAATAAAGTACTAATTTAAAAATAATAAATTCCTAACATATGACTAAAAATAAACTAAGCCATAGAACAAGTACCAACGAACCGTACTACAAATGTGGCAGCTCATTCTAATGTCGACATGGTCTCCTCACTTTTGGTACTATTATTTAGCCCTTGCAGGGTAATTTCAGTTGGTGTTGTTGCTATTGCTATTGCTGGCGTATAACAGTTTACTCTCAGTTTACATATTGGGAAAACGTTTGCATAGCTGTTCACCCGACTGTGTGTGAGTGTACGAGTTTGGCATACAATTTTTGTAGTTGGTCGATTTCAGAGGCGCTGCCTGCTCTTTTGGCGTTCGTGGGGCTCGTCTCGCATATTTCAGCTGCTTCTGGTGCTTGGCCTCCCTTTCCCTCTGCCACTGCACTTCACGAGTACATACATATAGGTATGCACAAATGTATGTGCATATGTACATGTGCGTGTGCGGGTTTATTTTACGTGCCGTCGCCGTCGTCCGCTCTCCAGCAACAATGACAACGACTACCAAGAACCCAGACAAAGGCATCGCCTGACCGATTGTATGTTTGTAATTGCAACTCCTCTCCTCTCACCACACTTGTTGGCCTTCCATCCCTCCCTTACCAGCCACTTGACGCCTTTGGTTCGTTCACTTCACAATTTTAAAAAGAAGTTTCTGGTACTCGATATTAATAATAATTATTGAACAAGTGTTTCTCCAAATTTGTTTACTTACAAACATCCATGTGTTATATGTTTCACGCATACTATATAGTATATATGATACACACACATCCACTACGTGCATATTTGCATTGGTAGTTGTGCTTTGTTGTTGCACTGTTGTTGTAACTGTCCAAAGAGGCTCGTCTTTCTATTGCTCTTGCAGTTGCAATTGCATTTGCCATTATTTCGCTCATTTGTTGCTCTCTTACTGAAGAAACTTTGCATTGGAGCCGCTCTGTGATCTTGCTAATGCTGGTGTGCGATTTACATACGTATATATGTATATATTTACCTAAAATTTCATTTAAGAGATTTCCATTTTAGTTTGGCTTATGCAAGTCTCTCTCTAATTGTGTCAAATTTGGTTTACAGCTCTCTTAAAAAGTGAAGGAATATACATATGCATGTGTGTATGTACAATTTATGACTGCATATGAAATAATCTCGTTTAGCTGGAAATTAAATTTTCTTGGCAATAAGTTAACTTATGGAGCTAATTTGGAATTTAGTCGAGCCCACATAAATATACATACATACTTATGTAGAGGCACACGCCCCTTTATATGTATGTGTGTGCATGTGTCAAATGTATGTATGTATGTAAAGAGACACCGCACGTGTCTTATTTGACTTTTTTTGCCGTAAACAAAACAATTCCAAACAACAACATTTCATAGCTCATATGTACATATGTATGTTTATATACATACATACATATATTATTAATGTATACATATATATGTATGTATGTACATAATCCATTTAGGAGGTGTACAAAGAGCATGGATAATTTGGTTCATAGTGGCTTAGTCATCGTATTGGAACAAAGAGTCAAAGTTTCCATTCCTTATCAGAACTACAAATAAAATTGTTTAAATGTTAAGCCAGAAGTGCAAATACATATCTACATACATATGTATGTATAATTCGAGTACAGTATTGACGTGATCATGCTAATACAAAATAAACTAAATGCTTTTGAAAATTAAAACTTACAAACTATTCAATTTAACGACTGTTCTTATAAGCAAGATCACTGTTATACTAAGGGCATGGCAAAATTAGATTTTGTCGTCGACATTGTTATACAAATGAGAGAGAGATGAGAGATACACACACATGTAAAGTTACGCTCTCAATTAATCCTTATCAGAGTCACAATATTAGCCTAAGAAATGTTTATCTTTTAAAATACATACAAATTCATGAGGAACTAAATTTGTTCTAATCTTTTAAACGGAAATTGCCTAGAAAAGAAAAAAATGGAAAATACCATCGCTATTTTTGTGGGCGTCGTCTACAACAATTATTAAATATGAATGTAATTTACGAGTTCAATTGTTTTTGGGACAAGTACGCAGACTTTCTAATCAGTACTTTCAAGTGCAAAACATATAGACATGAGACCAGTGTTGCCAATCCAACCTCTTTCCCAACCGACCTGACGTTTTTTAAATGCAAATTCTAGCGGTTTTTAGCTTCTACAAAACTTCGGGCAACATTCTAAAATAGCATAATGGTTATGCTATTTACAACTCTGATTATATTTAATGAAACAAAGCTGCAATGGTTACCACCCACGTTTGCAAAGTATTACACAATTTTAAATTTGCAAATCCTAAGCCAACTAAAAATTACTTAAAGTATCAAGTATAAAAACCAAAATCGGTATGCTAGAGGGGCCATATTTAAGATTTGGCTATCTTTTGACACAGGTATTGAAGATAAATGGTATTGCAAATATGTTTCCAAAAGAGCAATAATAATTTCTATTTAAAATTGTATATTTTTGTTTAGTTATTGTAAATATTTAGAAATAACCAATATATTTACTAAATATGTTGTTTCCATCTTCAGTATTCTTTAAAGCAGTAGACAAGCTTTTTTTGAACCAAGATACAAACACATTTTAAAATTATTAAGACTGTTCCGCTTTTCACTTTTGGCAAGATTTTTCGGAAGTGAACTTGTTTTGCCCCTTCTAATTTCATTTCGACTAAGAAATTTCGATTTAAGAAATGTATTCACTTTGAGCTGGTAAACTTAAATCCGACAAAGTAAAAAGCTATAATATTTAAATAATTAGAATGCATTTGATTAAATAAGCGAAAATAAAAAGTGAAAACTGGAAAAGGCCTGTTTAATACTCTTCTCTTTGTGAATGTTCTAGCTATTTCTCGATCTTTTAAAATGGTGATCTAGCTTTTCCAGGCCAATAGAGTTGACAACACTGAATAAGACATGCCCATGTCCGTATGTATGTATGTGCATACATACACATGTACATATGTATGTAATAATCACTGCCACGCCCCCGTGTCATATGTGGTGCAATGAGTCAGCAGGAATGCGCCGTTAATGGTATAATAAGTGCAAGCAATAATGATGAAATCCTGTTTCTGTATAGAGAAACCAGTTTTTAAGAGATATTTCAAGAGAGAGAGAGAGATCTTGTGAGCCAGTTAAAAGAACCCAACCTTTAAAAAAGAATGAACCAGTTCGTTGAACCACTTAACATTCAGAAATCTAAGTAACTTTTGTCTATAATTAGAGGCGTCTTTTTCTTATTTAATTTCAATACTGCGACGTCAGCTTACAACATACAAATGTACCTATGTATATACGTATATACATAGGTACAGACATACATACACTACAACCTTGCTGCTGTTGTTCCCAATTGGGAATCCAGATTTGGGGGCTCGCCCCGTTGTACACACACGTGCAATCGTTTTGTGCATGTGAGTGTGTTGCTTTGCGCTTGCTCATCGCAGTATGTATATACATATGTATGCTTATATATATATATATGCCAGTGTATACACACTAAATAATTGATTTTTCATTTTGTATCGTATGCGGTCTCTCTCTTTCTCTCTTTTATTACAAATGTCTCTTGTTTTTGTGTGTGAGGCCACGCGCAGAGCCTGCTGTGACGTCAATGATGATGACGTCGAAAGCGTTGAGTTTTGTGAAACTCACATAGGAACAAGAACAAGAAGAAGAGACATTCCAGGGGTCAATGCAGTGCGGCAGCTAACGGAAATTTTGTGAATGTTGCGTATACGCCTGTTTGGCGCATTTGCCAAAAAGGCCTTCGCTTTTAAAACCAAAAAAATGGCCATTAATTATAATATTCAAAATTTTTGGCAACTTAAATAATTTCACGTGACACTGCTGCGTCGCCCACGTAAAAAATTTGTTGTTAAAAACTGTCGTAGCACAACCCACAAATCATTAGCAAAAGTAAAAACAAACCAAGACATAAAAATAAAAAGAATGAAAAAAAGCAGCTACTAAAACTATCAAAAAATTCAACGAATTTTTATGTACTAATAATATATGTATGTATATTTTTTTGCAATTCATTATGCAGCCTTGAATACTCTTTCCTTCTACCAAGACTATCAAAAATTCAACGAATTGTTGTGTACTTTATATGTTTTACATACGTTAATGTACATAAAAATTAATATTTAATATATAATTTTTTTTGCAAATCATTTGTTACGCAGCCTTGAATACTCTTTCCGCTTGCTGGCTGCTAATAATAAGCTGTCAAAGAGGCGTGGTCAGCATTCAAACTGATTGCAGATATTCCCCAACAAGTATTCCCATAAATTACTCATCGTATACATATTGTGCTAATTTCAGTTTATATGTACTATACGTGTTTGTATCTGTTTATCAGCTCATCCCTTTAATATATCTTTATAACAATCCCCAACTCCGATTGCATCAGCCTTTAAACTTTGGCAAGGTCAAATGCATGTTCTGGTATAACAGTAACAATTTTGCCATGTGGCAGCTCTGCTCTCTCCCCATCCTAATCAGAAGTGTAAATGTATGTATGTATGTGTAGGTGACGATTGAAGAGCATTCTGCAATGATGACTATTGAACTAAAAACAAATAGAGGCAAACCCGTTTGTCATGCGATATCTTCGATATGTGTTTAGCCAGAAACAGAAACTGGTTGGTTTACATTTTTTTAAACAGCAGCTAGCAAAAGTAAAAATAAAAATAAAATATTATGTACATTTGTACCTACATATATAAAATAGAGCATAATATAGGAAACAGCTTGCCTTGGAAACATTAGAAGGCATTTGAATTTCGACAGCACGTTTCAAGCACATGTGAGACGAACAAGTCGATAGATAGACCGTGAACTGGTGGGTCCAGCCAGACATTCACATGTGATTAGAGAGACAAGACAACATCGAAATATTATACATCACATGGTCTGCACGTGTACCCCAAGCATTTGAAATTTCAACATCATTTGACATATTTACGTATGAATGTCTATACAAAATACTGTGACTCAATTTGAATGCGCGCCACGTACTGGTGCTGCCAGACAAGCTAACTTTGTTACTGTTGTCATTCTGTTGGTGTGGCAATGTCAAACAGTAAAAATTATCGTGCTATCGGCGCGCGATATAATTCAGTTTTACACAGCACTATTTGGTTAGTAACACAGCACTTGACTAGTTTGCTGGCAACGCAAAAAAGAAACGGAAGAGCGGGAGTACTTGTTGTTTTTTATTTTTTGCGCCACACGCTAAAGAAACACTAGCACCACAAAAATTAAACAATAAGTTGCAAAAAACGAATACTTAATAATTTAATTAAAGTGATTTTGTGAAATGACAACGTCTTCAATTAAACGACGTCGTTCCCCACACGATGCACGGACATCGAACGATGATGGTGACGGCCTGGAGAATGACAATGAGATGGACAACAACAGCACCAGCGTGACCAACAATAGCATTACCATCACTGGTAATCTCGGCAAGCGTGACTCCGAGGAGGATAGCTGGGCATCCAAGGGATATAGCTATATTAATCCATTTGTGCATCGCATACAAATCGACAATCATATTGATGTAGCCAAGGTGAGCTTCCTGTTTCCGTTTCACATTTCCGTATGCATGAAAGTTCTTCATTCATTCATGCAAAACAGTTTAACACAGTAAACACAGCTGTGTGTCTGTGTGTGGGAAGTATGAGCAATAATACTAACTGAAGATAGCAGGTGACAAAAGCGGGAATTCATGGGAATCGTCTTTGTTGTTGTTGTTTTTTTTCTTTCTATTATTGTCCCTCACGCATAGACATTTCAAGTGCAACATACATATGCACTGCCTGTGTGTGTGTGCAAGTTATGATGTCGATATTACATTCTCGATATACTTTTCTCCCTCTGTGGTTTTATTCATCTCTGCCAAGTGGAGTGCCAAGTAGAGCAAGTGACGATGTCGATAACTCTGCATATTTCATTCTCGATATACTTTCCTCCTCAGTGGTTTTGTCTCTCTCTCTCTCTCTCTCTCATTATTTCTTGCGATGCCTCTGCCAATGTCGTCGTGACGTCGACTGCGAACTAGCAAATGTTGAAACAAAAAAAAATCAACGAGAATCGTACGATTTTCTTGTTGTCTTATTGTTGTTGTTGCTCTAGCTTTCATTGCCGGTTCTTAGGCGCGTTTGTTGCCATGTAGTTGTAGTTGTAGTTGCTTTTACTTGGCCACTTTATTTTTGTCGCTTTTTGTTTCTTATGCTTTTGCTATGTATGCATGTATGTACGTATATGAAATGTGTCCATTCCAAAGTACAATATACAAGCACATGAGTGGTCTACCAGCCCTCCCCTCTTTAACTTAATGTGATAATAATCGAGCAAAACGTTTTGTACACGTTCCACTCTGTTATAATTGCCATAGCCTGCATAATGTGACACTTTTCGGGCCCCTTCCACCCACTCCTAGCACTAAGCTACTACTATTATCGATAGGCGATAGATATACATTACAGTAGCACGCCATTTGGCAACGAAGCAGAACACAAACAATAATAACAAAAACAACAACCCCCCAATATCAAGCTAAATTACCCATGTGAATCACATTGTATTATTTATTGAGGCGGGGAGAACGAGGATAAAGAGCCAAACAACAGATGAAATTAATCTAAATTTAGATGTGATACGGTTCAATAGTTCGTGGTGTTTATAAGCCACTTAGCTTGGACAGTGGTTTAAGATCATTAAACACTATTTGAAGTGGTTTAAGGAGATCAAAGTCTTAATTCATACATATGCATTTTTCTATAAAGTGAAAGTGGGAGTGCGAAAGAGAAAGTGAAAATACCCATTGCACAGTGGAGCACAGTTATCAATTTCCATTATTAATAGGTAATGCAATTTGGAATTGAGGTAATCAAAACTGTATTGACCTAGTACACTTGTACGCATATAAGGTGACTCAACCCGTCAATTAGTTAAAGCAGATGTTTCCAAGCAATAATCAGGCAAATCTTAAGCTAATACACAAACTAGTTTTAACTCGATTCATTTGCCCCTCATCACTGAATCAAGGTCGAGGAGGCACTCATACTATTCAACTCATTGTCATTTTATGACATGCTTATTTATACAAATACTTATGTATACATAATGTATGCACACATCCATACAGTGGGTAATCGCGACTTTAAAGTGAGACAAAGTTTTTACATATTATGTACATACATGTATGTGTTTCATTTGATTTGCAAATTTTTAGTTTACAGGCCTGCAATATAATTAAGCTTTCACGTTTCGATATGTGCTTATTTCATGTTTTAGGGGTTTTAAAATTATTAAATTCAGTTTAGGTTCAGCTATGTTTTCAATACTCATTCTATACATATTTAAAAGTTGGTTACTATTATCAAGGGTGCCACAGAAAACACTAGTGAAATAAAATTCAGCTGAAAGCATTTCCGCACGGAAATTTCTGAGGTGACACAAAATTCCGAGTGACTTAATTTTTTTTTAATCATTTTTACAAATCTTTTCGAATTCGGCAGAAGTACAACTTCTCACAAATGTTTCCACAAATTGCACAATAAGTAAAAGTATTTTGCAGTAAAACTAGTTTTACCTCAAAAGAGCTATATTTCTTTTAATGCTTAATTTAAAGGAAACAGAAGTGTTTCCATATATATTTTTTTCAATACATATCTAACCTGACTCCGAAAATCTAAATCGGACTATGTGAACAGTATCGGACGCCAGCGGATTGAGCTCTGATTCGTTCCGCTCATAATTAGTAGGCGAATTTGGTCTGAGTCACAGCGGAATGCAATTGAAGTGAAACTCATGTGGAATATATGTTAATTGCCATATCTTTTTCGATTTGCAATCTTTTCCAGTCATATCTTAAATGATTTTTTAAGACTTGACATTAGTAAGTTTAGTATTTTCCGCTTGAATTAGTTCTAGATATTCTCGATATTTTCTTAGGTTAAAGATTAGTTCATTTTTAAAGTTAAATACTACCTTATTGAATATCTCCTGACTTTATTAGTTTCAGTTATGTGTTATTTAAATATTTAATATTTAGACACATTTAAAGGTTACTTACAATTATACTTTCTGTTAATTGCCGTATCTTTTCGGACTTGCTATTTTTTCAGATATATCTTAAATGATTTGTTAAGATTGACATTAGTGAGTTTATTACTTTTAGCCTGAATTAGTTCCAGATGTTTAAACATATATATTCTCGATACTTTCTCAGGTTAAAGATTAGCTCATATACAAAGTCAAATATTTTATTCAATACCGTTCATATGTATATATTACATTAGGTTATAAATCTACCAAGTATTCAAGTTTTACATGTATGCATTTCCAAATGGTCCCAATAATGCATAATCTGAATAATTTAGTAACTAAAGGTGAAATCAATGAACCCAAATAGCCTTTCGCATCAATTCAATTGTGATTGTGATTCAATTGGCTTACGTAGAATTCTCCCAAGACGCTGCTCGTGGGATCTACGGATTAGAGGGTTTTGTTTGTTATTATTTGTTTATTTTTAAAATACAATTTGGGATTTCAAAGTTCAGAAACATTGACGTCTTATCATTATGCGTTTTACTCCACTCAGTCGATGTCTGATAAGGAAACGTAAAACACGATTGCGTCTGGAATCACAAATATGATTGTAAATTTATTATATTTTATAGATCTACGTGTTGAGTGTACTTTTGTTGCCAATACGTGTTGTGGGATGTGTTTTATCGCTGCTCTCAGCCTGGATGTTCGCCTGCATTGGCCTGTATGGAGTATCTCTGGAGGAGTTGCAGGCAAAACCATTAACCGGTTGGCGTAGGTAAGTAGACACTTTATGCAAATCATTAAAATATGCATTCATTAATTGATTGATTAATTTATAGGCATGTTCAGTATTTGACAGCGCGTGCCATGCGCATGGTTTATACATCTGGATCATTTCATTATATTAAATTCAAAGGTACTCCCGCTACCCCAAGGGAGGCACCCATTTTAGTTGTGGCCCCGCACTCCTCTTACGTTGATTCCATATTTGTTGTATCCGGCCATCCGCCATCGATTGTCGCAAAGCGTGAGACAGCAGATATTCCTCTGTTGGGACGGATCATTAACTATGCCCAGCCCATCTATGTGCAGCGAGAGGATCCCAACTCGAGGCAGAATACCATACGACAAATTGTTGATCGCACACGTTCCACTGACAATTGGCCCCAGGTTGTTATCTTTGCCGAGGGCACGTGCACAAATCGGAGCGCATTGATTAAATTTAAACCTGGCGCCTTCTATCCCGGCGTTCCCGTGCAGCCGGTATTGCTCCGTTATCCCAACAAGTATGACACCTTCACTTGGACATGGGATGGACCGGGAGTGTATGTAATCTAAACTATTTCTATTTCTATAATTAAATCTGATCTAATCTAATCTTATCACGCACAGGCTACGTCTGCTCTGGTTGACAATGACACAGTTCTATAATCGTTGCGAAATTGAATATCTACCCGTCTATACACCATCGCCAGCTGAAGTCGCTGATGCCAATCTCTATGCTCACAATGTGCGGGAAGTTATGGCCAAGTAGGTTTCAAACTCAACACCAGTAATATGAAAAACACTTGTGTAAAGACAATGGGGACATTCAGTAATCGCTACTTTAATTCTGATGGATCCGTAATCAGAAAACTTTTTACAAATCAAACAACAAAGTCTTTTCAAAGTGCGTAAAAAATCGAGGTTCGCTGATCGATAAGATTTATCAGTTCACTTTTTTTACGGTACATTTTTTGTGAAGCCGATAAAAATTATTAGTCTATTTGACTGTTACAAATTTCCGGCTGATTTAAAAAAGTAATAATCAGGTGTCATGATTGGTGTACTCCAATCTTAACTTAATGTATTGAAAATCTATCGCTTTTTATTAAAAATCGGTTCGAAGTTTAAATATGCCAAATTTAAGTAGTAATGTGGAAAGGCAATGCTTTCTAAACCCTAATATATTTTTTAACGTATTAATGCGTCGATTTTTTCCCTGAGGCCTTTTTTAAAATCCTATTTTAATATCAATGTTCTGTTAAAATTTACATCTCTCCCTCTGTAACTTTTAGAGCTTTGGATGTGCCCACATCGGACTATTCTTTTGAGGATGTTATTATTATGAGTCGAGCACGCGAGATGAAAATCCCTTTTCCCGGTGACATTGTGGAAATTGAGCACACACTCGATTCTCTGGATCTTTTAGACTCGAAGCGTGACATGGAATTGTGCGAGAAATTCCTTTCGTTATCCAATACAGATAACGTTGACATTATCACATTTGCCGAGCTACTTCAAGTCGATCTCAAGAATCCCGAACTGCATAAATTATTCGCACTGTTGGATCATGTAAGTGTAGTAGTAAATAAATATTTATGATATTCACATTAAATCTGACTCCTTTTTTGTTTTTTTTTTAGCGTCGCAAGGGTTCCGTGAGTTTGAAGAGCTTTCTGCTTTGTTCGCTATTTTGTAAATTGAAGAATTCCGAAATTATAACATTTTTACGATCTTTAATCAAGGTAAGTAAAATTTAAATTTTGCATTAATAGTTTATACCTCACCTTACACTCCACTTTTCACTACAGTTGTACAGTCCTAGCAGTCAACAAATTGAGAGGGAGAACTTTATACGATTATTGCGACATGCTGGTGGCAAGTTGAACGATCGAATGAAGGCACAGACACTCTTCTATGCGCTGGACGTCGCCAATGTGGGCCATGTTTCATTCGGTAAGTTCTCGGGAGTTAGATAATTATTCAAGAATCTTTTCAAAATATTATTTACAAGTATACCTAGTGTACAATAAAGATTGACAATATTATATTGTTAAAATAGTATGTAACATGCAAATGCATGTAACAGACATAAGGACACAAACTTATATTTTTCGCCTCATTAAATTTGTTTTTGGCCGTAAATTTTCGATTTAAATAAATTAATATTCAATTGAATTTGTAATTTGCTTAAAGCTTTTATTCTTTATATTTGTTCAACCCTGTACTTTGAAATTACAAAAGGGTCTATTAAGTTTGAACAAATAAAAATGCAAGTAACAGGCAGAAAGAGACGTGGGATACTCCATAAAGTATATATGTACATACATATGTATATTCTTAATCAGCATCAACAGCTGTCTGTCCGTCTGTTCTTTTTTTGAACCCCCAGATCTCAGAGACTATAAGAGCTTGAGAAATCAAACTTGGTACATATGTATGTAGGATCCTCTATATCTTCCACAGATCAAGTTTTTCTTAGAATTCATAAAACAAATTTCAAATTGATATAACAAAACTCAAAGTCGAATTAACTATAAGAGCAGGTTAATACCGTGAGTTTTGGTACATGTGGTATACAATACATTCCGAATCTGTCCTAAATTTCGTCTCAATCGGATAATAAACTCGGAAGTTATTCAACAAGCAAAGGGAATGTACTACAATGTACCAAGCTTGCGGGGTGTATGCTTTTCAACAATATTGGTCTTGTATCACTATTTGTTTTTACTACTATTTATTTGCTCTCCCCACTATTTGCTCTTTCCCATTTGTACAGGGTTTCCTGCTGTTGAGCTTGTTCCACTGTAGCTTTATGAATCTTTTTAACTAATTCTAGATTTAAGCGGAAAAATGCATTAAAACTTCAATTGATTTGGAAAAAAATGTTAAATTAAATAAACAAAAAAAAGCAAATGTCAATTGGAGCACATAACTAGTTAAATTACATAGTTGCTTATTGCTAGGAAAAAATATTCAAGTTAAGACGTGTTTGATTAACAAATTTAATTTATATTCCCAGCTCTATTATTATAATACAAAATTTAATCGAGTCCTATTTGCAAAAAAACGTAAACGAAATTTTTCTAGAAATTGACTGTTAAAATATTGTGGCTTAAACCTTATATATTTATTTTTATATGCAGGCCTAGCATAGATAAGCAGAAAAGGCCCTGTAGTATTTACTTTTAGGCGCTTACATTATTTTCGCAAATAGGGCTTAATATACAAATATACCACATCTTATATTTTAAAATAAAATAATAAAATAAATGTATGACTCACGTTTAAAATTTTTCAAATTTTCTTGTTTTACAGATGCATTTGCTCAGTATACGGAATCACAGACAAACTACAAGTTTCTCTATCACAAGTCGGAGCATATAAGAAGGACGAAGAACAAAGCTCCGAAGACAACCTCCGTCACATCGAACTAAGCGGGAAATTGGGAAACGCATTTTGGAGGCTGCAGCAAACACACAAAATTTTAGCTGTTTTATAGTTGTTCGAAAGCTGTGCCATACAGCAACATGCGGCATGTGGCAACCGCCAACATGAGCGATACAGAGAAAGATATATGAAAAGAGAAAGCGAGAGAAAGAGAAAGAGAGAGAGAGAGAGAGATACAGCGCAGGCGAGAGGGTAGTTTATTAAAGTTCGTTGCAAAAAGGGATATGAAAGGCAAAGTCAAAATCAACCTAAGCAAAAAGTTCAATTGTAAACTATATACATATATATATATATATATATATTTTGTAATATTTAAATTATTTATTGTGTACGTGTTTGTTGCCAACTGTAATTAGATTTGTTAAGCTTGAGACAGGTTCAAATATGGTCGAAACATTTGACCTGTCTGCACATAATTTGTAAACTCTTAACCCTTATATGTATGTACTTGTACTTTAACACTTAACGCAAGTAATTTCATTATTGTGATTCTACTTGTATACACATACTTATATATACATGTATCTACATCTATCCACCTATTTATCTATGTATGTATGTATGTATATTTAGCCAACAGCAAACACCAAACTGACTTGTATTCCATGCCGACAAGAACAATTTGATTTGTATTCTTATCAAAGTCATACATACTTAATTCTTACCATAGTCTAACTATACGATCAGCCAGTGGATGGAAATAAAAACTCTTTAGCAAATTCATGAATACCAAAAAGAACCTCCTATGAATACACTTACTCTGAACCGAATATTAGAACAGATTCAGCCATAAGTTAGTCCATTTCTTCGGTTCAACTCAACTCCTTATGGTATTTGTTAATTGCCATATTATTACATATATACAATACAATTTGTGCATTTGTAACTTACACACAAATATAGACTTTTGGGCACGACTTGAGCACCCCTCAATCTAACTTCGTAACTAGCTGTACTTAAGCAACCCATAGACTTATGCCCAGAGACAGAAACAGTTGTTCACACACACACACACCACATACACACACAAAACTCACACACGCATGCATAGACATTATGTTTCATTATTTAGCAGGATTTTTTGTAAAAGCAACGCAAGAATAAGTATGTTTCTATGCACTTTTCCTATGCAGATCCATACTATAGTATATTATTATTTATATTCTTTTATTTCATTATGTTTAATATTTTTACAATTAATGCAAACTTACATTTGTGCAATTATGTTTATATATTTTTTTCTAAAAATGGATTGTAAATATTTTCTTTTAACTATATATATTGAATACCTTGAAACATTAATTTCAAATTGATAAATCATTGACGAATTTGCATAGATGCTGGCGTTGTTTGATTGGGCTGATGTCTTTGGGATTGCATCTCGTGGCGCAGCACCAATATTTTAACATTTATATTTGAACTAAGCATAAGGAAACTACATATATACATATAGATATATATTATATATCCTTAGTGTGTACATGATATTAATCCAAACAATGTATGTGTACGCGTATGTGCTATTACTTATACCAGATATTATTATTGTTAGCAACAGATACATCCGGTTGAGAGATCTGCTCAAATAAATAAATGTCTACCTTTTAAGCAGAAACTAAAACAATCATGTGTTTAATATGTACTGGAAACGTATTCCACTTCGGTGACAACCGAGTGATTTGACTGTGTGTATCTCTAGTTCGGTCTATCCCAAATTCCAACTTCATAAACTTTGTACACAATTGTTAAACAAAACTCCCTCCTCCAATCAACATATATAAAACTGACTGACTGACTGATTAACTGACGAGACATCGCGCTGCAGCCCAATCGTGTAAAGCTTTGAGCTGAAATTTGTACACAACATAGCTGAGATTTAACTATCGTGCAATAAGACGGGGTTTTTCGATATTCCCACTAGAAGGGATTAAAATTAAATTATTAGTATGAAAAAATTGTTTGTTTTTTGAGCTATCTCAACCAAACTCACAGATTAAGTATTTCTTACTCATTGTTACATTCTGAAAAAATTAGGCCAAGATTGGATGACTATATCATATAGCTGCCATAGGAACAATCACATGCAAATTAATCTTTAGTATGAAGAGCTTTGTTGTTTTTTAAGCTATCTTGATAAAATTCATAGACTAGTTTTATCTCGACAAATCTGACCTTTACCTGATTTTCGAAAAGATTTTATCTTCCAAAGTCCACGTGCAGCGAAAACTGAAAACAGCTCAACGCCGCTATTTACGTTTCCGCCTTATGTATAAAATTACATAAGGTCAGGTTATAACTCTGAGAAGTGTTCCTTATTTTTACTCCACATTTCTTCCCGAGATTTCAGCGATCATAGGGAGCGAAGGGTTGATTTATAAATTTGACAAATATTTGTTCGCTTTGCTGAATGTCAGTACATAAATGTAAATAACGACATTCTTAAACATTGTACTATGTTTTAACTGCAACTTTAATATAATTAAAATATCATTTTAGATAAACTGCTTAAAACCACAACAACAATTTAGCTGTTTGTGCAAAGAACACGTGAAGAATGTATGTGTAATAGACGTGTCAAACTATTTTTGTTTATTGAATTCCAAACCAAATTACTATACCGATAAATAGAATAAACAGAAATGACCACATTTTGGAGTATTGTTTTTTTTTTTTGAATTTGCGGCAGTCCATCATCATTCAGGTGAAACAACTGAATATTAGAATCTTTTGATTTTTAGTTCGGTAATTTAATTTAATCTACTTACTCGATTCCTATTTGGGATATCAGGTGCATTTTCACCATCTTGAACTTCATTGTCGTACGCATATAACTCATCGAAAAGGTCGTCTTCAGGTTGTGGCTGGGCCATATTATAAGTCTTTTTCAAAAAAAATTGTGAAATTTATTTTTTTACATATATGTATATGTTGTGTATGTCAGATGATTTACACTAACAGTAACGAAAAGCAAACTAAGTATTAGGTTTTTTAAAAAAAAAAGTATTTATCAGGCAGAAAGTGGCATGGCAGATTCCATACAGTATATATATTGTTGATCAGCATCAGAAGCGGAGTCGATATAGCACTGTCCGTCTGTCTATCCGTTTTTCTGTCTGTATGAACAAAAGGATCTCAAAGATCCCGAGAGCGAGCAGGGGGCAAGCTAGTATGCTCTATAATTTTGAATTCCAAATTCTACTGTTTCCAAAAGAAATTAAAATAATTTTCATTTAAATTGGTTTGTTTTTGCCTTAAGTATACAATCCGCGAGTTTTGTTGAGTTATCTTAAATTATTACAAATATTGCCAGAAATCTATATATTTTTGGGTAATAAGCAAGGCTGCAAACCTCCAAAAGTTGGGGGGAGGTTCGGTTCGGGGGTTCGAACCTTGGTTCAATGCTATTAATTTTTCTTGCTACCTTTTTGCTGGTTGCATATTTCATAAGTTCTTTAAACATGTATGTGTATGTGTCTATTACTTAAACAAAATTCCAAACGTTAAATGTGAAAATCAAAAATATTTATGCGCAGAAGTGGTAAAAGAATTTTTAATACAACAATAATGCGATCTTGAAGATTTGTTGAAAAATTATCGATTTCTGTGAAATGTAGACCGAAATGCTATGTTTATATTCATAACATTTATATTTAACTTAAAAAATAGTGAAGTCTTCATTTAGTATTTATTTTATTTCAAAATGTTTATTTAATAGATTTCTGATGTGCTTTTATTTTATTTAAATTTTTTATTTGATTTAAATTATTTGAAGCAGAAGAAAAAGACACAGCTTTGTTTAAGCAATTAGTAACAGTTGAATTGAACAGTAGTTTTCGATCTTTCCTACTTTGTCGAAATATAACTAATGTCATATTACCCTGTATGTACATAGAGTACGTAATATAATGATAATACAGAAATTTTTATATTGGTTGGAGAAAATGTTCGAACCGAATCTTTTTATTATGAAAGTGCTCCGGTTCGGGTTCGGGTACGGTGCTCGAAACTTTAAAGGGGTTCGGTTTGTGGTTCGGGTTCCTTGGACTACCCTGCAAGGTTCGGTTCGGAACCGGTTTGCAGCCTTGGTAATAAGTAAACAAAAGTTGGTTAAATCGTTTTAGTCGGTTTTCTGCTCTCTAGCTGATTAAACATGCGTCAATTAATTTTTGTAAAATTTACATATACAGAGGAGATACATACATAAGTAGTTATAGTAGTTATAGTATACTAGCATCTATTGATGGTTCATCTCATCGATAAGCCTGGACTACTTGGTGGGCGTAAACCTGGAGCTGAATGCGCTGCCGGCGCAGAAACGCCCCGCAGTTGACGTTGCCAGCGTTGATCTCTAAAAATGTCAGAGTTGAGTTCAAATCGCAGAGAAGTGAACGTCGTGTGATTAACGGATATTGATTCGATAAACACTTTTTTTTCTAGTGTAAAGTGTGTTTTGTGTATGTGTGTGTGTCAAATGCAAGTGTAAGGCATGAAAGGAAGCCTTCAGTTACTGCAGTTGCTCCTTCTGCTGAGCTTACTGTACTCCGTGCAGAGTTTCGTCAATTCGTAAGTGAAAGAAAAACGATGTAAATTACTTCGTTTAATTCCCTTCACAACTGCTCCGCTTAGACCCAAGATCATAACCAGGGATGGCAATCTAATATTCGAGTCTGGCGCCAATCGTAACATTAGTTTTCGACTGAGCGGCAAATCTCGTCTGATTATCAATGAGGAATACGATGTTCTGGATCTCTTGTTACCCATCAGTGCCAACAAAAAGCGACCCTCGGGCGCTTCCAAGGACGAATGGAGTGGTCCTGAGGACTTTGTGGATCTACGAGATCTCGCCGATCAGTTAACTGAGTTCAGAACACAGGCACTTGGTCCCAATGGACTAAACTCTATGTTAAGACAGCTGCAGAACAGGTATGGAATTGGATTTAAAGCAAAAAAAAAAAAACAAAAGATGGGAAAAAAGAACAGAACATTTAGGAGCATCCTTCAGGAGTGCTATTAACATATGCTATGAAATATGAAAGAATCAATCAAGTTGAGAGAGAGAATGAGAGCTTAAACATAAATAATGATGAAATTTATAAGATAGTAAGAATTAGATTAGATACTTAGTTTAAATTATTCGGTTCTACAAAATTCTGTTACGTTTTTTACATTTTGCGTGAATTTTAAAAGACTTCAAAGAAGATAGGAATATTTTCGACTGTCGAATTTAGTCTATAGATAAGACGGTTTTTTTCTCCTAACAAATTGGACTTCAATCGGATCGAATCATTCATTCATGGGTATTCATTTAAACTATGTTTCACTGATCGGACAGTTCTGTTTTTTTCTTTAAGAATGTGCTATTGAGAGAGAGTGGGTGAGATCAGTTCTGAGTCGAGTAAGGATGGTGTTGTCCTTACGATGATAGGATGCAAAGTATATGCTATAAACTGAGTTAAAGAGTTTATACCAAAGGTTTTAGGATTGCCAATCCTCCATTTCGATGGCCCTTAGTATGTTTTTAACGTTGATCTTATAAATATTGGATGGCTGTATGAAAACCTTTATTGAAATTTGGCAGATATTTAGTTCAAAGATGGAAAGTTACCCTGGTTACTAAATTTGTTAGAATAAATTAAATAATCCACACCTTTATATGTACATTGTACATAAATGGTTACAAATATAATTCGATATCAGCTATTATTTTAGATATACATTTTGAATAGAAAATAAAAAGGTTTGAACGGGAACTCAAACTATAGTGAATAGAGATTAAAAAATACTGGGGAATTTAATAATTTATATCACTGGGGACTAAAGCTAATGCGCTAGAGTATCTCAGAAACCAATTGATGATCTAGGTAGAACAAGATTAAATTATATAAATTTTAGAAACTGTCCATCGTTACGAATTCTTACCTGTAAGCAGCAAAAATGAAACTAAAGGAGGAGCTCTACATTCGCTTGTCTTACGAATAGATCTTATTTGATAAATATGTTTTATTATTATCATATTATTATTGTACAGAACAAGGGCAAGTCGGGTGCTGTTGCGGCGTCTACAGGGACGACTTCGTCAGGTGGAGAACAAGGCACAGCGATTGAAGACGAAGCTGGAGCTGGACAACTGCCAGAGTAATCCTTGTGAGAACGGGGGAACATGCTACAATACCTACAATGGGTTTAGATGCCAGTGTCGCGGTGCCTTTGAGGTAAGCTTGGATAGGAATGTAAATGTGGGTGATAATATCGAATTTTTCTAAATAGAAATTGATGTTGAATTGAATAGAAATGTTTAATTTACCGGTGTTTGCTTGATGTTCTCAAACTTGTTAGGTTTTCAGAAAAACCACCGAAATCTCCAGTTTTTAAGTCTGGTTGCAGAGCACGAAATTAGTTTCCAAGAAATATTTAATATTTTTAGTAAAGTAATTTAAAGAAAATTAGCTCTATTTATTGTGTCAATATGGTTAATATTTATTAATTCTTAATTTTCTAAGGCAGTGTTTTTTTTTTTTAAATTGTTTCTATACTTACAATCTTAAACAATTGCCGGATAAAACAGAAGTTGCTTTTAAAGCATCAGCAACTTGAAATAATACAATGACAATTAAGCGGACAATTAAGCAATTAATCAAGCATCTCCCAATTTGTATATTCCTTCCAAATAATAAAAAATGTTGAAGGTCTTACTTAAGCATTTAATTTGGTGATGACTTTTTCAATTGGCTTAAATCCTTTACAAACCAGCCATTTCTTCATTGAAAAATAATTATTACGCAACTCGGTAATCGACATTAGAAATTCGCTACTATAAACTTAATACAAATTTTCAACTTTGTCTGCTTTGAAACACAAACTCAAATATCATCAACGATATTGCTTAAAATTTGACAACATGATCTATTAATAGATGAGTATCCTTCGTGATTTTTCGTCACTAGCGTGGACTGCCGTGCTCAGTGATCAGGGTCGCATTTGAGTTAACTGTGCGAGAAAATTCAAATTTATGGACTTAACATATTAAACAGCTTGTATATTAAGAAACTTCCAAGCACGGGGCGTATTTAGGGGCGTCTCCTATCTAGTTGCTAACCAGGTTTTCCTTTCTCTCTCTTTATCATTGTCGTCATTTCTAATTCCCTCTCTCTCTCTCTCTCTCTCCGTCCCTAACTTACTCTCTCAGGGCAGCAAGTGCGAGCGAGATGTAAACGAATGTGCCTTATTTGAGGGCACGGATCTTGGCTGTCAAAATGGAGGACAGTGTGTGAATCAGTTTGGTTCGTTCAGTTGCATTTGCAATACCGGGTGGCATGGGATGCACTGTAGTCAACGGAAGACGGACTGTGGAGCGGCAAGTGCCTGGGAGCTCTGTGGTCATGGGAGTTGTGTGTCCAGCAGCGATTCTCTTGGTTATCGTTGCATCTGTGAGCCTGGCTGGAAGAGCAATGGTCTGACCCTAACCTGTACCGAGGATGTGGATGAATGTGACAGTGCCGCCCATACTCCTTGCTCCACCAAATGCATCAATCTGCCCGGCAGCTTCACCTGTGCTCCCTGTGCACCTGGTCTGACTGGCAACGGGGTCAGTTGTCGGGACATCAACGAGTGTGAAACAAACAATGGTGGCTGCAGTCTTAGCCCTCGGGTCGAGTGCATCAATAGCTATGGGTCTAGCCACTGTGCTGAGTGTCCCCTCGGCTGGACTGGAGATGGACGCAGCTGTGTGAGGAGTAGTGGAGGTAGTGGCAGCTCTAGTGATTCACCAACTGTTCATCCAAATGCCATTGGCTTGACCAGCTGCTCCCAGCGAGCTGCATTCTGTCATCCCTCGGCTATTTGTTCCGCGATCTCCAACACCATCATCTGCAGTTGTCCACAAGGCATGGTGGGCAATGGATACGGCGAGAACGGTTGCATCCGTGGCACCAACAACAACTGCAATGATCTACCCTGTCTGGTAAGTCTCTGATATCAATGGGGAAGCCATTAGTTTTAATCAGGGAATCATTAACCAAAATTAACAGTTTCAAGTTCGTTTCCGGTTTATATTTCTTAGCTTTCTGTAAGGCTGTTAATCGCTCAGAACCGGTTTTTCGGTTATTCAATCCAGATAATTAACATAAAATTTGAAATTATTTACCTCTCCTTCTTTGCTAAAATTCAAAGAAAATTTTGAAAACATTTTAGAAAATAACATAATTGTGTTGCATAAAAAATAAAAAAGTAGTTAAAAGTCGTAAAAATAATTTTTTTTTATATATAAAGAAAAAAACAATACCACTTAAAATGGCTACCAATATACCATATAAACATATCGCTCATTTACTAGAAGAGTGACACATCTCCCATTTGATTTACATAGGAGATTTGTCACTCCTCTAGTAAATGAGCGATGTGTTATCAATGTGGTGTAATTAGTTCAAAGTAAACTGTTAAGCATAAGCAAAGCAATCAATATTTAACAAAATTTCATTTAAACTCAATTTATTGATGACCTAGTAAAATGGATTATGTTTATATGTGGATGCATACATATGGTACTTATGTTAAGTTAGACCCAAAAAATATTTTATTTAAAATCGTTACCAAATTGAAAATCTATTAGATTTAATCGCTGGAAAATCCCGAAGCAACCCGTTATACATGAATGGTTATTTCGATTTCGGAATAAAAGAAGTTTTGTTTGGGTTACGGTTTCATTTCCGGCTACTAATATCAATCGGTTAACGGTTACGGCTTGAATCCCTGGTTCCAGTGGTTATCCCTGATTTCTTTTGTTAATCGTAGAATGGCGGTGTCTGCCTGGACAATGGACCCACCAACTTTACCTGCATATGTCCCCGAGGTTTCCGCGCTCCACGTTGTGATCCTTTGCCGGATCCCTGCACATCGCAGCCCTGTCAGAACAATGGTCGCTGCAGTGTAAATCCCTTGACCGGAAACTTCGTCTGTCAGTGTCAGCCGGGTTATCGGGGTCGGTTTTGTGAAAACCGGTTCAGCAGCTGCAATGGGATGCTAGTGGGAGAGACGGGACGCTTGAAATATCCCCCGGGAGGCAGTAGCTATCAGCATAATGCCCAATGTGCCTGGGTGATTCGTACAAATGAATCTCTCGTGTTGAATGTAACTATCCATAGCTTTGAATTGGAGTACTCGACGGATTGCCGCTTCGATTGGCTGCAGTTTAATGATGGTCGATCGGCGGCTGCACAGATCATTGGTCGCTATTGTGGCAACCATATACCACATGGCGGCAACATCATCTCCTCCAGCCATCAATTGTACTTGTGGTTCCGCTCAGACAACTCGACAGCCTCCGAGGGCTTCGATCTCACCTGGCAGTCGATAGCACCGCAGTGCGGTGGGATCGTTCAATTTGAGTCTCACGGCACATTGGCCTCTCCGGGATCACCGGGTGAGTATCCAAGGAACCGCGATTGCCAGTGGCATCTGGTGGCACCCAGCACTAAGAGGATTAAGCTTACCTTCTTCAAGCTGATGCTGGAGCACCATGACACCTGCAACTTTGACTTTGTGCAGGTAAGTCTCTAGAAATACTGTAAATATACATAGAAAAAGATCTATAAAGCTGTAATGAAGCAAGCTCGACAGTAGGATACCCTGTTCTTATGGGAAAGAA
This sequence comes from Drosophila neotestacea, assembly GCA_035044365.1. NCBI lineage: Eukaryota > Metazoa > Arthropoda > Insecta > Diptera > Drosophilidae > Drosophila > Drosophila neotestacea. The sequence continues at coordinate 52,924 of JAWNMD010000044.1, forward strand.
CAAATATTACTAAAAACCGAATAAAGGTGACAATCATTCAAGCCGATGCGTCTCATCTTCTTCCTTTTGCCCGACACTGTGAAAAATTATTTGTCAAATAACTTCTGAGATTATTATCCGATCGAGATAAAATGTTCAGTACAGGTTCGGACAAAACTTTAAGCGAGCACTTGTAATTAGACCCAGTACTTTAAAAAAGTACAAATGGGTCTATTAGGTTTGTGCAAAAAAAAATGTGCGTAACAGGCAGAAGGAGGCGTGGCAGACCCCATAAAGTATATATATTATTGATCAGCATCAACAGCCGAGTCGATATAGCCATGTCCGTCTGTCTGTTCGTCTGTCCGTCTGTCCGTCTGTCCCTTTTTTGAACACCTATATCTCAGAGACTATAAGAGCTAGAGCTACCAAATTTGGCATGTACGTTCATCTGCATCTTGCATTAAACGAGTTTGTTTTAGATTTTTGCCACGCCCCCCTCCGCCCACGTAAATTTAAAACAAACTTTCAAAGTCGAATAACGAAAGCTCCTTAAATGCTAGCGATATGATTTTTGGCATACATGATAAACTCTATAGTCCAATCCTGTCCTGAAAGTTTTATCCGGATCGGATAATAAACGGATAAAATACGGCTGTTCAAAATTTCGAAAATATGAACACCTAGATCTCAGAGGCTATAAGAACTAGAGACACCAAATTTGGTATGTAGGATCATCCACATCTACCATTGATCAAGTTTGTTTTAGATTTTTGCCACGCCCCCCTCCGCCCCCGGAAACTAAAATACAAAATTTCGAAGTCGAATTAAAGAAGCCCCTTTAATGCTAGCGCCTTAATTGTTGGTACATATAATATACACTATGATACAAACCAGTCCAGAAAATTTCATTCCAATCGGATGATAAACACGGAAGTTATTCAACTAACAATGTTACAGGCAAAAGGAAGAAGAAGAGACGCTAGCGACCTCTGTGTTTATTAACTTCGTAGTGGCGCCATCTATTGTTTGGCACGCATTATTGAAGAAATATCAATAGTGAACGCTTTGCACTCAAAAAGTACTGGGTCTCCTACTGTCGAGCTTGCTCCACTGTAGCTTACTGCATTTTTATATTTTGAAATAATGTTCTATTCGGCTGATCAGAAGCGTGCCAAAATTCTAAAACAAACTTGATCTAGGCAAGATATAGAAGAAACTGCATACCAAGTTTGGTGTCTCTAGCTTTTATAGTCTTTGAGATCTACAGAGGTGTCAAAAAACGGCACTTCTAAATTTTCGAAAATAATCGGTATTTAGCGCTGCTTACAAAAGAACACATATAAATTTGCATAACTTTGGCAAAATTAAATGCATTTTCATGCGGAATGTCATGTTGACCCTGGTTTGACCTATAAAAACTTTGAAATTTTTGAAAGTAAAGGGTATTTAGGTGACTCTTGATCTACTTACAAAAAAAAACACACACACAAAAACACATACAACAAGACAAGGTGCGGGGAGAGGGTTGGTATAAATGTTACCGGAGATGCCAGTCTCTTTCTTAAATAGTTTTTAAATTATTTATTGATTATGTGTTCACTTGCAGATTAACGATGCCATCTCAGGAGCGGAGCTCGTTAAATATTGCAGCACTCAAAATCAGGAGCCAGCGCCGTTGCTTCTGTCAACTCATGAGGCCATCATACGCTTCCATTCGGATGAGACGGGCAGCGATATGGGATTCGAATTGCATTACTCTGTGGAGGAGCGATTGCCGGGATGCGGTGGGGTTTATACCGGGCAAGAGGGTTCTATCAACTCGCCCATTTACACGTCGGACAAAGGCCTCATTGCTTGCGACTATGTGATCCAAATGGCCATAGGGGAGTCTATTGCCATTAACTTTGCGACATTCAAACTGGGTGCGGATTCCTGTTTGGAGTTATATGATGTGCCGGTCAATTCCAATTCTAGTAGTGGTATTCTAGCCACCAAACACTGCGGTCCCAGTGACATTTCTCCGCCCAACTATAATTCCATGTACAATCGTGTTCGGATCAAGTTTTATACGAGCGGTAGTGATCATGATAGGATCGATAAGTTTGAGCTCGAGTACCGTATGGATTGCTCGCACACATACGATGCGGAAAGAGGAACGATCACCTCTCCGGGTTACCCCAATTCGGCGAGATCGGGATCGTGCACCTACAAGATCATTACGGCACCCAATACGGTCATTACCCTAAAACGAATTGACTTCCAGCTGGAGGACGCAACCCAGGCTAGCTCCGAAGAGGATGAATTTGAAGAAGAGGATACAACTAGTCTATATATTGGAAATTGTGCTTCGGGCAACAGTCTGACCATAAATGATGGTCTTAATCAGGCCATACTTGGACCCTTCTGTGGCCAGATGCAACCACCAGAGGAGTACGTGAGCAAAACAAATATGCTGGTAATACATCTAAATGTCTTGGGTAGATCGGGCAGAGGTTTTAAGTTCGAGTATCGAGCGATGCCCGTGAATAATGATCAATGCGGTGGCGTATATACCAAAGTGGGTCAGAACATACGTCCGCCAATGACATCGGAGGGTGAATACCATAACGATGTGAAGTGCTATTGGATTATCATGGCACCACCTGGTCGGGCAATCCTATTGCACTGGGTCAGCTTTGATCTGGAGGAGGGTGACTGTACTTACGACTATGTTGAGGTCTATGACGAGCTCATTGCCGGTGACAGTGCAGAGAAGAATGCATTGAGCCGATTCTGTGGAAATCAAGTGCCGGAAGATATGTTGACTCATGGCCGCCTGCTCACCATCAAGTTCCAGTCGGACTTCTCGGATACGGCCGGGGGCTTCGAGTTGTCCTACCGGTTTGTCGAGCCGGAAGCTTGTGGTGGGCACATCCATGCCTCCACAGGCATGCTCAATTCCCCCCTGTATCCATTGAACTATAGCAACAGCCTGGATTGCATCTGGCAACTTTCAGCAGCGGAAAGAAGTCAAATGGAACTGCAGATAGAGCTCTTCGAGCTGGATAGTACGCCTCGATGCACTGGCGATTGGCTGGAAATCCGCAATGGGGGTAACAATAATTCCGCGTTGATTGGACGCTTCTGCGGTACGAATATTCCACGACGCATTCCCAGTTTCTCCCATGAGCTCTATCTACACTTCCACACGGATGATGTGACCGCTGCCCGCGGATTTCGTCTGAAGTGGCGTACTTATGCCAACGGGTGTGGCGGACATATGATGGGGACTCCGGGAGTTATCACCTCGCCCAATTATCCGAATTTGTATCCCAACAAGATGTGGTGCGAATGGCAGCTGACTTCTCATGAAGGGTCCAAGTTACGCATTATTATTGAGGATTTGGCTTTGGAGGATACGTTAAGCTGTTATTACGATTATCTCAGCATTGAGTCTGTCGATTCGAACACTCGGCAAAGCAGCAAATCGTCCTATCATATGTGTCGCATGCCCTTAGGGACAAACAATGTGATCAACTTGGACAGCAACAAGGGAAAAATCATTTTCCGATCGGACATTAACAATGCATATAGAGGCTTTCGACTCTCTTATAGCGCCAACTGTCAGATCGAAATGGATGGCAATCAGGGTATCATTGAGAGTTCCAACTATGCTGAATCCTTCTACGAGGGACCCATCAACTGCAGCTGGAAAATTCGTGCCCCGCGTGGTAATCGCATTCTCCTGGAGGTCACACATTTGGATCGACGCCAGGAAGCACATCCTGAAGATACCGACTCTGGTGGACTCTACCTTATCGATGGCAAGAACCTGATTTCTATTGTGGATCTAAGTGCCCACAACATAAGCGCAGCTCTCGTCACAATTGTCCACAATACAAGCAGCATCAACTTTCGACTCGAGTACAGCATTGAAGGTTGCCTCTATGAACTGCGGGGAGAAAGCGGTTCCTTCAGTTCACTCAACTATCCCAAAATGTATCCCAATGATGTTGAATGCTATTGGCAGATCCATGCACCTCTTGGCAACGTCATAGAGCTGACTGTTTCAAACATGGACATCGAGGAGACAGCAAACTGTGCCAAGGATGCCCTTGTGGTGAGTAGGACCTCAATTTATCTGTAAGGAATAGCGCTCGATTACAGATTTTTCTTTCAATGGATCTGTCATCTTATTAACTCCCTTTCAGATAACTGTATGGAATAATACTGGATTATAAATCCTTCTTTCCATTGATCTGTTATCTGAATGATCCCCTTTCAGAGATTTGCAAGGAATAATAATGGATTATAAATGTTTCTTTCCATTCAGCTGTTATCTGACTAGCCAACTTCAAGAAATCTGCAGCGAAAAGTACACAATTATAGATACTTTTTTCAATAGATCCATCTGTCCGACTACTAGCCCCTTTCCAGTTATCTGCAAGAAAAAATACTCAATTATAGATCCTTCTTCTTCCTGATTAATCCCTTATTTCAATAGATCTGTCTACTGACTAACCCTTTTTTAGAGATCCGCAAGGAATAATACTTGATTACATATCTTCCTTTCCATGGATCCTTTCCATCTTTTTTCCCATAGATCTCCAATACCATGCGAGAATCGTTCCCCACTGAGCGGCATTGTGGTCGTCATGACAAAATGATCATCACCAGTGCCGGTCACAGGCTGTACGTCAGCTTCAGTAGCGATGGCTCCACAAATGGACGCGGCTTTGAGGCCACCTATCGAGTCTTAAAGAGCAGTAAGTCGTAAATATCTTCTCGCTGGGCTCCTATTAGTTGACTTGTCTTTCTTCCTGTGCAGCTTGTGGTGGCAAACAGACGAAGACGAGTGGTACCATTCAGTCACCGGGATATCCAAGAGAATATCCACCGAACAGTGATTGTGAATGGGTGCTGGAAGTGTCGCCACATCACACGATTATATTTGACATGGAAGACTTGGAGATCGAGGCGGGTATGGAGTGTGGATGGGACAAGCTATCGGCGTACGATTTGACTAGTACCCATAGCTTTACTGATCCCGATAGCGATCAGGATGACACAGAAGGTGCTGAGATTTTCGCAGTGTGTAATACACTTGGGGCTATGGAGTTTGCTCGTAATGAATCAACTACGAATCGAGCCCTAGTGCGATTCATTACTGATGATTCCGTGCAGCATAAGGGTTTCCGGCTGCACTATCATGAGTCTTGTGGCCAGACTCTTTCCGTCGATGAGACAGATTTTCAGTATATTAGGATTACCCGTCAGGTGGAACGGAATGAGACATGTGTCTGGGTTCTAACTGCCGCCGATCCGAGCAAGCGCATCGTGTTTACTCCCACCCACGCTCATCTGCATTCGAAACCCTCGGAAAGCTATCCAGCTGAAGCTGATTGCATGCCCCATGGCATCAAAATCTATGAGGGCATTACAAACACGGGAACACCCCGCGTACAGTTTTGTCGCTCCCATCCACCGGCTGTCTTTTCTCATGGACGGTCCTTGACCATAAGCGTACCATTGTTACTAGTCTCCGAATTTGAAGGTCACTTCATGACCATGGAATCGGTGTGCGGCAGTGCATATATGGCACTATCTGGGCGATTCACAACACCCTATTACCCCTCCAGTTATCCGGTGAACATTGAATGCGAATGGGTCATCATGGCATCGGAGGGTAACTCCCTCTCACTGACCATCGAATCGTTTGATCTAGAACTCTCCGATGGCTGTAACAATGATTATCTGGAACTGCGAGAAATGTCGCCCCGGGGCAAACTCATTGGGGTTTATTGTGGCAAGCAATTGCCTCCAACCATCAAATCAAAGGGACCCATTTGGATGAAGTTCAAAAGCAACGACGACGTTGTGGGCGAGGGCTTTATGGCTAGCTATAACTACGGTAAGTGCTCTCTTCGCCCCTTTTTTGGTAGCTTACCAGGAATTAAACCTTAGCCAAAATGAACCGTTTGATATGTCGTTTCGGAACCAAAACCGAAACAAATACATATTCAAGAACCGAAAGTATAATAGGATAAAAAGATTTAATTGGATTTATAGGTTTGTCGATAGCGATATTTACGTAACAGATTAAGAAGGACGTGTCAGACCCCATAAAGTAAATGTAATTAATGACAAAGAAGCTCTTTATAGTACCAAAACCGATCAGTGGAATTGGTAGGATCGTACCACATGAGTATTTCAGAGGAGAATAATGACACCTGACGTAGTCGAACGGGGCAAAAGCCCAAGGCCTCCGACAAGCCAATAGTCTCCTAAGTAGATATAATTATAGACCAGTTAAGCATTTGATATCCATAGGAAAAAATAAGCTCAGGATACTGACCGGTCGTTTGACAAGACATAGTAGACTGAGGGGCCCTTTGTAATGTCGGTTCAGGTTGCCCAACTTTTCCCAGGAGAAAAAGTAATATTTAAGGGAAACATGTCATCTAATAAATAAGACACAGTAAACATCAACGAGGCAAAGATTCTTAAATTTGTTCAGGAAATATGGTTAATGAAGGAGCTGTTGGCTTAAATGGGAGTACAATAGAACCTATGAGTTTTCATTACATTTGCCCCTTCCACAATATACTGATAATAGAGATTATTAGAGCTAAAAACATCGAACTTGGTGTGTAGATTTCTCAATATCCTAAGAAGATCAAGTTTGTTTGAGAAAAGCTTCGACTGATAACGCAATTGAGGCTGTAGTCTTGATTTATATCACGAAGGAAAATTATACTCGGTACTAAGAAAGAAGAAGAGAATACTGACGACACAGAATAAATACAGGGCCACTTACAGTCGGGTTCTCTCTACCATAGCACTTGCTACAACATACCGTTACTACGTAGTATCGAAACCGAAAGAAAAACCCTGAAAGAGAATCTTTTACCGAAATAGTCGCTTCGGAACCGATATTTTTCGCCACTAATTTCAGTCTGCATCTGCCCTACTACATATAGATCACCACAACGAGCTGAATGGCACCGCGGGTACGATCGAGTCGCCACGCTATCCGACTGAGATCGAGAGCAACGAAGCCTACAGCTGGAGGATTACCGTCGACACAGACTATGTAGTGTTGATGAACGTGGATCATTTAAGGGATGTTGATGTTCAGCATATTCATTTTTACGATGGTTATACCAGTATCGGGGTTGAGCTAGTGCCGGATATGTCAAAGCCATTGATAAGTAATACGAATGTGATGTACATAACGGCGACACGAGGTCCCTTCAAGCTCCACTGGGCGCGCTTGTCAAAGGAGTCCTTGGAATCAAATCGTACCGCCGAGATGCAGGCACGACAATGTGGTCATCAGATGGTTACCATTAATCGGTTGGTTAGTTTTAACTCACCAGGTTACCCCTCGGGCTATTCATCAAATCTGCATTGTGTCTGGGATCTTGTGCCATCGAATCCGGCAATGCATTCGGTCATTCAATTGAACACAATAGATCTGGAGTTATTTAGTGAAGAGTGCCTTGCGGACTACTTGATCATATCGAGCAGTAGCGATCTGCAACATTGGTCGCAGATGGAGAAGTCATGCCGACCGCTAAATGAATCCAAATCGTTCCATGGTCAACCGTATCTTCGGCTAGAGCTTGTCACCGATGCCAGTGTGAATAAGACAGGCTTTAGTAGCATGATTCGGACCGTCTGTGGTTCTGAATTGACCGCCAGTCAAGGTGTGGTCAACATCACGGAGCTGGTTGGTAACTTTGGGGCGCCAAACGAATGCATTTGGAAGATTCGTGTGCGTCAGGGCAAACGTATAAGAATAACGTTCCTTGAATCTCAGTTGAAGCAAGGCGATCAATGCCGGCACTTCTTTGTGATGCGCAATGGTTATGAGGAGGACTCACCTTTCCTGGGCCGGGGCAAATACTGTGAAAATAATATTACCGACGTGCTGGACACCTCTTCGAATCGGGCCTACATCAAGTTCCAGAAATACGCGGTTGCACGCTTCCGGGCCGCCTTCAAGTACGAGGAGCTCGGCCAGGCCTGTTCCGGCCAAATTGTGCTCTCGGAGGGAACGGACCACATAATTAACTCCCCGAATTATCCCAATCTTCCCAATCCATATTCGGAGTGCGTTTGGCGTATCACGGCTCCGTCACAGCATCGTATTTCCGTTGAGTTTATCAACAATTTTGATTTAACCCCAAGCAGCACTCCGAACACAAACTCCTCTGACAACTTGGACGATGGCTGTAACCAGGAGTTTGTCCAGGTGAACGATGGTGGCACAGAGTTGATGCCACGATTGGGATTATTCTGTGGCAATCGAAAACCGGACACTATCTATTCATCTGGCAGTAATCTGAGGATCAAGTTCTATACGGGTGTATTGGAGCCTCGTTCCGGCTTCCAGGCGTTAGTTAAATTGGCCGATTGTGGTGGCAGTTATTACAGTACCTCAGGTGTTATTAATTCTCCTAATACTAAGGATCTACATCTGCATTTGCAGTCGCGAAAGATCAAGGAATGCGTCTATACTATCGAAATGGAAATGGGTAGTTCCATCGAGTTGAATTTTGAATCAATGAACTTGCCGACGTCAGATCACAATTGCACGAGTAATTCTCACCTGCTGCTGGAGGAGATGGAGCCATTTGGGGAGGACAATCAGGATCAGCGGATTAGCGATACTCTTGTCGTCTGCGGCACACGCAGTCGAAAATTCCTCGTTGAGACAAACAAGGTAGTGATACATCTTCGCATGCCCAGCGGTCAGTTGGGTGAACAGAACAGTTTCAAGTTACAATACACGGCTATCGGTTCACAGTGTGGAGAGACGATCAATGCTCAGCAGGGTATTTTACAGACTCCCAATTATCCGATTGGGGTTCGACAGCCGACGCATTGCGTGTGGCGCATCGAAGTGCCAAAGGGACGTCGTGTTAAAGTCGAGATCCTTGACTTTGACAGCGGTGGTTCTTCGCAATCGTTCCGGGGCCGTCTGGCCTTCTCCAACGATCACAAGTTGCTCGCGACGATCGGTCGGTATTATCGTGATCCACCCGCTGAGGTCATCTCCACGGATAATACAATGGCCATAGATGCCTTCCTCCTGCCATTTGTGCAACATCGTGGCTTCAAGCTTCGATTCAGTGCGTACGGTAATAGCGAGTGCGCTTCTAATCTCGATCTAGTATCCGGCGGTTCTATGACCTATCGAAGAGACTCCAATGACTCCACGACCTGGCCAAACGATCGCAATGAGAGCGGTATTGTCTACTGCAATTATCAATTGCGACCACCCCAGAACTCGACCGTGTTGCTTAAGGTGCTGAACTACACCACCAACTCAGTACTGATGGAAAACTCCCACATCTGTCCCGTTTTGACACCCCTGAAACTGTTCCGACCCGACGAGTCGGAGTCCCTTATGTCGGGTCTCATGTGTCCAGGTACTACAAACAAAAGCGTACGTTTACCCTTCCCCGTCGATATGACCGTAATGGGGAATCGAAGGAACGACATGAGGCTACTGACGTTTAGTTACAGCACTCAGCCATGTGGTGGCAGCTGGCCTCTAGAGCCAGGTGACAATATGACCATAACCCAGCCAGCTTTAATGGAAACGGACAAGGCCATCGATTGTGCCTGGGCTGTGGGTCCCGATGCCACGGCCGAAGAACCCTTGGCGCCTGAGGACGTTCAGCTGGAGGTGTCGGTGAGTGCGAATCTCACTGGTAAATGTGAGGATCATTATCTATTGGTCTACAATGGACCCGATCAGAACTCCCCTCTAATGGGTCGGTACTGCAACCAGCAGACCGAAGTAAATAAGGTTGTGGAGCGTGGCTTGTTTATGGAGTATCATGCGGAGCCGACTTCGGATCCACATCACAACTCTACCTTCAATGTGAGTGTAAAATATGGAAGCGGATGTGGCGGACGTTTGACGTATCCATATCGATATATTGAGTTCAGTGAACAGTACAAGAACAATGTGGAGTGCATCTGGGAGATTGAGGCGGGGCCGGGTTTCCATGTGGGTGTATCGTTCGTGGACAGGTTCTACATTGAGAACAGCAATGGCTGCACCAAGGACTATCTCCGTGTCCAGCAGCTGAGGGAGAACACCACCGAGGGCGATGACAAATGGACAGATCTACAGACGGTCTGCGGTCGAGATCCTCCTATGCACATTAACTCTACCAGTTCGACAATGAGATTGATTTTCCGCTCCGATGGTGACACCACAGGCGATGGATTCACAGCTCACTTTGAGCGAAATTGCGGAGGAACTCTCTACGCCGGATCAGAGCCAAATATCTTGAGTAGTCCCGGTTATCCGCACGGTTATGGAAAGAATCTTCAGTGCAACTACACGTTTGTGCCCCGAGTTCAACCCTCGCCGGGTGTCCTGATTAGCTTCATCAAATTCGATCTGGAACGATCTCCTATGAACAGGTGCATGTATGACAATGTGACCATCACGACTCGGGATAATAGCGACAGGGAGCAAGAATCGGTCCTGTGCGGAGTTAAGCTACGACATGTCTATCGGGCCCAGCAATCGATTAATCTGCTTCTGAAAACCGATAACTCATTCAGTGGCAATGGCTTCCAGTTGGAGTACAGCACCCTACTCTGTGGAGGGGTTGTTAATGCCACTCAGATTGTGGAGTCGCCGCGACAACATCAAGATGATCGGATGCCCCACAACAGTGATTGCTATTGGAATCTGACCGCACCTGAGGGTCATAAGTTCACCATCAAGTTTGAGCTGTTGGACATGGAGGCTACGAATCAGGATTGTAGCTTCGATGGCGTGGAAGTATTTTCCAGTCCCGTGCCGGATGAGAAACAGCGTCTAGCCCGATACTGTGGACGTCTCAGCACTGAATTGCCCATTCTCCATGTATCCACAAATCGTGCCCTGATCCATAGTTATTCCGATGACACCCTAGCATCCAATGGCTTTAAGGCAATTGTCCGGGTTATGCCCAATTGTGATGAACGTATTGTCCTTGGAGAACAGAATTCCAGCTATGTCTTTAACAAATTTGTCGGACAATATGCCAATAATCTGGACTGTAGTTTTGTCTTCAAAGCTCCCGCCAGTTATCATTTGAGTGTGGAGTTCCGCAGCTTCCACGTGGAGGCCTCCACTAATTGCTCCGCTGACTTCTTGGAGTTCCGTGACGGTGCCGGTCCCTTCGCCGATGATATTGGTAAATTCTGCGGACAGGATTTACCACCAAAGCTAACCTCCTCTCGGCATACGTTCTTCATGCGATTTGTCACCAATGACATGACCACAGACACAGGATTCGAACTAGTTGTCACTGCGAAACCTATGATTTGTGGCAATGAATTGATCAAGTTTGATGGAATGCAACCATTGGAAATGCATTCGCCAGTCAATGATCGGGGCCAATACGATAATAATATTTTCTGCCTCTGGAAGATTGAGAGTGATGTACAGCTTCATCTGCAGTTCCTCAGCCTCGACTTGGAGGGACCCGATGCTGATGACAGCTGCAACTCGGACTATCTTAAATTATACGACAGAGAGGTAAGTTCATCTATGAGAATATAAAACAAATTAACTTTAAGACAGGATTACTTACTCCTATAACATTATAAGGGTTGCTTTTTAATATATGAATATCTATTTGAAACTCCACGGCAGAGAGATAATTTCATCTATCTATATCTTCTCAAATCTTCTCGTTTAAAGTAGTGCTAAAAAATGTGATATCCACCCCCACGGATGGTACTTGGGGTATAAATATTAGAGGTGGGTCGTGCCGGGATTCCTAGCCCATGGGCCTTTAAAATCCGACTCGTGCCTAACTTTAAGGCAAAATTATCACATATTATATTATCTTAAATGTAATCGTTTGTCGCACATTTTAAAGATTTTGCTTGCTATTTACAATTTTATTATTGGAAATTTTTAATTTTTGACACACCTGAAAAAATATAAATTAATCATGACTACAAATTAAGCTGTATTAGAAAATTCGTGTTGGGCTGAGGCCAGATCCGGGCTTAACAAAAATAGTTTCGTGCGGATTGGTGCCTATATTATAACTAAGTAGTAGGATGTTTCAGTTCTTCAACTAACTGATCAACTGATTGTAACCTTGCTTCCTTACAGAATGCTCTATTGTTGGAAGAGGGCTATGGCAACCATGTGATCTACAATGGAAAAACAAGTTCATCCTATAGATTTTTTGACTTTGCAACGGAGCACATTTATTGTGGGAATGGACTTCCGGTTGACTATTATCCAAACTCGAAGCAGATGTACGTCAAGTTCCGGAGCAATGCAGCTGTGACCAAGACCGGCTTCCGATTGCGTATTGTACCCGATTTGGGATGTCGTCATAATTATGGTGGGATACAGGGTCGCATTAAGTTCTCTGGTACCGCCGATTGTGATGTCTTTATTGCGGCACCTGCCAACTATACATTGAGTCTATATTACGCGGAAATATCTTTAGTATCTTCCACATGCAGTGAGGAGAATGTGGAGGTCTTTGAAAAAGCGACAAACAAATCCCTGCAGCAGCTCTGTTCCTATCTTGAGCCAGGCAAGAGCCTCTTTACTCGGACCAACGAATTGCGGCTGCACTTCAAGACAAGCAGCATATACAGTACCTTTGATATGACATACATAGCCAGCAAAATTGAGGATGGACCCGGATGTGGTGGAGAAATCTACAATACCGCAGGCCTCTTCACCAATGCCTTCTATCCGCAGAATGTGCGTAATAACTCCGAATGCCGTTGGACCGTCCGAGTGCCAAGTAATAATAAAGTGTTCCTTAACTTTGAAAGTAAGTCTAATTAAATTTACCTATTTTCTCTTAAGCTACTAGAAATGTAAAATTATTCGATACATCGACTAATCGACCTATGAGTACTTTAGCTAGATCTTTCTTTTTCTGATGCATCGATTGAAATATTCCGCATTTTATGAAAAATCGTTCGCTTGTACATCCTTACTTTGTAGAAAAACATTCAAAATGTTTTTAAAAAAGTGAAAGTTAATGTCAGTTAATTGGATCCTGTTTTGAATAAACGCTATTAGCTTTGAAAATTAATAATATCCTTAACTATCCCCAAATATTAAGAACCATTATCTATTTTCAATTTATTAAAATTCGATTAATCGATGTAAAATTCCGATTCTATTTTTCGATCAATTGATTTTTCCTTGAAATCAATGTTCAATTTCGAACATTACATACTATACATTTAATCTAATTCCTTGCAGCCTTTGACATGGGCCCAAAGTCCACCTGCCATACAGATTACCTGCAAGTCCTAGAGGAGAACGACGCCAAAGAATTGAAGGAGATGCGAAGATTCTGCGGTGAGGATAGACCCCGTGTCTATATGAGTAAGCGCAGCCAGTTGGTGGTGAACTTCCATAAGTCGGTGAACTTCGACGGCATCGGTTGGGTGATCAAGTTTACGGGTGTATTTTCCGACTATGAGATACCATCTTATATGCTCGATTAAATCATTCCCATTTCCCAATATTATAACAAAATTTCTAATTTTATTTTTCGTAATTTTATTGAATATATTTTAAATTAGTTATCTATAAAATAATTACTATATGTAATAATATAATAGAATTTCTCTCATCGATTTATTTTCTTTTCCTTCATCAAATTTCAATCAATTAAAATTACTCTGAAATAAAACACACAATTCGCGTATTCTTTTATTCACTTTCGCTCTCTCTCTCTCTCTGTCTCTGCTATTTAACTACTAATATACAATAAACGACGACGCAAAAAAAAAGTTATAATAATAATTGTTGTATAAGGGTTTTTTTTTAAATAACAGAAGTACTCGTATCTTTCACGTAATTATTATTATGGTAAAATTAAGAAAAAGGGCGTTTCTTTTTAAACATAAAATTATCATATAAATTAATTATTTCTCTTTAACAATTAACTGACCGTCGGTTACCACACATCTCTCTTTCTTCCAAACTTTGACCTAATAAATACAACTTTTATTTAATTTGTTTGTTTATTTTATGTTGAAAAAAAAATAGAAGAAATATTCTTTAAGACGCAAAAAAAAGCTCGCAAGCTGAAGAATACATATGTACAAAATAACCGAATGTGGCTTTTAAAAGTGGTTGGTAACTAAAAACAAGGTAAGTAACATTATAGTTATAAGTAAGGAGCAGGGAGGGAGAGGGAAATGAGAGAGTCAAACTTAAGTAAATGAAACTTTTCGGGGGGCAAACTCAAAATGTATGTCGTTTTATGATATTATGTTGTAGATTGTATATATATATGTATATGTATATGTATGTACTCTAGGCGACATTTATGCAACACACAAACACACACACACACACACAAAGAGATACACCGATACAATTAACAATTTAACAATTGAATTTTGCAATCGTTTAACAAACATTTCTCTATCTCTATCTCTTAACACTTTTCATTCACTTTCGCTATAAGTAACTCTTGAACAATCAATGCAAACAACTTTGACTACATATGAATATGCATGTATATGTATATATACTATATTTGTATATGTATGTATGATTAATTCATTTGGTTAATAAGTATGTACAGTCGACAAATCGCATATAGCGAAGCTCGACTGTATGTATTTTATGCATGTGCAACTCCTTTTTTTCTTTCCTTTTAACAAACAATTACCAATTGGCATTCAACATTATATATTTATGTATATGTATATATTTGTATACGATAATTAGCAAAAAGAAAAAAGATACGATCCACATGTGATCCACAATTCAATTCTAACTTTCCTCCATTTTTTGGTATATGTATAATGTTTAATTGTATTGTTTTTCATTTTTATGATAATTTATGCTATGCAGAATTGACATTATTTCGAATTCGTTGAAACATGTTTGAATGAAACGTTTTTTTTTCTTCTATCGATTGATTTTTAATTTTAAATAAACTAATTCGCACACACACACACATACGCACAACACAATGACTGATATGTCTGAAATGATTTTTGTTTTTATCATATAACAATGATTCTTTTAAGTTTGCTTTTTCTTTTCCTTGACTCCGAAATTGCTTCTCTCTCTCTCTCTCTCTTTCGCTGGCTCCAATCGCTCTCTCCCTCTATCTCATGCTGTTTAGCTAATATATTTGTCCACTTTTAAATCATCTTTATCTTAATCTTTTAGATATTCCAAACGACAACATACATACATAGTTATACATATATATTTTATACCCTTGCTAAGGATATTATAATTTTGTTTGCATTATCAGCTTAATATATGTATATTTAGAGCAGGGAGTAAGGGGGATGGATTAGTGGATGTGGATGTGGATACAGTGGTGGTAATTAGATCAACTATACGCTAATAACATTAACTAAGAAACTCAAATCAAACAAAACTTCCACACGTGCAGGCGTCGGGTGTTGCTGTTGTTGCTGATATTGCTGTTACTGTTGGTGACGTGTTGTTGCAGCTGTTAACCCCTAGTAGACCAGCAGCTAGGGCTCAGTAAACCATGCCTACACGTTGAGGCACTGTTACATGCAACAAAGGAAGCGGTGAAAGAAACTTTTGGCATTGCGGCGCACACGATTGGCCCTTAGCTAACAGATGATGCCCTGATCCAATGTCAGGTTGTTGGTGGCGGCAGCAGCGGCATTCTTGGCGGCAATCACCACATGATGATGATGATGATGGTGATGATGATGCATATGATGATGATGCAAATGATGTGCTGCTGCTGCTGCAGCTGTTGCTGATCGTGTATTTAGCAACAATGCTGTGCTGCTGTTGCTGTTGTTACTGTTACTGTTGCTGCTACCAGCAGTGGCATTGCTGGTGGCACTTGGACTCGAACTGCCACTGGACAAAGTGCTGCTGTTGCTTGAGCCAATGTTGTTCTGCTTCTTGTGCACCGCTGTTAATGGCTCCGAGGCACGACGCGTATTGTTGCCACAACTGTTGCTGCTGCTACTGTTGCTGGCTGTGCCGCTAATGCTGCGACGCATGTTGCTGTTGCTGTTGCTGCAGCTGTTACCAGCTGCAACAGTTGGTATCACAACGCTGGACATAGAACATTTGCGTGGCTGTTGCAGTTGCAATTGCGGGCTGGAAGTGGAGGAAGTGGAAGAGGATGCGGCAATACAATTGACTGAATTATGCGCCTCAAGCTCCTCCAGTTGGAACTTTTTGACCAGCGCCTTCACCGATGTCGCTGAACTGGCCTCCGTTGCAGGTGTCTTTCGTATAACTTTGGGCGTAGTGGGTGCATCCGGGAATAGGGCTAATGTGGCAATAACTGTTGATTCCTCCAGGCCATTGCTGCCAATCTGTATGGTTGCTGTGCTGGCCATTGGTTTCTTTACAAATGTCGCCGTATATGTATTTTCTTTATCCGAATCGGAGGCACGTCGCGTTGGTGTCACAATCTGTGTTGGTTTCGTTGTGGTTGGTGTTGTTGCTGTTGCTGTTGGCGTTGCTGGTGACATTGTCAGCGCTTGGGGCAGTGTATGTATGGCTGTTGTTGTCTCTGTGCTTGGGCTCAGCTTGTGGCTGGTGGCAATTGGTATTTTAGAGCTTGAATGTGCTCTGTGCCCATTGTGCGTTGTTTTATTGTTACTGTTACTGTTACTATTGTTGGGTGTTAATGTTGCTTTAGTTGTTGTCGCTGTTGTGCTGCACTGTTGCTGAGGCTGTTGTTGTTGTTGCTGCTGCTGCTGTTGTTGTTTCTCTTCCTGCTCAACATCTTCTTCCTCCTCCTCATCGTCATCATCATCCTCATCATCATCATCTTCATCCTCATCCTGCACAAAATCATCCTGTTGTGTCTGCAAATAGATTGGTCTATCCAATGCACACTCATCCTTTAACCAGACATGCTCCAGGCAGCCAGCGGCATTCATGCGATCGCTAAAAGAGAGAAAGAAAAGGATATTAATTAATTTAGAGATCGATTCTCTTGCTCTCAGTTACTCACTTTGGCTTAATTCGCAATGCGCGTCGTATGAAATCGATAGCCGCTTGAGAGACGCCGCCAAAGAGATTGTCGGGAAAGGTGAGAGCGCACTGTGAGATATTGAGAAAGGTCTCCTGCTTCGTATCGCCACCGAATGGTGAGAATCCCGATAGCAACACATAGGTCAACACGCCCACCGACCAAATGTCCGTCAACAGTGACAGGGGCTCATATTGTAGAACCTCCGGGGCCACATAATCCGGAGTGCCAGCCATTTCACGTACATTGATGCCCTCGCAGACGACGCGAGAGATGCCAAAATCGCAGAGTTTCAAGCCATCTAAAAAAAGAGAATGGGAGAGAGAGATGGTGAGAAATTGTTGAGAAAGTCTAGCAAATAGTTATTTACAAGTTATAAAGACATATGTACAGTCGCTGTGGTCTTTAATAAACGAACTTCGAAAATTAACTAATAAATGGTTTTTAATAGTATTTTATTTCCTGTACTTAAAATATAAAAAGAGTCTAATAGATTTGTCGATAATAAAATTAGCTTCAAGTTTCAATCGAGGGAAGAGAAAAGGGAAAGAATGTGAGAAACTGTTGAGATAAGGTTTGCAAATAACTCTCAATAAGTTATGCTGCTAATTATTAAATTTAATTTAATCGAGTTGCGAAAATCAACTTTTCGATGGTTTTTATTACAAGAGTATGTTTATTTAGGTTCTGCCCATACTCAAAAACTTCATAGAGTCTATTGGGTTTGTCGAAAGGAAGATGCCATTTAGTCTTCTGCCTTGGCAACTCGATAAAATCGAATTACACGAGCAATTTCAAATCTATTGCTTTTAAAAATTACATCAAGCTTGGAAAACAATTGAAGAACTTTTTTATGTATATTGATTGACTTACGTCCTGAGCTTAATACCCATTTAAATATCGAGTTCGATATTATGCCCTGATTACATCGTTAACACTATTTGACTGTATTTATTCTATAATTTGCTTTCTTACAGAGTAAGTACCCGGATTCAAGGGGTATTAATATAACATAGGTGTTGTGTTTTAAGAAACTGTTCCCCGTCTGAATTTTATCTGAGATAGCAAAGGCAAAGTTATTATAGAACAAGCTGAAATTCGAAAGGGTAAATTTAAATATAATTTAAATGTGTGTATTTTCTATCCATGAGGGCATCGAGAACAGAACTGAGAACAGTTGTATATCCTGATAACAGACAGAGTCAAGGTGATAACTCACCAAACTACTACTACACTAATATTCCTCTAAGTTTTCTACTAGTATTTTCTTTATAATGAAGTAAAATTAATTTTTCTTTTTAAATCTGTTTTCTTTGCTACAACTTTTGATAAGTTAGAGACTCACCTTCAATGCGTTCGCCAGCTAACAATATGTTCTGTGGCTTCAGATCCAAATGGGCTATAGAGCGATCGTGTAAGAATTTGAGAGCCTTAAGAACTTCTCGCATGCAATGACGTGCCTGTGCCTCCGTCAAACACTCCTCGTTATCCAATATCGTTTGTAGTTCACCGCCAGTGGCCCTAAAGAGAAAGAGAGAGTATATATTAATATGTGATTGATTGAATATGAATCAAATATTTGATGGTACTTACAGCTCCAGGAGCAGGGCCGTGTCGGAGCGTGTCTCATGGACTGCATTCAGATTGACAATGTTGTCCTCGCCCTCGCAGAGCATTAGGACTGCAATCTCATGTTTGATCTCCTTGTCACTGCTCTGTGCGCGTCGGCGTCGCTTTAGGAATTTCGCAGCAAAATGCAAACCGGTATTCTTGTGTATCGCCCGGCGAACAGCCGCAAATTTGCCCCTGCAACAATAGAAACATAAAAACAAATTAGTTATCGACTCAAAAGAGATGCGAAAAACATATCAATGTATCGATATTTGCATATTTAATGTGTCATACAACGCAACATGTTTAGAAATTTTAGCTTAAGTTCTGTGATTAACACCGAAACAAATATTGGTTACAGTTTCGATTCCGGTATTGTTCCCGATGGCAAAATCAATTAACTTCCATAAAATCATAACATAGTTACATGAGAAATCAAGAAAAAAATTATAAATAAAAATGATATCTATCCCATATCTGTGGAAGACATGTTCAAAACAACGATGTACCAAATTTGGAAAGGATAGATTGAGTGATTGTCGAGTCGATTTTAAAATCCGATGTTAAGATCGATGTTCTGTTTGGATTTACATCACTATTCCAAAACCGGACTGGCTAACTGACTAACTGGCCAACTGGGCAACTTTACGTCCCACACACGCCAATGGATTTTCATTCATAACATTGCCCAATTGTTGGGAGACATCCAAAGTGACTCAACGACTCATCGAAGAATCAAATAGAGAATGCCATGGGAGAGGGGTAGATGGAGATGGAGGGGAATTTGGGGATATGATTGGAGGGGAAGCGGAACGACATCATCATCATCATCATCATCGTTGTGTCGCGTCGTCGAAACGCCTTTGACAAAGTACGTGCCATAATGAAGCAATTGCGCTTCCGGCAACCACTAACAACAACAGCAACAACAACCACAACAGCAACAACAACAGCAACAACAACGAGCGACAAATCTGGCATACCAAATAAGTAAGTAAGTAGTTGGCCAACAGGAGCCAGAGGAGAAAGAAGTAGAAGACAGACAGTGGCAGAAGAAAAACAAGCTGAAGACGACGCATCACGCAAGCCTCGAGACGACATCTCTTTGCTTCTAACAAGAATGTCAATACTAAAGCATAGTTATAACAACTATTGTATACCCTAACAAATATGCTACCAACTATCAATACAAGTATGTTACAAATAAGCCAAAAAGACTGCATTAAGAAGAAGTATTAAAGCGAATTGAAGCGGTTGTAGTTTTGTAGTAAAGAAATCTGTTTTTTAAATTTCCATTTCAAAAAAATTTAGGTTTCTAAAAAATCATATACTTATGTAAGTAATTTGCAAGTGACTAATTTTTATTTTTGTAAAGTCAATTTTGAATAAATTATATGATTTTATTTTACAAGTCTAAAATGGATTTTCAATTATTTACACAATTTAAATGCCGTAAGTTTTCAAAAATTATTTTAATACATATTTTAGACAATTTAATTAAATAACAATTTTAGTTCTAATTAAAAAATAATAATAATTTCATTTACAAAAAATCGTTTTAAACTGTACACTCATTAATATCAAAATATTTAAATTTTAGTTTGTAGCTCTGTTTCACTTTATTTTATGTTCATTTAATTCTAACTGTTAAATACATTTTTGTTAGCTGCTTTTGTCATAGTTGACGTTAAATAAATTAACAAAATTTGAATATTTGTTATATTTGGTTTTGCTTTCATTTGTTTACATTTTTAAATTGAAGGAAGTATGTGATATGCCTAGTTGGAGATTGGGTAATGCAATAATGAACGACATAAGCGGTAACGTTGTCGTCGCCTTCACGCTGAACTGGTTTCTAATTGTTGCACCACCTTCCCCTTACCACACACACACACACACCCCCTCCTCTCTGTGGTATGTATGTGCCACAAGTTTTGGCCAACGGACAACGCCTTGGAGGAGAGGAGATGCTTGCAGCATGATGTTGCTGCTGTTGCAACGTCCACAAATTGTTAAATGTGTCGCTTAAGGCGCAACCAAGTGGCAAGGCGGCAACTGGCCAATGGGCAAAGGGGCAGCTATCGTTGTTGTTGTTGCAACTGCTGTTTAAGTGAAATATTTTCGTGCTTGCCACGCAATGAAGATGCATGACCCATCAACATCTTTTTCGACTATTCCATTAACTTTAGCAGCATTTGCATCTAAGCTTTGGCAACATGTTGCCAAGTCTTGGCAACATTTCTTTCCTTTGTGTATTTGCATTTATTTATTGAAGGACACAACAATTTTAATGCAAACTATATATAATACAAATTTAGAATTTACTGTTTAAAATTTTAGTGTAAAATTAAATGAATATTCTTATAATGAAATAAACTAGAAATACACATAATTATTATAAGTAAATAAACAAAATTGTGCAAATATACATAATAACTAGTGAACCCAATTTAAGGTCTTCAGACTGTTGTCGTTAACAGTGCTGTATACGTTAACAGTGAGCACATCTGTTAAGGCGCTAGAGACTTTTCCGCAAAGTTTCCCCAAAATGTTCTTTTCCATAAGCCTTCTCCTGGAAATTACGAACAAGTGAAAATGAATTTGAGCCAAATCGGCCCAGTCGTTCTTAGTTGATGATTACCTATACATTTTTTTGAATCTATTTTTGTAGATATACGCAGATATACTAGTAGAGTTTTTAAAATTAAATTTCATTTCAAATATAACTACTTGTGACTTGTGCAATAATTAATAAGCTTAAGCTTGTAGGGATTCAATTAATAAATAAATGTCAATGCAAATCTTTTGGGGGTAATTAAAATAAAAAGAGTGGTCCAATATTTTTGCAAATGCATTCATCATACATTCTTTGTTTACCCCATTTTTGTCTGTTGTTGCTTTCCTTTTTGAATTAAATAACAATTTATTGCTGCAACTAATTGGGCAAGGTCTTCTCCCAATTGTTGTTGTTGCTGTTGTTGTCGATCACAATGTTTTCTGTTTTGTTATTACGTAAGTTGGCACGACTTGAAGCTGAGCTCATGACTGAAGATGTTGCCAGAGGCTGTGGCAAGGGGCAGTTTGCTGAATTTGAGGCGTGGGCATTTTTGCCTGCCCAGCAGCTGGTTAGTGAACTTTTAAAGGTTAGCCTAAGGCCTTGTCGCAGGGCAGGGGTTCCACTGTAGTAGCTACATACAGTCTCTACTCTCGTTGTTGTTGTTATTACTGTTACTGGTCGAGTTCATGGTTGGTCGCAAGCTTTATTTTGGTCGGGACACTCCCACGCGCATTGCCCTTTTTTTAATGCTTCATTAAATCGATTCGAATCGAAATACAGCTGAAACTCGCTAAGATGAACTTGTTAATGTGTATTTCTTTTAGTATTTATATACGCTGACACGTTCTACAAATCTCCTATAGCGAGCTTTCAAAGATACCTAAAGAACAATAATAATTTTCATTCAAAATTATTAATAGGTAAGATATTTGCTATAAGTAACGACCTTCTTAAAAATTCAAATATTTGATTAAATATTTTAAAATGAACTAAATGAATTTCTAAATTGTATAAAAAATAAACAATATTTCAGGTATGCTCTGCAATTCTCTAACTGCCCCAAAGCAATGAAAATCAATTCACAAATGTAAAAACATTTGCCGAAATATTTAGTTAAATTTAAAATGTAGTATTCACTTAAATTAAATTAATTTATCAATTTCATAGAGAGTCATTTGACTTATATTATTTATTGTATAGAAAAAGAGTTGTAATATAATTCAAAAATGGTTGTTTCAATATTTATAGAGATATGTTTAAATTTATATTAAATGACTCAATTATTGTTAAAATTTCATTAAAATGAATTTACATATGGTACAAGAAAATGGTATATAACTAATTTTATCGAAATAAATAAAAAAGGGCTGTTTTCAATATCTCTAGAGATTTGTTAAAATACCTCTCAAACCAATGTATGCATTGTACAAGAAAATGGTATACCTTGAATTCAAGAATAAATTTCTACAAAATATTGAAAGTTGAACACAAGAAAATAGTGGAAATATTGAAGAAATGGTTGCTTTCAAAATCCCTAAAGACTTGTGGAACACCCACGATAGGCAGTTTCTACTGTAGATCGCATCGTTCAACGATCTCGAGTGTGAATTTGACTATCGAATACCGTGTGTATTGAGTGCGACTTCTAAAATGGTCAGCTTTGAGGCATTTTGGCCATTTTGACAGTCAGCCATCGATCCATCCCAGATTCAGTTTGTGTTTCGGTTTTAGATTCAGATTCGCCATCGACTTCGGCACATACATGGCATTGTTGTTTCGATCTTTGATCTCAGATCTGTTGCTGACGCACAATTTCGGTTTGCCTAGCCAAATAAGGTGGCGTTTAAAAACGCGCACAAAACGCGCACGTGCGGTGCAGTAGGGGTAGCCAAGGGGTTAGGGGGATCACATGGGAGGGGGAGTTTGTTTGTGTGGAGTAAAAAGATTTACGCAAGCAGCTTCAATATTTACATTCAACTTTTCCCTTAATTTTTGTTTTTTTTTTGTGTTGCCTTTGGGCGAGAATCGAGAATGGAAAAAAATTAAATTGCACAACTTGCGTTGTTTGTTTGGCTGCACTGTCCAAAAGGGGAGGGGGGATATTTGACAGCACTAAATGAACAACAACAAAATCGAGTTGTTGTTTCTGTTAATGCAGATCAAAGAACTTCATCGAAAGGGGAAAAATGGATTGCAAATTATTGCGGCAGCAATTGAATTCCACTGATGGAATTGAACATATGTTATCGATTGTATCGATAAGCACATATCGTTCAATTTCAGAGCAATTAAAATAGAGTACTTTTAAAATTACATGTCAATTACTTTTACAATCGTAGCTAAACTGAAATTGCCGATATAAAAGCTATTCTATCTATCGATAGGCAATCATTTTTAAATTATTTTTCAATTGTGCTTTAAAATATATGTATATCAGTAATATACAGTGGCAATGCGGTTAAATTTATCGCTAGTAATGCTCGTAATTTAGAAATTATGGCGGTAATTATATTCACCAATAATAAGGGTATTTATCGATAACCATTTTGTATGTGATCTATTTGAACACATCTAGTCACAAAATCTATTTTTTAATTGTTTTGACAAATGTATAGTAATTACTTTAGAGAGTTGTGTAATTACAGTGTTAATAAAATGTTATAGTATATCGATTACATTGTAATTCCAAACAATCGATATTCATTTATTCATTGGAAATTTACGATTGTCTAGTGACGCTATTTATTTGGACAGTTCTCTTTACAAATATTTGGCAATTATAATAGTAATTAATGATAATTACACTAAACGATAGTTATTAATTGTATGTGTTAAATTTAGAATACTACTGAACATGAAATACTGATTAAATTAACGCAAGTAATGTTTCAATAATATTTTTATCCTGACCTTATATTTGATTGCACTTTAGTCTGATTCGATGGTATATTCGATAGTCATTCGGGTTGGGCATTCCCCTTAATTTTCAAATCTTCAAGTGTCTTCGTTTTTCTTTTGTTTACTTTTTCAATTGAATAAACAGCATTTCATTCCAATGCTTGATCTCTTCCCTCGTCGTCGCCTTTGAAGTCTGCGCATCTTTTAATTTTGATTTTGTACGGAACTCATTTTTTGTTTTAGACTTGTTTACGCATTCTTGTGGCGGGTCAGTTTTTTGAGTTGCAGTTGCAATTTGCAAATTTGCCTTGTTTTAGAATCGCAAATATTGAAATCTCCCAAACACAAAAAAGTACACAAAAATTCAAACGCATTGTTCAAACAATTTGAGTGCTAACAATGTCGATGGCGCCCACCCAACCGGAACAGCAACAACTACAACAACAACTACATCTACAACTACAACAGCAACACACAGTAACAACAATGTCACACTACGCAAATTTGTATTGCAAATGAGAAAAAAACATTTTGTTAACAAGGTGCAAATTGCTAGGCGGGTGTTGCACTTGCCTCCTCCGTTGTTGCTGCTGCTGTCGTTGTCAAGTAGCCAAAAGGTTAGCAACTTGCAGCTCTAGTTGCCCAAAAGCGGCAGTTGCAACTTCCAAGCTTCAAAGCTTCCAAGGGGGTGGCATTCACCTCATGTTGCTTCCGTGTAGGTGAAAAATGCATTTGTTAGTTTTTGCTCAAAGTGCACTCAGCAACATCAATAGTGATGGCAAAAGTCCGATCAGATAAACACGAAAAAAAAATGATAAAAATAAAAAGGACAACTGACAATAGTACAAATAACTTTATAATTTGAGTCGGCTTTTAGTAAATCTTATTATTTAGAAACTATTAGACAGGCATATTCTACAAATCTGTAAGAGCCCAAAAGCAAGTTTCTTCTGGCTTTTGAAACCAAGAGAGATTTTAAAAATTTAACCATTTATGGAATTCAATTAAATTACGTTTCATAAAAACATAATTATTTACATTTTTAAAATGGTATATTTTTGTTGTAGATAGCAACTTTTAGATTTGATAACATAAAGAGTATTGTCTATCTCTATTTTATATTTATAAACACCAAAATGCAAGAAGAATGTCTTAAATTACATTTAATGTAAATGTAAAATAAAAAAGAAAAAGATTTAATTGAATTTAATTTAAAAAATATATGAAGCCTTTACTTTTCGGATGCTTGCAAAAACAATTATCATCAAAACTGTTTGGAGATTTGTAAAACATATCTGATTGAAAAAATTAAGTAAATAAATATTTAAATAATATAAATTATTTATTTTTCCAAAAATCAAAATATTTACATTTTAAAATATTTACAATATAAAGTGGTATAAAGGGTATTAAGCTGATCCGATTTGTTCATCATTTAAAAAAGGAGGGCCAGAAACTTTATCAAACCCAGCGTTAAATTTGGTATCTTTATATTATTATGATTGGATAAGTCAAATAAATATATATAAATATTTAAATTATTTAAAGTGCTCATCATTTACAAAAGGTAGGCTTTATTTTGGGTATCCTTTTATCGTCAGCATATTTGTCATATTTTGGTTGTTGGTTAAAAGAGACGAAAAGTTGAATTTACTTAGTTGCCAAATGTTTTCACAGATTTTGGACCAAATTTTGGATAGAGGATGCTTGTTATAGTTTGAAAATGGATAAATCTGTCTAGAAATGGCTGATTTGGCAACACTAACTGGCAGCTTGCAACACTCATTTTCAACAACTGGCGGCAACTAAAGAATCTTTCACTTTGCCTTTGACAGACGACGATATGACGATGACGACAATCATCATCATGATGATGTAGATGACGATGACGATGATGATGATGATGATGATGATGACAAGGATGTGGATGACGACAAAGTGTGGTTAAAGTGCTTGCCTCTTGTTGTTGCTGTTGCAGTTGCAGTTGCTTTTAGTGCAACCGGGTGCATTGAACCGTAGAGTGGCTGATGTTGCTGCTGCCACCGCGAGTCGCCTCAAGTTGGGTGCGTTGCGTCTTGGAGTGCGAGTGAAGTCATCTGGCAGACTGACTTTGGCTCGCAGGCAAAATAGTTGCCCTTAAGGTGACTAACTAGACACGGACAGAGCTTCCCTTATGCCCTTATGCCCCCCCACCACTGTGCCGCCCATTTGGCGGCTGCCTCACTAATGTGACAATTAAATTGGCCAGACCGTGCAACAATGCCGCAGGCATACAGGCACTTACACATATGATGACGCAGCTTGCAACAGTGCAACAAACTAGCTGCAACAATTTGTAGTTGAACTCACAGCGCATCGCTTGACCCACAGAATGTGTCAAGAAACAAATCATTCAAATGGATTCCAAATTGCAATTGCAGCACATTTACAGTAAACACTCCACAAATGCAACAAAGTTAGCTGCACTTTTTAAAAGCTTTGCTTAATTAACAGAACAGGTGTGTTCTACAAATCTATTTCAGCTCAAAAACAATGCTAGTTTCAATACTTGTTAATCAAATTGATCAAAAATGCTTGATGAATGAATTTTTATATGCATTAATTATTATTTTATAGCTTGAAATAAATTTGTGGCGATGTTTGTGGCTTCGAAGACGTGAAACCTCTAATATTTGTTGTTGCTTTCAAAAGCATTTCTCACCAAAAACTCTAAAGATTTATGAATAATTTTAAAAATACATTTTTTGCTTTAAATTTGAAAACTTGTGGAGGTTTGTTTACATTCATAAAACGCTTAACTAATAGCATTCTTAACTTTACTAAAAATTATTAATATCTTTGCGCCAAATAGAGAATGTCAACATTGCCTTATTACTGCGAATTTAATTGTGTTTTGGAATCGCATAAATACAACGAATACAATATTAAATGGAAGGGATCTTAGAGAAACTTTTTAAATCGAATTTTCTCTATGTTTCTTCTGGTATTCGACCGTATTTCCCTTAATGCTGCACCCTTCCTTTCATTCTCTCTCTCGTGCTTTCTTCCTGTGTGTCTCTTTCTCTCCTTGAGACCGTTAAAAATATGTGCAATTAGAATTTTGCAAAAAAATATAATTGCAGAGAAAGATTTCTCGTAAAGTACAATAAAAAACCTCTTTATTTATCTCTTCCAATCTCTCCAGTACTAAATACATATCCCTCCTTCTCTCTCTTTCTTTTGTTTCCCCTCGCACTATACATTTTTTTCCTCTCTGTTGAACCGAAAGCATTCTAATTTCCGATTTGGATTTAATGTCATTCCATCATTTCGTACGCTCGTCATTTTGTCAGCTTTCCCCATTTTGCAAATTGACATCAATAACTTCCGTTAAATGTGCCAATTGTTAATGCGTCTTAGCAAACACGCAAAAACTTTTGACGAACGCTGCCTTTTTTGGTAAGCTCAAAAACAAAACAAAAAACAGCTCTAAGCCGCGCACACAAAAAAACGCGTTCAAAACGCGTGGGCGTTACGCGCGCTTTGTTTTTAATTGTGAACAAATTTGGTCACAAAAAAAAGTAGCAACAATATTTGCTTAATGCATGAAATTAATTTAATAATTTTGCGTATTGCGTTTTGCTTTTTTTTGGGGCAAAATACGAGAAATACGCTAAATAATTACGCATACGCCGCTTCAGCCAAGGATTTCGCGTATTTGTTTGCTTTCATTTATGTTGTTTGCCTGCAAGTGCAAAATGCAAAATGTAAAATGCAAAATGTAAATGCAAATCCCATTTAAGGCAACAAAAACAACAACTGTGATTTTAATTAAGCTCATGTCAAGGCACTCCAAGGGGTTGTCGACGCCTCAACGTCAACAACATCCAACACCCCATCCACAATCCACAGTCCACAATGCACAGTGGGGCATGTGGTAACATTTGGCAGAGTTTCATCCTGGCCAGAATGAGATTGCCTTGGCTTTAAACACTTGACATCCTTTCCATTATGCATAGACAGGAAGCACGTGCAGTCAAAAGAGCACAGTGCATACCGTCAGTATGCAAACAGCCAGAAGCACATTGAAAAGGGATAAAATTGATTTTGTTATCATAGATTTTTGACTTAATTGTACATGTATCACAGAACAAATTGATCAGTTTTAAAAGTTTATTCTAATATTTAAGAGCTTGAAACTATTTTCTTAAATTTATTCCCAAAATATTGTTCAACTTTTTGACTTTATACAGTGAAATTTTCCTACAGTGAAATCAATCGGAAACAGAAATTTAGAATTAAATCATCATGTTAAGAAATTGAACTCTTCAATTCATTTTATTTATGACTTTTATTAATTATTAACTTGCATTGCTTTAAAATTAGGAAATATCTCAAAATGTATCTTAATGTATTTAATCTATTTAATTTCGATTCTTATACTTTTTATATTTATGTTTTATTTATGAATTTATTTGTATTTTTTTTATGTATTATAATGTATTTATTAATATCTAGACTCTGTATTTTAAATAAGTACAAATGGTCTTTTAATAACGCTTATTTCGCTTCCTTTTTTCGGATTTGTTTTAAAATAGCCTGAATATCATCGTTACGTTTGCTTTTAGTGCATACTTTTCAGTTGCACTGTATGCATTTCTCATTGTGCACAGCGGGTTATCCTGTTACATCCTTAAGCGCAGTCCCATTCACACACACACACACACACACACATAAACACACAGGGACGCTTAAAATCTCTTTCAAATGCCGACACCGACACTCACTTGAAATTGTGTCAGGCTCGTTAGTTATCCCTCCCAACCCCCCTCACAACCTCGTCTCCTCCCTCTGGGTTTTTTTTACACTTCCTTCCTTTCTTCCGTTCTGGCTTCCTAGGAGTGTTTATTGCCTTGCCAAGTTATTGCTCAAGTTGCAATTGCAGCGCTGTTTTAATTATGATAAATTAGCTGACAATTGACAAGCAACAACAACAACAACAACAACAACAACAACAGACAGTTGCCACAACTTTAATTTCAGCTGCTGTTATCCTTGAGCTGCCACACAGTTGTAGTTGTTGGCTGAGATTGTCTGTCTATTGATAAGACGCATTCCTTAAGCTTTATGGCGACTGTTGTCGTTGTCTTTGCCACATGCCACATGTCCATAAGTTGCCACAGTCGCAAAACGAATTTATTGGTCATTGGCAGCTGCTGCTGCTGCCGTTGTTGCTGTTGTTGTTATTGCTGCCATTTCTGAGATTTGCTTTTGTTATTTTCTTGGCAAAGTCTTTTTTTTTCTTTCTTTCTGACCTTCCATTAAACCGAATGAGCTGGCGTTAGAATATAGCTCTGACTCCCTCTCTGATCAATTGATAGCCATGCCACATGCCACATGCGACAACTTGGAAGCCAACAGATCACACAATAGCTATAATTACAGTCAACTTTTGCCAACAAACTTCAAAATCGCTACACAGTAGAGACTAACTTATTTCAACTCACAACAAATTTAAGCCTGAATTTGAATTTCAATATGAATTTGCAAATTCATATTTTGTTTCTTAAAAAAAATAAGAGAAGGGAAATTTTGAATTGCACTTTTCTATAAACAGTTTAAAACTACATGTTTTTAATAAATATTAAATTAGTACAACAAATTTCAAAGCGTAACAACTATATGAAAATATTTGTTAACCAGAGAGAATATGTTCTAAAAAGTTATAAAATCAAAGAAATTAAAATAGATTTAAATAGGAAAACTTCTGATATGCTAATTATTATGAGCTATTCTGTAAAAGGTAATAGTTTTTTTTTCTTTTATTATTATTGTGAGAGTAAATTTTAGATAATATTTGTAATCTAAAGAAAACAAATGGAAATAATAAATAAATTTCAATTTTAACTCTTTATTTGTTGGTCACTTTTTATTGGAATTACATTTTCTTAATTCTCGTATATGTTTCCATTTAATTTCGTCAACATTAACATAAATGCAATGTGAAAAAATAAATAATATACTTATTGAAATAAGTACTATACTGAGTGAAATAAAACCGTAACAGGCTTGTATATGCTGTTATTTCAGTTTTAGGCAGTCTTGACTGTGGCTGCCACCCTTCCGCTCATAAAAATCAGAGGACAGACTTGTAGGAACTCAACATGTTGTACGTGTCATCAACACATAATCAAGGTCTCAAGTAACCATGCAACAACATCAACAACAACTGCCCGAAATGACAAGAACAACAACAACAACATTGACAACGACAACCACAGAGTTTCATCAAGTTTATGTGTCTGTATGTTTTATGATTATTGTTGTTATTATTATTATAATTGTTGCTGCTGCTGCTGCTGTTGTTGTTGTTGAATGTTGTTAATGCGGATATGCCTAGAGGTAGGGGAAACAGTTGTTGTTGCTGCTGCTTTGCATGCAGAGCAAAATGCAGTCGACGTTGTCAGCATTATTGAGTTTCTTAGGAAATATGCACAAGAGGAGATGTTGCTGTTATTGTTGTTGTTGTTGTTGCACAGCTGGCTTATGTGGCGTATGCGTATCAACTGTCTGCAAGTGAAGGTCAACCCAGAGAGCATCATCGTCGTTGGCATGAAGTATCATTTATAAGCCGATTACGAGTTACATAAGCCGACCAATCGCCAATTCAACTAATGTGTCTTGGGGAACGATATGATATAAGGTGAGATGTGGTGAGGGGAGGTGAGGTGAGAAGAAGTGAAATAAAGTGAAGTGAAGTGAGGTTAGGCTCAAGATATCACAGTTAACAGACGCTAACGGTTGTTGCATGCCTCCATTTTCTGTTGCTGCTACTGTTGCAACTAAGCAGATTAGCGAACATCGCACAAAATCCTTGCTTGATTGAAGAAAAAACCGTCAAGAAACTCGTTGTGTTATCACAGACAAAATTAATGAGAGCTTAAGTGTGATTTGAAATCAGAACTAAGTAGACGAACTGAAGTGAGTAGAAGAAGTAAGAGTAGCAATCAATTCTACATTTATCTGGCATCACTTAAATAAATATGACTTCAATTGATGTTAATTAAGATCATTGAACAGATTTTTACTTTCTTCCCCTTACTAATCTTTGGAGTATACAAGTTTTTTCTCCTGACTTGTTTTGACGAAATTGACAAACTTTTCTTTAAACGCAGTCGAATATTATTATTTATTTTGGTCTTTTATTTATAAAATATTCTTCTTTAAAGACTCACAATATAATGATTAAATTTGAGTTATACCCAACAACTTGACTAATAATCATTATTTATTATCCAAAAAATAAATCTCAGAAGGTAATGATTAGTTCAGCATTATTTTTGGTTAAAAAATTTAGAAAAATTTTCCAAAAATAATGGCCATACTAATACATAGAGCTGGAGAATCATCGATGTTATCGGTGATTGCTCTCAAATGTATATAAACCACTATTAAGTTCAAAAATATCTATCAGATAAGAATTAATATATATTTAAGGCAAAAGGCAAGAAGAGAAATCGGTCCTTAGTTTAAAAAAACCACCCTATATGTATTTATTTGTATATACTTATGTACATTATATATGTTCAATGAAATCTCAACGATAATGTAGGAAGTATAGTTGCTTTTTGAAGGTCAATCGCCCTACTCCAAATCTAAGAAATATCGATGTTTCCTTAGCTTTTTACATACTATGTATAGAAATAGGGTCTGCTTAAGATGAGAATGTGTTGTTGGTTCAATTGAATTGGTTCCAAACAAAAATGACTCAGATATGCAACTCTGTGAGCTAGTTCAATGAGAGAGCAAATTGTGATGGAAGGGGCGTCACATAAATTCCATGCCAAGTCACAGAGTCACAACAACAACAACAACAACAACAATGTCAGATCATTGCTGTGCGCTGAGTCATCAACGCAGGTGACGGAGTCCAAACACCAAACGCAGCAACCAAAATCTTCAGATGAATTTCAACGAGAGCAAGAACGAAAGAGAGGGAGAGTGAAACAGCGAGAAAAAGAAAGAGATAAGGGGGATAGAGGATGTAAGAAAGTGATGCTGCACAGCGTACAGAAAAACTCTACAACAGAAGCGTTCCCATCGCATGAGTCACCGCTGTGCTAACTGTTAATCTCAGTCAGGCAGAGATGCGGGCAGCATTCAAAGTTTGAAAACAGTGGCAACTCTATAGCAGTGATGCCAACTACTTGCCTAACGAGAAAATAACAACATAATAAAAGGACACAAAAAGAAAACATTACTTTTCCTAATAAATATTAATATTCGAAAACAATTTATACGTGAATCTCTTAAGATAGCATTATTCTGGGTTACGTTTGTGTACCCATTAATTTATTTAACATTTACTAATAGCAAACGGTTTTAGAATTAAAACTTAATTATGAACTAAGATGTTTTGTGAAACAATTAAAACAAATTACAAGTAATATCAGGTATATTACTATCATAATTTAGAAAGGGTACTACTATTTGGTCACAAAATGTGTTGCGTATTTAAATAGGCGTAACAGATCTTCTGAAGTACAGGGTACGAGGTATCTTCACTAAATTTCATCCTATTCGGACTAGTTCTATGTATTACTTTTTCAAGCATCTCGGGAGTTTTGGACATAAATGTTAGCCTGAAATGGTCTAAGGCTTGCTGACGTATTATAATAAACCCACAAAAAGAAGTCCCAAGGAATCAAATTTTGTAATCTATGGGGCCAGTCAAAGTCGCGTTAACACATTTTTTAGTTTTCACAACCAAACAACTATTTTTAATGTAATGCGTCAGTGTGAAGAAGTGATTCATGGCTTAATTTTGTATTGAAATGACGTTTTCAAAACATGCCGACTCACGTCAATCGATTGAAAAAATTTCCAAGCAATTTAATATATTTACATATCGACATAACAGAGGGCTAGTTCTTAGTATTAAAACCGGATCGAATTATTACATTATATAGCTGCCATAGAACCGATCGGTCAGAAACCGACTTTTCAAATATTTTCAAGGATTTGTTATGTTGTTGCATTGGTTACAATCAACATTGTTGTTTGTTTTAATACTCATCTGATTTATTATACCATAACAGTTAGTTCAAAGATGATTACCTGTAAAGAG
Organism: Drosophila neotestacea; assembly: GCA_035044365.1. Lineage (NCBI taxonomy): Eukaryota > Metazoa > Arthropoda > Insecta > Diptera > Drosophilidae > Drosophila > Drosophila neotestacea. Next base: position 86,069 of record JAWNMD010000044.1, read on the forward strand.
AAGAAGAATTTAATAGATTATTAAACATGTTAAAAATAAAATATAGAACTTCGATTAAAAAATGTAATGGTATTATTTGTTCTTGAAATATCTCAAGCAAAGTCAAGTGTGCTTGGTTGATTTTTATAAAACCTAACCAAATTTGATAAAGATCGAAATACTATATCTTTTGTATATTTTTGTTAGCTTAAGATACAATTGTGCCTATCAATTTCAATATTTGTCTGCTTTGTTCGTTGAAGAAAATTATATTTATTTGCATTTTTTTTTATAATTTCTAAAATAGGATCGATTTTCGAATAGTTTTCCGGCTGCAGAATGTTTAAAAAAGGACAGATTTAACTGAAAAAAAGTGAGTCGGCAACATTGGTGAGGGCTGCTTCCAAGAAAGAAGCCGTCGATTTGGTTTCTCGTTTGACCTATGATGTAATCAACGCGTTCGCTTGGCAACTTGAAAGGGTCGTCCAAGGTCGTTGTTGTTATTATTGTTATTGTTGCTGTTGTTTCTTTTTTATTATTTGTATTTGTATTTGTATTTTTTGCATGTTGCGTGTGGGTTGATGCTGCTGTTAACTGATGCTGCCGAATTGAGCCCAAAGTCAAAACCAAGGCGTCACCGTTACAATCCCCTCTTTTTATCCCCCCTTTTGCGCCACCTTTGTCAACTCAACTCACTGTGTAATTCAACGCTTTGAACTTTAACGCTTCGTTAAATTTCACGCATGCAGATTTCAAATGCTGCCTATATGTGTGTGTGTGTGTGTGTGTGTAGAAGTGTGAGTGTGTGTGTGTATACGCGTCCCAATTCTGTCAATCAACTGCGTTTTTTGTGGGTGCCAAGCGTTTTGTTTGGATTATGTTAACCACAAAAGGCCAAAGTCAAAGTATTAATAACAACAACACCAACATTATAGACAACAACAACAACAACAATAGCTGCAACAACAACAAAGGGAAAGGCTCCATCAACAACATCAACGACAACGCGAAATGCAACAAATTGCAGTCAAGTGTCCAACTTAATAATAATATTTGAAGTTCAATTCAAGCGCATTTCAAATTTTTATTTTTGACCAAAAAATAAAAAAGTAACTAAAGAAAACAAAAACTAAATGAATCAGTTTAAATGAAGCAACCGAAAAAAAGTTTAACGAACGCTAATAAAAACAGTCATCAAATGCATTAAATACAAGACTTTATTTTTGTCTTGGTTTTTTTTAATAACCCATGGCTTTAACCGGTTCAGCACCCCCACCCCACCACACTCAAAAAAAAAGAAAAAACTTTAACTGCGATTCAGCTTGTCAATCGGACCTGGAACTGGAACTGGAGCTTTGACCGACTTCACTCCTATTGTTGTTGTTTTGATACCCTGCAAAAAAAGGGTTCAAAACTCTGTGCATGTGTCTGTAGCAGGAGGTAGGAGACAACTATAATCCTATAAGGTATATATATAGTTTCTGGATTCACTTAAATAAATAAACAAATACCACAAAAATTAATTTATTTTATTGTAGCTTTGATTTAATCCTAAGCAATAACAACAAAAGGAGTTATAGGTAGGAAACAACTTCATTTCCAAAGGTTATTTAGGTTCTGGATCTGTACTAACAGACGGATCGAGCTAGATAACACAGTTGTTCCAGTTTCAATGTGAGATATTGGTAACAGACATATAAATTATGAGTTAGCTTAACTAGACGGATCGAGCTAAATAATACTAACAAATGCATCACAAAAGTTGATTTATGTTATTGTTCCTTACAATTAATCCTAAAATATATGAGCAAAGTTTTAAAGATACATACACAAACTTTTGATCTAGGCTCTATTTATGTACATTTTATTTACATATCTGCAAAATTTCATGACGATCCGCTATAAAACACAGAAGGTTTTTTAAGAACAGTTTAATTAAATCTGGCGCGATTTATTGAATTTTTTAACTGTTTAGATATATACGCATGGGTGTGGGAGGGTATCTACTAGTTGATCACACTTGATTGCAACATATTTACTTGATTTTTTTTTTCGTTTGGATTTAACGTTTTTGGGGGCAGAGGTCAAGAGTGCAACGTGACAAACTCTCAACGGGAGGGAACTTTTTGCTACGGTGGTGGTGGCAACTCTGCTCTCCATTGTTGCAATTATGCTAATTTTTTCGTTGGAGCCTGGGAAGAAGCAATAAAGAAGGCAGCAACAACAACAACAACAAAAATGGAAAAGTGGAAATGAAATGCTTTTCACACATGAATGCGAGCGAATGCATTGCACGTTGGAGGGGCGGACAGGAGGCAGAAGGGGTGGAAGGAGGGGAGGGGCGGCCATTGAAAGTTTTCGTGTGTGTGTGCGTGTGTTTGTTTGATGGAAACGAGATTGTTGTTGTTGGTACGGCGTCGCGGAAAATGTGGGAAATTCATGGAAGCAATTTTTCGTTGTTAAAGGCTTTAAAAGTCTCAGTGTCTCAAGTCGCGACAGAGAATGCAGCGTAAGAGAGAAAAAGAGAAAGAGAGAGAGAGAGTTAAAGTTGCATCGCATAATGAAATACAAAGCGCGATTTATAGAGTATACAGCGAGTGTGTAGAAGTTAAGAGAAGATATACATAGGAGCAGTAGTGCAAGAGGTAGACGCAGTAGTTTTTCCTCCCAACACTCCCTCTGATCTTTTGCCAGTATACTTCAAAGAGTTGACAGCTCTCTAGTCGCGGCAGAGAATGCAATATGAAAGAGAGAGAGAGAGTGCGAGGGAGAGTGAGAGACTCTAAGCTGTATCACATAATGAGCAGAAGTGCAAGAGGTAGACGCAGTAGTTTTTCCCCCCAACACTCCCTCTGATCAGTCTTCATTGAGCTGACAGCTTTTACTTTGTTGTCGTTGTTGTTAATTGCTTGGCCATTGGCCCCGCAAAAAGGTTCTCACGTCCATCTCGACCATTTCAACCGTCTCGACTGTCCGGCTGCCGGTTAGTTGAGCCATTAGCGCGTCTCTTTAACCAGAACCCGATGCAGAGAGACAGCTTAAAGATCGAGGAGTTGGAGTTGGAGGCCAACTCTTCTGGGTGGCTTGTGATCTTAAAAGAAAAGCAAACCGACGACGCGACGCGACGATTGAATTGTTGACGCTGCATTTTCAAAAGAAGAAGGAATGCCTTCCAGGAAGAGACCAGTCCAAGTTCAGTTTAGAGCAGAGCAGAGCAGAGAAGTGAAACTGAACTGAGATCGGGGCAGACAGAGATCATCAATTGGTGCCGACAATGAGAGTCAAATGTGCAATTAATCGTTTATCAGTGAACATGCATCAAATGCTTAACTATTTGCCAGGTGAAATGATGATAATGACGATGATTGTAATGTTGATCAATTGCCTGTCTTACTCCTTCTCTCTCTCTTTGTCTCACTGTCTCTCTGTCTCCCTGTCTCTCGATTGCTGCACTTGGCACTACTGGCCGTCATAATAAACTCAGTTAATGCAATAGAAATTAATGAAAAGCTACAAAGAAAATAAACACGAAACGAAACGACAAAAAATAAATTGTGTGCATATTAGAAAATAAATGCAGAAAAAAAAACAGAAGAAAAAAAGACACAACTCGCGTAGTAATAATAGTAATAATAATAATAAAATGGAAAAATGGAAAAACTGCAGACACGCAACCTCAAAGTCCAAGTGGAAGCCTGTCTAGCCTGATCTCCATCTCCATATCCATCTCCGGCTCGACTGACTGACTAACTGACTTACAGACTGACTGACTGACTAGCTAACTAACTGACTGACTGACTGCCTTGTCCAAGTGAAAGAAAGAGTTGAAACGAGCTGTCCGACAGCAGCGTTGTGTGCCTTTCTACTTGCCTAGTACTTATTTGCACACTGTGCACACTCCGTGCGTTGCATGCAACACTCTGATGCAGAGGCAGAGTCAGCGTCAGAGGCACAATGTGGTCATCAAGTGAGCGATAAGATCATCAAGTTCTTAATTATCGATAAGTGCAAAATAATACACATTTTTATTGCCCCGATTGATTCGATTTTATTATTATTATTATCTCTTGTATTTTAGAATTAATTCTAGTTTACAATAAGTTACCCAGAGCTATCAAATTATTAAAGTTATCAATAATCTATCGATATAAAAACTTTGCTTATCAATAATCTATCGATATAAAAACTTTGCTAAATCGATAGTACACTTACTATCGATACGTTTGCAGCTTGAACAGAAAGCTTGCCATTCTAAAATGTTACAGCTTTTGGGTTATCGATATGCATTCGATAACACAATTCGATTAGAGGATTCTTTTTATTATTGTAACCATCGTTTAACAATCATACACATATACATACATCATATTGGCAAATAGCATATCGATGTGGTATCGATTGCACCAATCAACAAGGTATAGTTCCTAGTCAGTCACAGTTAGCATAGAATAGTCAGTGATAAGTTAAGTATATGTATTTTGTTTTATAGATATTTTTGTTGATTTATTTATTTATTATTCAAGTTCAATTTATCAGCATAACTTTGAGACAAGCAAACATTGACCGATGTTCAGCTATCGATACTACATTAAATTCTTATCGATCGTTCAAAATAACTTAATCGGTACGACGACCTTCTCATTTGCCGGGCAATTGAACGGTCGTAGAACTCGATGTTGGAATTTTGTTTTCTTACTATCCAACAATGCCACGCCCCGTGCGAACAAAATTAATTGTTAATTAATTTTTTTATATTTATTTTAATGTTTTCTTAATTTATTGTAACTTTATTTTGAGCTGACAATGGCGAGGAAGTCAACTTTAGAGCTCTGACCAAGATCATGGCCAGCTGACGCTGACGCGGATGATGAATTTGCTGATGATGATGCTGGCGTTGTTGATAATGATGATGACGATGTTGATGATGATGATAAAGATGTTGATGATGTCAGTTAGCCAAGGAGTTGCACAGAGCTTTAAAATGGGTCAAACATGTGCTGACCAGGCAGCTTTTACTTTACAAAAATTGGCAATGGATGACTTGCAGCAAAGTGTTGCACGCTCACGGTACCGGGCTGCCGCATTTTGTGGCATCTTGTTGCCGGTTGAGTGAAGTAAAAGTGAAGTTTTTATTTTCGATTTACTGTCGCCGGCGCTTTTATTATTACTTTTTTTCTTGCCTTAACACTGGAGGACAGCTGCTTTTATTCCCGGACTCTAACCATAAGTTCGACTTGGACGGGACGAGTTTGTTCTGATCTGAATTATTCAGGAGTGCGTATCGATATGGTAATATTTATAATATCAAATTACGATATATAATTACAAATTGAATACAATAAATTGCAAATATTATAAACTCTTATTTGATATTCATCAATATAATTTAATTTTGCTTTTAATTTATGACCAACTTATGCCCAAGTAACTATGTTATATTTTGAGGCCTATGTACTGATTCTGGTTTTATATAGTTAATATTAGATTTCTTATATAGCTATATTTTCTTAATTTTGAGATTGAATTCTTAATTTTTTGTATCTATATCTAACCGAAAGCATGTTTAAGAATATGAGAATATATTGAAGCTTAAATTGCAGCTTTATAAATTTTTGGCTTTCTAATTATTAAGCTACAATTCTAAAAAATATAGTTATTCTATAAAATTTATACATTTCAATCATTTTACTAATTAATATCGATATTCTATGCGATATGGCATTCATCATTCTAGTTTAAATTTCGTTATTTTACCTCGAAAATTTCAAATATGAATAAATATATATTTGTTAAATAGACTCAGCACGAAAGTGATCAAATAAGCCTATTTGTACGGTATAATGTTTGATATGATATTCTATATGATATTTCTACCGATTGTTTAAATATCGATAGTTCTTTTGACGATAGTCAATGGTTGGTTGGTTGGTTGATTAGTTAGTTGTCTATTCCCGGTTCTCGGATTGCTGTTCAGTTTCCGTTTTTTCTGTTTGCTCCGCTAATTGAAAACAGCCATAACTTGCAACAAAGAGCTGCAACTTACAGTTTGCCGCCGACTGGCATTGGACTCATTACGCCCCAACACAAGGGCGCACTGAGCTCTTGAACGTGCCACCGATCAAAGGGGCAGGGCTGGGGCACTGGGGCTGACTGGCTGTTGCATTAATGCGCGTCACGTAGCATCATGTTCCGCTCCACTCCCACTCTGTCTCTCTCTGCTCTCTCCACTCTTTACTTTCAATGATGCCCCATCCAGTCCGTGCGTGCAACGCTATGAAACCAATCAATGTAGTCAAAGAAGAAGAGGAGGAGCAGGAGCAGAGAGGGAGTAGGCAGCGGATGGTCTTCTGTAAGGGGTGTGGGAGGGTCACTTGGCGTGACGCCGCGTTGTTGTTGCCAGCTGCATTTTAACAACGGCAACAAATGAGGCAAAATCATGCGTAAAGATTTTTTCAACATGTGCCTGCATTCTGAATGTGTTGTGCGTGTTGGTGTGTATGTGTGTGTGTGTGTGTGCAGCACGCGTTGCTATTTCCGTTCTGGACAACAACAACAACAACAACCACAGCAACAACAACAACGAGGCGAACAACAGACACAACGATCACTGCCCCACAAATGGGTCAACAAATGGATGGCGTAGGCCTGGATGAGTTGTCCACCAAGTTGATTTACTCAATGGCCTCCCAATGTCCATTCATAGCGACAGTCAACTGTACCATTTACGCACTTGGTGTACACGAGTGTTGCCAACTTTTGAGACTTTAAAAAGCTGTTGAAGATCGGAAAAACTAAGTTTTTCTTTAAACAATTCTGTAACAAAATCTGGTATTTTTCATGTTTATTAACATTTTTTTCTCACAATTTTCATTATTTTTTAATAACTTTTCAAAGTTAATCAGCAAAATGTAAAGTCAAACCAATTGTTAATTGCTGTCCGCTGTTTTCGACATTTATCCGCAATTGGTCTTTGAAAAAAGTCACATTTGTCTGGAAAAAGCTGATTAAGCAACACTGTATACTGTACAGTTATCCAGCGAGTTGGCACAAAAGCTGAGAATCCACTTTAATTCGTGTGACATCTTCTTCCTTAAGTAGCAAATGAAATTATGATCAATTACGATATTATCGCTTACGATATTATCGATCGAGAGATCGATTTGTAATCAACACCAGTTAAACTTAAACTGGAATTTATTTGGGAAGTGACGAAGACTTCCATTAAGACAATTTATTTCAGTCTTAAAAGAGAATTGTTTAAACAAAAAAGAAAAAGAAATTTCGTGTAATGCAATAAATGTATCTTTATGGAATATGTAAATATATAATATTAATATTACAAGCTTAAATTAAGTTTATTAACAATAGGATATATTTAAAAAAGAAGGAAATTGACTTCAACTCTGGAGAACTTCAAAACATTCAGTCTACCAAAAAATATATATCAGTTTTTGGCTAATCTTATAAACAAATATACTTTATATTGCCAAAAATAGTAATGAGCTATGTATTTTTAAAAGAAGAGTAGAAAAGTCAACGTTAACTTTAAATAAAATTTAATTCACTTTTAGAGATTATATTCTTTCCATGAATTATAATATAATATAATCCCTTTTCAGTGGCAATTGATATTTTAAGAATTATTCACAAATTTTTGTAGAATCAATTCTGCTTGTAGGGGTTAGGTTGCAAACCCTTTAGCTTATCTCAGGTTCAGGTTATTCATTCAATCAACTCATTGATCAATTTGATCATTCATCAATTTCCCATCGCTCGCAGAAATGTATTTGTATATTTTTATTATTACTTTTTGTATGTATGTATGTATGTATGTATTTATGTTTATATTAAAGCTCATTCATTCATGCAATTGCAATTGTTTGTGAGTGAGTGTCTGTGAGTGTTTGTAATTCATTCATTCATTGATTCACATACACAAGAAATTAACAACAGTTTGTTGCCTTCTACCGCTGTCTCTTTATATGCCCCATGTTCCCGTTGCTTCCACACTTTACTTTCTTCCCCTTCCCTTTCCCCATCCATCCCACTCTTCTCACTCACTCCCTCTTGCATCTCTTTTCATCGGCAATGTCTCGTATTCCATGTTCCCTGTTCATTCATGCGCACGATCGTTTTCATTCATATGCACAATTTGAGCAACGCACACACACACACATACACGCTCTCATACTTGTACATTTTATAGTAAAAATTTGTTTTCAAGCAGCACAAATTAATGTTTATTTATTCTTAGCTCGGTTTTCTTTTCATTTCACATTTCTTGTTGTTGTTGTTGTCAGTTTCTGCTTCATCTTCTTCTTCTTCGTGTCCCTCCTTTTCTTGTTCACCATTTGTTGTTGTTATTATTGTAATTTTTGCCACGCTTCTTCGTCGCCATTTTTTCAATTAAATTTCAATTTAAGTTTCTTCCTGAGCCTTCGCCTCCTCTCTGTCACACACACACACACGATCTCCCCCTCTAACTCTTTTGCTGATATTATCGCTACAACAACATCAACAACTCGTTAAGCATACAATTTTTGTTTGTTGTTATTATTATTGTTTTTACGTAATTAAAAATTCAAAATTTTCGTTTATTTTTTTAACGATTTTTACTTGTTGTCAGTTGCGTGGGCGTCTATCTGTCTCTCTCGCTCTGACACACTAATTCCCTTTCATCAGTGTTGCCAATTTAGCCTTTTCCGAGTAGATCTGTCTTTTTTTAAACCACTTCAGCCAGGATTAATATTAAACATACCCTATCCGAAAATTTCTCCTGTATTATCAACTCGAAAATATAGTTTTTATGTAAAATATAAGAATTGAAATTGAAATTAAAGTGACTTTCAGCCTTTTTAAACAAATTAAATTGTTTAATTACCTAAAAATGATGGCAGAAATGCATCATATTTAGAAGCGTTAGTAAATTCATGTTTAAGATAAATTTATATATAAATAGTTTCCTACTAATAGTACTAACTAACCCAGCATAATTTACTATCGGTCAGACTTTTCTAGGTCCCCAATCCCTGATTCCTATCTTAACCATTTTAATAATTTAGCTTTATTTAATTTGTAAATTTTAAAATGTAATTTAATTTTGAGTTTTTAAGTTTATTTTATTTTATTTAAATACTGACTCGACTCATCATAGTTGATAGTATCAAATAAACAAACAAATATACAAAACTAAATAAATAAATAATATTTACTAAATCTGATTTATTAAATATTGAAATTATATAAAACTAAATAAAAATGTTCTGAAGGCAATTAAAGTAAAATAAAATAGTCTTTAAATGTTGTGCCTGCTCCTTGCTAATGGAGTAAACTTCTTAATTGTTGCAAATGCAATACGTGGCGAAAGTTTAAAATGATGTTGCAAAAACAACAGCTGATTGCAAGCAACGGTCAGCCAATGTGGCAGCTTAGGGGAAGGCAGAGGGAGTAAAGGAGGTTGCATAGTGAAAACCCTTGTGGTTGCTTTACTTTATTGGCAGCTTTCATGGGGTGTCGTCTCTTCATTGTTGTTGTTGTTTTTGTTGTTGTTAATGTTGTTGCTTGCAACATTTGCATTGCAATTTCACACAAGCCAAAAAGAAAGAGTTTGTTGCCAACATTGTGTTACATATTAGCTCAATGCACAGGGGTTTGCAGGGGGGTAGGGCAAGGGTGCATGAGGGACGGGCGGAAAGGGGAATTGTGGGAGTGGGCTGCTTCAGTGCTTCACTAAGGGAAGACTTGGGGCAATTCAGGCGAAGACAAAGCGCGATACAAAATAGACAATGGAATGTTGTGCCCCAAAATGGAGTTGGCCAACAGCAGCAACAGCAACAACATCAGCAACAGCAACACTAACAACAGCAACACTTTTGTTTGCAATTGTATTTGCGGTTGTGTGGCGACTTCGACGCGACTTTCGCAGCAGTGTCCGCATTTTTTCATCATCATCATCATCAACAACAACAACAACATGATGTTGTGGCATCCATCCGCTTGTGGCTTGCCGGCTCTTTGCAGGGCCCGCTGATAAAAAAAAAGCCCAGCAACAACAACAATAATATACACATATATATGTAAGTAACTCTCGTTGCAAGTAGGAAATGTGTTTGTTGCATAATTTATGAGGGGAAAATTGTTATACTTAGTTTTCATCTTCATCATTAACTTTTAGCTTCTACTCTTCGTTTTCCTTTGTCATTTGTCTCTGCTTTTCATTCATTTATTATTTTATGGCAGCTTGCAATGGCCTTGAAGTGCGTATGTGGTATGTGTCAAAGAGAGAGGGTGAGAGAAAAAGAAGAGAGAAATGGTAGATATGGAAAAGTTTTTTCTAAACTGATTTTAGTTTCTTTAAAATGAAGAAAAGAGCTTTCCATGTGCTTTCAAGCAGCAGCGTTAAATAAACTATTAAAGCATGTCTTAAGTAGATGCAAAAAGGGAAAAATAATAAAAGAGCTTTCAATGCGCTTTCAAGTAAATGCGTGAAATAAACTTGTAGAGAATGTTTTAAGTAGAAGCAGACAGGGATCATTTAATGTGCTTTTAATAAAAAGCATCAAGGGAAATTTAAAAGGGCTTTCAAAGTTATTTCGCATTTAGTAATTAACATCGATTTTATTAATTTCCCAACATTATAGCGAACAATACATACTTTTATTATGGCAATCAAAATAATCAAAATGCTTTTAAAAATAATATTGCAGCAATTAGTTCATCACTTAAGCTATACAATTAACCTATTATTAATAAGACCGAGCCGACTTTAGTTTTTACATCAATATGAAAAATTACTTGGTTCTCCACTTATTAACTTGGTTGTAAACTTTATCACAGTTAACTAGAGGCAATTGAAATTACATTTAAATTTCAAAATAATTTCTTTATTGGCAAAACAAGTTATAAGATTTGCATATTTTTGTGTTTACATTACATATACTATCGATAGTCTGACAATACTATCGTCAACTCAAAAGGGAAATAAATATCTGAAAAAATATATACAGAGTTTTCTTGACTATATTCGAAGTTATAAGAATTTGTTAATGCTACAACTATTTCAATTACATAAATGTAACTTATGCACAGAGATCAAAGTTGTAAAGGTTGTTGCCATTCTAATTGATGTTGGCCAACAGTTGCAAATCACACATATTTCACGGATACTCAATTGTGTATCTACTTGTATAGCTGTACAATTTGTATCTGTAGCTGCTGTTGAAATACAATAACTAACTGAGCTGAGAACAGCCACAGTTTGGTTTGTCCTTCAGGTGCCGCACCGAATACCTTTCCCAGCCATGTCCCCTATATTCCACTCTCTTGGTCTTGGCCAGACGTCAGATTAATTATTTTGCATCGTAAATAAATTGTGCATGCGGCAATTTAGTTAACAAATTATAGTTGTGTGTTGTGTGTGTTTAAATCGCTGTCCAAGTGGCGCCATCGACAACAGTCGACGCCAACGCGTTTTCTGCGCGTTTTGAACCGCCTCCTCCCCTCTTTCCATTGAGTGTCTTGCAGTGAATTCAGTTGACTGGAGGATTACGGAATCAATAAAAGATGCCGAAATGACGCTAAAAATTTAATGGGTTTATAAGGATAGAAGGAATGCAACTACACAGAAAGAAAAAACCTGGAATTCCCCAATAAAATCAATCCCGAACTGTGTTAAACGTTTCGCTGATCTTGGATTTTCTTAAGCCGAGCACGAAATACCATAAATATTTGATTTACATAGCCTTAATTTAGCAACTATATTCTGAAGACACGCATATGAACAAATAATATCTTAATTTTTAGAATGGTTATTATTTTCTTTCTGTGTAGATTGGCGCTGCCAACTCGTATTGATCGCTGGTTCATATAAAAGTCTTCCTCAATGTGTCAACAATTATGTAAAAGCTTAAAGTTCACTTTGGTTGATTTGAATTTGAGAATTGCTCTTTTTTTTCTTTCCGTGTAGAGTTGAACGATTGACGCTGCCAACCCGTTTCGATAGCTAGTTCATAAAGAAGTCTTCCTCAATGTGTCAACAATTATGTAAATGCATTAAATTCACTTTTGATGTTTATTGTTGAACAGTGTTGCCCCCTAATCCCCTGTATGGTGTTGGAGGCACCTTCTTAGTCCACGTTCCGTATGCAAATCAAAGCTAATTGCAAATGCCGCAGGCGTCGTCGTCGTCGTCGTCGTTGTTGTCGATCGACGTCTCTTTTGCCGTCTCAGTTCTGTCAGTTGGCGGCGTCTCAGACGCTTTTGTCCAAACGCTGACATAATAATTACCGCAACTTAGCGACAACAGTTTGTACCTCCCTCTTTGCCTTTGGGGTCTTGACTACCACCCAGTTGAGTTTGGTCAGCGCCTCGACAGGTTGCCCAACCGTTGTCAGCTAATCGTCAGCAACGAACCACCTACCAAAGACCTTCTAAGACAATCAACCAAACAACCAACTAACCAACCAACCAACCAGGCAAACAACCAAATAACCGAAACAAGTACAACAAACTGAACAACTTAACAACCAAACAAACTGAACACAAGCCAAGCAACAAATCCGTAGCTGTAACTTGAAATGTTTCCTTTTGGGTTTGGCCAAAGCTTGGCATTGAACCATGAAATGTTCATCTGTACGTCATCAAATATTCCCTGTAGCCATACCCTGTAAAAGTGTTGACAACAAATTGTTGAATAGTAATTGTTTTTTAACTTGTAAATTATTGTAAGTTCCTTAAGAAAGCAATAAAGATGCTACAAATAAGTTGTTAAAAAAAATATTTAAACTTTTTTTTCCTCCCGTGGGCATACCCTGTAAAAGTCTTGACAACAAATCCTTGCAAATAAATTTATTTTAACTTGTAAGTCCCTTAAGAAAGCAATAAAGATAAATAAAGCAATGCAGTGTAAAAAAAGTATTCAAACTTTTTTCTCCCTTGCTGGGTATCTCTAAGTCGATCACACCCTATAAATCAGTTGCCGTTGTAAATCATTTTTTCTTCACATTATTTTTTCTATTTTATAATAGTCATTGTGCGTTTTGCTTTTGGACTCAAAAGCCACTTACTTCTACACAGTAGACAACGTATGTGGTACTGTCGACGGTCACGCCTACCCGCCCATTAGATAATAGTAACAAATGCGCCGCCAAAAATTTTTAAAGTTTTTATGCAATTGTTCGATTGGATCTGGCGCACATACGAACGTGTATTTGCACATTTTTCGCACAAGTTGGCAGTTATACTGTTTTAATTAAGTAGTTTCTTTGTTCAGAGCCAAATAACCGCATAAACTATAAAGTCAATAGTTATCTCCAAGCAAGTTGGCAGCCAATGTATTATTTACTCGATAATCAAAAGTTGAATCATATAGAAAACAGTTTCTACAATATTTTAATTGCTGATGCCGCTCTGCCTAGCAAGTTGTCAGCCCCAAAGTGTTAGTCCCAGGTACAATTCGTAAAGAAAGAAATCGAAACTGGCTTTACCTAATTTAAATTATACTAATTTTGTTCTTTCGGAACCCGATTAATAAATACTTAGTTTCTGTAAACAATATTTTGGATGTACTGTTAGTGAATGAATTGGCAGTCCCATAAAGTTGACCACTCGTTAAACGTAAGCTTTTGTGATAAATAGTTAAAGTGCAATTCTTTTACAGTTGCTTCACACTTTAATTTCTAAAAGTGTGTTGGCAGCACCAAAACAATGCTGAAGTAAAACGATGCTGTGAATTTCTAACTTTGCTAAAATCCTTTACACTCGTCTGGTTGCAGTCTACAATCTACAGTTTGCAGTCTGCAGTCTACAGTCTTCTGAGATTCGTTGCTTTTGAACAAACAGAAAGTTTCTACTACGCGACTCTTTTTAAAGCTTTACTTTCTTTTTCGAGTGCGAATGCGACTTCTACATGCAGTTGGTACCCACTTTGTTTCTTCTTTTTTTCGCCTTCCTTCTGCTGTACCCCCTTACCCATCTGCCTCCTCATCCTCCCTTCTGCTGTGTTTTTCGCGCTTTTCATTTCTGTTGCGGTCTCTCATGTTATTTCAATGTTTTTTCTTTCTTCTTCTTGTCGTTGTTGTTTCGCTTTTACTTGACGACTTTTTGTTGCTCTCATTGTTGTCGGGCTATAAAAGCGCACAAGTTGTCAATTATTTTATAATAAAGAGCGAGACCGGCCACACATTAGCCAAAGGGAGGAAGGAGGAGGGAGGATGATGGGCAATGGCCAGCGAATGGCCCAAAATATTTAGGCCAAGAACTGACAAAGACCAAGACGAGACGGACCGAAACTCAATTTACCCCCTCTTTCTCTCTCTCTCTCTCTCTTTATCTCTGTTGGGTACCTTTAAAGGTTTTTTTTTTGCTGTTTTCTGAGCTACAAAAAAACAACAATTATTGGTCATTGGTATAAATATTTGTGGTCAGTGTAAGTAAAAAGCGATTCGGCGACAACAAACCCAACAACTCCCCCTTTTCCCTTTTCCACTGCTATTTTCAGTCGGTGGTTTCAACCGTTGTTCGCTAATTGGTTAACTGCAATTGGTTAACTTTTCAATTGCCGTTGACCCAAACAGAGAAACAAAACACGTTAAGAAAAGGTGCCAAATTAGCGACGTTAAAATTGTTGGCCAAAATGTGTTAAACGAGCATTTGCGCAACACACTGCGAAGGAGAACGAGGAGCAAAGCTAGGGGCTATCAGGTAATCCCCTAAAATTCAACAAAAATAAAAGAGGGCGTGTCTCAATGACAACAAAAACGTGATCACAGATGACAGGCAAATTGGAAAATACACTGAAAGCAAATTCAATTAGCACAATTCAAATGAACCGAAAAGGGGTGTCTCTATGAGGGGATAGGGGGTGTTAAGGGGCGGGAAATTACGACCAGTTGAGATGTTGGTCGTGTGTCTGTAGTCGGTATTTGAAGTTGGCTAATCTTAAGTTGTCTAAATAGTCACAAATCAATGCAGACTAGTATTAATAGAGGCTGCATAACAATCGCTTATCGATTGTTATCGATATTTTATAAAAGCTTAAGTTAAAAGTTTATAAATTTGATTTTAAAGGATTTAGACGGGAGTAAGCAAAATGAGATTATCTTAAACTATATTAAAATATTGTCATTATTTGTATTTAACATATTTTATTTTTTAAAATTTAATTGAATTAAGAATTCGCACTTTCAAGACTGTGTAATTGAAATCAAAAACTATTTGGTTTGATATTGATACTATGATGTTGACGCTGCCTTTCTTATAAAATTATAATTTAACCATCTTTGAGGATTTAGATTTTAGGAAAATTGTATTATCTTGAATTTCAAGTTGTGAGCGAAAGATTCCGATACCATCAGTTTTTTTTGTTTGTTGTAATACTTATCTAATTTATTATACCAAAACAGTTTTCATTCACAGATGCTTACCTGTAAAGAGAAGAAGAATTTAATAGATTATTACAAATGTGAATAACAAAAGATATAATTGAGTTATACAAAGATAATGCTTTAAAAGTACTGATATTTGGTAGCATAGTGTTTCAGTCACATTTACAATTGCAGTCACATTCAGTGTGCTTCTTTCTAGTCCACTTCAAGTCTCTCGTAATCATGGCAAATGACAATTTCTTATCAAATAACAAGAACTACGAAAACAAAAAACAAAAACAAAAACAAATACGCCCGCATTGCGTGTCCGCTATTGTTGTTGCTGTTGTAGTAAATGCTAGTCGTTGTTGTTGCTATTGTTGTTGTTGGTGTTGTTGCTGTCCTCAATTTGCGTAAAATGGCACAACGAAATAAATTAAAATGCAGCAAGAGTCGCAGTCGAAGTAGCAGTTGTTGCGAGAGACTTAAGACGCAAGTTTCCACTCTGCCACTCCATATCACACACTAACACACACACACATAGAGAGAGAGAGGGGGGTGGGCAAGGGGCATGGGTAGCGGGATCGTGTCATGGCATGACTGTGACGATAACAAAGTCACATTGTTATCGGCGGCGCAACAAACGCGCCGAAGACTTTTCAAACACGCAACGAATGCTGAACACACATTTGAAAAGCATTCGATATATAAAAAAATCAATAAATGAATATAAATAATAGTTTCGATTATAATCGATAATATTATAAATATTGTTTGATTTATAGAAGTTAGATATTCAATAAAACGAATAGAAATAATCAGAACATGAATAAATTCGAAAGGTAAACGAAGACATATATTCATTGTGTGAAAGTAAATAAAATCGATACATACGTATATAGTATATCGATATTCGATTTGGTATGAATAAAAACCATAACTCATTAAAGAATGATTGTAAATTTGCAATGTTTGCATGTGAATATTCCTTTTTAGAATAAATATTCGATGAATAGATAAATATACATAAAGTGTGTATTAAAGCATTCGATCAGTCAAAAAAATATTCGATATACGATTGAATATATTCGGTGTACGACTGCCTAGTGACGATCGCATCAGTGCAGAACTCTATTTTACTTAAATTTGAAGACAAGTTTACAAACAGTCTGCTTGAATCGATGTACCCGACCTCTGCCTTGGATCTCACGTCTTCAGCTTCAAGTGAATCGACGCATAATTGACAGAGTCGCTTCCATGTTGGGGTGTGTGTGTGTGTGTGTGTCTTGGTGTGATAACATGTCCATATAGTGTAGTACCGCTCTCTATCTATCTCTTCCCTTCTTTTTCGCTCTCTTGCACACTCTGGCTGGCTAGTCTTGTGGGTGACTTGTTGTTCTTACTGTTGCCGTTGTCGTCTTTTAATTTGCATTTAGCAACAACAACAACGACGACAACAACAACAGCAACAACAACAACGAGTACAACATCAGAAATGTCCGCTCGTTATGGCGTCGGCGCTACTTCAAAGCGTTTGCTTTTTATTTAGTTTTAGTTTTAATTTAAATAAAATGCGCAACAAGACAAGAAACAAATCGAAACGAAGGAAACTCAATGAAAACTTTTATTTTATTTGTTATTTCTTTATTTGTATTTAGTTTTATTGACAGCCTCCGACGACGTGTATGGAGAATAAACGTCTCACGACTTTGGCTCAATCGAAGAGAACTTTTAGCCGCCCGACAGGCAATCGCCTTTTAGGCCACGCCTCAGCTACAGTTGTAACTCGTAAGTGACGACCACCCGCAATAACCCAACCCCAACCCCCTACCAAACTATAAACATGGCAAACAAATTGACCAACAGCGCTGAAAATGAGGCTAAAACGCAGCGGGGATTCAACGGTTTTAGTGAGTGCAGGAACCCCGGATAGAGATCGTTGTGTAATCGCCACTGGTTAAGTCGGGACTCAAACCGCTATTAAGGTAAATTGCGTGGGAGTTGAGTGAATAGGAGTGAAAAGGGGGCAGAGGAGGGTAACGGAAATTTGGCGTGGAAAAAATATAATTAATGGAACCACTTGAATGCAATTATTGCATAAATATATTGTCAAGACAATAAATATTGCCGCTGCACATTTATAGTTGTTATTGTTATTGTTATTCTTATAATTGTCGGCAAATTAACAAAGGCCGCTTGTTTAGACGCCCCAGCAACCTTAGCCTGCCACGCCCCGCTGACCAACAGCCCACTTAAAAGCCTTTTGCCCTCCCCCTCACCATTGCCACGATTTGGTCTCTTGGCCAGTTGCGTAGACTTAACCGACTGTAAAGCTAGTGTCGTAAAAACTAAGCTAGTAAAAGTGCTCCAATTGAGCGTACATCACTAGCTAGATACCCCGCAAAAGATTACATTAGAGCTACATTTTTACTTATATGTACTCAAAAACCTAAATCGATACATTTATCGATAACTAAATGATAAAAAAAAAACATTTATGTGTATGAAGACATGGTTATGCATTTCTAAAAACAGCAAATATCGATAGCAAATAATCGAGGCAACCGATCATTTGATTATATAAATCAGTTAAAGTGTAATGTACGAACTTCCAGTTACTATAGTTCGATAATAGTCTAACAAAAATTGTGTTATCAAGTGAAAAGAGTAGCAACTGTTGCAGTCTGTTATACCCTGCTGTCTTATTAACAGGGTACACAGCAACATTAGCAACATTTACAGCAATTGCTACTCATGCTTTGACTCTTATATGGCGGCACTATAATATTCTTTTCTTTTTTTAAGGTTTTTCTATATTTATTTATTTAGTTTTAGCAGCTGAAATATTTGTTCTAACTTAGTTGCTGTTGTTTTTGTTCTTGTTGTTTGTTCTTATTGCACTCTTTGTTTTTTATTTTTTATTATTGTTACAATTTTATGATTATGCGATGGTTTTTTTATGATGTCCAAATGGTTTAATAGTTAGAAGGTGGTTTTAGCTTTAACTTGACTAATAAAATGGCACTCAATGAACGCATTTGTAAGCACACAGCTTCATAGCATTAAAAAAACCACGAACTACGAATCATTCATGACTACTATTCACTGTTATATTTATATATATATATTATGTTCACAGTTATATTTCCTTTGGGTTTTATGCTATTCATTCAACATTTAAATGATTTTTTATACATTTGACTAATGTTTATGCTATACAAACGTTTTATTCATATTGTATTCACGCTATTCATACTTATATTTACATACATATTCAATTCATAAGTTTCGCCTTTTGCGAAAATGGGGTCAAAGTTAGTTGCAATCAATTTTCATCGCTGTTAAAAAGTTGCAACATGAAATTTCTATGGTTGCCACCGCCTCCAATGTTGTTGTTGTTGCTGCCACAGTCGCTGCTAAATGTTGCTGCCACAACGGGTCAACTATTGCCCGGTGGTGCAAAATTTCAATTCGCCCAGTCAAGTGACCCGCTCTCTTGCCAACAGGCAGTTGGCCAAGTCACCAGGTACATAAGTCAGTCAGTCAGTCAGTCAGTCAGTCAGTCAGTCAGTCACTCAATTAGTTCATTTGTGTGTTAACAGCCTCCTTCTAAAGAGAAACTCCTTTTCGTAGAGGCGTGAAAATGGTTGCGGGGGAGGGGTACTTGCCTCCAACTAACTTGCTTGGTTTAGTTATTTATATATTTAATTATTTATTTATATATTTATATACATATTTATTTATTTATTTATTTATATATTTATATACATATTTATTTATTTATATTTAAGTACATGTTAGTTTATTTATTTTACAGTCTAGCGCTACAAATCTGATTAATGTTTATTTGCATTGATTAATCATATGTAAATTCTATATGTTTTGATTTATTTTATTTAATAATTAATTCATTTTCATTTAAGATATTTATTATATTATTTTATTTCTTATTTATTTAGTTGGCCGTGTATATTAGTGTTAATTTGGAATTCAAGTGAAAGAGTTGGAAAGTGTGTTTAGGCCAGAAATGTTGGGCAACCAATTGATTAGCTGGCCAATCATTGACATCAATTGTTGAGTTACTAACTCACTTTATTTCCTCTAAGATCTTTTTCATGCATAAATCAACCCCACTTCCCCTTTGCCTGGCCAGCACTTGAAACTTGTTTCACGTCATTTTGTGGAATTTACCAGGCATAAGTTGTTGGTATTTGTCATTAAATTGTTGCTACAAAGAATAGGAGTAGGGGGAAGAGGTGGGAGAGGCAGGGGTCATGAGGCGGGGGCAAGCTGGCAACAATTTATTGCACGTTTAAGTTTATAAGTTAAAAGCTAATTGAAGTTTGACAACAGCAACAACTACGATTGCAACGCGTTTTTTTTTTCTTTGTCGCATTGCATGCAAATGTCGCGCGCGTTTTGTAAGCGTTTTTAAACAGCGCCAGGTTGCGACTTTAAGTAGCGGCAGCTTTAGTTGCTGTTCTTGTCGTTGTTGTTGTTGCTGTTGTTAATGCTGCTGCCCGCTTTTGGTGTTGTGGCAACACGGAAAAGGCAATGAGAACACAGCTTGACAATTGCCAGGCAGCGAGAGCGTATCTCCAATTTGGATCTGGAGACGACGACGCCGTCTTTGATCGCGTTTTATTGTGCGGGTGTCGATTATTTTCGATACCCTAGCAGAGGGTATTATAATTTGGTGACGAAATATCTAATGCACTCAAAATAATAATTAAATAAGAATACCACTGGCTAGTAAAGTAGAAGCTAAAAAATTGGCATTCTCTGAAAATCAAATCTTCCAGAAATTAGAATTGAAGTTTTTCGTGTGTTTGATATTAGAAGATATTAGATATTAGAATTACCTAAAAAGCAATATGGTTCTGATTTGCGAGCGTCTACTGTATTTCTTTTATATTTGTAAAAATAAACAAGCCAATTAGTAGCTTAAAATGTTTGAAACAATTGTGCAATTTGAGATGCATATAGTCTTAATTTAGTAGATATACCAACTACTACATAAAAAGATTGAAACTAAAAAACAATCAAGAATTTAAAAAGTGATAGTTAGAATGATTATTTTTAAGCATACTCTTTAAATTAATTTCAAGTTTTCTAATGCAACCTGATCAAATTTGATTAAAATTAATTAAAGACTGTTATAACACAAAGTTACGATCTGTAAAAATTTGAATACAGGGCTTGGCAAGGGTATCAAATCTTCGGCATGACAAAATAAGCTTTCTTTACTGTAGTTTCAATTGTATTTCTATAATATTATTTTGTGTTGTAGTTGTTTCTTTTGTGATTGTTGTTGTTGCTGGTGTGCGCTTGCATTGCAATTACAATTAAATATGTTGTAGTTGTAATGAAAAGCGTTTATTGTTTATGATTTATCATCGACTGTTATTACCCACGTTTCACCTCCCCCTTCTCCACTCAATCACCCCCTCTTTCCGCTATTCCACCTCCTCAGGCGTTCTCCATAATGGCGGCTAATTTGACACTGGAACACGCCTGAGATCGTCGCCGTCTCAGCTGTCAAATCAAACTTAAAAACCACTCGACACATTTCACAATGAATTTCCTCCCTCCTTAAAGCTCAATTCTCCACATGTAGTATGTATATGTGTTATTTCCCCTCTTTTCCTCTCTCTCTCTCTTTCTCGATCTCTTCAGTCAATTCTATTTAGCATTTGCATGTAAATTATGCTAATTAAAACTATACAAAAACACGTTAATAATATTGGCATAGGTGTTGGCCTGTATGTCTGTCTGTCTGTCTGTCTGTCTGTCTGTCTGTTTGCTGGTTTCAGTTAAGTTCGGTTTGGTTCGGTTTGGTTTGCTCTTTGCGTCTGTCGACTCTGGCTGGAAGATTTCTTTTCTTTTTCTTTTTTTTTTTTTAAACATGTGCCCATATTTAGTTGAGAACAGAGCGACGAGTCTAACGACTTCTTGACAACGTTTTGTTTCTAATGCAAGTGATGCGAAGTTCTTCAAATATTTTCATTATAAAAAAGATATTCAAATATGGATTTAACTTATTTAAAATCCTTCACTTATCTTAAATTCGTTATTTAAAATTATTGATTAGAATCAAGTGTAAAATTATAAAACGTTATTGAAATTTAAATCGTATCTAGCATACTGAATATAATAATTAACTATCTATTATACAGATTTTAAATAATCTAAATTATTTAATTTCTTATGTCTTTCGCTTTAAATTAATATTCATATTTTGGATTATACTTTTTGTATAAAATAGAAGCAAGTTAGGATCTGTAGCAAATCTGTATAGTTGTGATTATGCACAATACAAGTTATTGAGGAACTATTATTGTCTTACATCATATTAATAGATTTTTAGCTCAAGTTTAGTTTATTTGCTATAAATCTAACAGATATAGATATAGATTTTATCTATTCATAACTAAATTCTATGATAAAATCTTTTAAATTTATGAGTTTTACATCAATTTAAGTTTAGTTCTGCAACATTTTTTTACCCTATTTTTACATTTACTTTTTTCTACCCTTTCAAAGTTTGTGTACAACAAATTTCATAAGGATAGCATTTCAAATGTCTACATATGCTACCCAATACAAAATGTTACCTATTCCAGTTCGACAGTTTTAGAATATATTGCGCTCCCAAAAACAAAAGGATCCAATTTTTGTGGCGCCAAATTGTGATTTGTGACACAAACATTGATTGCCAAATCGATACAAAGTTGTTGCTGTTGTTGATGTTACCATAAACAGTCAGTCAGCTTTTGTTTATAACTAATACCAATTTTAATTTCAAGTCAAATGGTTGTTCGACATTTGCCAAATATTTTGTCACGATTCTCTTTGCGTGCCAAAAAAAAATAATAATAATAGAAGAAAAAAATCTCACAACGTAATTAAATGCCAATTTCAAATGCAAGTTGAGGCTTCCAGTTGAAGTTCAAGGTTGTCTTGTCTGTCTGCCTTCCCAAAAAAAAAATCCAATTTCGAGCTACCAACAAAATGCAATTGGCAAATACAAATCGCGCGTGTTTTGAATGTGTTTTATTTTTTTTTCTCTTTAACGTTGTAAATAAAATGTTGCGCATAGAAATTGTAACGGTTTCCAAATCGTTTGTTTGGCATTGATTATTGTTATATTTATTTGTTTGTTATTGCCTTTACAGCGAAAGTTGGCTTATAATATAGTTTGTATAATGGCAACTGATTAACACAATTCTGTGCCATTCTATACGCTTCTTAGACCGTTAGAGACCTTTTTAATTACAACGACTAAAGACTCCTATTGATAAGTTAAGAACATGGGAATTAACCCACTTACAGCCAAGATCTTTAAATCTAAAGCTGACGCCTCTACCAATATTCAATTGAGAAAGCTTAAGTTGTAGTTGATATTGATTTACATATCTTTTAGTTTTTATTGGTTGCAAGGACGTTGTATGTAGGTTTTTTAAAATGTTGTACAACGTTTGAGTATATGATTTCAAAGACTTCAAAGTCTTAAGAGAGGGAGGTTGGCTCCCATGTGGGCGGGCGCCTGTCTCTGGGCGTCAATGATGACACCATCGTCATCTCAATCTCCATCTCTATCTCCATTTGCAGCTCCATTTCAATCCCACACACAACAACATCGAGCTCAAATCGAAGAAATAAATAAAATAAAATTCAAAAAAAAACATTTAACAAATTAAACAACAACAACATGCAGGTGCACAAAATCAAAGCAAAGCAAAACATGAAAAAAACAAAAACAACAACAAATGTTAAATGTGATTTTTCGCTTTAAATGCATTTTGACCAAGTTTGACTAAAGCTGCCGCCGCCAGATTTGTCATTAAACGGGGCGCCTTAACGGCGCCAAGGTCGTTCAAGGTAGTCTACAAATGTTTCACGACCCAAAAACGAAATCCAACAGTCTGAGAGAGACGTGAGACGGACGGCGCACGCTGCGTATGCGCAATTTAGTCGTACCGCATTTGTGTATCAATGAGGAGAGGAGGCCAAAATCTAAAAGATCTGCCAAGGTGTTAACATGACCCAATAACTCTACACACAACTCTACACATTTTGCATATTAAATCCCATTTTTGGGTCAAGGGTTCTTCGCTTCTCTCAAAGAAATCGCAAACAAAAGATTATAAAACTTGTCGTTCTCGAAACACAATTAACCCACTCGACTCGATTATTGATCTTATATATTTAGCACATATATGTCTTTAGATTATATCGAATATATATGTACATATTTATACAATAATAATCAGTCATAAACATTCACAAGAATTGTTTGTACTCGGCATAAACCTTCATTTACAACATTTATATGCGGGGGTCTTATAATGAGGGATCATAAATTTTATAGCAATAAAACTTGTAGAACACTCACGACTTATGCAAAGACAAGGGAAAGAGAAACACGTTTGTCTCGAACTCAGAAGTTTACACGATAAAGTTCATGTAGTGGATTATTGTCTAGTGTTTAGTTTAACTGCATTTTGTTAAAGTTAATAAATTAAAGTTCAAGATAAAGCTAAAATCGGTATTAAGGCATGGATTTTGGGGTAAGTTAAGGATTCAATTATGGCTTATGTTTGAGTCTTTGTTGTGTTTGAACTAAATTTGAAGTTCGTTAATTCCTTAGTTGTAGCCGACGTAATATAGATATAGAACCTTAGCTCTTAAATAACTATCCGAATGATAAACTGACATAAAATGTATAAAAATGTATATTAAAAACTAATGTTAAATTCAAAGATGTGTATATGTGGGTTTTATTTTAAAATTTATTCACGTGCTAGTAAGTACGATGTAACTCATGTTTAATAAGTTATTGTTTATTACAAGTAATGTTTTATCTCACTTTTATTATTGAGGCAAGCATTAGCTTAGTTATAAACTTTCTTGTCGGTTTTAGATGCATTTCAAATCGATTAATAATTTTATGCATTACTTTTAGTTAAAGTCATCCACAGTCATTTGTTTATTTTTAATAAATACATTATGTTTAATTTTGTAGGGTATGGTATGTTTATTCATCAGTTTAAGTTAAAGTCCAAGTTTATTATATTGTTTAAGCTGAAGTTAAAGTTCTTTGCTCAATCAAACTTAATTTAAAATCTCTTCTTGCATTTACTTTAAGCTGCATTTTAGTTTGGAGACGATCCAAATTGAAGACTGTTTTAATAGATACATTTAATTTTTTTTTGGAATACTTTTGAGTTTGTCAATCACTTCATGCACTCAACATACATGAATCCCACTTGATTGTCGTCCGATCATTTTCAGCTACTTTTTTTCATAGCTTTTTTTTGTAGACAATGGATTGCGCTATGGATCTCTCACCTTGGCCTGTCTGTAGCTTTGTATCATGGCTAAGTATTTTCGGAATCGGCATCGACATCGGCATCGGCTTCTCTTGTTTTATGGTGTTATGTGTGATTGCGATTGCGTTAGCATTTTCTTCCTGCTGTTTTTGGCCTTGGCCTGGCCAAATCGTCGCCTCTCATCACCCCGTGTTTGCCTGTCTTTTCGGGTCTCCCTTTTGAGTGATTGGCGGTTTTTTTTTTCTTTGCTCATTGTTTGCTTAATGATTTTGCATGCCAGCTCTTTTTTATATAGACAATTTTGGCAATGTATTGTTTGATTTGTGTATGAATTTTGGGTCAATAGAGCGGAATTCCGTGCAGTTTATTGAACTGTAACTGAAACAGCGTCCATTTCCAGTTCCAGTTCCAACTCCGACTCCGACTTTAACTCCAGTTCCAGTTCAAGCTTTACGCCGTTGGCCTTTCAACTGTTTATTTTTTTTGTTAATGGTTTTTTTTGTACCTTTCACAATTCGAATTTCGAATTATTATGCAATCGCTGACTGTGGGGGCTCATTATAATAACCACAATTAATTAATAATAACACTCATAATTTTGCAATAAAATGCAGCGACAAAACTTTGAGATATTTGAGATACATTTACAAGACTCGCAATTGACAGCTGATAATTGATTGTTATTTGGTCGCATGTTGAACGCTTGCCACGCCCCCACACACAGAGGCACTTTAAATTCCGGGATAAATATGTAAAGATTATAAAGATTTATTTATTGACTAACCAACTGACTGACGAGCTGACTAATAAAAAAAATAAAGTACAAGTATAAGTATAAGTATAAATTTCAAGTTCATTTGCATAGAATATTTTTGTTTCATTTCAATTACAATAGCATATTATTACTTTTATTATTAACATTATTATTATTATTGTTATCGTTATTGCTATTTTGATTAGTTTATGCATTGTTATGGCTGTTGCTAACCTTCAATCAAAACAGCATTTGATTGCATTTTATTTGCATTTAATCATTTTTATTATGATACCCCGAGTATGTAAGCGCATTTTGAAATGTCGCACAGTTTCCTAGTTCGATAAATAAACAATTTTAATGCCATAAGTAAGCAACAAATTCAATTTGTTTTGCAATCAAATTGCTATTCAGCATTTACCTCCAATCTTAAGCCCCTCTCTCCCCCCACACCCTCTTCGTGCTCCACACTTCCCTGCATCGCATCGTCAAACTCCCTCACTCTTTCTTTCTTTAGCATTATTTTCTGTTTGCAATTTATTTATTTGTATTTTTTATGGATAAAATAAATTGCTATTTTAGCCAAAGGTCAGCAGAACTCGTTGTTGATTCATTCGCATCTTTTGCCCCCTCCCCCACCAACCAACTGTTGATTGTTTATGTACTCCCTGCACTTATATAGACGTAATCGCAACTTATTATTATACAAAAAAAAATCGCTCTCTTGCTTTATTTGATTTTTTCTTTTGACGCCTAATTAGTCATAATTAACGGATCATTCCCAATGCGATATATTGTTACATACATATTCATTCATGTTCATTGCACATACATTTATTTATTTACCAGTTTATCTGTGCTCTTTGTTTACTTCACAATTTGCATAAATTATTTTTGCGGCCGTCTTTAAAATACTTATGTACATATTTAAATTGTTTGTTGCTAATGATCTTTGGGCTATGTCAATTATCGAATAATCGTAATTGAACGGCAATTCCTAATTTTAATTTGATAGCGCGAATTTGTTGACTTATGTGCATAATATTTAACTACAGTTATTTCTTATAAATAAAACCAATAAACTCAAAGAATTTTTATAAATTTAATAACAGTAAATATATTTAAAAACAATATCGATAAAGTTAAAAGTAATTGTTTTTACGTTTTAAAAATTGTTTTTTCGATAAGGCCGGTTTATGCTTAAAGTCTTATTTCGATTTTAACGATAACGATAACGAAACAGAAAAGAAACGAACTGATGAATTATCGATCTAAGAATGGAGTCAAGATTTTCACTGAATTTTTAGATCAATGGGATATTGTTACAATTGTTAATGTAACTAGTAGTAAATATTCCAATAATTCTGTAGTTAGTCCCCCTTCAAGACCCTGTAACTTCTAAAGTCATCCACCTGTTGTGTCATGCAATCAGCATTTAGTTGTTGTTATTGTTTTTTATATACTTTGGGGCTGGCAAAGATAGCTGTCACCATAAATTTGGGTCGATTTGTATGTAAAATTATTTTGGATTCGTATTCATGCAGGTTACCAACTACAATGGCACTCAATATGTAGGGTATTCCTCCCCGACTCCCTGCCTGCTATCGTTTGTCTGACAGTTCAAGAGGCTATTGAACTGAGCGGTAACGCACAGCGGTAGGTGAGGAGCGGGTCAAGGGCCGACGCTTTTGTTTTAAACTAAAGAGAGAAAAATAAATACAATAACGCTATCTTTGGCACGCCAAAGATTTCATACCCTTGCAAAGACCTGTATTCAACTTTCGACTGATAACAGTTGTACATATGTATGTATGAGAGAGCATTGAACAATACCAAATGCACAGTCAGCCCGTGAGTTTGTTAGAGATATGTGAATATCTGAAAAAGTTTTTCATAGATTTTAGTAGATTTTTGACTGATCGCTCATATATGTATGTATATCATAGATGGTAGTTTTAAAAAAACTAAGAGACTATTTGCATGGAAGCAAGCGGATTTGGTTATATCCACTTAGCTCGTTGTTCAATCAAGAATATATGAGTCTACATACTTTATGAGGACTGTCACGCCTTCTTTAATACGTTACATATTTCGTAACAAAGTTATAATACCCTCCGCATGGGTACATAAAAAAGAAAAACAAGAAGAAATTATGCAGGTATATGACCGCTTAGTAGTCACAACATTATGGAAATTATTTTTGGACAGCAACAAGTGAAGAAGGAAGAGAAATACAGACATTCAACATGTTGATCGTGTGTCGCATATATGCCAGTAACAAGAACAACAATAGCAATAACAATAACAACAATAATAATAACAAGAAGCAC
Organism: Drosophila neotestacea; assembly: GCA_035044365.1. Classification (NCBI taxonomy): domain Eukaryota; kingdom Metazoa; phylum Arthropoda; class Insecta; order Diptera; family Drosophilidae; genus Drosophila; species Drosophila neotestacea. Next base: position 113,826 of record JAWNMD010000044.1, read on the forward strand.
AGAAAAAGAACTTAAAATTCTATGTCAATTAACGGTCTTTTGTTTACTAAAAAGAAGAAGAAAATGAGGAAGAAGAAGCAGAAGAAAAGAGCTTTTGTGAAGCAATGCCGTGACACACACAGACTATACAAAAATTGTTAACAAGCCGCCATTGTGCAAACTCCGCTCAGCTCTCTCTCGCTGACACTTGCTCTCTTTAGCGCTGATCACGAAGTCGTAGTTTGTGTTGTTGCTGAGTGCTAAGGTCACTCGGTGGTTGCACACGTATGCAGAGTGTCTCTCTTTATGTGTGTGCGTGTGTGTTTATGCATGCAATTTACTCACATATGCCAACGAAGGAGAGCAAAAAGCAAACAGCAAACAGCAACAGCAACAAGCAATAAGCTTTTGTTTGTTTGTTATATTTGTACCAAACACTGGTACGTTTGCACCAAAGCTGGTACGTTTGCACCAAAGCTGGTACATTTGTACCAAAGCTGGTACATTTGCACCAAGATAAATACATTTTTACGTTGGTTTAACTAGTACACTGGACTAGTTATATAGTTTCTTTTATTAATTGTGAATATTTTGGTTGAAAAATTGTATATTTTCCTCTAAATTCCTCTACAAAGCACATAAAGTGGACACCGTCCATCATGCTGCTATTCCTTTCTATTGCTTTTTGCTCCTGCAACAAATCTTTTTTTAAGCCAAGCTTTAAGTTCTCTTTCCCTGTAGACATTGCCTGCCTTCCTTTTCGTATGTGTTAAAATAATTTCAGATCTGTATTTAAACAAGTTATCGATAAAAACAATTGATCATCTTATAAAAAGTTACGATGACACCTTCCACTGTTGCATGTAAATCATATGCAAAAGAGAAATCACAGTGAGTGCTAATATGTGGAGCTGCCTGCTTGTCGGTCATTAGCTAAACGTGCGTTGGATCATCCATCCATTCATCAATCAATCCATATATCAATCCGTCCATCCGACCGTCCATTCATTCATTCGATGGCAAAGTTCATTGCCACATTGGCTTGGAAAACCTTCACTTAAAGTGCTCCCTTTCTTCTTCACTCTTCACTCACTTGCGTATTTGGTTTCCCATGTATGTACGTATACTACTATATTTATAAGGCGAGCGTGGGGCATATCAAAACTTTCTAAGATTGCACAGGGGCGTTTTGGGTCGAACCATTCACTTGTTATACAAAATTTCTGTTCTTTTTGCTTCCCTATAAGAAATTTGCAAACATTTACATTTACATTCATGAAGATCGATTGGCATGTCGAGTCGACGCGATATCGATAGCGATAGCAATATCAATGCTGCTGTTTTTTTTTCTTTTTTTTTGCGCTTTTTGATGACTTCTAATGCGCATTTGACTGTCGCATTTTAGTAGCGTTTTTTGCCGCCGGCTTGTCGTTGCGGTGAAAGTTAATTTCTTCTTTCGATTTTCGCTTGCCGCACACACAAACAGACACACACACACAAACACACTTTTCAAACGATCACCTCTCGAGTTTCCAGCGATTACTTTCGGTTACTCGCAGATCTCGTATCTTTCTGAGATCGCAGCTCATCAAAGTTAATGTGACAGTTGTAGTTTTGGCCAGCCGGATACAACGAACTGACCTTGCAATAGTAGAAGAACTTTCATAGAATAACAAGATCGAGATCGAAATGGAGATCATGATCATGATCGAGTAGTGAATACACAATCAGTTGGAAAAGGATTATATATGTACCATGATATTATACTCAATTCGTTTGTATTAAGAACATTTTCCAGCCTTCCAACTGAGACACGTCGTCTTGAGTTTTGGTCTTGAGTTTGATCATCATTCAAAGAGCGTGAGCATTTGGCAAGTATTTGCTGACTTGGCAAACATTTTCAGTTGTTTTGTTTCGTATTCGTTTTTTTTTCCAAGAAGTTTGACTTTTTCTGTTGTGGTTTTTTTGGAATTTTTTTGAAAAACTGTTTCAACTGCTACATGACTAACAACAAATGCCAAGCGTTCGGCTTCAGCAGAAGTATCTTTAGCTATGGCTATTGTATCTATAGCTATAGCTGTAGCTGTAGTTGTAGCTTTAGTTGTAGCTGTAGCTGTATCTTTATATGTATGTATTTGTGTATCTGTATCTATGTATCTGGGTATCTGCGTATCTGTTGCTGTGTGTGTCTCTGTGCACATATTTGCCTTTTATGTTCGCCTTTTGAAACTCGTTCATAGTTCGCTTTAATTACGTTCTCGACGCTAAAAATTTATGCCTTTGCTGTTCAATTTTTGTCGAGCAAAATGTATGCTGAACATTTTGTTTTTTTCTTTTTTATTTTCATTTTTCAATTGTTGTTGGTTGGTTGTTATTTCTCATGTAGGAGGTGCGATCGATCGCCAGATCAGAGAGCAGAGATCAGGGGAGCTTCAAGCTGGTCTGGTTCTCTGACGTTTTATGGCTGTTTGGGCTTAAGATGAAGCTTTATTGATAAGCCAGACACTGACGCAGACATTGACTTCGATTTTGACTTAGACGCACACGCTTTGAGGAAGTCTGGCTGTCTATCTATGTGTACTTTTGTCTGACTGTCTGTCTATACATATATCCCTGATTGATTTGTATTGTATTGATATTGATATTGATATTGGTATTGACAATTTAAATTGCTATAGAAGCTAACCGATCTCTGAAATCTTAAATAATTATATACTATCGATTATTATTATTTTTATTTATTTACTATTGAAATTAACATATCAGCTTACCGATTTTTAGCTATAATCTCAAAATAGTACATTCTATCGATAGAAGGGTCTATCGATAGTATAACATTGAGTCAGTTATATAACTACTGAATATTTGATAACTTCCATTTTACTATCCATACTGTAGAAAACTCTCAATTGAGAAAGTACTTTGAAACAATTACTATAGTTACTCTGTTGGAAGAATATAATTCACCAAAGAACATTAAGTTTCTTAGCTATCGATATGTAGAATTCTACCTAGATGCCCAATACTATCGATAGTATCTCGTCTGTAGCTTGACATATTGAAAAGAAATTAAAATTGTCCAGATTCCGAGTACTTAAAGATACTTAAGATATATTTCCGTATACTTGGGATTACTTGAGCAGTTTCGGCCACGCTAAGAACACAGTTTATACAGAGATTCTCTTCTGTTCTCCTCTTTTTTTTTTTTGAAGTTAAACTGACATGAAGGGTCTTGCATAATATTCCGAGTGCACATTGCACAATCTGTTAAACAGCAGCTGGCTGACTGAGAAACTGACTAAATGACGGCTTGACGAATGGAGGCAAAGATCAGGAAAGCGGCAAATGCATAAAACTTGATGTACAAGTTCTAAAGAAGCGACAGCAGAACAACATGAAAGTCAGAAAGTCAGTTTCAGCTGGAAAGTCAGCTGGAAAGAAGAAGAAGCAAAAATCAAGAAACGAAGAAGAAGAAGACAGCACAAATGACTGTGGGAAGTCAAAGTACTTTAAAGCACTTTGAACTTTACACACACAAACACACACAGAGAGTAAGACAAATTGTGAGCACTTTCTACAAATATCCAGCAACAACAACAACCCAGTTAGTTAGTGAATAGGAAAATTCTTAACAAAACAAACAGCAATAAAAAATAAAAAAAAAAGTTGAAAATACAAATGCAAAGAGAATCGTAAAAAAAGGTAGAAAAACTTAACTGACAAGCAAGTAAATAAATAAATAGCCAAGCCAGTAAACGGTAAATGATTTAGCCTCAAACAACAATTGCACAATTGAAGTTCGACTGCAGTTGAAGTTGAAGTTCTAGTTGAAGTTGAAATTGAAGTTGACAGCAGCAGTTAAAATTGAAGAAGCCCTTCAATGTGGCATCTCTTGCAATCAAATTGAACCTCAATTGTTATGAAATTAATAGCAGAAGTTCAATGATAATGATAATGTGAATGGTGATGATCATAATCATAATATCAGTTGAACATCGTTCGATCGATCGATCGATCGATCAGTTTGGCAGCGTTGTAATTTCTTTAACCTTAACATTTTCTACGCTTTGTGGCCCTTGGACGATTGATTCTTGATTGATTTTGTGGGCTGTCAGTCATTGACTTGTCGAGTCATGGCAAAAAAAAATAAATAAATAAAAAAAAACATGATATAAGCCGCAGTCCGAACTTGGGTTCTAACTGTTTTCAGTCAAGTTAAAAGACTGAAAAGGGGGGAGAGGTTGTCATGCTCGATAATGCGCGACAATTTTTCTGTTTCTGTTTTCTTCTCAATTTTTTTTTCTTTTTTGGGAGGTGGAAAAATTACACACAATTAGAAGTTCAATGTCAAGATTTTCAGTTTGTTGAACCGAAAACAGTAAAAAATACATAAAACAAAAAAAAACCACAACGAAAACTCAACTTGGACAATAAGAGATTCAAATGAAATTCGATCTGTGAGTTGCCCATTAAGAGATTTGTGGATTATTGTTGATCAATCAGCTTATAAGGCTGCTCAAATGACTATATATAGAAATGTTCGCATTGCGGAACAACAAACAACATGATGATAACGATGAGAATGATAATGATGATGACATTATTGGGATATGCTTAAACCCAGGAATGGGTATCGATATTTTTGCATTTTTTATATATTAATATTTAAAAGCAGTCGACACTAATTAAGTTTTCCTATATATTTGCCTATTTTCGATAAAATGAACTTTTAAAATGGAGAGCATTAAATATAAGATTTATTCCACAAAATCTCTAATAAAGCAGCAAAAATCTAATCAAAATGCAAGAAAAACACTTTAATATTCAGCTTTTTTAAATTTCGAATAAACTTTAGCTACATTAATTGATAAATAGATCAATAATTCAATATCATAGTGGACAAATATGTCACGTGTGAAATGTCACGTGCGACAATGACTAAAATTAAATAAAAAAGCAACTACATACTTAATATTTTAACACGAAATAAAAAAGATTGTTTGGAAAAATCAATGCGTTTCACTTTAAAATTAGTCACATTAAAATATTTCCCAAAGTTTCGCTGTATTTCAGTTTTTGGGTTGTTTGCTGAAAAAGCTACTTCTGTTTTTGTCGCGTGCGAATGCCTGAATATCGATATCAATATTGAGAGCAATAATAATACGAGGAAATAAAAATGAAATATCTTTTTAATAGAACATCTAAAATCGTATTTACAATTCAAATTTTTTGTCGAAATTAAATAATACAAAATGTCAAGAAATGTTTAAATATCGATACCCATCCGTACTTTAAACAACAATTTTTTTAACGCACTTGAAGTACGTTCAAGTATAATTTAACGATAGAGAGAGAGAGAGAGAGAAACAGAGAAAGAGGGAGTAGAAAGATTCCAGCATCCCAAATAATCAAGTTTTAATTTATGCAAAAGCCAAAGTCTTGCAAATAAACACGAACCGCAACAAACGGCGCCGTCTCCGCCCCCGCAGACACGCCCCCTACCACCCACCTAGTGTACCATATATACATATATATATATATATTTATGTGTGTGTTGTTGTTGTGGCTATAAATACACACAAAAGCCGTCCATGTGGTTATATTTTTGTTGATATTCTGTGTTGTTCTACGTTTTCGGTGAGCTCTAAAAATAAGTCCAAATACCCAAGACTTGGGGCCTCAAAAGTCTTCAAGTCTTGGCTTTGAGTCTTGTTTTTCTTTTTCTTCTTCTTTTGTTTGTGTGTGCCTTTTCCTTTATTTTTTTAAATTTATTTTTCTCAGTCGTTTTTTTTATTTTTTGTATTTTGTATTTTGCTGGCAATCGCAATGCTTCGTTCTTGGCCTTGAGCTTTACAAATCCTTACCATAAACATTGATTAATTAATCAAGAGAAGAAAAAGAATGAGAGTGAGATAAAGTAACATATAAATATTGTATGTAGATAGAGAGGAGTAGAAAAGAAACTCGACTTTTCACTTCCAACTGTAGAGAGTTCAAGGCATTTGCTGTTTATTTGTGCTCTCAGCTTCGCACACAAATTAAAAATCAATAAATTTTAATAATTAAAAACCAATTAGCGATGGGCTTTATGCCTATTATTGTTCTGTTTCCCTCCTCTTCATTTTGTTGTTGTTTAATTAATTTTGCTTCCACCAAAAATCGCTTAACAAAAAGCTACGACCTTCGCGAGCGTAACAAATGCAACTAAGGATAATAAATGCCATTTAATTAGTTTAAGTCAAAGTCAAACAAAAGTTGTGCTAAAATTGTCAAAAGCAAACAAAGTTATTATTGTTATTCTTTTTATGTTACTCTCCTTCACTCTCCGTCTACGCTTAAATCAGTTGAGAATTATAAATAAAAATAATTTTATTATCTTAAATTTAAAGTTTATTTCATATTACCCAACATAATACTCATCTGACATATACCAGAAAAGGTTAATTCACAGATGCTTACCTGTAAAGAGAAGACAAATTGATTAGATTATTAAATATGAATTAATGAGTAGTTGATAATTAGAATCAAGGTATTCTTTAGTATATCTACATTGTTATTATCAAATGTAAGGGGATAATTTGCTATTCAATTTAAAACTTGGATCATATTTGAAAATTTCCAAATGATTCGAAGCCTATCGACAGTGGTATCGATGACAGGTACTATGAACCTTTTAAAGCTGTAAACAGTTTATCATCTCATATGGCACATGTGTCCGGGTTCTCTCAGCTGTGGTGGGAAGCTGTGTGAGTTCCCAAGCTCATCACAAGCTCATTATACTTGAACTCAGACACACACTCACATATAGTAAGTATATGTGACAATGGTTGGGGCCTCAGTAAGGTAAGGTTATTGAACTGATGCGAGAGAGACTGTCAAAGGTTTTTTGTTAGATGTCTTGGATGCAGGTACAACACAACAAACGATCCCCGGAAGGGTTCATGTACCTCCTGGCAGCAAATCTCTGAAGCGTGCAAATTATGCAAACAAACAAAAATATATTAACAATAAAATGAAAATAAACAAATAAAAAAAGAGTAAAGCGACGAAAATTGACGCAAGTGATTTAAGAAGATGGATCGTTTCATATTAAAGATGCCCAAAAAATAAATGCCGAAAGTACTTGTATTTCTTTTTGTACTTCTTCTTTTTTGTGTCTCAGTCTCAACTAATTAGTTAGGCACTCGCAGCAGTTGAACAAAGCACAATCCAAGATATGAACACAGTCGCACTTAAAGATACAGATACAGATACATTTACGCAACTGGCTGAAGTAGCTTAAGTTCGGCTTGGATGCATCTCAAGAGCTGACCAGTAGGTGTAGTGTAATAGTAGTTTCCATTCGCTGCATGCCACATGCCACATGCAGCATGCAGCAGCTCAAGGCAGCGACGCTTGGCAACGACCTTGACAGCAAATGGCGACCTCGTTGGTTGCTAGATCGTGGCTGCGAAACGTGGTTACTTTGATCGTTTTGTGGTCGTTCTGGTTTTTTTTTTTTTATTCTTCTATTTTATTTATTTATATTTTTTTTGTTGGTCTTGGCTTTAGCTTTAGCTTTGGTTCTGATTCGGATCGGATGCCGGATCGTTAAGCCGCATTCCTTTGGCTCCCATTTGATTTGATTTGATGCGCTTTTTGTTTTCATTCCATTTTTTTTATATTTACTCCTCTTTTACTCTTCAGCTGCATTCCTTTTGGCGAGGGTGTGCCCAGGTTGTATGCATACAAATCTCTCTCTCTCTCTCTCACACACACAATATACATATATCTCTTTAACTCTTTTCTCTTTCTGCCCAGTCTGTGTTCATCGTTTTTGCATCTTTTGTGGCTATTATACGTACCGAGTACTTGACATGCCGGAGCGTTTATAGTGCGGAACGTGAGTGCGTGTGGTAATGGGCACAGAATTCTCAATACTCTCTCCTTCTCTGTCTCTCTATACACATATACTGCATTCTCCATCTCTTTCTTTCTCTGGCTTTGGTTCGTCAATTGCATTTTCCAATGAAATTACTTGAATAATGTGTTAATTTACAAGTAATTTTTTGAAAATGATGATTATGTCTTTACTGTATTGGGTAATTGCTTAAATTTTAATTAAATTAAAATTTAATTTTTATTACTGAATTATTTATTAGCGGTTTGTTGGTTTAATTGAAATGATTTGGAAACAGAATTCTCCTGAAAGTACTCTAATTACTTGATTTTAATTATCAAATTGTCTACTTTCTTTTCTTCAATTTTTTTAAATGTGTAATCATTCTTTTTTAATGTAATTCGAGTTTTTACCCGTAGTTACTAAATAAATCCAATCAAAATATATTTAAATATTTCTTAAATATCTCAATTTGTTAAGCAAAATCAATAAAGTAATTAAATCTTTTGTGTAATTACTTTGTAGTCATTAATTTATGCATACAAATCTTTGGCGAAACATAGCTATTTTATACACTTCTTCGGTAATTAAGCATATCACTTTATATTATTTAAGTAATTACATTTTACTGTGGTAATTTAAACGGAACTACTCTAGTAATGAAGATCGTTTCTATACAATTACCTACGAAGTTGCAAGTTGGAACTGCAAATTAATTCTGGCTATTAGTTTAGAGAGTATTTAAAATTCGACTTGAGTCTTTGTTCTTATTAAGGTTTTTCTTCTTTTCTTTTTTTTACGTTCTGCCGCCAACGTCACCTTGACCACACGACTACCCCTCCCCCCGCCTTACACGCTGCCACGCCTCCATCGAGCAGGCAACTCTCCCGCCCATGTTTGATATGCATATTGCATATTGCACTCAGTCAATTAGATATAAAAAATTGTAAAAAATGTGCAATTAATTGTGTCTTTGCTGGTGGGCAAATTTCATCGAGAATCGCGAGGCGCGTTTCTTGAATAACAATTTAAGTAATTGCAACAACAACAATGTAACAACAACAGGAACAACAATCTAATACAATTGCAAAATAGTTCTTAATCAATTTAATGCACATGAAAAACTAACAACAACAAAAATAAATATCACATGCAATTTTTCCATGCACGCGCAGTTTTTCTCCTTTTTTTAAAAAATTATTTTTCATGGAATGAATGCGATTGAATAATAGTTGAATATCTGTCTAGAAAGTGAAATGACAGTGAGTGCAATTAAATTAAAAGAAGTATGCGTGAATACGAAATGAGTGAATGATACTTGAAGAACATTTGAAAATCCCTCTTTAAATGAGTTGAGCAGTTGAAACGAATAATGTAATAAATAGAAATGAACAATTGAAATGAATAAGAGAGCATCCCTTTGAACTATTTCATAGTAAACGAATATTGAAATGTATAACTGTGAACAAGCTGCAATTAATTAATGAATAAGTGATCATATGAGCATATCGATCAATGATTGATTGATTTATCAATAATTGAAATAAACAGTGAATACGTTTTAATAAATAGTGAATAACTGAACATCTTGACAGAGCTTTTCAAAGTGGTAAAAGTATAAATGCAAGTGAATAATAATTGCTATGCAGCTTAAATACTCATTGAATACCATATGAGTGCGTGCATGTGAGTGTGAGTGTGTATGATCATATTCAATGCTAAAAAGCACAACAAGAACTTGACCATAATTGTCATTCAACCGCTTTGATGGCTAATTCACAGCAACTTTCGACTCTTCAAGGCCACAAGCTACACTCTACCAGTGTTGTCAACTAAACAGAAGCAGACAAAAGCGAAACAAAGTTAAATTTAACATTTAAAATATCTAGATTTTTTGTTCTTTCCAGTTCTATTAATTTTTAATAGTTTATTTAAATTTCTAATAACCTCCCAAAGCTCATCAGAAAAATGATAAGTCAAAAAAATGGGAAAGGTTGTTTTTGCTGGGTTGAAAAAGGCTATATTTTCCATCAACAATATTTCTAAATAATACTATTGTTAAGTACGATTAAGTATATGTATTGTATGTACAGTGAAAACTCTCTTGGGCGGATACTCTCTCATCGTCAAGCATTTTTCGTCCGATCAAGAGAGTGTCCGCTCAATAGAGGCAAATTGCTCTGGAAACCCTAAAAACACGAATGTTATGAAAACAAATTTCCACCCAAGAGGGGTGTCCGCTAAGGGAGTTTTCACTGTATATCTATTTTTTGTTATATATATTGTTTTTAATTTTACAGAAGTAACCCATGTAAAGTTTATTGAAATCTATGATTACATTATCATAAGTTATATTTACAAGCGTGTATGTTATATTAAAAAAGCCAGAAGTAGCGCTGTCCGCTCAGATTCGATAGGAAAAAGCTAATTTGGCAACACTGCACTCTATCCATCTCTCTTTCTCTCTCTCATCCTATTTTCTCTTTCTGTCCCACTCAATTGCTGTTGTCTTTGTGTGCGCTTTCTTTGTGCAACACGTTTGCTTTGTCAATGGCAATGCCAAGCGATTTGGCATTGCAGGCGGCGGCTCAGTTTGATTCTCAGCTTGTTGTTGTTGTCGTTGTTTAGTCACAGCAACAACAACAACAACAACAAAAACAGCAGTAGCAGCAGCAACAATAAAAGCAATTGCTTTGGTAATTAATTCAACGGAAATAATGTTCTCAAAAAGCCAATGACTACAACAACTACAACAGCAACTGCAGCAGCAATTGTTGTCCATGCGTCACCAACAGCAACTGTGTTCTTGTTGGTGTTGTTGTTGTTGTAGTTGTTCTCTCTATTATTATTATTATTATTATTATTATTATCATTGTTGTTGTTGCTGTCCCGTTTTGTCACATTTTGTCGTGTGCTTTGGCCAATTTTGGTTGTCAATTTCGCAGAGTGCGAAGTGCAGCTTTCCAGCAACAGCAACAACAACAACAACAGCAATTGTTGTTGCACACCAACAACATTTGCTCATTAAGCTCAAAAATGTGCTTTGGCGTTTGTCAGTGTCAGTTGATTGATCGATTAATCGCTTGATTAAGTTGACCCGTTCAATTTGTTAATTGCGTTGTAAGTGGCGCAACAACAGTTGTTGTCGCCAAAGTTGCTGCTGTTGTTGTTGTTGTTGCTGGTGATTTTACTGTTATGACTTTTCATCAACACAATGCCAAATTTCATGACGTTTCTTATCAAAAGATTATTAAATAAATAGAAAAAGATTATTTAAAGAAAAGCCTAGCAAGGGTGCAAAGTTCAGTGTTGGTAAACACACACACCCACAGACACACACACACACACACACACACACACACACACACACACACACACACACACACACACATGTGTAATTTACCGTTGCTTCATATGAAATTTTGTCTAATTGCAGCAATAACAATAGCCACAACAACAACATTTTACGTGATTTGCATGAACAATTGCCAAAAAAAAAAATATAAGATAGTCAGACGAAGAAGAAAAAACTGAGAAAAGGCTACAGTGTGGTATGCTGGACCGTGGGAGACCCTATATTAAATAAAATTCTATGATAATAATACATATATGATTGAATTAAGTTTTCAGGCTTTTACTCTAATGTTCTTTAAATTTCACAAAGAGACGCTCCACGCTCATTCAAAAAGTAAAGTAAAAGCTAATTGTATCGATATTGTTTCTTTTTTTATATCTATACATTTCACTTATTTGTATATCGAGACATACATTTTTAAATCCAATCGAAACAATTTTGATTATAATCGATACAAGCATTTTTAAATTTTATTGAAAGACAACTGAAATAATTATACGTGGTGATGTGTGTGTTCTCTTCTTCTTCCTTTAGCATACATCGATATAAAGTGTATATCGATCGATAGATCTAATTGCTCTACCAAGCCTCTTTATGCCTTTTACGCAGAAGCTCATAAGACCTCTTTACTTTTCAAAGTCCAGGGTCTAAAGAGCAAAATCAAAAAGTTTCAAAAAATTCGTTACGCGTAACGTGAATTGCTTGGATCGTGTGTGGATCGCATTTGGATTGTAGCTTGTTTTGGTCACTCCAAACAGCGGGGGAGGGGTTGGATTTGTGGGAGGTGCGGCTGCCCATATTGGTACACAACACCAACACAGAGAGAGGGAGAAAGAGAGAGATAGAGAGGTTGAGCAAAGAGGTAAATAAACTTCTTATTGCCGCATCGTGTGTGTCTCTTTTTTTCCATTCGTTGCTCGTTCTTATGACTTGTTTTGTTATAATTTTCGTATGTTTATGTTAATTTTCGTCATCAGAGCCAAAAAAAAAAACAATAACAAAAAAAAACGTGACATCGTTTGTTGTACACGCTCTGACGAAGGGGAAGAGGGGGAAAGACTAGGAGAGGGAAAATGGGAGACAGGCGAGCTCTGGAGTCATTGCTGTATCGTTGTTGTTGTTGTTGTTAATGTTGTTGTTGCTGTTAATGTTGTTGTTGTTTCTGTTGTCGTTGTCATTATCCAGGCGGCTTTAACCCATGTTGACCCAAGAGTAACTGTTGTCTTCGTCGTCTGTTGCAGTTATTTCCACATTTCCACACACAAACACATGAAAATGGAACATTCGCTGAGTTTTTCTTCTTTTTTTTTTTTTGTTTTTTTGCATTTTCGGGGAGTTGGCGATTTGCTATTGTTGTTGTTGGTTTTATATTTTGTGGCTTTTTGGTCTGTTGACAACAATTTGAAATTTTAATTTTAACGGTTCTCGGTTGCGATTGTTGTCGTTGTTGTTGCTGTTTTTATGGCCATTGCATAAGCTTTAAGATTGCGCCCTTTAATCAGTTGCTACTCGTTACTATCTTCTCGCTAATCGCTGCAATATACACTCGTTGATCTAAATGTAAACTATATCGCTTTATGAATTTATTGTACTTACAATTGATAGGAAACTTCCCTACTCGTTATAGTATTTACTCTGGTTTAGATGTCAATGACAAGTAAAATAATAATGTTTTTTTGGTATGTGAATATAGTCGTTGCTTTACAAATTACGAGAATATAATGGATTAATATTATATTAATAACGAATATGCAATATATATTGCTGATCTTAAAATGAAAAGTGTATTAACACAGAATATGGGAAATACCTTTTCAGTTAACAAATAATATCTGCAAGAAAATCTCTTAAACTAGTCTCGTTACTCGTTAAATGTTGCCTATAATTATTTTGTAACAATCGCTCAGTGAAGCTATGTGTTTGTAAAATTCCAAGCCCTCATTTACCTTGGAATACCTTTGTGAAATGTTTGCTGATTGGGGCAAGTGGATTTTTACATACAAATGCGTCTTTCCCTTCCCGTGCTCGGAAGCGAAACGGAACAGAACGGAACACGATCATTGTACGTGTCGCCACCAAAAAAAAAAATTATAATAATAATAATAATAATAAATAAAGTAGATAAAAAGAAAGGCCATTTAGGGACATAGTGGGTAAGGGGGACATGTATGGGGGCTTAGCAAATACGTACAACAATTCGCGTTTATCTTATCGAGAGGCGTTGGTGAAGCACCCGACGAGTAACCAAGTTAGCTGGGGGGACACCCTTAGCCTCATTTTGTCTGTCTGACTGTTTGGCCAAGATAAAATTCCAGCCAGTAACAACAAAATGAGTTAGTTAACCAGAAGCCACAGACACTTTGACCTTAGGCACAAAACAAAAGCTAACAAAAAACAAAAAAAGATACAAAATATATAAAACTCAAAAGACACTCGACAATGCATGGATGCAACATGTGGTGTCTTTGATGGTGAAGAGAATGGATTGCGGGGTCAAGCTGCAACTTCTTCTTTTGGCCGGAAATGGGCAATCAAAATGTTGTACAATTCAAAAGAAACCAAACGAAGCAAACATTTTCACCATGTGGCCACATGACTGCAAATAAAAAAGACGCCATTAAATCGCTATAAAAACGCATCCCGAAATAGATCGAGATGGAGATGGAGATGAAGTTGAAGTTGAAGTTGGAGAGGAGAAGAGAGGAGAGGAGTGGCTGCAAGATTTCCGCTCTAAACCACACTAACGGCATTATGATCATCAATGTAGATGAGGATGGGATAAAATGTACTTCCAGTTGAACATTTTCAAGGCCATTGCCAATCAACTTCTCTTTCTCTCTCTCTCTCTCTCTCTCTCTCTCTCGCTCTCCCGCTCTCTGCTCCCCCTATTAAATGTGTTAATAATAGGCCAAGTGTAGTGCGTTGAATTGGAGTCGACCTTGACTAACAAAAGCCACAGCCAAGAATAAAGGTTAAAGGTGGACGTGCTCTGGCCACTTTGAGCGGAAATTGAAATGAAAAACCACAATAAAATTAAATAAATAAAAAAGAACAACAACTGAAATTACTCCATAAGCTCAGGCAACCGCCGACTAATAAAAACTTAACTATTTCAACAATAACAATAACAATAACAATACACAAAACTATAATAAAACGAAACAATCATTAAATACTGTCTTAAACACCCGAGAAATATGTCTAACGAAACCGAAAGCTCACAGTGTCCTTGACATTCCAAACAAACGGAGAAATACGAAATAAATATATAAAAGAGCACTTCTTATGCTGAAAACTATTAAAAAGTGTTATTTGTAAACTATATTCACGAATTTATCTAAATGGAAATGTGTATTATTTAGAGAGTGCAGGAATGTAAAGTTAACAAGTGATGACAACAAAAACGATAAAACGATAAAAGCAGCTAAGAATATATCGTTAAATCATGGAGAAACTCAAAAATTGAAACTAATTAGAAATATAAGACAATAAAAATGTTAAGCATCATTTAACACTCCATCATATATATCACTTGATTAACTAATTAGAATTATCAAATGTATAATAGAGCTAAAGTTATCGATGTCCTATCATTCAGCTTTCAAACTACAATTATACAGCTATCGATAGACACACTGTTGTATATATGTATAAGTAGAAGCTTGTCTGAGTTTAGTTTAGTTAAAGTAGACCAACATTAATAGTTTTAAAAAATTTGTTTAGCGATAATAAATAAACGTATATAAGTTAACCAATATGCGTTTTCAATGGAGTTCAGATATATAACTGACAATGAGCTCCAAGCGATTTATCGATATTCTATCGACATTTTGATAAATCTTTTTCAGATTCTACGAATCTGTTTTCAAATTGAATTTTTAATTAAAGCACGTTCAGTTTTTCAGAAATGTTCCTTGGTTTTTGTGGTTTCTTTGTTTTTCCATAATTTTTTGTCTTGAGGTCTTGAGTTGACGTGTCATTTGGCCATAGTTCAAATGAAGCTGTCAGTTGTCATTCCCTTCCCAACCCCAACTAACACCCCCTCATCCCTCACTGAGGGTCATTAAGCACAGCTGCATTTATCACAATGGACATAAGGGATCAGAGGAACACGCGTCTCTGTCTGAGGAGGGAACAGATTCAGAAGGGTATAAAAACACATAACATTTTTCGACATTTTCGGGAATTTTACGAGCGCAATTAAAGTTCAATGGACAACAATAACAACAATAACAACAACAACAACAACAACAGAGGGAAGAGAACGAGAAACCACAATCAAATATTTATTAGGGAAAAGAAAGAAATATACTTAGGAGGTGATGAGGGAGTAGGAATAAATGAGGGGAAGTCCATCTTAAATGGGGTTGCATTTTCGGCAGGGTTACAAATAGGGTTGCTGACCTTTAGACCAGGATGCGTGTCGAAGAAGGGGGTGGGGACAGCTGTCATTGTTGTTGCTGTGGTCAACAAATTGAATTCATTTAATGAGAATTTGGGGCCACTCTCTCTCATATAGATTTATATAAAGACATATGTCGAATCTCCCCTGGGGTTGTTTGTCAGCTGTCGGAGGGGTCCCACATTCGGAATCCAAATATGTTTGTAAGAATTACAAAAACGAAGAAAAACTAACAAAGAGTCAAATTCAAAGAAACCAAAGGAAACTAGGAAATGGAAGTAAGAAAAAAGTCCACAGTACAAAAATATTAAATAAATTCATTAATATATGAAGAAAAGTAATAATTAAACAGGACTAAACCTTTATAGGAAAGAGACAAAAACCATATTTTGACTCTCCTCAAATTGTATATAAAAGAAAAAGACTATATTGTGTTTTTAAACAATGTGGCACTTAATGAATTTTTAAGTGTAGACACGCCTTGAAATTTAAATAATTCTAAATAAATTGGCTGCCCAATATATTGTTTATAATTTGTATTTGTTATAAACATTATTATTTGAACTTTGATTTTCTAACTTATATTTCTTTGATACATGCTGTTTACTTTTATTCCTAAATGTTATTAATTTTTTCATATTTTTCTAATATCATTTTGGTTTCCTAACTTCTATTTTCATATTACATGCTTTCTAGTTTTGTATTCCTTATTTTTATTTTCAAATTCTGGTATTCTTCGTATTATTTTCCGACATCCGTATAGAGAATAGTCGGAAGAGGCATCGAAATTTTATTGAATGGGTTGAGTTGCTTATTACAACTTACAATGAGAGAAGACAACAACAAGGAAATGTTTACATTCTCGATAACAACAATTGTTGTTGTTGTTGTTGTTGTCGTTGTTGCTGTTCATGTTGTTGCTGATATCTCTGCGTGCCACTTTATACAATGTTGCTGCTGCTGCTGTGGCAACAATAACAATTGTTGATTGCACTTTCTTCTGCTCTTTTGTTGTAATTTTTTTTTCTTTTGGGTTATTTTCTATATCAGTTGTTAATGTCAACATATAAATTAACCGCAACAACTTCTTTTTTCGTTGTGGTTCTTTTTTTAATTAATATTTTTGTTTTCCTTTAATTTTTCAATGCAAATCTAATTTCGTTAATTGAAAAACTTAATTAAAATGAGTTCATCAGCAGCAACAACAAACAATCAATAATAACAATAAATTAAAACAGGCAACGACTGTTTTTCATTTTGTTATTGTGTTTTGTGTGTTAATTAGGTAAATGGCAATTTGAATGAATGAAATGTATTTGGTATAAATCGCATTCGTCGTTTATGGCCATTTCAGCATTTTGGCCGTGTCCAGAAAACGCCCCAAAAGACATAAACATATTGTAAACACACAAATTCAACCATATCACACACATACACACCTAAAAACAAGCATTAAACGAAACGCGTCAAAAGACGCGATCGCGTTTTTAAACGCGCGTGCCGTTGCTTTTAACCAAATAAACAAATGTGAATACAAATGTGAGTGTGGAATGTAAATTGCATTGCTTTGAGTGCTGGGAGGTAGGTAGGCAAATGTGTGGTATGTCTTTGGGTTTTTCTTCTTGTTTAAACAAATGCAAACCTTTAAACAAATACACATTTGTAAATGCCAAAAAAAATAGGTATACACATTCAAGAATTGGATTTTAATTTGGCTTAAGACTCTGCACTAAAATATTTTCAATAGGCCGAAATAAAAGTATTCTTTAACAAACCATAAGCATAAATATTTAAGGGAAATATAAGAAAGCACATATGTCAATATTGAAAAGACAGCGCAAGTTAATCATAAATAAATAAAAATGTTATAGTTACAATTTACAACTTAAGATGTTGACTAAATAACATTGTTTTTAAAAATCATAAATCGTTTGCATGTAAAGCAATTATTATTGAGTTATCATTTATGTACACATAAATAAAAATCAATACAATTCACAACTGTTTATTAAATATTGTATATTGGAACCACTTCTAAGCCACTTTAAACATTGCGTAAAGGAAAATGCCAATATTATAGAGAAATATTACAGCTCAACAGTTTCTACATAACTGAAGTGGAAAATGCTTAAAAAATAAAGTATATATAAAAATATGCAAATAGAGTCCTGTATACCGACTTTTGATTGACTACTTTAATTACTTTCAAAAAAGGTTTTGTTGTCGCCCTACTCACCCAGTTATGGAATGCCAAATAGTTCGTAATACCCTCCGACTGCCTGGTCATGTCACAACTTATAGCACTAATGACTGACCACACACACCAGAGGCACAAGGCACAGATTAAAGTTGGCTAAAAACCTGCTAAAAAGACCCACAGGCAAAAGACAGAAAATAAGAAACATTCAAAATGGACCCAAAATTTAACCGTTTGACAATTGTGAACGTCAATCAATGGACACTATGGGACTTTGTTCACATTGTATGTGATTCCAGTTGCTGAATGAATGATGTATCGAATATATATATATAGATAGATATGTATATATATATATATATATATATACTTATATATAAATGCACTGCAAGTTGTTGTATGTGGCTTGTTGTTGGATTATGGCCCAATTTACGAGGCAAACAAAAAAAATGGCAACAAACATTGACAGGCCAGACAAATAAAGCTGTTTTGGACCAGGTAATTTTTGTTGTTGTTTTTTTTGTTATTTTGAACCCAGTTTGAGCACGACTTTGACTTGGACTTGGCATATTGTCCAGTTATGGCCAGTTGTTTGTTGCATTGTTGCCAATTGTTGTTGTAGCTGTTGTTGTTGTTGTTGTTACTCTGATTGTTACTGACCGGATTTCAATTGGAAATTAGGAGCCCGCTTGCATAATAATGACAATCTTTATAACATGTTTTTGCTATTGTCGCTCAAAATTACAGTTCAATTAGCAATTGTTATAAATAATAAATAAAAAATATATCAAAATACCTCCAATCCTTTCCCAAAAAATAAGCCTTACCTCAAAATAAAACATATGTATGTATGTACATTGTATATACAGTGGCAAAATAAAGTCTACTCACTTCTCCAAATGAAAATCCAACAGTCAATCTCAACAAAGTAATGATGCAGTAGTGTTTCTTAAATTAATTTTAGAACTAATTTCAACGAAAAAACATTCATATTTAAAACAAACTTAACAAATAATTAAGACAAAATGAAGGCCGGAAATGGACAAAGGTCTAAATACCAATTTTCAATTGTAAAAAATATTCTAAATCAAGGCTTTTTTGCTATACAAGTGACAAAGTTACTTATTTTCGTTTTAATCCAAAAGTTAAATACGGACATTTCCTTAATTCCTGAGAAAATAAACCTGCATCATTATTTTTTTTGAGATTGACGTCCCAGAAAACGAAAATAGTGTGGGGGGTATGTAGACTTTAGATTGCCACTGTATGTACGTCATAGCAGGAGGTTGGCCTAGTCCAACCCCACAAAAACAGGAGGACAATAAATTCAACCATATCCTAAAAACCAGCTGACGGTTTTTGTGACGCACTCAATGTTTGTTGCGTGGGTGTTTTTCTTTCTCTCTCTCTCTCTCTCTCTCTCGGTCTCTCTTTATTTTTGGGCAAACAAATTTGTGCGTGGGCGAGGTTCAATGAAAATGAGAGACCTCTCTCTCTCTCTCCCTGTCTCGGTCTCTGTCTCTGTCTCTCTCTTCCTCTGTTTGGAAATAATGACGTCTTTCAACCCTCGTTGGCAGCTTTAATTTGGGTTAGCTCCATTCGTTTGTTGGTTGGGGAAAGTGGATTCGTTGGGTAATCTTAGACGCCTGGCGGTGCCTCAAGTGGTAAGTTTAAGTATCAGTTGCAACACATTCGCCAGCATCACCATGAAGAGATTGTCACAGCCCCTCCTCATTCGCCTACCTCCCCCTTACAAGAGACAAGAGACTCAAGAGTCTCTACACAAAGAGTCAACGAAACAAGTTTTTATCCATCCCTCCATCCCTTTCTTCAACACATTCTCTCCCTTTCTCTCTCTGTCTCTTTCACTCACAATCAGTGTTTGTCGTTGTATTTGGTGGGCAGGAAGATTGATTTCAGTTTGATATTATTGTTAGATGAGAGCCACATTGTGTGTGACACGTTAAGGAGTATTGACTGTGGGCATTGCCGCTGAACGACCTAGAGCTGGTTTAGTTATGTCGATGTGGGAGTTGAGATTGTGTTAAGAAGGAAGTGCTTATGCTGCTGATATGGTTTGAGCTGAACATTTCAGGGGCTATCGATATATTATTGAAAACTTATCGAGAAATATATTTTAGATTGTAAAAACTTTTATCTTGTGGATCTGTTTATCTTTTGAATTCTGATTATTAATGATTTCCGTTAATTTATCGTTAAAATACACTAGTTATGGGCTATCGATTTATTCTTGAAAAAGTTTTCGACAATTATAGAAAAGTGTAGTAACTTTTATCTTATTAATCAGTTTAACTTTTGGATTTTGTTTATTACTGAGATTTAGTTTATTTATCGTTAAAATATAAAACTAGTTAAATTTTAACCAAATGGAATTTTTATCGATGTGAATCTATTTTTGACTACAGTTTGATTTTTTTGAACTTTTGTTATATTGTAAATGTTTGCGCTTTTAACGCAATAGTATATCTTAGATATCTTTTAGTATTTGATAATTAATCATGGCCTAGATTATTCATCAACCTAATTTTAGTTAACATCTCATTATATTTGAGAAAACTAATGATGATAAAGATAATTCTATGATAAAGTTCTCAACTTTTTCTTTGAAAACGACGTCTTGGTAACTTTTCCCCCTACTTATTATCTCGAGTTGTTTTCTTAACATTTGCATGCAAATACAAATACAGATACAGATGCAGATACAAATACATCCGCAGATACCAATACAAATATATGTTGTATGAATGTGATTGTGAATCCGAATCCGAATCTGAATCCGAGGGGCACTCCACAAATCAGTCGGCTAATCATTGTTTTCGCAAGTGCCTCTAAAGACATTTCCGCTTTAACTATCACTGGTTGGTTGAAGTTAACTGCCGCATCAATTATCGTATTCTTTTGGCTGTGCCTGCTAATTCATCTTCCTCTTTTTCTCGGTTTTCTCGATTTTCTTGCTACTTTTGTCATCACCAAGTGTGTGTACATTGTTAATCGGGCACACGGCATATTTCTTTATCTGCCCAATTCATGATCCATTGGGCTTAATGACTGACGTTTTTCACAGTAAAAAAGTTTAAGGCATATCGCGAATCGCGATTCGCAATTCGCAATTTGCAAATCAACGCCAACTTGGCTAAAACAAATTCAAAAAGAACGTAGCAAAAAATAAAATGGACCTTCTTGTGCCTCGTGCTTATCTAAAGCTGGTCAACTGAACTGAAAGTACGATATAAAAATAAAAGTAACACAGAAAGGTTGAGACCATAATAACGAAACCCAACAAAACGCGACTTTTTAGTCAAAACAATCGAAAACCTACGAAAAATGTCGTGTTTGTTTTGATGAAACGCTCAAGAAACGCGCGTTGATAAGCGACGACCTAAAAAACAAAACCAAACAAACCAATAAAAATTAAAAAAAAAAAAAACAAGAAGAAAAAGAATTGTGAGCCGAAATGAAAGCAAACCCAGCAACAGGTTGCAGTATAAAAAAAACTTACAAAAAAAGTGTTAAAGAAAACACGAGAAACAAGAAAAAACAACTTTACCCGCTGGGCAGAACTTTGCTAAACAGGCGAAATTTAATTAAATGCAAGTGAAATTATATAAAACTTAAGCTCAAAGCAGCTCAACGAATCTACAAATACTCTACAATATAACATATATAGATATTAAGTGGTATTGTTCAAGAATCTATTTATCATCTTTCCCCTTAAGTATTATTTTCTACTTTATTAGAAGTCTTTGAATTAAAACCCATTTAACGTTATATTATCTTAAGTACTGCAAAATAATTCCAATTTTAGAAGAAACAAGTGTTTTTAAATAAGAAACTTCTACTCATCTAAAAAAATAACTATCTCAGATAAGTTTTAACATTTTTTCTACTTTAATTAAACACGAAACTTAGGTTTTAGTATACTTTATTATTTGGAAAATAAACTTTTCTAACATTCAAAAATTGTATTTCTATAACTTTAATATAATATTGAATAATTGATTTAAGTAAGGATTGATTCCAAAAGAATTTGTTGCTATTGAAGTATTTTATTTAATGTTTCGTTAAAACTATATTATATTTTTTATAATATAGTATATAATATATTATATTTTGCATTAGAGCTTTTTATAAAAAAAATTAAATAAAAGCATTTTGTCTGTTTAGTAACAACAAATACCAGTCATAACATATGCAATACACAAATGTTAGTAGCCGAGAGCAATTCACGCGCAGCTGTTTAATATAATTAACAAATCCTAGGTACTAAAAGTGCGACACAGCTGTTTCAAAATTGTTAATTACACATTGTAAATGTATTAAAATTATAAAACATAACGTTTGTTGACTTTTAAGGCAAAACGTATTGAAAATTCAATGTATTTTTGGAAAACTCTGCGGGCTAATGGATTATCAAGTATTTATATAGATTTAAAATATAAACCATTATAGTATAATCGATATATTCTATGTGTGTGCAGAATATCAGCTTTTCAACTGTAAGGTGTGGCATGAACCATTGCAAAATCAAAGGATCCGTTTTTGAACTGTAAATTATGGTAAGTAATATCGAAAGTCAATTGAAATGATAAGCTTGGAAATTGAACGTGCCGTGTGACAAAAATGTTGTGCTACACGGAGAAAAAAAGAAGAAAAGAATCCGCAGTAAAATGAATTCCAGCTGTGTCGAAAGTTGCGTGAATCCGGATTTTCTTAAACCATCGACATGTAAGCCGTCTGTTTCAGTTTAACAATTTAATTTCAAGCTAAAATTAAGAATTTTCAAGATTTATTTAAGAATTAATCTTTTTTTCTGTGTACGCTCTCTTTTTCACGCTCTTTTACATTGAATTTTGTTGATTCATTTGTATGCCTCGTATTTCGTATTTGGAATTTCGTTTTACGTTTTTCACATTACGAAATCAACCATCACTTCGATAGCTGATAAAAATAATGTTTGTGTGATTGCGCTTATCAGTAACTCTAAAGCCCCACGAGCTATAGATAAAGTAGTCCCCGTCTTTGCTCTCGTTCCCCTTCCCGTTCCCGTTCCCCCTTTCCGTATAGTAGTTTTCAGCTTGTGAGAGTGACTGATAGATAGTCTGGCTGTCTGTCATCCTCTTCTTACTGTTGTTCTAAACTTATGAGAGAGTGAGATGGGAAGTGCATGCAAAGCGGAGCTCGCAACGAAACGAAGCGAAGCGAACGACCTTCACAGTCAGTCAGTCCACTTGGGATGCTTTTCAGACCCTGTACTTTAAAAAATACTACAAAGGGTTCTGCGTAACAGGCAGAAGGAGGCGCAGCAGACCTCAGAAGGTGAATGTATTCTTGCTCAGTCGATGTATTCCATCTCGATTGTACAACTTTCAAGTTGTTCAACAAACACAGGAAGAAGAAGAGAACAGTGACACAACCACGTACAATTTTATTATTATATTGTAAGTTAGTCAATTGATGCTTATTAATTATAAATGATGTACTTTCTTGATCATAAATAATGTTTAAGTTTTCCACAAGGTCTCACAGAGTCTAGCATGCTCCACTAAAGCCTATACCCATTTTTTTCTAGTGTAAAGCGAAGTGCGAGAGAAGAAATTAAGTGTATAAAGTGGAGGGGGTGGGCGGCAGGGGGGGCACAGACGTCGTCTCAAGTGCTAGAGATGCTCCTTTCATTCTCTCACTTACTCTTTTCTACACGTTTTAAACTTCAGCTGTCAGAATAGTTGTCAGACAAAGCGCGCGCGTGAGAGAGAGAGAGAGAGAGAGAGAAGGTCAGGGGCAAACAAGGAAGCTGCTGAGGAAACGCAACCGCAACTAAATAAGAAGAAGATGACGCAAAAGAAGAAGCAGCAGAAAAAGGAGAAATATTTATGCAAATTGCAGTTGTAGTGAGTATTTTTTGTATTTTTTTTTTTTTTTGAATAAAAACCAAATAAAAACTAATGAGCGAACTGCAGCCATTGATAATGATGATAATAATGACGATGAAGATGATGATGTTGATGTTGATGACGGAACGGAAAGCGGAAAAGGCATAAAGCGAAATGCAAAACAAATTATAATGAATAATGAAAGAAAAAAAACGAGCAAAAATGCAAATCTAGCAGAAAAGGTAGCCACAGTATCTCTCTCTCTCTCCCTCGCCCTCTTTCTTTTTCTCTCTCAAACAAAGGGCCCCGAGACCGAGAGAGTGGTTAAGTGCAAGTGTGAGGGAGATGCAAACATTCAAACGGGCTAAATGCAAGGCGAAGGCGAAATTGAATGCAAAATAAAAAGAAACGGGGGTCAATCGAGGGAACAGCTGCTCTATGCTGCTGTTGTTGTTGTTGTTGTTGGTGGTGGTGCAAAGGCAAATACAACAAGGGCAGGAAAAAGACAGCAACAACAACAGCAACAAGCGAGTGCAAGTTTCTTTGCGCGTGTGTGTGTGTTAAGTAGAAGCTCACACACACACACACACTCACACAAAGCTACCAGACTGGGCACAGAAAAAAAAAACAAGTTTTTTGAGTGGCTGCGACTGCGACTGCGACGCTGCGCCTGCGCAGAAGTTTTCAGTTTTAAACCCAAAAAACACACATATATACACATGTGTATAAAAATATGTGCAGTGAATCAAAAAAGTATTGGCACACCACTAATTTCTAGAATGGTTAAAAAAAATAATTTATAATTAATATACAATGGATATTATTATTATTTTCATTTTCATATACTCCTAACGCTACAATACTTCTACTTGTATATTATAGAGCTGATCACAGTTTTTTGAACAGTAGTAAGTTTTTAGAACCAATTGATTAACTTATGCTTGCATTTATATTTAGTTATATGTATTTATTATTAGTCTAGTTACAACTAATCACACGATGCTGTTTTTTTTGTTATTGTTAAATTAGGATTATGTTTAGAATTACAAGACTTTTTTATATCGGATGTATCAAAAACCAAATTTTACAGCAAAGCTTTGACGTGCTGGCAAATCTTTGCAGATCTATAGAGATTAGGAATAATATATAGACAGGTTATGCGTTGTGGGATGTAGAATAAACTTGTATCAAAAAATCCATTTCAAAAAAAGGCAGGCACGATTATGTATTTTTTACAAAGGAGACGATATATTTTAAAGTAGTTAATTTTAAGAAAATAGCATTTATTATAATTAAACTCTGATTGGATTATACACTTTATATTTCAATAATTTTAACTATAATACAACCATGACCGGAAAGTACTATATACGCTGTTTTGAATAAATATGTTCATTGTAAAATGTCTAATTATTTAAATGAAATTCTTATTTTATTCTACAAGTTACCTGCCTGATGATGATTTTATAAAAGAATAATAATGTTTATAATTATATTATAATAATATTAGAGGTTTGCCAATACTTTTTTGATGCACTGCATGCTTAAACTGACTGCTGACTGACTTTCTTTAAGCATTTTTGTGTGCTTGTCGCTTGGACATGTTGCAGACATTGTCGTTGTTGTCGCAGTTTTCGCTTTTTATTTACTTTTTTTTGGCAACTTTTTGAGGCAAGCTTAGTAGTATGTCGAAGATGAAGAAGAAGAAGTCAAGAAAAATAATAAAAGGAGAGGAAAACACGTTTTGTGTTGCTCCGGTTTTTCAGTATTTTTTTGGTTTTAAGTTTTTCAGTTTTTCTGAACTCACCTGGCAAACGGGGTCTGTTCCACCTCGTAGATCTCGTTGATGTCATGAGACACAAGTAATCCCTTCAAGCGTTCGGCATCAACGTCCAGCAGGCCATCGCCTATGGAAAAGATGCCCTCCTCGGTAAACATGTTTTTTTTTTTTTGTAACTGCAGCTGCTCTCGCTCTCTCGCTCTTTCTTTTCTTTTCTTTTGATTGCTGTCTTCTTTTCGTTGTGCTTTTTCTTTTCTTTAGTTTGAATTTGTTTCTTTTTTTATAATTATTTTTTTTGTATTTATTATTATTTTGGGATAGGGAAGAGACTTCTTATTTCTGTAACAGTTGAGGGACGATGGCGCGAAATTCAAACTGTGGCACACATACAACAATAACAATTAATACAAAAACAACAAAAAATGAAAACAACTACAAAACAAAAACAATATTGGAAGAGTCGCGCGCGCGCATTTCGCAAAATTTTGGTCACACTGCTCTCTTCGCAGCAACAACAACAGAGAAACAGAAGCCGAGAAATTCCAGCGCCCTTTTAAACAAACGCAACAGCCTGTGAGTTGAAGCGTGACAGCACTAGGGATGCTGCTGTTGCTGCGGCTGCTGCAGCCAAAACTATTCAGGAACAACAACAAAAGCAACACGGAAATTTCTTAGCTCTGTTTGTTGTTGTTGCTTGTTGTAGTTTTTCGCGATCTGTGTGTGTGTGTGTTTTTATTTTTTCTATTTCAAATGTTAAAATGCATTTAAGAATTGGAACTGAACGCGGCACACGCACAAAAATAAAGATATGTTGTATTTCACACACAACAACAACAACAAACACAACACGTTTCACGTTATTTTGTCAATGTGTATCTGTATCTGTTTTGTTGAATGTGTATGTATATGCTCAATGCTAGTTGTGTTGGTGTATACAGCTCACAGCAACAACTTCTTGCTGTTGCTTTTTTGTTTGTATGTGTTGTGTGTCCAACTTAGCACATAAAAAAAAACACAAAAAATTCGTAAATTTATACTGCTTATGCGATTTATGCAGTTGTATTCTAAATACTCAAATATGTATATTTAAACTTGTAGCGCGTAAGATGAAAAAAAATAGGAAAAATAGCTTGTTTTGTTGGTTTGAATTTCTACTTGTACTTGCTTGCACCACGCACACAAACAAACAAAACACTCGTGGTAATCGGTAGAGTTAAACTTGCAAACGGCGGATAACAAAATCACAAACCCAGCGTACACACACAGACCAGGCGACAACGAATTACAAATCACAATTAAGCGCACCGAGCGTAACACGTCCGCCTCGTTCGGCTTTGTTTTTGCTTCTGACTTATCGATGACAGCTTTGGTTTAAATGGCGCGTATTATCGATAGCTAAATGTTGTTTTTAACAGCTGCTAACGTACTGTTAAAAAAGACCACTATATATCGATTCGATGAATTATTGAGCGTGTAAATTTGTTGAATAATTAACAAATCAGTTGCAGTACATCACTGTATTAAAGTGTATTTTTATACCAGCGAAAATTGCCATGCATATTTCACTTTCAAATTAAGCGAACAGAAATAATTGAAACTCAATTTGGCACTGTTAAGGTTACTGCTAAAGTACCGATAACGATATACTACGCATGCGTGCCAACTTGGTGCACTTTTGTGTTTGTGCGCTAAAAAATATCAACTCTGTGTTGCGCGGCTAGGCTTGAAAATTTAAAAACGAGAACAAGCAGCTTTCAGAGATCAGCGCTGGGAAAGCAGCTTCTGCACACTTGACGGAATCTTGACACGAAATGGGCGTTAGGCGACGCGACGGTCCTAAACATAGATGCCGCCCCTTTAAGAGATCTGGCGCCGCCTATAATTTCTTAATTTAGACATTTGCATTTGCATTTTGTTTATATTTATATTTTTATACTTATGTATATATCATTTATGTATGCGTGCTCCACTTGCGATGCATTTTCATTTTCATGAGCAGCTAGCCGCCTGCAAATGTGTGTGTGTGTGTTGTATGTTGTATGTATTTTTGGTCTGACGCGGACGCGGGAACAAAAACGGAGACGGAGGAATCCCAGGAATGCGATGCGAACCAAAATAGCCAAGAGAGAGAAGAGAAGCCATGAAGCAGCCAAGTGCAAAAACCTTTACATCGAAGGCATCATCAGGCCGGGTGCTCGTCTCATATATTTATGCGTGTTATTAATAGTCCACCATCATTCCGGCAATTCTTCTGGCAGCATCTTTGCCCCTAACCCGGCATGCTATGTCCGAGTCCGAGTCCGTGTTCCGAGTCCGCTGAACTCAAAACGCAACGAACTTTGGCCAGTCTATAAATAGGATGCACTGCATCATTGGCAAAATGTCGCGAATGCAATGCAATGCAATAATGCCTGGCATGCTTTCAAGTTTAACAGATCCGGCATTTGACCTACGCAGAGTTAAGAACTACAGTCGAGTCTGGCTATAGTGAACACCCGATATAGTGAACGATCTGAAATATTGAACACTTCAATTTAGGCAAAGAGCATTGAAGATTTTAAACATCCATAACTTTATCAAAGCTCTACCGATTTTAATCATTAATTGATCTCTAAAATTTCCTTATCGAAAACTTCAAAAAATCAATATGAAATTTTTTTAACTCGACTCCTCGTGCCTTACAGCACTTAAATTTGTTTTAAACGCGTTTCTTTCTTTTCATGACGGTCTTCGCATTAACTGAAAAATTGTGTTTTTCAGTTAAAACACAATTTTTCAGTTAATGCGAAAATATTCGTTATATGCTAATCTATATTATGTAAAAATTTCAAAACTTCTTATCTTAATTTCAAGGATATTCGAAAGAACTATTCTTTTTACTGCAAGGTAGTTATATGTAGTATGACATTCTTCAAGTAAAGTTGCTTATAAAAACAAAAAGAGACACATAAAATGTCAACCTTGATGTAGCGATTATAATAAGTTCACTATATCCAGACTCGACTGTACAGATACACACACTTGGTTTGCCAAGACAGAGGACTTTATTTAGCCAACAACAAATGGGGGGACTTCCCTTTTAGTCTTTGCAATAGGTGCATTGTGGTCCAGCAGCAGCTGCTTCATCCTCATCCCCATCCTCATTCTCATTAGAGCCGCTGTGCCGATCTCCAATATCTCCACTTCCGCGATAATCATCAATGATGGACTGCAGCTCCGCCTGGGCGTCGATGAACTCCTGCTCCTCCATGCCCTCTCCGGTGTACCAATGCAGATGAGCCTTACGCTGTAACATGATGCTGGATCCGTCCAACAGTCGCTGGAAGAGCGATTGTATGGCTGTTGTATTGCCAATAAAAGTGGCAGACATTTTTAATCCCCGTGGAGGAATATCACAAATTGCCGTCTTAATGTTATTGGGAATCCAATCGACAAAGTTATGAAGATTCTTGTTGCGCACTCCAGTCATCAATTGATCAACTTCCCGGGGTGACATGCGACCTCGAAAGATTCCGGCAGCTGTCAGAAGCTTACCCTTGCGAAGATCGATGGCACACAGGAGATTATTGCTGGAAAAGATCTGCTGGACGAGCTCAGAGACGGTTCCCTTGCTGAACTGTTGTTGCTTGCAGGTGACTAACGGGGCAAAGCCCGGAATAAGGAAATGTAGTCGGGGAAATGGAACCATATTCACATAGATTTTGCGTAGACCTGCATTAAGTTGACCCGGAAATCGGAGACAGGTTGTAATCCCAGACATGGTCAAGGCGACAATATGATTAATGTGCTCGTAGCCGGACATTTGGATTTTCAGATTGCGATTGCAGATCTGAAATAACGCCTCATTGTCCAGACAAAAGGTCAGATGGGATTGATTGACCAAGGAGGGAATACTCAAAAGGGCATTGTATGGTTCCACAACGACCTGAGACATGTTGGGCGACGGAATGGTCACATAATTGCATAATAAATTATCCGGATATTGCTCGACCAGTGCCTCCATGATCAACGACGTTAAACCGGATCCAGTGCCACCACCAATCGAGTGTAATAATTGAAACCCCTGCAAGGAATCAACAGATTCCACTTCGCGTCGTGTATTGTCCAGCACTTGGTCTAAGATCTCAGCGCCATCCGTGTGATAACCACGTGCAAAATTATTTCCCGCACTCTCCGATCCGGCAACAAAATTCTCCGGCCGATATAAATGACTGCTCGAATTCAGACGCTGTATGGTGCTGGCTTCCGTATCAATGATGATGGTACGGGCATAAAGACGTTTGCTGGCCGTCGCATTAAAGAACACATTGATACGTTCCAATTGCAAGGGACTTGTGCCCACAAAACGTCCGGATGCATAATCCACGCCATGCTCATGCGAGATCACATGCCAGAACTGCGAATGAGGATTGAGGATCTTATCAGATGAGAATCAGGATTTCGAAGTTGAGTATTACTCACCGCATCGCCAATTGCATTTCCGGCACCGCCGATCTGTAGTGTTACTATCTCTCGCATTCCTTAATTTTTCAGTCCTTCTACTTTTGGCTTTTGTAATTGAAATTTCCAAATATTCCTAAATACAATATATAATTTTCTTAAGTTCGGCCGAAAGGGTGGAATTTGGATTAATAATGTTCAATATAACTGCATGTTGTGGCTTTCTTCTGTCTCTTCCGCTTTTTCACTCTCCACACCTTCTCTGGAAATTGTACAGAAATCAAGTCATAAATTTTCCAGTTCCTTAATTATTATTCTCTCTCTCCCTTTCATTTTCTCCCATTCCATCCCGCCAGCTTTGATCCATAGATTCCCTAAAGTCGTGACACGATAGAAATATTCATCATGTAATTTTAATTTTCTTCAAACATAATCAAAAATATTTGCTTTCCTCGTACTTAATTATAAATCTAATAGACCTTTTTACTAACTTTGTAACTTTGGGACGATGGCAATGCATTGTGTTTAAACAAAAATAAAAAGAAGATTGCAGAAAAGTTATCTTCAGGACTTAGGTCGCCGAGTCTGTTTTTAGACCCAGTACTTTTAAAAAGTACAAATTGGTCTATTAAGTTTATAGGAATAGAAAAAATAGGTCTGTCTGTCTGTCCCTTTTTTGAGTTCCTAGATCTCAGAGACTATAAGAGCTTTATATATATATATATATATATAATATACACTCTACTGTCCAAACTAGTTCAGAAAATTTCATTGATAAGCGCGGAAAAATCTTAAATTATCTTCGTTGTGGCGCCATCTATTGAATGGTACGCAACATTGGTCAAACATTGAAGCAATCTATAGTGAACGCTTTGCACTCAAAAAGTACTGAGTCTACTACTGTCGAGCTTGCTCCACTGTAGCTTACTGCATTTTTTAATAATAGTTTTTAATGTCTAGCCTTTGTTATTCGATTCACTCTAGTAAATGTTGTTTGCAAACAAAAGAAAGCTAGTTCTTGTAAACAAATGTAAATATGTAGTTAAAAAAAAACGTTGTGTATTTTAGTTATACATACAAATCAAAAAGTGTTAGGGGCAAAAATTTGGCATTTAATAAGAAAAAAAAAACATTACGAGTTTACGCAATTTCAACATGAAAGTTTCTAGTTCCAAGTTTTCCTTTTTCTAGTTAAATATTTAGATTTAATTGATTTTGGATTAATTGAATATGTGAGTATTAAAACTATTATGTATTTTAAAATATTATTATATCGCGCTGCGCTGAGCTTTTGAATTAAAATTCGTTTTAGGGCAATCAATAGCTAGTTTTTTTTTTGTTTCTATTCTTTGTCTTTGTTGTTTTTGCTATTGTTATTGTTGTAATTGGTATTCTTGTTTGATTTGCAATAAAAATTAATGTTATTATTGTTAATTGTATTCTCAGCAATGCTTCACCTTGACCTTGACCGCAGCAGGGAAAGGAATTCACCAGCGCCAACTGTCACAGGTTAGATACCCATTTTCAGGCCACCCTGATAGATGGGTCACATGAAATTCTCCAACATCAACCTGGCAAATTCGAATGTTCGCCCAGATTGCCATCGTCAGCAGGACCACACCCATGAGCAGATCACAGAAAGAATGTTTGTCTGTAATTAGCCGGAGTGCGTGCCGCCTGGAAGATATTTAGGCTTTCGTTGTGTGTCCGATAGTTGACAAAGACATCCTTCAGATCCGTGTCCAATTGCTGACGGAACTACTTCGGGATCTCGTAACAGCCCGTCTAACGCTTTATGGCAAGCTTAAGCACTGCATTGAACTTAATCCACAAGTGTTCCATCTCCAAATGTGCGGTGCTCCATGCGTTGATTATCCAGTTCCTTTGCGGCAGCAACGACAATCACATGACTCGCCTCGGCAGTGGCCACCAGTATGTTTTTCGGTTCGGACATCTCGTTGCACAGGTAGATGCTAATGTAAGACCGGAAGTACTGAATGAGATCACTTGCTCCCATTTACTGTCTGTCAATTGATCTTTTTGTAGACCAGATGTAGATGC
Source organism: Drosophila neotestacea (assembly GCA_035044365.1). Taxonomy (NCBI): domain Eukaryota; kingdom Metazoa; phylum Arthropoda; class Insecta; order Diptera; family Drosophilidae; genus Drosophila; species Drosophila neotestacea. The sequence goes on from JAWNMD010000044.1 coordinate 145,810, forward strand.
GTAAGCTCTCCCTAAACACCGGCGATATATCCTTGAGCAGACCATCGAATAATAGATTTGAGGCAACTTTGAGACCTGATTGTGGCATTGAAAAGCGCATTCGAGAAACACGACGAGATGCACTTCAGGAAGCTGGTTATCGGACAGCTTGAGTCAACGCTTAAGAATTTTATCGCCCCCGAATGCTACGTATTCCGCCTCATAGGGACAACTCCAGTCACGTACTAAGAACTGTAGACGCTGGAATGGTTTATTTCGGGTACCGGTCAGCGCCAGGCGACCGTATTCAGTGAAAAGTTGTAAAATGATTATAAATTTGCACCGACAAATTTGCCCACTATCGAAGTTACCCTGTGTGTCCAGCAGTATGATAGCAATCTTGTCCCAATTGGGATAGTCGGAATATATTGTACCACATTAATCTCATGTTCCGAGCAGCCGCCCCATTAAAAACCCGACAATGATTCCGTCTCATTGTCAGCCAATCTGTCGCTTAGACTTTGAGTACAAGTAGCGTAGAATAGAGTCGAGCAGAAAACGATTTCCTTTGAGGAACGCACCATCCTCGGAAATAACCATTGTGCCGTAAAAGCACCTCACACAGTGCATCCTCGTTCAGTTCAAATGTCTGCTCCTCGAACAAATTGATCACCTGCACTGCTCATTGGTGTCGTCTTCATTTACTTTGGTTTCAAATATTCTTGTTGCTTTGAACTAGCTTATGCTCTCTAGTTAGAAACTACAATTGAAAATATAATCGTGTCGATTTAAATACAATACAATTTGAATTTAAAACGCTTCCGCATTGAAGAAACTGGAGTCGTATCGTGACATTTGACAAATTCAAAGTGATCTCATTTGTCACTTGTCCATTTCTAGGGGACAATACAAATTAGTTTGCGTCTAATTAACTAATTAACGATAAACACGTATCGTGTCAAGCTCTGAAGAGAAATAAATATACAGGCTTATTTTACATACAGCTTCATATAGTTGTTCTTCTTTCTAAAATCTTTAAGTCAACATTATAGTTAGCTAGAATTAGTTAACACGACTCCATCTCTAGTACATTTTCTTAGTCCCCCATATATTAACCCGTTTCTTCGTCCAATTGCGATAGATCCGCTCAACATTCGATCCCTGGCCCGCTTGTATGCAAATATTTGTTTACTACAATTAATTTAATGTGAGAATATAAAAAAAAAAAAATAAAATGAAAACAGTTAAAGAAAATGCAGCAAATACATCGTATTCGATGGAAAGCAGACAATTTATAATTAATAATTAGACAATTATCGACTGTTCTTGGAGCTACTTGTCCTTCTTCTCGGCGGCCAAAGGATTGTAGAGTCGATTGACCTCATTGGCCACCAGATGATCCAGAATAATTCCATTATTATCAATGAAGGCGGCACATGACTTGATGCTGGTCTGTTCCCGTTGTCCACGTCCATCTCGAACGCTCAACGTAAGAATATACTTATCATCATATTTCTTCATATCCGAGCTTGCTTCCCAGATCCGTTGAGATTTCCCACCCGCATCCTTTTGCACGGCAACCGCAAATGTTCCCTTCTCCCGGAATGTGGTGTGGAGCGTTAGCACGCCCATTAAGGCAAAATATGCCAGTACACTGAACAGCAGCACGGGACGTGATTGGGGGAACGGATGGGTAAAGTCCCAGGCATGGGCCATTATGGCCACGCCCACAGCCAGGGCGCAGAGCACCAAACGTGTGTTGACCAAACCAAATTGTTCCTTCAATTGCGGACGATCCCCGAGCAAGCAGGTCTTTACGGCATCATCCAGAGCATGCTTCACAGCCGATCCATCCCATTTGTTCACCTTTACCAGCTACAAAAAATAATATAATTGTACCATACAGTTATTGGGACTGACGTGGAAATATTTATAAATGTAAACCGGCTGCCGGGAGGAACACGTCGTCGTTGAGCCGTTTAACGTTTCCCTTGACTTACTTCTTCGGCAGGCTGTGATTTGTCTTCTTTCTTGGCCATTTTCGTTGCTTGCTTTTTCAGTCGCTGTATTTAAAGTTTTTCTCTGGCAAGAACGCTAAAAAACCCTTGTTTTTGCAATTTGACAACGCGACAGATATAGAGTTGGGTCGTAGTGATGTCAAATTATCGATGGAACTATCGATATTACCGATAGTTTGTTCAGAACGCAACCATCGACAGCAATTATTTTTATCAACGATAGTTTTCATGATAGAAGTAGTCGTACAGGTAAGTTTTGAATTGTGAGTTTTTTGCTTATATTTGGCCAAATAAAAAAAATTTACTATACATATTGTAGAATATGCAAATCTGTGGTTAATTAATCTAATATATTAACATAGTACTTAAAAGTTAAAGTTGTAATATTTCCTGTCAATAAAAATAGTGAATTTTTGGTGGAAATTTCTGAAGTGGACAAATTTTTGAAAGGGGCTCAAGTTTGAGAACTACCTTTTTTTGCGCCATTGATGGTTTTTGTAAAAACTTAAGAAAATTGGCGCTCACAGCCGCGAAAATAAATTAGGCAGTGGTGCTGGAAAATCGAGACATATTTTAATAGAAGCGGCTTTAATTTATCTAATTTATAATTACATTGGCTTACATACATTTTGTCTATTGCTTAATTTTCCTTGTTTTTTAATTTGTGAAAATAAGCCCTCAAAAAATAGTACTGGCAAAAATATCGATATCACACACTGCATTTATTTTTTAAGGTGTTTGGTATTTTTTTCTACATCTGCTGCTGTTAAGAGGCTGTTGTCTGATAGTAGTTATCGATAACATAACATTACAAACAAGCTGGGCGCGCAATATAATTTAAATTTAAACAACAATATGATTAAACTTACATTCAAGTAAGCCAACTTTTTTCTTTATAAATTTGATCAAATAAAGCGGATAATGAATATTTGGCTACTGTAGCTCCACAGGAGAGCAAAATGAGAGGGACAAAGGAAAGGTAATTGCACTAATTATCTCTGTCTCATAGCTGTGGAACGTATTCATTGTCATCAACTTCAGGTCCAACACAAAGGTCTGGACAGTACGATAAATGTAAAATTCCAGTGATCAAAGAATAGAGGAAGTCTTGAACAGCAATAAGTAAACACACACAATAGAGCTGCATAGACAGCGTATGTTAGAAAGATTGATCCAGGTGATTCGGGCTGCAATTCTTGTACAAATATGCTAATGCCCATGAAGAGATGAATTGCTGTGGCTATTAAGCCCGCTGGGATCGATGCCATACCTGAAATAAAATCTTTAAAAAAATATATTCATCTATAAATGTGATAATAACTACTTGCTTGGTTAAAGCAGTGGAAAAAGTAGAGCTTTTAACAAAATTTGACTTTTGGATGTGTGATTTTGCCAAGAAAAACAAACAACGAAAAGTTGATAGAATTTTTTACACGTTTTACAAGTGAACACAGGCAACGTCTGAAGTGACTGAATTTATAAAACATAAAATTGTAAGTCTTTCAACCAAATTTTGACATTTCAAGCACTGGTTACTTATGCTAGGTTCACATTGACTAGCACAGCCTGGCCCTCGAGACATATTAATTTTTATTTTAATTTTATTTGTTTTGTTTTTCTTTTTTTCAAATCAAGAAAAACAAACAACGAAAAGTTGATAGCATTTTTTACACGTTTTACAAGTGAACACAGGCAACGTCTGAAGTGACTGAATTTATAAAACATAAAATTGTAAGTCTTTCAACCAAATTTTGACATTTCAAGCACTGGTTACTTATGCTAGGTTCACATTGACTAGCACAGCCTGGCCCTCGAGACATATTAATTTTTATTTATTTAATTTTCTTTATTAATTATATTTAATGCACTATTTGCACCCAAATTCGAGTGTGCTTTAGTTATGTTAGCGCCGCCATTGGTCACATTGGGAACTACGACACGTCATCTGTCATATAATAAATTCAAATAATTCGCGCATCAGGTCAAAGATTGATTTTTATGATACAGTCATAAATAATGTATAAATATAAATTTGACCAACAGATTTATGGCCAAATGGTAAATGCAGCATTTACTCAATTGAGCAATCGTATCGTGATCGTTATCAGGAACGTAGGCATAGAGGATAGAGTGCGACTGATAAGACGTCAAGCGATAACGTGCGTTTTTGTGATGAGGTGGAGAAGGGGGGCACGTTTATCGCCACTCAATGGGCCAAGTTAATACGACCAATGCACCAAAACCGATCAGTCACGTAAAGGCAAGTCAAGTGCGCGCAACATGTACATTCTGATGGTAGTTTGTCTAAGCCTGGGCTTTGTGGTGGCCCTTTTAAGCCTGGCCATGATGCTCTTAAGCCGAAAATCCATGCTGATCTTTGGCAAATATCCATGCAAGGGAGTCTTCTACAACTTGAAATATCTCATTGCTTTGCTGGTGGTGCGCCGGCTTCGATACCGACTCTATAAACGGAATGAGGAGCTGCTCAGTTCAGCAGAACATTTATCGACTTTGGATCGTCCGCAGCCCTTTACAAGTGATCCCAAGAGCTACGATGTGGTTAGCTTTATGGCTGCCAATGCCGCTGGCCAAAAGCTGATGGTAACACTGGAGCGTCGTAGGTTGGGAGTTCTCAAGGCGGCCCTGTATCTGTGGATACCCGGCGAGGGATTGTACTGTTCCCCCAAGTTGCCTGATATGGTGCATTTCACAACCGATGGACAGGAGGAGAGCAGCGAGTTTAAAGGTGCCGGTTTTTATATTTATCCCGAGCAATCGATGCGTTGTTGGAGACTCAAATATGATGGACAACTGCGTCATACCAGGGAATCAGAGACGGAGACAGAAGAGCAGCAATTGCTGAGCGTTCAAATTGATCTGAAATTCAGCAGCTCGTCGGATCATTTCAATTATAATCGTGATCTCAGCTCATCGCTAATTGCCGACTCAATAGCACGCGAGGCCTGGAATGATAGTTTCTATAGCATGCTCAAAAGTGTAGGGCACATTGTGGAGAAGCGCACGCACTACGAACAAAATGGAGAGCTGTCCGGAACGATTGTCTTGGAAGATCGACCATTGAAGCTGCAGTTACGTGGCTTTCGGGATCACAGCTTCGGCACAGAGCGTTGCCTTAGTTCCATCAATCGTTATGTGTACTTTGCTCTCCTATTGGACGATGGGAGCAGTATGGTTGTGGGTAACCTCAGTCAACCCTCTTTCTTTTTGTCCTCCCTTAAGGTGGGTTACGTTCGTACGCCAAAAGGAATTTATCAACCCATAACGGCCTGCAATTTTGAACTGTACTCGTATGGGGAGAAGGGTACGCCACCCCAGCATCAGAACTTTATAGTCCACACAGAGGAGCATAAGTATCTAGTCCAAATACGTGTAGAGCACTGTGCTGTGCGCTATGTGGGAGGCGATTGGGAGTCCAAGGTGTACAATCAGTTTGTTGCATGCACCGTCAATGGCATCACTGGACAAGGACATGCCGAGTATCTCTACAGGCACAACACTGGCAGGCCCGAAACGGTTTCCTCCCAGGATCCTCTGTGGTATCAGCGCATCAAACGCTACGAGCGCAGTTTGAGTAATCTGGACCTAATCAACGAAGAAGATTTCGTTTTCTAGAAATAAGAATTATCTTATAATATATACTTACATGTATGTGATAAATTACCATTTTTTTTTCTTAGGTGTTCAGTAAATAAATTTAGTTAATAATACCGTAATCAAGTATGTTAATTTCTTAAAGGCTCTGGAAGTTCATTTTGTAGCAAAACCTTAATTGCGACGGAGAATCGAACAGAGGAAATGATTAAGAACTAAAGGTCCAATAAAATAGATGAGCTATAAGATGTAAAAATCTCCTAATAGCTTTAATAATCTATAAGAAATTATCTATAATATCTAAACATCTATAAGATCTAGGGATCGATTAGATTTAAGGAATTATAGGAACTTAGAAACTATACAGTCGTAGAATATGTGGAACTTTCACAGCTAAGGATTTATAAGCACTAAGGATCTTTTAGTTCTTTAAGAGCTAGGAATCTTCTATTCTATCGAAGGATCTTTATGATGCAAGCATCCATAAGATATTAGGATATATAAAACAAAAATAAAAGCTTAGCAATCTATGAGATCAGAAGATCTATAAAAACTAAGAATCCATTAGATATAAGATTATAAAATAATATTTTCCATTACTTGCCCCTCATTCATCAATCGGATTACTAAAATAATAGATATGTGTGTATATTTAAAGCTGCCCGGAAAACAAATGTTTTATTCTACGAACCCCTGGCAAGTACTTGAGATATTTATAAAATAAAATTGTCATGATACACTTGAGGAACACAGCTGGATTTGCGTTTTTATGAAGCATCTGGGATAAGATTAGAAAAATATTTTGGATTTTCAAACAATAAATAAGAAAGACCGAGGTCGTTGAGTATTTCTATTTGATTCCACTTAATTTATGAAGTGAAAGACAACGCTTGCCTTATCAACGAAGGCAGCACATGAGCCGTATTGCTTGGATTAATAACGATCCAATTCAGTTACAGAGAGATAAGGTTAAACTCAAGTACCAAAATGATAGCATATGCAAGACCTGGAGGACTGTTATATTCATGCTAACGAATTAACAATATCACAATATTCATAATATGCTAAATGTAGACCGTTACTGACCTGCGACAAATACCTTTTTACGACTATGATAAGTGACTCCAAGAATGGCGAGTCTTTAAAAAAGAGAACTTAAAAATAGGTGCATATAGTTGATAAAAATATCATATGTACACAGAGCATTCTATACATACATTGTATCTCGAAGAGATACCACAGACGAGCAAAGTCCGCAATTATTGGAGGCCTAAGTAATCACAGTTGAAGTCAATAGGGGTCTAAGAGGTAACACTTTTGTTGGGCACTTGTGATAAAAGCTGAATAGACTTTTATTAACTCATCACTGTTGTTGTTCTTTTCTTAAGCTTATAAAAGACCATTGCGTTTATTATTCTAACACAAAAAACCCCTTAACGTGTTATCCACCTAGTGACGAAGGAAACTCCCGAAACTACTGTTACCATATATAAACAGCAGTACTGACACTGGTATTTTAAAATATAATAATCCAAAATATAAATTATTGCTCAATTTAGTGTTTTTAGCGACCTTTTTACTTGTTAATTTGTAGTTCTTGCTGGCTCGAAAAAAAATAGTTTGACATTCGGCACAGCGCAAAAAGTTATTATTTGGTATAAAGGAGCTTGACCTTTATGTGGAATGAGCCGAGAGCCGTTTTTTACTTTACTGTTTTTGTATACTCTGAATTTTTCAGTTATAATTTAACTTATAATTCTAACTCATAAATTCCGACTCATTTTGTTTTCAAATTGAAGAAATATATAAATCAAAGAATAAAAAGCCTCAAAAATTTGTCAAGTTTTCAGTCAAAATTCCCCATAAAAATTCGCAGATTTTAAAAAATGTACAACGTTGGCAACAATTCGGAAATGAGCTCAAATGCCACCATAGTAAACATAAAAACGCCAACACCCAAAACTAAGATTCGTCATCGCAATCGGAGTCCTAGCAGGAGTCGTAGTCGGAGTCAAAGTCCTGGTGGAATTTCGGAGATTATGAAATTGAATCCATCGGATATGCCATCAAATAGTCGTCGGGCATTTCTACAGCATATGGTGGATAGTTCACCCAAAACGGTGCAGAATCGAGTGCTGGCATTGAAACACAATCAATTGCAACAGATTAAGATATCGGAGCAGTTCTTTCGTGAGGTCTATGAGCTGGAGAAACGATTCTATGGTCAGAGCTGTACTTTGTTTGATGCCCGTCGTGATATTATTATCGGCAGTGTGGAACCGCCGACAATGGAGCGCTATTGGCACGAGGAGCCCGACGAGTTGCTCGAGGAGATTAAGATGACAGAGGACTTTAAACAGATGGCCGATCAGCTGCAACACTTGCCAGCCAATGCGGTTGGAGTGCCACGATTCTGGCTCACAGTCTTTCGGAATGTGGCAATTATCTCGGATCTGGTGCAGGAGCATGATGAGCCGTTACTTGAGTGTCTGGTCGATGTGAGGATTAGCTACGAGCCAGATAGCTATACCATACACTTTCAGTTTAGTCCCAATGAGTATCTACATACCTCCTCGCTGCAGCTAACCAAGAAGTATATACTGCGTCATGAGGCGGACAAGGATTACCCATTTATGTTTGAGGGTCCGGAGATTGTGCGCTGTGAGGGATGTCACATTCATTGGCGTGATGGCTCCAATCTGACCCTACAAACAGTTCGACAGAAGGGTTCACGCAAAAGGGCACGCAATATGTCAAAGGTGATGCCTCGTGAATCCTTCTTTCGATTCTTCTCTCCACCTCAGACAATGGATCTCTCCCTCGCTGATGAGAAGACCAAAATGGTACTTGGAGCTGACTTTGAAGTGGGTTATTTACTGCGCACACAAATCGTGCCAAAGGCAATACTTTTCTACACCGGCGACATTGTGGATAATGTCAACGATGAGCTGTGCACAGCGGACAATACCTCGGCATCGATATCTTCCGGGTCGCAAGCTGATCGGGATAGCTCTAGGGAGCCAAAAAAGTATCCCAGCCACAATAGTGTTAATCCTAAATAGAATTTTAAGATATCTCATTAATTTGCTGGCATTTTGTTTGTTTGTATTTTGAACTATGCTAATTTACAACTATTTAAATATGCTCGTATAGTATTCCTCCTCCAGATCATAGAGATCCATTGCCATTTCATCGCGAAGCTTCATTAGCTTCTTATCGCACTCAATTTGTGTGGTACGAAACAGTTGAGAGTTGGTTGTGATTGCTTCGTTCACCGAATGGAAATCGTTGAGTATGAGATACTGCTTAAGATCAGCCACCAGTTTCATCAGTGATTCCCCAGCTCGTACTAAATAAAAGAGAGAAACAGAGGTCTTTTTAGAGTTATTCAATATAATAAAGATGTATATAGAGCAACGTTTGATTCAAAAGTGTAGAGTATTTGATCTTATTAAAAATAACACGTATACACACTTGACGAAAGACAAGGAGCAATTCTTTGTTTCAAGAGATGCCAGTTCAAGGCTTATTAAACCAGGTGTTTCATTCCGAGAAACTGTTTCTAGCCTGGGCTCTTATTTTTAACAACAAAATTAGCAAAAGAAAGGATTCGTTGTTATAGTAGTTTATTTTTAAATGGCTGTTGTTCTCAGTCTGGGCTCTAATTTTTTATAGCAAAAGCTGACTTTGTAAAGAACGTTGTTACTTTTAGCTTGATATATTTATTCCTAAACTATTCTATATTCTATAGAGAAAAACATTGCCATGATGGCCCTTTAACAACTAGAGACCTTGCTAAACGGCCATTCAAAGACCATTTTAAGTACTTTTTTGGGCCTCAGAAAAGTAAGATCTCTCTTTTGTGGCAAAAACACTGAATTTTCATAATATAGTGTGACTTCTGGCCATTCAAAAAATATAAAAATCGGTCTTAGGACTTAAGTTTGACAACTTTAAAGATGCTAAAATGAAGTTCGATTAATAAATACAGTTTGTAAAAGTTGCAACCAAAATCCAAAATACAATTTGGAAATAAATTTTGTTCTTTGAATGCAATTTGAATTTCGGACTTACCCATATTGGCGGCGCGCACTTGCATTTCCAGAGCATCCTGCTCGCACTGTGTTATCTTTGATATTTGACTGTGACTCTCGCGTCTCGCCAGTTTGAGTATCTCTGTAAACAATAGAATAAAATAGCGACTCAGTTACTATACAAAACGAATGATTTGATTTGCGCTAGAGACTCAGAAAACCCAAACATCAAATTCGTATAAACAAATGGCAAGGCTTGGGTTACTTTTTGGCTGCCCAGAATATGTCCATTATCATAATTACTTATTCAGTTGAAGTTTGTTTGCGGAATGGGTACTACAATGTCATTGTTCTTTGATCGATTTGCTGCCAAGGAAGATGTTCGAGTGCTGATGATTGGATTAGATGCGGCTGGCAAGACAACCACTTTGTATCAGCTTAAGCTGGGCTCTAAACTGACCAATATACCCACAATTGGCTTCAATGTGGAGCTATTAAAATACAAGCGCCTACGTCTAACCGTTTGGGACATCGGTGGCCAGAAGGGTATACGCTCCATGTGGCGTTATTATTTTAACAATGCGGCCGGAATCATATTTGTGGTAGATGCTGCAGATACTCAACGTTTCCCGGAGGCCATGTCCGAGCTGCATTCGGTGTTGCATGTCCACGAGCTCAAGGACAGTGTCCTAATGGTGTTTGCCAACAAACAGGATCTCCCCCAAGCCATTGCACCCTCTGACCTGGCGCTGAGACTCCGCTTACATGAGCTCCATCAGTGTTGGAAGGTACACGGCGTCAGTGCCAGCAATGGACGTGGTCTGCAGGAGGGTATGGAGCTGTTTTATCGCATGATCAGAAAGCGCCGTTAAACGAGACCACAATTTAAATAAAATGTACATATTTAGACCCTGTACGTTGCCCTGTAAGGGCAACGGGTCTATTAAGATTCCCAAAATAAAAATGTACACAACATACAAAAGAGGGCATGATAGAATCAGTAATATATATATAAATACTTTTTTTCAGCATCAACAGCCTTGTCATTCCTATTTTGAGCACCAGGATCTCTAAACTATAAGAGCTAGCAACACCAAGCTTGGTATGTATCTATATAACGTCCTTTAGCTTTATGGATCTTATATTTTATTTACCTTCAAAATTTTCCAACATGCTGCGTACGTCTTCTTTGAGGCGCGCATTGTAGGACTTTAGCAGCGCCTCCTTAGACTGAGGTAGTGTTGTGATCCGTGGTGTGCCGGCCATCATTGTGTTACTTTAAATATAAATTGTTTTTTTCGCGTATGTTTTTGTTTTGGTCGGTATACGCCGCAATTATGTTTATCTTCTCCAAAAAGAAGAAGAATGTAGTTCTGGAATTACACAACTTCATCCGAGGTGGCGCCAGCAAACAAAAGATGGCGCTACACGTTTTGAAACGTGCTATCAATAGAAGTAATTAAATTCCGATTTTGCAAGAATTTTTGTTAGAATTCTTCGAATTTCGTCAATAAATTTGTAAACTTTGAGACTTAACAAATTAGTAGCGACATTTATCGCAAATCGCTAAGCATTCTGGTAGATTGCCACACGTTTCAAAACGGTGGCGCCTCTCTTGTCTTTTTTCGGAACATCCACCTCTGGTTTACTTTAAGAACTAGATATTTATGAAAGTCTGGCAATCTCAAAAGCGAGCACAGAAAAAATAAAAAGAAGAAAAAAGCATTAACAAATAGAAAGAAAGCAGGCCCAGTCCTGCAAAGTAAATCTTATCAAGATAAGCCAACGAAGGAGATTCTACAACTGTAATGCTTTAATGCTAAAATCGATACTTGGCGCGGACACGAATGGTTCTGCGGAAGATCTACCAAGCGGTGGCGTTGGCGTTGCCAGCGGCAGTAGTGGAGGCGGAGGCAGTGGAAGTGGGAGTGGCAGTGCAAGTGCAAGTGGAGGAAGTACACCAGCAACCGTTTATTGTCCTGCATGCGTAGCCAGCAGCAGCAGCAGCAACTCGTTGCAGCATCAGCAGCAATTGGCATTTGCCTCTGGTGAGGCATCATTGCTTACACGTGAGTCCAAGTCGGGAAAAAGGCCAAAGGCGCGGAAAAGTGCATCTTCGGTTGGCTGTCTAGACGCCCAGCACATACGGAACAATCTAAGAATGTCCACATCAAGTTCAATGCGAAGCACTCGTGGAGCAGGCAATAGTAGCAGCAGTAGCACTGCCTCTGCCTCTGCCTCTGCTGTTGTTCCTTGTGTAGGAACTTCCAGTGGTTGCAACAGCCTGGCCTACGATGGCATCAGCAATGGCAGCTGCAGCAGTGTCAATGGCAAGGTCAATTCCCCAGGCAGCTACAGTTGCAATGCACTCAATGTGGACTTTAGCTCCTACACTGCAACACACCAATGGACTCGCATGTTGGAGTGTGCCGAATTTGTGGGCGCCAAGTGAGTACAAGTGCCCATTACGTTATAATACAGGTGATCCAATTCGAGTTTGGTGACTTCCTTACTTAAATTCACTTTGTCTCTGTCTGTTCTCAGGAAATTCATCTGTTCTTAGTTCTGTTCTCTGTCTCTGTAACAGAAAATACAAATCCCGTTGATTAAAATTTTCAATAATAAATATGATGAGATAATTTTAACATATACACGGCTGCTACAGAAATCTCATAGATTTTGTCTCGAAGCTGGTTTTAAATCTGTTAAACTAAACCGTAGGTGACAAGAAAATAGAGATGCCATTTTTCGGACATATTTTCGGAGTCGCAAAAATCAACTTTCATAAACTGAATTAAAATTTTAGTGGTATATTTTATTCGAAACATTTAATTTCCTTCAATATGTTAAGAGCTTTAATAAATCTCTTTGCTCTTTTTTCCGATTGGTTTGCTTTTTTTATTTTAAAATAAATGGAGGTACACCAAAAAACAATGCGGAAAATTAAATAAATAATATTTAATATAAAACCTTTTCGACTCCAAATTTTTCAATATAGTCGATAAATAATGCTTGAAACGCTGCTACGTCGAAATTAGAAAAGCTCAAACATTTATAGTATTCTTTGTTAAGAATAATATACCCAGCCAAAAGAAAATTTCTTCACAAATTTAATTTTAAGCTTAGTCCCCAGCACTAAAAAATACTGTACGCTGACTGTCAACTTCATATAAAAAAAAAACAGTGCTAGAAAGCAAACTAATTTTTCTGCTTTGACATTTAGCTGTCAAAAATAAGAACTCAGATTGGTTACGGTTTCTGGGAACAATTAACCGAAAGTGAGATAAATAACTGCAACTACGAAGTTTTACTTTTGCTGTTAAATATAAGGAACCAAACTGGGAACCCTGTCTCGGGATGGAACACAGGTGCCTAGTCGAGAGATTTGACTTATATTCAATTATTGTTTACAGGCGGAGCAAGCACACGGTGGTTGCCTACAAGGATGCCATGTTTGTGTTTGGCGGCGACAATGGGAAGAATATGCTCAACGATCTGATACGATTTGGCGTCAAGGACAAGTCTTGGGGTAGAGCTTGTGCTACGGGAACACCACCAGCACCACGCTATCATCATTCGGCCGTTGTGGCGGGCAGTTCCATGTTCATTTTTGGAGGTTACACTGGTGATATACACTCCAATTCAAATCTGACCAACAAGAATGATTTGTTTGAGTATAAATTCCTCAGCGCCATGTGGGTGGAATGGAAGTTTTCGGGCAGGTAAAGAAATTGCGAACATAAATCATATTCAGAATAATAGACAATTACCAAGAATTCTTTCCTTCTGCTCTCTATAGGCAACCTGTTCCACGATCGGCACATGGCGCCGCTGTTTATGATAACAAAATGTGGATTTATGCTGGCTACGATGGCAATGCACGTCTAAATGATATGTGGACGTTGAATTTAACCGGCGAGAATCATCAATGGGAAGAGGTGGAGCAGCGTGGTGATCGACCGCCCACTTGTTGTAATTTTCCAGTTGCTGTTGCCCGGGATGCGATGTATGTGTTTTCTGGCCAAAGTGGTTTGCAGATCACAAATTCATTATTTGAGTTTCACTTCAAAACGCGCACCTGGCGTCGCATTTCCAATGAGACGGTGCTACGTGGTGCCACCTCAGCACCGCCCTCTCGTCGCTATGGCCATACAATGGTTCATCATGATTGTTTCTTATATGTTTTTGGCGGATCGGCAGACTCAACGCTGCCCAATGATTTACACTGTTACGATCTGGACTCGCAGGTTTGGTCCATTATACAGCCGGAACCGAATTCGGATGTGCCATCCGGACGTGTATTTCATGCTTCGGCGGTAATTTGTGATGCCATGTACATCTTTGGTGGCACCGTTGACAATAGTGTTCGACGTGGCGATACATATCGCTTTCAATTCTCCAGCTATCCCAAGTGTACGCTGCGCGATGACTTTGACAAATTCTTTCAGGAGAAGCAATTCTGTGACATTCAATTTGTAGTGGGTGTGGAGGAGATACGAATCTTGGCTCATATTGCCTTTGTGGCGGCACGCTCCAAGTATTTGCGCAACAAGATTCTATCGGCACGCGAGGCACGTCAACAGCAAATGGAAAAGGTCTATGGTGTGGGTCAGGTGGATGCTCAGGCATTAAATACGGGTGTTGGTGCGGATCGAGCACCTATGCTAGAGGTGCGACTGGCACATGCCTCACCCGAGGCATTCGAGATCATTCTAAACTACATCTATACAGATCGCATTGATTTAAAGGATTCATACAGCAAGAATATAATCATACTGATCACAGACATCTATCAATTGGCCGGACTTTTCACAATGCCACGTTTGGCACACGGTTGCATACAATATCTGGACTATAAGATCAACAAGGCGAATGTTCTCGAGGCTCTTTACAATGCGGATAAAAGCAAGTGAGTGTTGACAATATTATATCTGGTTTATTCTTCATTCTTCAAATATTGTTGATAGCATCAAAATCATCAAGGATCATTGCATGCAGTTCATCATTAAGGATGAGAACTTTACCGATGTGGTCATGTCCAGTGAGTTTAGTGATCTCGACAAGCCGCTTCTGGTCGAGATAATACGGAAACGTTTGCATCCTAGCAAGTTGGTCATGGAAACTAGTTACGAGTCCAATATTGGTAAGCACTTGTCAAGTTCCGCATCCCGACCTTTTTTTGATGTACTGTGGAAATCTAAAGTCTATGTATATACTTACATCCCAAATTTAGCTCTGTGAAAAGACCAACAGCCAATTTCAGAAAAGTAATTATATTGTCCTAGAACAATACTGTTTCATAGAAATTTTGAGATTGGCTAGGGGACTTTTCAGAGAGCGACAATTAAGTTGAGAGTTAGTAGACTTTAGTTGTTTACTATATATCTGAATATGTATACGTATCAAATGTATGTACACATATATACATAACATATACATATGTATATACATATTTATAACTTGTAACTATGCTCATATTTAGGCACTACTTTGGAGATTGACCTGTCCACATTTTTGGAGACAACGGGCAAAGACTTTTGCGATATAAGCCTCATACTGGAGGATCATGTGATAGCGGCCCATAAATCTGTGTTATCAGCACGTTGTACCTATTTCCAGGGCATGTTTCGTTCGTTCATGCCACCGGATAATACTGTTAATGTAAGTGAGCCATTTACATTTTTTTTATTGTTGATACTAATCAAATATTTAACAATTAGATACAAATTGGCGAAATTTCACCCTCACTGGAGGCCTTTTATTCGTTGCTACGCTATATCTATTATGGAGAGACTAAGATGCCACCACAGGATGCACTGTATCTTTTCCAGGCACCCTGTTTCTATGGCCTCTCAAATAATCGTTTGCATGCATTTTGCAAATATTCATTGGAGCACAACATTGCATATGTGAATGTCCTTCAGACGTTGGAAGCGTCCGACATAACGAAAATCTATGACATCAAGGAATATGCATTGAAATTAATTGTCAAAGATTTTGCAAAAGTCGCCAGGCTACCCAAAATCGCTGGCTTGTCGCGTGAACTGTTGCTGGAGATAATACGCGCTGTGGCCGATTCGCAAGGCGAGTTTCTGACCCGCATCAATATCAATACCGATATCTGAAAACTAGTGCTGCTACAGCCGGCTTTGCAGTTGTTGCTCGCCTGGTTGCAAATCGGACGTAGCACGTAGAGCAGCAGTAGCGGTTGATAGCGCAATACACATACCCCTCAATACCCGCATAATTCAATCTTGCCTCTTGAAACATATAAACACACTCCACCTGTAATCATCAATCCAAAGAAACAAAAATGATATGATCCAGAATATAAAATTGAGAGAGCGATAGAATGCGTTGACACAAATATGACCGGGACAAAGAGAGACAAACAGACAAAGAAAGAGAGAGAGAGAGAGAGAGAGAGAGTAGGATATAACGATCCATTAGATGGTAGTCAGTAAGCGATAATGGTTAGTCAATAGTCGGTAAATGTAATGGTTATTTGATGATTTAATGGCATGAAATCTATAAGACACATTCTATTTGCTTGGACATACATACATATATATTCCACTTAGGTTTGTTATCGAAAACTGTTTGCTATGGTCAATAGCAAGAATACGTCTAATATAAGATCAATCAGTATAATTTAGGGCAAACTTCATTTAAATCAGTTCCTGTTGAGTTCCATTAACATGACATTAAATGAAGATACTCTGAAAAGAATGTTAGACGGGTATTTTGAAATATTATGCTATATGTTAGGATAACATTGATCCAGCTCAATTTAAATCTCCCAATATTGATTGCAATTCTTAATGTGAAATCAAAAGTTGAGAAGGAAAATGTCAAGATATATTTGTTTTTCAACAACAATAATTTGCAATAATTTGATATAGGATTAACTATTTCTATTTTGCAAACGTGTTGATAATACACATTAGATGGGGTCAGAGCTCTACAGGCTTTTATAGCACAGCATGAAGTCATGAAGTGTATGCAATGAAGAGATTGAATAATAAAAACTTATGCAAATATTGCTTAATTTGTTAACTCGATGCCAAGTACGATTACAACGTATAATTATTATGTATCCACCATATATACATATAGTATATACATGCATAATGTATACCTAGGCATTTATGTTGTATCCGCACGAATATTCGGTATATGATTTATTATTTATAATGTATATGTACTATTGGCACTGCAATTTGATTAACCAACGACTTTACTAGTTCTAGCTAAATGTCCAAGCTCAAAGCTTACATTTATCATAAACATAAAAAAATATTTAACTGTATTCTTAATTGTTCATAATTGCTGTACTTACGTATTAACCAATCAATAATGTCATATGCAAAATGAAACTTCAAAACAATACAACGCCCATTTGCCTAATACGAAAAGAAAACTCCTCCAGTTTTTTGAAATGAGCAATAGAACACAGATAAGAAACAGTTAACGATTTATAAGGAAATACGAAATTTAAAAAAAAAAAAGCAAAAGTAAATATTTATAACAAATTAAACAAACTTTAAGTCAATTGCAACGATTGAATACCTTTGTTTTTCCAATTTTTAAAATTATATAGTATATACATTGAAAGATGTAAAAAAACTTATTTCTTGCCAGAAAAAAGATGATAGTTTATTAATTTGTGTGACAGAATTGTGATAGCTGTTTCTGTTTAAACTTTAAACGTAATGTGTATAGTATTAGTATTTGTAATTATTATTAATTAATTTCATTTAATTTTTATGCGTCCTTAAATAAGCAATATTATTTGTAGGATTTTTCATTTATTTATTTCCTTTTATTCTTTTAGAAATTTGTATTGTTTAAGACAATTGTATTAAGATTATACAAAAAAAAAAACAAAATTGAAATTATTAACTAAAGTTGAGCATTGGAAATACTCTAATGTTAGTTAGCTGCTTATAAGCTTATCATGATTGGCTTAGATCTTCTGGCACTGATCCAACAACTGGTCCAGATAATCTAAATTCAAACGAAGTCTTTTAATTCAATAAAATAACATCATATTTAATATCGTCATCATTCAGTCACCTTCAGTCTTCATGACACTTGAAGCTGAGATTGTTGTGGCAACCCAATTACCATTCCCATGCTTTAATCATTTTCTGCTTCTGCTTATCTTTCATTTTATTTTATTTAAAATTCAGTTAATATTGAATGATCGAAGTTATTAAAGAATCTCAATGAAATAAGTTTATTTGCACAGATTGAGTTTATGAAGTAAAAAAGGAAATACTGGTAAACCTTTCTTTAACGATTATATCTCTAATCTAACTATATTGTTGAGCTTTATCATTTACCAATTAGTTTGCGATCCTCTTGGGGCTCTATCACTATCACTATCAATTAAATTTATATTTTTTTGTTAAAGAGATAATCAGTTTTTATATTATTAACAGCCTTCAATTCAATGTCTAACAAATCAAATTTTATAATAATAACAAGAAGACAAATAATGTGAGTTAAAACAATGAAATTGCACATATTTACTTATTTCACCAAAACGTTTTTTAATGTCTTACTCATATAATTAAAGTACATTAAAGATAGTTGCAACGTTGAGAAGACTCTTGACAATTCAGAAAAGTACTTCATATTTACATTTTTTAACATCTTACTTTTATTTTCTTGTATTTTTGTTAAAAAATTGATAACAAGTCGATACATGTTATATAGATGCATTTTTGTCAGATATATATGTACTGAACAATTACCAGATGCATGATAATGTTTGACCCCCCCAATATTCGGTTCTTTTACAATTGTAGCTAACCATTATGCTGACACATTTAGTCCTAAACACACACTCAAAAACAAAAATATACAATTTTGAAGATTATATTATTATGAGTATTATTTATTAAGTATAGATTATATACAGTAAACCAGTCAAATATACAATTAAATGTATGAAAAATATACTAAATGGTTGTTTTTATTATTTATATTTTGGGAGTTCACGGATCCTAGAGGCAAATGAGGTTAGAGATGCCTGCGTGGGATTCACGAGGGAATATCCGTAATATCCATGCAATTGTCAAAGAGTGCCCTTGGGTATTTTTAATTTCTGCCAGTTGAAAAGCTGTACAATTTTCTCAAATAAACTTAAACAGCAAAACGCCCACGCACACACACACACACACGTCTAGAGAATGTGCTAATGTAAGTTGGGAATGGCCTGAGGCAAAGTTACATAGGGAACAATAACGGGAATGAGTATAGAAATTCAAATACCTAATAAAATTGTAGACAAACAAACGAAAAGAGAAGAATATAGAGAAGGGAAGATGGATAATATAGATAGCACAGCTCAATGGAATTAAAACAAAACAAAAGGCTGCCAAGGACAAAGCCAAATCGAGTTGAGCTATGTCGCCTCGGCAGCTCTTGCTTATCAAATGCAAATTACAAAATCAAATATGCCAAGACCAGAGAGTTTCCTTCCCCTCAGGCAATGAGCAGGCAGTAGTCAGCGTTTTTGGCAACAGTTTGCAACAGTGGAGTTGGAGTAGGTGATGTACAGTGATGTCAAATTTTAAGAATCAGTTAAAAAAGGCTAGTTTTTGGGGGAAGAAGAAATTGCTATTGATTTCAAAGCTGATATGTACAGTATGATCAGAGTATGGTCAGAAAGAACATACGGTTATCCTTTAACTGTAGATATGGTATAGACGTATACAAGGCTGCAAAACTGTTCCGAACCGAAACTCGAGGAACCGGTTCGGCTCGGGTTTTTGGGCTACCCGAACCGGACACCGTACCGAACACTTCAACTTTTCTAGCACTGAGCCCGAACCTGAACCGGAGCACTTTCATAAAAATAAAGGTTCGGTTGGGAATTAAAAATTTGTGGCAGTCGTCAACAATTTCAATACAAATTTCGTTTTTTTGGACTTAGGCGGGCGGGCAATTGAAGTTATGTAAAGGCATACATTTCCTAGAGAAAGATGTTTTCACAGAATTCTGTGCATAAATGTTTTATAATTTTAACTTTAAAATTTTAAAAATTGATATAAAAAGAGATTATATAATATGCATCAAGTAAAAAGGTAGGCAACTATAAAAGCAAGAAAAATTTATAACATTGAACCAAGGTTCGAACCCGAACCTTAGGTTCAGGGGCTTCTTAAGTTGGTCCGCGAACCGTTCCCTAATCTTACTTTATGGTTCGAACCACCAAACCGAACCTTCACAAACATTGTTGAGGTTTGCAGCCTTGGATGTGTACACATACGTGTATTCGAGCCCACAAATCTAAGTATGTATATAAAAAGGGAGCCAACAAAAATTGAACAGCTAGACCGATTTGGCTCAAGTATTTTTTAGTTGTTTGTTTTTGCCAGCAGAAGATTATAGAAATTTTTTAAAAACTTTCCGGAAAAGTCGCTAGCGCCTCAATAGAAGTACTCACTGTTAACGTATAGAGCACTGTTATTGACAACTGTCTAAAGGCGTTAAATTGTGGCAAGACGACGGGTCCTCTAGTAATATATAAATATAAACTATAAATTGTTTATTAAAATAAGCACAAATAAAACGCCCTTATAATTAATGGTATACATTTATATATAAATAAATAGGAAATAAATAAAATAAAGAGGTAAACATAAAAATTACATAAGATAATTTCATTTGAATAACCAGTGCTATCATTGAAGGAATTCCTTGTTGTGCAAGGAAGTTATAAGAAATAATACAAATAGATAACAATTGAAGTTATGTACATATTAATACATAAATTGAACATACGCCACGTCATTAAATTACAATTAATGGGTTTTAAAATGTTTAAGAACAAATTTACCTATATTTTAACACATTCTTTATCTAATCTGACTTTTATAGAACTTTCCATAAACATAAGCGCATAATGTATTATTTTGAATATCTAATCCTACTTTCATTTCAATTTCTAGGATAATACAACAATTTTTTGTAAACTTTAAACAACTAAAAAGGTTTAGTTGCAAAGTTTCCGAAATAAACTTAAAATGCAGAAAGTAATTTTGGGGTGCAAAGCGGGATATTGTTCTTCAATGTTGCGTACCATACAATAGATGTCGCAGGGGCGGAGGGGGTGTGGCAAAAATCTAAAACAAACTTGATCAATGGGAGGTATAGATGAACCAACATGCCAAATTTGGTGTCCCTAGCTCTTATGGTCTCTGAGATCTAGGTGACACAAAAGGGACAGACAGACGGACATGGCTATATCGACTCGACTGTTGATGCTGATCAAGAATATATATACTTTATGGGGATGTCACGCATCCTTCTGCCTGTTACGCACATTTTTTTATGAACAAACTTAATAGACCCATTTGTACTTTTTTAAAGTACTGGGTCTAAAAAGCCTGTGCAAACATTCGCCAGATTTGTGGTCAAAAAAGCCAAATTGTCAACACTGTCGCTGGCCTTGCAAATGTCAAACTTACAGATACATGCTGGTGCACAGATACGCATACACAGACAAATACAGATAGATATACAGATAGACATAAAGATTGAGATACACAACTGCACGCTTGGAGTGCCTTCAGAGACAATTCAATTTATTGGCATTGGAAACATGTTAAATTATTTGAAAACTATCATATGAATTGTGCACCCTCGGGGTATGGGAAGGACTAACTGCATTACTACTAACTGTATTTGTATTCATATCTGTATCTGCTAAAATGTACTTGAAATTTCATTTCAAATTGTCAGTTGACATGTGACAATTCCGTCAGAGTTTGGATTTCAATATTTATGATTGTATGTCTCTTACGGTTGCTTGTTATTTTATCAAAGAAAAATGTAACAAAAAGGCTAAATAATCGAATATTTCTATAATTAACAAAATTACATATATACAACATTCGAGTTTGCTTTTTAGTGAAACACGTCAAGTCAGTGAGTCAAGTTTAGGGTGTGCTTAAACCCTTGTGATACTCTGTATCTAGTTACTTTAGAGTACAACATTTTTTGTTTGAATGTATCTTTGTTGAAATGTATCTGAGAGACTATAAAATCTATAAACAGTCAATTTAGTATATTATTTCTGATATCTACTAACTACATAAATACTTATATAGTAGTATGCAGTTTAGGCTGACATAATGTATTTCAAATATATTTGTTTTATTATTATTTTTATGTGGTTTTATATTAGCTATGTATTCTGAAAACTTCCTAAAGATCGAAATCGAAGTTAACTGATTTTATATCTGAAACTTTTTTATATTAAACCTAAATAAAAATGTGAACAGAAATCTATTTTTATTCGTGTCATAATTTTCCGATTTTCGATTTTTTTTAACTGGGTATTTTCTAGCCTAGCACTCTGACTTATAAGCTGATTTGCTAATGCTGATGGCTAATTCCCTGCCACTGTCAGTTCTCCTTGCTATTTCCGTTTCTAGACATTGTCCTAACTCCTGCTTGACCCATACACGAAAAAGGGAAAATATGAAAGAGAAAAGGATAAAAAAAAACAAGTAAATAAATTCCTTTGCCGCCTGTCAATTTATAAGTTCATAATTTAAGCCAACAAAGCCAAAGCGATCGAAGTCAATCAGCTATATAATATGTATACGCTTCTATATATGAGCTAAAGAGGGCAAGGGAAAAGGCTTTGTAGGGTGTAGGCAGGGGTTTTGAGAGTTTTGGGATGTTCGGCTCGTTTCATGATGCTTTTTAATATCCGTTTCATGTGGATTTATGCGCTTCAAGTTCACGCTGGGCGCCAACACATAAATTTCATGGCAATTGAAGCACGCCAAAAAAGAACAACGACAATGGGAAACTACCATTCCCCCCATCTGCTCTTAACCCCTTCACATTCCCTAGTCCCACAGCTGACAAAAAGGGTTAACTTGTAATGGATGCGGATGCGACAGCGAGAACTTTCCTTAAATTGACTTGTGGCATTTTTCAAAGTTTTACCAAACGATTCCCAATTTTGCCGCTGACCAACTTCGATTAATTTATAGGGTTAAGGATTTGCGCAGCTTCCCAAGTCCCCTTTTCCCCATACCAATGTATTTTCACTTTTTTTGGATAGACTCCATAAAGTGTCATTAAAGTGGCTGCCTCGATTAAAGGCATCAATTTGATGCCCATTCCAATTCACAACTCAATTCTCCCCATTTGCCATTGCATATCCATAGAAAAGTTTAATTAAAAACTGTGCCCCAAGCACCGAAACCTGTTCTATATGCATTTCTACGAGTGCTTAACTATCTCATACCCTATAATTAACATTTTAATTTTAAATATTGTTGCAGCTTTCATATGTGTGGTAGGTAATTTTAATCTCATCTCTTAAATTAAAGAGAGCATTGAGATAAATTTCCAAGCGTAGCATTAAAAATATTAAATAACAATGTTAAAAGTGTCTGAGTGTCTTTTTTGTATAAATCTGACTTGAAAATTTTGTTTTTTTTCATGGAAATTTTTGATTTTGTATATAGTTTTATATGATTAAGTAACTCAGATATAATTTAGTAACTAACCCAAATGTAGCACCAAGACCCATTGATAAAATAATGTATTTTTCAAAATAAAATAGCTATAAGTAAAAAAGAAAATGTTTATTGAAAAACTATCATTAATAAGAATATACAGTTAAAGAGTCAATTGCCTTTGTATAAAATTCTATCAATAGTTTGTTATAGACAGGCAAAAGTTTAAGCTATAAATTAAGGTTAAATTGCTGTTGAAAAATATCCCAAATGAATTATAAAATCTGTCATCTACTATGGGGTTTCTAAATGTGGCAACTTGGTGATATACCCAATCGCATAATAACTGTAAGCGGGTATTAAAACAACACCTGGCAATTGAAGTTTAATTGGGCAGACAGAGCGAAATGCAATATAAAGTAATTACGTTTTGCATGCTGCACCGAAACGGTTACCCGCTACCCGTTACCCGCTACCAGCTACCCGTTAAACGGGTAGAGTTGCAGCAGGTGCCAACGGTTATGACATGACTCGAGTACAGTCAGCCCAAAACATTTAAAAGCTCATTTTCAGGTTAAGTAAATGCTGTTGCTTCAACCAAACTTGGTACGTGACACGCCCCCTCAGTGCCCGCCTTGTGACATTCATTGAAGGACATTTTGACGAGCACCGTAAGGCGGCCTAACAACGAGGGATTACCAAAGGGTATTACGATTCGTATTGGCATTGAGACCCGCTCTTATCAGCTTTATGGCCAGCGATAGTTTTCATTTACTTTATGGCACTTTTATCCAGTATTTGTGATCCTCTCAGTTTGTCAAAAGGTTAAAGTTCAATGCATGTGCTTGTAATATTACCCACACATAAGCATTTTCCCCAAAAATCATGTCATTTCTGTTTGTGAAGTTTGAGTGAGTGGAGAGGAAAGGAGTTTTCAACTTTCGTGTCCTATGCCTCAACTGATTTCCTGTCGCGACGTCAACGCTTCCTTTACTGCCGTTTTACTTTTATATGAGTCCCTACACCAACCAACCCTACCCTACCCTCCTCTCCACATCCCTCTGACTAAAATCTGTACACTGAGAAGAAAAAGTCAGCTCCTTTGAACAAAAACATTCATGTTCATTATGTTGTTCTTAAAATAAGACCACTCAAAGAACAAATTCTTCTTTAGATATTGAGATGTGTTTTCTCTGATATTTGATCGGCTTTGTTTCTTAAAATTCTCAACTGGTTCTAGCTGTCATTAAGCTTGATCGCTGAGCTAGTCAGCAAATTCGTTACTGATGATAGAGATCGGCATCTCTTGAATCACTGTATACTGAGTCTTGTTCCTGTTTTTTTGATGCTATTTATTGATCTTGTTGTCAAATCGACAAATATAAAGTTAAGCAATTATTAAGTTATTAAGAGTACTTTTAATTAATATATAGAAAGGTTTTGGTGTTTCTATTCGATTTGTGGTCTTGAATAAATAAACATAAATGTATCTTCTGAATAAGAACTTCTTCGATGTGAGATCAAAATCTTAATTTTATTTGTGTTTTTTTTCAGTGTAGTTCCTCACGTGTTGTTACACGAAATTCGTTTGGCACATGGCATTTGGGCGCATCGTGTGCTTTATGGACCAAATGATTGCCTGCTCAGGGGCTCAGTTGATTCGGCATAGCGTGGCATTTCCAAAGCATGACGTTCCCAGCCAGCGGCAAACACGAATTTGCTTTTCAGCACGCTACCTAAATAGATGTACACACAAACTCATACACACACACACACACATTTGTGAGAGATACATCTGCTAATAAGTAGAGCTCTAGAGCTGTAGTACCCCTTTACCGAGCTCTCAAGTACTCAAACATACATTTTTACTCGTAGACAGGCTTTTAAATATGTGTGTGTGTGTGTGTGTGTGTGTAACTCACATTCGAGCCTCCCAACCAAAAACGTGAATGTCTTGAATAGTTTTTGTAATGATTAAGCGATTATATTGAAATTTTTAGCATTTGTTGTAGTCGTGTTGACATTCCAGTACATGTTAATATCAAACAAATACCAAGACGGTAGCTATAAAATGATTATTTTAAATATCTATTCAATTTGCAATAAAATTATATGTAATTAAAAGACAACATGCATTTTATGTCTTTCAGAGACCTGCATTTAACTACATTTAACGTAACAAATTTATATGACGCATTGCAAGGGATCCTAAGCCATATTAATTTTTTGTTATATTTTATATGGAACACTTTATTATTATTTTGGTTAAATATTTTACAAGTGTGTGTGACTTAATTTTATAAAATAAGAGTACAGGCCAATTAGACCTTTTCTACTTAAACGTAAAAATACATTGATGTATAATATTATAGAATTAAGGTTAAGGAACTTAATATGAGGGGGGAAACTATGTATAAAAACCCCATAAATTTAGATTTGTACTAATACTTAAATACGAAACTAATTGCTAAGGTGGAAGAATATCAGAATAGCGGGATAGAAACGACTCTTCAAGAAGAGTCTTACCATTTTCTACCGAAAAAAATATAATTTATGATCAGAAAACGAGCGCATTTATGATTTATTTAATCGGACAGACGACTTGAAAAAGACACGAATATGTTCAAAAATTTCATAAAATGCTTGTAGGGATTACTTAAATTAAGCTATATGTTTATAAATGCGACCTACCTTCCAAGTAATATAAAAAACGACATTAAAGTATCGAATAAATATCATATTTTCAATTAAAATATATGCTAGGTATGTCATAATTATTGTCAAGTGATTTCAATCCATTTAAAAATAACAAGATATACCAAGATATATTGGGAAGTATGTGAGTGTTTAACTGACACGATTTCAGCAACCGAAAAACTGGAACAGATAAAGGAAATTTACTTCTGGAAATTTGCCGCTATATATAACCTTAACAGGTCTGATAAATACATAGTTACTATATCATTTATATTCAAGACCGAATATAACGAAACCTCTCTATGTTTAACTTAATATTACAGCATTAATTCGAATTAAATGAAGTGATGTGTAAATGCGAAATATGCACTCACATTTGATCCGATTAACTAAATGCAAGAATGTGTGTGTGTGTGTGCGTGCGAGTGTGCCAACATGCATGTTTATGCATGTCAATTGTAAATAGCATAAATATTTACTTAAGCACAAATCTAGTGTGGGTTATTTGTTGATTGATTTGAAATTAACAATGTTAAGCTATCAAATATAACTGTCCATATGACCAGAGGGCAGAGGTCATGTTAGGTTTGGGTGTGTTTTAAGCCCGGAGTTATGCAATAGTTTCTTTTGCTCAACCGAATGCAAGACGAGAAACGTACACAAAAGTCCAAAATTATACCGTAATTTCCATGCATGTAATTATCACACACATACGCACAGACACATATACACATTCACTCAAACACACAAATATGTATATACAAGCCGTAGGCTATAAGGTGAGGAGTAAAGTGCAAACTGTTCAAGTGGCTGCCACTAACATTTGATAGACATTTACACTAGGCCTCTACAGTGTTGTTATTTTAGCTATTTAACAGCTAGATTTAACAATTTTGTAATTGCAAAAGCCATCAAATTTGAGGAAATGCTATCGGCTAGAAATCTGGATATTTTCAAAAATAATAATCGGATTGCGAGCTAATAACATTACATATATTTGAAAAAATTTACTTGAAATATTGAGAAATCTTATTGAAAAAAAAATATTAAGCAGATTGCATTTGAATTAAATTATACTATGAGTCAAATCATTAATTGCTATTTTAGCCATAAGTTTGTGTATAAATATTACATTACAGAATTTTAGGAAGAGGAATGTGTTGCTTCAATTACAATCATACACTAATTTATGATCATCATTTCCATATTATAAGCTTTAACTAGTTGATACATATATTAACTAATATTATTATTTTCTTAAACAGTTTTCAATATAATTTAGCTAATTCTAGCATTTATTTCTTTTGTAATTAGCTTGCTTAGACCCAAAAGTTCTGGCAGCACTGGTGCTCTTTGTCTAACACACTCGCTCTTTCTCTCTCTCTCTCTTTCTCTCTTTCTCTATCTATCTAGCTCGCTCTGTCTCTTTCTGCCTAATAAGATTACAAATTATTTTGGCTAATTGCCTCTGACATAACTAATAACAACTGCAACAGCAGGAGCAAAGCTTACAAAGCCACCAACTGAATGGCATCTCGAGTGGAAAGAGAGGGTGTGGAGAGACTAAAGAGAACTCCTATCGAAAATCGAGCCTCACGTATAAACTCACATTCACACACATCCATAAATGGCCTGGCTACGTGGCCAACTGACGTAGCATTTCCGCCTTGCGCCTAATTGTATGCCATAAAATAATAATTACACGACATGCATAAGGCACCTCCTTGCTTGCCAAGGATCTCAAGGAGTCCCGAGAGTGCGGCAAAGATTTCCGTTACACCAACCTATGAGTGCGGTTCACACTATTAAATTGCATTGCCTAAAACCGAGCTGCAATCAATTCCAACATATATGCATGTGTAGTCTTTCATTAGAGATAAAACTGCTTAAGGACGATTTATTCACTACAGTTGCGTTGAAAGTATGGAATTTGGACAATCGAAACGAGCTGTGGTAAAAACAGTCGAAGGAGCACTTCAATTTCGATAAAAGTTATTTAAACACATACAAAATTATAATCAAATATAATTTAAAGTATTAGTTATAAAAAATTTCTTTTATTAATAAATAAATTAAGATAATCATATGATTCTTCTTTATTTATTGTCAAATTGCCCAGTTTGGTTTCTAACTCCATCTGGGCATAAAGCGTGGCAAGCATGCGCCCTGCATGGGGCTCCTCCGGAAGTAATTTAAGGATAGTCTTCAAGACTATACTATGTCTTGATTGTAAGCCTCGTCCTGGCAACGCGGTCACTTTGCTAGGCTTCTGATGCAGCATACCAATAAAACCAATACCAATAAAACACCAATGTCATCAGCTTGCAGATGACAATCCATTAGTATGATAGTCCTTTCACCTTATCCTGCAACAAGGCACGCTTAGCTCCAGGCTCAGAGTATGCCAAACGA
The DNA here is from genome assembly GCA_035044365.1 of Drosophila neotestacea. Lineage (NCBI taxonomy): Eukaryota > Metazoa > Arthropoda > Insecta > Diptera > Drosophilidae > Drosophila > Drosophila neotestacea. The sequence goes on from JAWNMD010000044.1 coordinate 174,052, forward strand.
ACATCATGATTGCTTTTAGTAGATCAGTTGTATAGTACGTAAAGTTTGTGGAGCCACATTTAATCGAAATTTCAAGAAGTTCTACAAAGCTTTCGTATTTACCCTGGTCACAGAAAGTGACCTATCACAAGAAAAAAGATTGATCACAGAATGCACAGGATGTTATCAAACAAGATGCTCAGAATGTGAACAAAGAAGATTTAAATTTAACCTCGCTTACGGTTTTCTTGATCCATTCATGCAATTGGACGCTCCTTTTACTAATAGTATTGATTACCTCCTTCACAGCATAAGGATCTTTGTCTTTCTGTTTTCCAGTTTTTAAACGAACCGAACGCACAACGGAGGTATAAGCTAATTGTCTCAAAAACAAATTGGAATCTGTACTTTCTTCTATTAAGTTGAAATTAGCGGACAAGGCTCATAACACGCTATTCACTGTTGTTGCAACTAAATTAGCAGTATATGGCACACTTACTCGCTTTTGATACTATAATCCAAACGTAGCGAAAACTTTTAAACAACAAGCAGAGCAAATTTGAATTCTCTATCAGGGATGTTCTACAGAGCTCTAGCAACCCAAAAGCAACTAAAATGCAATTTTTGGTGTCCTTAAATAAGCAATGATTGCTTCCAAATGTAACAAAAATTGATTAAACCTTAAAATAAACTTAAAATTTATTTAATTCAATTAATATAATTCATAAAAATAAACATGTGGAACAGTTTTTAACAAAAGCAATTGTCGACAAAAGATCTAGAGCTTTGTGGAGCACCCCTGTATATTTGTGCTTCCTTATAAAAAATCACATAAGGTCCTGCTATAACTCTGAGAAGTGTTCCTAATTTTCACTCCACGTTTCTTCACGAGACATTCAGCTAGCGAAGCAAGCAGAAGGCAAACCCCTAGTTAATTTATAAATTTGACAAATATTGGTTCGCTTTGCTGAATGTCAGTGCATACTTAAATGTAAATAACGTTGTAAATAATTCTTAAACATTGGACTATGTTTTACCTGCAACTTCAATTAACATACAATATCATATTAGATAAACTGCTTAAAACCACAACAACAATTTAGCTGTTTGTGCAAAGAACACGTGAAGAATGTATGTGTAATAAACGTGTCAAACTATTTTTGTTTATTGAATTCCAAACCAAATTACTATACCGATAAATAGAATAAACAGAAATGACCACATTTTGGAGTATTGTTTTTTTTTTTTGAATTTGCGGCAGTCCATCATCATTCAGGTGAAACAACTGAATATTAGAATCTTTTGATTTTTAGTTCGGTAATTTAATTGAATCTACTTACTCGATTCCTATTTGGGATATCAGGTGCATTTTCACCATCTTGAACCTCATCGGCGTACGCATATAACTCATCGAAAAGGTCGTCTTCAGGTTGTGGCTGGGCCATCAAAATGTCGTCTTCAGGTTGTGGCTGGGCCAACAAAATGTCGTCTTCAGGTTGTGGCTGGGCCATATTATAAGTCTTTTTCAAAAAAAATTGTGAAATTTATTTTTTTTACATATATGTATGTATTTGTTGTGTATGTCAGATGATTTACACTAACAGTAACGAAAAGCAAGCTAAGCTTTCTACCCTGTGTGGTATATTACGTTTGTTAAAAAAAAGAGTATGTAACAGGCAAAAGAAGGCGTGGCAGACATATATTGTTGATCAGCATCAGAAGCGGAGTCGATATAGCCATGTCCGTCTGTCTGTATGTATGAACAAAAGGATCTCAGAGATGGTAGAGCCTAGAGACATCAAATTTGGTACGAAGGCTTCTTTCATTTGCACGCAGAGCAAGTTTGTTTCAAATTTTGGATGCCTTGCAGCCATCGCCTAAAAATCGAAAAAATCGATACAACTAAAGAAATTTTTAATATACATTTTTTATGTTCCATTACCAATGTTTCACCCCATTTTCGGATTGTTCGCAATAATTGCATCAAGGACAAAGCTAATACGGACCATTTCATGTACTTGTATTCCTTTCAAGAATTGCCAGGCAGGCTTGCTCAATGTTCAAAAAAGTGTCACAAGTGCTGATTTGCCATCAGCTTTAAAGACAAACAAACACAACTGAAACATGCTTTTTTTTATCAGTTCGCAAATGTGGACAATATTTATTTAATAGTAATTTGGATTACACTGCAATAGGATGCTTTCAACCTACTTTAATCTACTTTAATGATATGCTGATATCACCTGAACTCATGGAAAGCTCTATGAAAACGATTTGGAACTCTACTTTTGTACAAATTTGACGAAAACAGAATAGTTCTTACAAAAAACTTATTTACCTATGTGTACATGTGTTTACACACTCATCTCTTGTATCGATGTATGTTTTAGTTAATTTCGAAGAACTTATATATGTATATATGTAAATGCCGAGAGGCAGCCGTCACTCATATAATGCCTTGTCAAGGACATGTCGCATGAGGTTACATACATAACATGTATGTATGTACTACATACATATATGTTGGTGCAGGAAGGCTCACGTCGAACGGTAAATGTTTATGACGTACTCAAAATTGTCTATCAAGTTAAGCTGACGATGCCGCGACGTCGCGTCGCTGCCAGAAAGAAGAGTCATAAAATGTCACTTGAATCAGGGAAATTGAGGATGGTGAATGACGGGAGGATTGGAAGGAATATTTTGGGAGGAAGAATTTCCAGCTGCGTAGCAAGTTTTTGCCTTTTGTTCTTATGATTGAATATTTAATTCAATATGTCGCACGACCATTTCCTTAGGTCTCTTTTTTTATGAGTTGTGACTCTTCTAATTAGACGCATCATAAACATTTAATGTCAGACAAGAGTCATAAAATCGACAGAGTTGTTCCAACAGTTGCGAAAATATATTTGGAATTCCTTGCCAGGAATTTGCAAAATACAAAAAATAACAGCAGTTATTGATTCGAATGGAAAACACACATTTATAGTATTTTCATTTAATTTACAAATTTAACAGCCCGTAAGGAATTCAATAACATTTGTAGTTCCTTTGTAATTCACAAAATGTCGACAAAAATATATAAGAAAATAATAAAGTTAACAAATATTTTCATTGCATACTTCACAGGAATAACAAGAAACAAGAAAATGAGCACACACAAACACATGTGTATAAAGTGAAAACAGTTGCTTTTCGAAATACATGTCATACAGGTTACATACAGGCTACGAAATACATGTCTTATTGAATAAATTGTAATCCATGTTTCATTATAGTTGCTTTCTCTAAAATCTAAATTCAATGAGTTATCGATTTGTTATTTTAAATATCGATAAGATTGGGCATTCGATCACTATTCAATAAAGTCCAGCAATAGTAAAAGTCAAGATATAATTTTTTTTTGGTGAAATATGATGGAAGCAAATATTGCAACGTGCCTCCAGTTTGAAAAATGGACAACAGAAAGGCAAAGATTCTTGTGTTGTGAAGGAGTTAATCAATACTATTAGTAAAAGGAGCGTCCAATTGCATGAATGGATCAAAAAAACCGTAAGTGAGGTTAAATTTAAATCTTATTTGTTCACATTCTGTGCACCTTATTTGATTACATCCTGTGCATTCTGTGATCAATCTTTTTTTCTTGTGTGTATCTCTTTTTATGACCAGGGTAAATACGAAAGCTTTGTTGAACTTTTTGAGAATGCGATTTAACGTGGCTCCACAAACTATACGGACTATACAAATGATCTGCTAAAAGCAATCATGATTTTCGTTTGGCATGCTCTAAGTTTGGAACTCTGAGTCTTAAAGGACTATTGAAGACAGTGGATAAGTTGGGATTTGAAGTTACTGAGATCCCTCATCTGCTGTCTCGTGGATTTGCCCTCATGCTTATTGATTGTCATCTGCAAGAAGCCGATAAATGTTTTATTGGGGTGCTGCGTCAGGAGCCCACCAAAGTGACCGCGTTGCTAGGACGATGCTGCTTGGCTTACAATCGCCAGGAGTATCGCGTTGCACTTGGATACTTCAAGACTATACTAATCCATTACCCTAAGGGACAGTTAGCAGGAAATGCATATAGTGCAACCGAAAACTTGCGCCGCGGATTCGATAAAATAGAGATTTCACTAAAGACTTTGGATATAATAGTATAACGCAGAAACTTGATCCTAATGTTTTCCTTAGGCATATATATGGGCAATCTCCGTATCAAATAAGACGATCGGGAGCAGGCTACGGTCAACTATAATCTGGTAAGGGATCTTTACCCAAATAGTTTATACAATCTCGTCATCCGTGGCAATTTGATTCTGAAGAAATGGCAATTGACCATTCATGTCCAAATTCCATAAAGTGTATTTTCCTAATCTAATTTTTATTTTATTTTTTTCATTCTTTTGAACAAAACCAACGTTATCTGTGGGCCGCTAATGTAATAGGTGTGGTGCAGAGAAGCTACGGCCTCCTTTCAGATGCCAAGACGATCTTTAAATATACCTCAAAGTCTAACAATCGCTGCCTAGAAGTTATCTTGAGTTCCGCGCACGTAGCTTTGGAGCTGGAAAAATATTCGGAGACCATCGACATATATAAGGAATATCTGAAGAAGATTCCGTCAGGCAATTGCGTGGAAGTGGCGCAGTTGCTCGCAGTATCCCTTTTAAAGAGGCGAAGGAATGTCTGCAAAAAGCTCATCATGTGGCGCCTCATAATCTTACTTTGCTTAACAATATATCAAGAGTTATACAGCAAGAGGGCAGTGACATATTTGACATGAACTAGTCGATATTAGTAGATCTACAGCGTGACGAAGTCAATCTAAAACTGGCCCAAAGATACGTCGAAAACTTATTTGTAGAGTATTATGCTTTTTATGTTTATTCCACAGTTTCTTAAATTTTCTGGGTGAGAGACTACAGTCCTCACATTCGTCTATCAAACAGGCCGCTCCTGAAATTCTGAGTAAATCAAATAATGCTAAAAAGCTTACAATATATTTTCTAAAATTATCCAAAGTAGAGGTGGTTTTTCTTACGGATAGCAATTTATGTAATACGCAATATGCTTTATTTTGACAAGGCATGTGATAGAGCTGGAGTATCTGATCAAAGGTTGATCTTAATGTCATCAGTGCTATGAACTCATCAAAGTTAATGGCAGAAGCAAGATTCGCGGGAAAAGGAACGCAAGGACATAGCGACAAGTCTGTAAGGGCTATTTATTATGATGGTCGAAAAGACAATTCCTTAGTTAAGACATCAATTAAAAAACTATAATCTCGGACAACCATCACTAAAGAACATATCTCCTTGATATCTGAACCGGGCTCAGAGTACCTTGGTCATCTTTCAATTGATTGAAAGCAACTGCAAGTTTCAAGTTTTTAGCAGAAATTGTTTGAATATTCCTTTACATGTATGTATACTCTTATGGCTGTTGGATGTGATGGAATGTCTATCAACACTGGACCATATGAATCGACCTTTGCAAGGGTTTGTGTGTTTATAACATGCAAATTAATTACCACTTAGTCATTTGTTCTTAAGTCGAGGTGGTACCACAAAAGAACATAACCTACTAGTCTTTCCGGCAGCAGAGGCCAAAAAGAAGGCTTTTCTACCCGATTGCCAAAAGTTAAAGCTGATCAAATAAACACTGATTCGTAATTTCTGCTGGCACTGTTTCACAAAGCTTGGCAAACCTTGGAGAAAGAAATCTCCTCTTTGTCATGAAAGTATGTGCACTAACTTGGTATAACATCAAAACATTGTCATCTTGTAAAGATGGTTAAAACAGTTTGCATTTAAGAGATGATCTGGTGATCATTATTCTGATAACCATACAGAAAATATGTTGTTGGCTATGTTACAAGACGACGCGTCTCACACTAGGGAAAATTTTAAAGGCGCGAAAGGAGACAAAAGGAATTAATGTTCGCCAATTTCGACATCCAGAACTGCAAGCGTCAATCAATTATGATTTACTAGATTGGGAAAAGAAAATCATTAAAGAACCTTCAATGACAATGAAGTATACAGACACCAATACTGAGTACTTGATTTTATCTGGGAATTATTTCGTGGAATTTGAGAAGTTTTTTCGCCACTCTCAAGCTGTGGAGAGATGTGTAAAGCTCGTACCCGGATAAAGCCCAAAATTCAGTCGGTAGGGCCCGACAGTAAGATACCCTGTGAAAGTAAAGGACGATGTTAAATTCCATATGCATGCAAACAGAGTTAACCTGTTCATGTATACACACACATTTATATATATGTATGTAAGCACATTAGATCACATACACACGCACGCACAAAACATGCGTGTCACTATATGGAGTAATTGTCTTTGAATAACATCCGTGTTTATAATACAATTGCGATCAAATTTTTACGGTAGTGTTACAATTTAAATTTGAAATTAAAATTTGCCAATATAAAAAGTCTTTATACAAAATGAGGTGCTTTTAGGTCTTACCATCTCTGAGATCCTTTTGTTCATACAGACAGACAGACGTACATGGCTATATCGTCTCGGGGGGTCGCCTCCTTTTGCCTGATACATACTTTTTTTTGGGCAAACACTTAATATACCCTCACAGGGTATAACACTGAAACAATTCCGAAACTAAAGTGTTGGTGTTAGGGTATTATACATTCGGCTAGTAGCAGTCGATTTTTCAATTGTTGTTGTTACTTATGCTCCAGCGGCGGCAGCAGCTGTACTCATAAAACGTTGGTACCGCTGGCCAGCATATGAGAGAGGAAGTGAAAAGAAGATAGAGAAAGGGAGAGAACGATTGTAATTTATGGACCAACAAACAACATTGTTGACATTATTGACAAGCAGCACCAACAGCAACGGCAGCTTTTGGGGGCAATGGGCGTGACAAGCGAATTGCCGTCAGTTTTGGGTCCCAAAACAATATGCTTTTTATGATGGCGCTGACCTCCATCTCCCTCATTGGCCCTCTCTGATTCACTTGGCCATAATTTGCCAGCTGCTGATTTTTAAGTAGCCTCTGCGCCAACCTCCCGCACATCCATTCAACTACCAACATCTTCTACATCGATCTGTGTTGGCCACTTTTCATTTTCCGTTGTTTGAGTTGCATATAAAATATTTGGCAATTTAAATAAAACATTTATACGTTAAGTTGATATAAAGGTGGTGGAGGGGCTAGTCTCAGCAAGGGAAACTGATTGAATTGTTAATAAGAGAGCCAGCTATAGATTTTACATTGTGAACATTTTTCCATCGCAGACAAAAAAAGACATGAAAAGCTGACCAATATTTCCCAATCATTAATGTTGACGCAGTGTATATCAATATCAATAATTGGCGTCCAAGCTCAACACATAGCTTGTGCGCACATTAGTTGACTGAGTTGACGAAAAAACCGGTTTGCCAACTAATTTTCGCGTTTATATTGAAGTTGACAGTAATTTAAACTAGTTGATATCTAAATTCATTGATGTTCACGTTGCTAATGCATTGTCACTGTATCGAAAGTGATTTTCAATAGTATTGTGTATATTTCGAAGGCGTGAAATAAGAAAGGTATCAGTACTCATGCATATGTTAGCTTTAAGATAAATTAAGTACAATGGCATCAGCTAGGAATAGAAAATTGATGATTTGCTTTACTACCGCATCTGCTTTTGTTTTCTTCGGTTGACATTGCTATTGCTCTCGTTGCATTTGTACATAAAGTTTGCCAACACAGAACAAAAGAATGAGCATGAAGTTAACTTAATTTTGTCTTAAACTGTTGACAGATAGCATTCAAACTATGTTGACACTCCCAAAGTCAACCGACGCTTTTCACATTGTCAATCTAGAGTCAACGCAATAATTGACCAAGTTGACAGCTGTTACCACTAGGATTGATTAATGCTAGGTTCACATTGCGCCACAGAGTGTCAGGGGTGCATCTGGGCATTTAAACCGGTAATTCAAATTGCGGAAGCTTAGATGCCAAAATGCAGCCCTGATACTCAGTGCCAAGTCCTGTGGCGCAATGTGAACCTGGCATAAGTTGATATCAAAATTGACTTGTTTGTCAACTAGTCTAAATGCAGCATAACTAAATTCCTCATTTAATTATCCATAGATATTTATATTTATAAATCGATAAATATTGCCAAGAGATTAAGCAAATTAGTTTTAATTTAATAAGCAATGTCAAGTTTGTTGTTAATATTTAAAAATACTTCCGTTGCAAACAAATTTGAATTATAAAATCGTTGTCGAATATTATTAGCGCTCTCTAGCGTTATTAATTTATACAGTAACAGTGGCGCCATCTCTTCTGCAAAATATTTCCATTAAATAGGTGATAAATAATAAAGTGCTAATAATAAATATATATGTAAAATATCAGCCATTATTTATTATATTCACTTTACTTGTGAATTATAACTAACTTGACAAAAAAATATTATTTTCTTAATTTACCAATCGCTTTCATTGATCGAGATAACGATTAGATGCTATCCAAGCAACCCTGTCGATATTTAACCGTTGTTTTTTCTCGACTGCGTCGTGCCACTTTCAGTAAATTGTTAAAAAGAACATTTGCTAATTTCGGTAAGTTGTTTTATAGTCATGCCTACGCATTTGTGTGCTTCACTTTATAGTTTATGCCATATTTTCATCAAACTAGATGCAGCGCACTATAAACATGCCTAAAGTAAAATCAAACAACGAAGGTAAATCGCAAAAGACGCTCCCACCTTATCAGCAGAGAGATGAATTCCCTGCGAAGATGCAGCGTACAGTTAAGAATGGAAATGAGGTGGGAACCAAGAATACCAATGAGTACCAGAAGAACGTAAAGTCAGATCCACTCAGTACTGAAAATGTTCTGAAATGTTTTATGCAACACCACAAGAAATCCCTTGACTCGACTACGAAAAAATCGTTGGACATCATAGAGAATATGCAAAAAATCAACATGGCAGTCTTGGAGGTAAAACAGGAAAATGCGAATTTAAAAAAGAGGTAAGTTGCATGCCAAATAATGTGAATTATGATGGGTTCTCACTGGGTCATAAAGCGTCACAAAACAATGTCATAGCGTCACAGAGAAAAGTAAACGTAAAAGGGTATGTCTTGAACATTTTGTGTAACACAAATGTGACGTCAGGGTAAGCACTAGTGTCATGTGTCATGCAAAGGCTGTCGGCACCAATTATTTATTTATTTAATCTTTAAGTTAATAATGCTACAAGTACACTTCACTTATAAATTAATTCATTAGTGACAAAGGGCAAATTTAATTTAAAAATGTAGTATGATTTATATTTCTAATATCTAACCTAATTTGTAAGTTAATTTTAAACACCTGTTTCCGTTCAACTAACTAAAAATCAATCAATCCTTTACACCTGGAACCGGCAAGTCGAGCAAGTTTGTTGTTTTCTGGTACACTTCAACATGATATGATTGGTTTTTTCTCGAATATAGCGACACAATTTTGACGATCTGTGAGAGCTTATGACGCTATATTATAATGACAAGTAGTGTTCACATTTAAAGCTGTGGCGCAAATGTGAAAACTTTTGACCTGTACCAATGAGCGCTGTAAAGCGTCAAATTGTGACCCACTGAGAACCCAGCATTATTGATGCAATTGTTATTGTGTTTGCAGAGTTTTTGCGATGGAGCAGCAAGCGCAGGAGTTGAAGGATCAGCATAAGGAGCTGCTACAGGATAAAGAAATGTTAATGCAAAAGTGTGCCGCGTCAAATGCTAAGTATACATTGTTGGAAACTGGGTACGACGAAAACTTGGCTACTCTAAGTTCAAAAAATCTTACTCTCAAAAACAAGCTGTTGGCCCAAAATAATGTAAATGAAGATTTTCAGCAGCAGGTAAATATCACTAGTTATTGTTAATGAGTAAATGAACTAAATAATGATTCCTTTCAACATTCATAGCTGAAGAAAGAGAGAGAGCAATCTCAGAAAGTGATTGCTGAATTGGAAGTTTTAGTGCAGGAAAAAGAGAAGCAGATAATCGAACTGCAAAAGAATAATGCACAGCTTCAGACGCGTTATAGTCAGATGGAAGCTGCTTTTGAGGAGGAGAAATTACAACTAAAGGAGAATTGTGACACACTTGTACAGCTTAAAGAGGTGTGTACATACCGAAGTAGTTATTCCGACTAACGTTTGTAATACTAACATCCTTGGGCCTTTCAGACGCAACTAGCACAGCTACAAGCTCAGATGCAGCAAGAGATCGAGGAGAATTCTCATCGCGAGAAGCAATCTCAGGAAATGATATCTCAATTGGAATCTTTCGTGCAGACAAAAGAGAATCAGATGGCCGAACTGAAAGTCCAATATGCACATCTCCAGGAGAATAATAGTCAGATGAAAGCTGCTTTCGAGCAGGATAAGCTTCTACTAGAACAGAAGTCTGTGGCACTGGTACAACTTAAAGAGGTACGTACACTTTGAGCTGGTACATGTTACGGAGCTGGTTGGATCGGATAACTATTTTTAGCTGCAATATCGTTTAGTTTAAAAGACTATTTTTAATGAACGCACCTTTAGGATACCAGTCTAAATATTCCTTTCAAGTACTATATATTTAATTTTTTGTTGTTTTGCACCTGTCAGAAGGAACTATCACAGCTACAAGCGGAGTTGGAGCAACAGACTGCTGCTTATGCTCAGCAGATCGAGGTGACTGCCCAACGTGATTCTGAATTGAATAAGTTGTCGTATGAGGCATTAGTCACAGGACAAAGATTTGAGACCGAAATGAAGGAGAAACAGGCAAAGATAGATAAACTTCTTGCCGACATTAATTCATTTAAAACTACTGAGAATCACTTGCAATCCGAAATCGAAGCGCTTAAAGAAGCCAACGAGCAGCTGAAAGCAGATAAAGCTGAGCAAGAAGCTAAGTCTCGACATGCCCTGAATACGCAAGAAAATCAAATGACGGAGCTGAAGAAGCGATATAATGAAATTGAGCTGGAGTGCTTGAATATTACCAAGAAGTTAGCTGAACAATCTGAGTTGGAAGCTTTAAAGGAACTCCAGGAGGTTACCATTATAATTATCAATAAATATTTGAATTTTTATAAATTAAGTTCAATTTGCAGAAGAAGCTGGCTGAACTCCAAGATACTCTGCATCAGAAAGAAGCCGACATTGTTGGCTTTAAACAGAATTACGCTGATCTAGAGCATCAAAAGGAGCAGTGTGTTGCAAAGGAGCAGCATTACTTGAATATTACTAAGAAGTTGTCGGCTGAAAAGACCGAGTTGGCCCAACAATTTGAAGCTTTTAAAGCACTCCAAGAGGTAACCATTCAAATGATCATCAAAATTTTAAGTATTATAAATAAACTTTCATTTGCAGAAAGAGCTGGCGGAACTCCGGGATGCGCTGCGTCAAAAAGACGCCGACATACTTGCCTTCAAACAGAATTACACCGATCTCGAGCGCGAAAAGAATGTTAGTTACTATTGACATTTCAATTTACATATGAAGTTTAATTTTTGACATTTTCTATGTAGTCCACTATAGCAGAGCTAAAGTTCAAAATGAATCAAATTGGTAACGTCTGCATCCAGCCTGTCCGCAGACCCTCTCCGCTTAAAGGATCACAGGACAATTATCAGGAGAATTCCCCAGAACAGCTGCTAAGCGACCTCGAAACTGTAGCCAGACCACAGGGAGATTCTCCTGTAGCTTCAGTTGAACCTTCTGGCGATAGGGTTATAGAAATAGCAGCAGCCATACCATCATCGTCATCTTCATCGATACCAAAAAAGGCTATCAGAAATCGCAGACTACTTAAGCGTCCCAATTACAGAATGGTTTCTGACTTTAACACTGATACTGATGATAGCGACCAACTGATAGATATGCAGCCACGTCAAAAGAAATTGGTAATACATATTCAAATGACACTTGAGCAAATTGTAATTTTCTTAAATCTCTTTCTTGAAAGGTCACAAAAAAGTCAAGTCCTACCGGAAACATCAAACGCGTACTTCCTGTGTCGCCTCAGAACGCCGATAAATTGTTCGATCAGCTAAAAATGTCATCTAACATATAGAGAGCGAAGCCAATACTTATTTCAACATTCTTTAAATTTCTTATGGAGAATAAGATTCTAAATTGAAGCGAAGGATTTTTTATTATTTTATTAAATATCTGTCCATTTCTTTAAATACTTTTGAAACATAAGTATTCTAAACCGAAGTGAGGCATTTTCTTTTAAGTTTATTAAATCCCTATGCTAGGCGCATAAGCATTTGAATAACAAGTACTTTAAATACTTTTCATAACAATCTTTGCCTTTGTGAAGTTTATTGTATTTCATGAAATCATTTTTGTATATGTTAAGCTCTGATATTTGAAAAATACTTTTTATGATTAAATGCTAATTTCAAATATTGGAAAAAGCCACTTAATGTTACAATTTAATTGAGTTATAAAATTAAATGAAACGAAATAAACAAAATTTTATTTTTAAAGAGTTTTTTAGTTAGTCATTTTTATTATTTTTATACCCTGTGGGGTATATTAAGTTTGTTCAAAAAAAAGTTTGTAACGGGCAGAAGGAGGCGTGGCAGACCCTATAAAGTAAATATATTTTTGATCAGCATCAGAAGCGGAATCGTTATAGCCCTGTCCGTCTGTCTGTGTTAACCGAAGAATCTCAGAGATGGTAAGAACTAGAGACACCAAATTTTATATGAAGATTTCTTATAGTTGCACGCAAAACAAATGTATTAAATATTTTGGATGCCATGCCCCCTTCGCCCACAAATAGAAAAAAACGACATAACTAAAGCGGGAGATTAGAGATTCGGCATGAATGAATACTTAGTTAACTCTGCATGTATTATTAATCTATTAGCGTCTTTTACTTCCACAGGGTATTTTACTGTCGGGCCCTCCCGACTGAATGTTATAATTTTTAAAATGCACACTTGAAACAAACAGACAACATTAATTGTCAACTTAAGTAATTTTGTCTTCAACTGTTGACAAATGGCACTCACGCTATGTTGACACTCCCAAAGACAATCGACGCTTTTCACATTGTCAATCTACAGTGACCAAGTTGACAGCTGTTACCACTAGGATTGATTAATGCTAGGTTCACATTGCGCCACAGAGTGTCAGGGGTGCATCTGGGCATTAAAATCGGTAATTCGAATTTCGGAAGCTTAGATGCCAAAGTGCAGCCCTGGCACTCAGTGCCAAGTCCTGTGGCGCAATGTGAACCTATCATAAGTTGATATTAAAATTGACTTGTTTGTCAACTAGTCTAAATGCAGCATAACTAAATTCCTCATTTAATTATCCATAGATATTTATATTTATAAATCGATAAATATTGCCAGGAGATTAAGCAAATTAGTTTTAATTTAATAAGCAATGTCAAGTTTGTTGTTAATATTTAAAAATACTTCCGTTGCAAACAAATTTGAATTATAAAATCGTTGTCGAATATTATTAGCGCTCTCTAGCGTTGTTAATTTATACAGTAACAGTGGCGCCGTTGCAGAAGAGATGCAAAATTTTCCATTAAATAGGTGATTAATAATAAAGTGCTAATAATGAATATATGTAAAATATCAGCCATTATTTATTATATTCACTTTACTTGTGAATTATAACTAACTTGACAAAAAAATATTATTTTCTTAATTTACCAATCGCTTTCATTGATCGAGATATCGATTAGATGCTATCCAAGCAACCCTGTCGATATTTAACCGTTGTTTTTTCTCGACTGCGTCGTGCCACTTTCAGTAAATTGTTAAAAAGAACATTTGCTAATTTCGGTAAGTTGTTTTATAGTCATACCTACGCATTTGTGTGCTTCACTTTATAGTTTATGCCATATTTTCATCAAACTAGATGCAGCGCACTATAAACATGCCTAAAGTAAAATCAAACAACGAAGGTAAATCGCAAAAGACGCTCCCACCTTATCAGCAGAGAGATGAATTCCCTGCGAAGATGCAGCGTACAGTTAAGAATGGAAATGAGGTGGGAACCAAGAATACCAATGAGTACCAGAAGAACGTAAAGTCAGATCCACTCAGTACTGAAAATGTTCTGAAATGTTTTATGCAACACAACAAGAAATCCCTTGACTCGACTACGAAAAAATCGTTGGACATTTTAGAGAATATGCAAAAAATCAACATGGCAGTCTTGGAGGTAAAACAGGAAAATCTGAATTTAAAAAAAAGGTAAGTTGCATGCCAAATAATGTGAATTATGATGGGTTCTCACTGGGTCATAAAGCGTCACAAAACAATGTCATAGCGTCACAGAGAAAAGTAAACGTAAAAGGGTATGTCTTGAACATTTTGTGTAACACAAATGTGACGTCAGGGTAAGCACTAGTGTCATGTGTCATGCAAAGGCTGTCGGCACCAATTATTTATTTATTTAATCTTTAAGTTAATAATGCTACAAGTACACTTCACTTATAAATTAATTCATTAGTGACAAAGGGCAAATTTAATTTAAAAATGTAGTATGATTTATATTTCTAATATCTAACCTAATTTGTAAGTTAATTTTAAACACCTGTTTCCGTTCAACTAACTAAAAATCAATCAATCCTTTACACCTGGAACCGGCAAGTCGAGCAAGTTTGTTGTTTTCTGGGACACTTCAACATGATATGATTGGTTTTTTCTCGAATATAGCGACACAATTTTGACGATCTGTGAGAGCTTATGACGCTATATTATAATGACAAGTAGTGTTCACATTTAAAGCTGTGGCGCAAATGTGAAAACTTTTGACCTGTACCAATGAGCGCTGTAAAGCGTCAAATTGTGACCCACTGAGAACCCAGCATTATTGATGCAATTGTTATTGTGTTTGCAGAGTTTTTGCGATGGAGCAGCAAGCGCAGGAGTTGAAGGATCAGCATAAGGAGCTGCTGCAGGATAAAGAAATGTTAATGCAAAAGTGTGCCGCGTCAAATGCTAAGTATACATTATTGGAAACTGGGTACGACGAAAACTTGGCTACTCTAAGTTCAAAAAATCTTACTCTCAAAAACAAGCTGTTGGCCCAAAATAACGTAAATGAAGATTTTCAGCAGCAGGTAAATATCACTAGTTATTGTTAATGAGTAAATGAACTAAATAATGATTCCTTTCAACATTCATAGCTGAAGAAAGAGAGAGAGCAATCTCAGAAAGTGATTGCTGAATTGGAAGTTTTAGTGCAGGAAAAAGAGAAGCAGATGATCGAACTGCAAAAGAATAATGCACAGCTTCAGACGCGTTATAGTCAGATGGAAGCTGCTTTTGAGGAGGAGAAGTTACAACTAAAGGAGAATTGTGACACACTTGTACAGCTTAAAGAGGTGTGTACATACCGAAGTAGTTATTCCGACTAACGTTTGTAATACTAACATCCTTGGGCCTTTCAGACGCAACTAGCACAGCTACAAGCTCAGATGCAGCAAGAGATCGAGGAGAATTCTCATCGCGAGAAGCAATCTCAGGAAATGATATCTCAATTGGAATCTTTCGTGCAGACAAAAGAGAATCAGATGGCCGAACTGAAAGTCCAATATGCACATCTCCAGGAGAATAATAGTCAGATGAAAGCTGCTTTCGAGCAGGATAAGCTTCTACTAGAACAGAAGTCTGTGGCACTGGTACAACTTAAAGAGGTACGTACACTTTGAGCTGGTACATGTTACGGAGCTGGTTGGATCGGATAACTATTTTTAGCTGCAATATCGTTTAGTTTAAAAGACTATTTTTAATGAACGCACCTTTAGGATACCAGTCTAAATCTTCCTTTCAAGTACTATATATTTAATTTTTTGTTGTTTTGCACCTGTCAGAAGGAACTATCACAGCTACAAGCGGAGTTGGAGCAACAGACTGCTGCTTATGCTCAGCAGATCGAGGTGACTGCCCAACGTGATTCTGAATTGAATAAGTTGTCGAATGAGGCATTAGTCACAGGACAAAGATTTGAGACCGAAATGAAGGAGAAACAGGCAAAGATAGATAAACTTCTTGCCGACATTAATTCATTTAAAACTACTGAGAATCACTTGCAATCCGAAATCGAAGCGCTTAAAGAAGCCAACGAGCAGCTGAAAGCAGATAAAGCTGAGCAAGAAGCTAAGTCTCGACAGGCCCTGAATACGCAAGAAAATCAAATGACGGAGCTGAAGAAGCGATATAATGAAATTGAGCTGGAGTGCTTGAATATTACCAAGAAGTTAGCTGAACAATCTGAGTTGGAAGCTTTAAAGGAACTCCAGGAGGTTACCATTATAATTATTAATAAATATTTGAATTGTTAATAAATTAAGTTCAATTTGTAGAAGAAGCTGGCTGAACTCCAAGATACTCTGCATCAGAAAGAAGCCGACATTGTTGCCTTTAAACAGAATTACGCTGATCTAGAGCATCAAAAGGAGCAGTGTGTTGCAAAGGAGCAGCATTACTTGAATATTACTAAGAAGTTGTCGGCTGAAAAGACCGAGTTGGCCCAACAATTTGAAGCTTTTAAAGCACTCCAAGAGGTAACCATTTAAATGATCATCAAAATTTTAAATATTATAAATAAACTTTCATTTGCAGAAAGAGCTGGCGGAACTCCGGGATGCGCTGCGTCAAAAAGACGCCGACATACTTGCCTTCAAACAGAATTACACCGATCTCGAGCGCGAAAAGAATGTTAGTTACCATTGACATTTCAATTTACATATGAAGTTTAATTTTTGACATTTTCTATGTAGTCCACTATAGCAGAGCTAAAGTTCAAAATGAATCAAATTGGTAACGTCTGCATCCAGCCTGTCCGCAGACCCTCTCCGCTTAAAGGATCACAGGACAATTATCAGGAGAATTCCCCAGAACAGCTGCTAAGCGACCTCGAAACTGTAGCCAGACCACAGGGAGATTCTCCTGTAGCTTCAGTTGAACCTTCTGGCGATAGGGTTATAGAAATAGCAGCAGCCATACCATCATCGTCATCTTCATCGATACCAAAAAAGGCTATCAGAAATCGCAGACTACTTAAGCGTCCCAATTACAGAATGGTTTCTGACTTTAACACTGATACTGATGATAGCGACCAACTGATAGATATGCAGCCACGTCAAAAGAAATTGGTAATACATATTCAAATGACACTTGAGCAAATTGTAATTTTCTTAAATCTCTTTCTTGAAAGGTCACAAAAAAGTCAAGTCCTACCGGAAACATCAAACGCGTACTTCCTGTGTCGCCTCAGAACGCCGATAAATTGTTCGATCAGCTAAAAATGTCATCTAACATATAGAGAGCGAAGCCAATACTTATTTCAACATTCTTTAAATTACTTATGGAGAATAAGATTCTAAATTGAAGCGAAGGATTTTTTATTATTTTATTAAATATCTGTCCATTTCTTTAAATACTTTTGAAACATAAGTATTCTAAACCGAAGTGAGGCATTTTCTTTTAAGTTTATTAAATCCCTATGCTAGGCGCATAAGCATTTGAATAACAAGTACTTTAAATACTTTTCATAACAATCTTTGCCTTTGTGAAGTTTATTGTATTTCATGAAATCATTTTTGTATATGTTAAGCTCTGATATTTGAAAAATACTTTTTATGATTAATGCTAATTTCAAATATTGGAAAAAGAAGTTAAATAAAACGAAATAAACAAAATTTTATTTTAAAGAGTTTTTTAATTAGTCATTTTTGTTATTTTTATACCCTGTGGGGTATATTAAGTTTGTTCAAAAAAAAGTTTGTAACGGGCAGAAGGAGGCGTGGCAGACCCTATAAAGTATATATATTTTTGATCAGCATCAGAAGCGGAATCATTATAGCCCTGTCCGTCTGTCTGTGTTAACCGAAGAATCTCAGAGATGGTAAGAACTAGAGACACCAAATTTTATATGAAGATTTCTTATAGTTGCACGCAAAACAAATGTATTAAATATTTTGGATGCCATGCCCCCTTCGCCCACAAATAGAAAAAACGACATAACTAAAGCGGAGATTAGAGATTCGGCATGAATGAATACTTAGTTAACTCTGCATGTATTATTAATCTATTAGCGTCTTTTACTTCCACAGGGTATTTTAAATGCCCTCCGACTAATTTTATAATTTTTCAAAATGCACACAAACAAAAGTATGCACATGAAGTCAACTTAAGTAATTTTGTCTTCAACTGTTGACAAATGGCACTCACGCTATGTTGACACTGCCAAAGACAACCGACGCTTTTCACATTGTCAATCTAAGTCAACGCATTGACCAAGTTGACAGCTGTTACCACTAGGATTGATTAATGCTAGGTTCACATTGCGCCACAGAGTGTCAGGGGTGCATCTGGGCATTAAAATCGGTAATTCAAATTTCGGAAGCTTAGATGCCAAAGTGCAGCCCTGGCACTCAGTGCCAAGTCCTGTGGCGCAATGTGAACCTATCATAAGTTGATATCAAAATTGACTTGTTTGTCAACTAGTCTAAATGCAGCATAACTAAATTCCTCATTTAATTATCCATAGATATTTATATTTATAAATCGATAAATATTGCCAGGAGATTAAGCAAATTAGTTTTAATTTAATAAGCAATGTCAAGTTTGTTGTTAATATTTAAAAATACTTCCGTTGCAAACAAATTTGAATTATAAAATCGTTGTCGAATATATTAGCGCTCTCTAGCGTTGTTAATTTACACAGCAACAGTGGCGCCATCTCTTCTGCAAAATATTTCCATTAAATAGTGATTAATAATAAAGTGCTAATAATGAATATATGTAAAATACCAGCCATTATTTATTATATTCACTTTACTTGTGAATTATAACTAACTTGACAAAAAATATTATTTTCTTAATTTACCAATCGCTTTCATTGATCGAGATATCGATTAGATGCTATCCAAGCAACCCTGTCGATATTTAACCGTTGTTTTTTCTCGACTGCGTCGTGCCACTTTCAGTAAATTGTTAAAAAGAACATTTGCTAATTTCGGTAAGTTGTTTTATAGTCATGCCTACGCATTTGTGTGCTTCACTTTATAGTTTATGCCATATTTTCATCAAACTAGATGCAGCGCACTATAAACATGCCTAAAGTAAAATCAAACAACGAAGGTAAATCGCAAAAGACGCTCCCACCTTATCAGCAGAGAGATGAATTCCCTGCGAAGATGCAGCGTACAGTTAAGAATGGAAATGAGGTGGGAACCAAGAATACCAATGAGTACCAGAAGAACGTAAAGTCAGATCCACTCAGTACTGAAAATGTTCTGAAATGTTTTATGCAACACCACAAGAAATCCCTTGACTCGACTACGAAAAAATCGTTGGACATTATAGAGAATATGCAAAAAATCAACATGGCAGTCTTGGAGGTAAAACAGGAAAATGCGAATTTAAAAAAAAGGTAAGTTGCATGCCAAATAATGTGAATTATGATGGGTTCTCACTGGGTCATAAAGCGTCACAAAACAATGTCATAGCGTCACAGAGAAAAGTAAACGTAAAAGGGTATGTCTTGAACATTTTGTGTAACACAAATGTGACGTCAGGGTAAGCACCAGTGTCATGTGTCATGCAGAGGCTGTTGTGTTTGTTGCACCAATTATTTATTTATTTAATCTTTACGTTAATAATGCTACAAGTACACTTCACCTATAAATTAATTCATTACAAAGGGCAAATTTGATTTAAAAATGTAGTGTGATTTATATTTCTAATATCTAACCTAATTTGTAAGTTAATTTTAAACACCTGTTTCGTTCAACTAACTCAAAATCTCAATCCTTTACACCTGTAACCGGAAAAACGAGCAAGTTTGTTGTTTTCTGGTACACTTCAACATGATATGATTGGTTTTTTCTCGAATATAGCGACACAATTTTGACGATCTGTGAGAGCTTATGACGCTATATTATAATGACAAGTAGTATTCACATTTAAAGCTGTGGCGCAAATGTGAAAACTTTTGACCTGTACCAATGAGCGCTGTAAAGCGTCAAATTGTGACCCACTGAGAACCCAGCATTGTTGATGTAATTTTTATTGTGTTTTCAGAGTTTTTGCGATGGAGCAGCAAGCGCAGGAGTTGAAGGATCAGCATAAGGAGCTGCTACAGGATAAAGAAATGTTAATGCAAAAGTGTGCCGCGTCAAATGCTAAGTATACATTATTGGAAACTGGGTACGACGAAAACTTGGCTACTCTAAGTTCAAAAAATCTTACTCTCAAAAACAAGCTGTTGGCCCAAAATAACGTAAATGAAGATTTTCAGCAGCAGGTAAATATCACTAGTTATTGTTAATGAGTAAATGAACTAAATAATGATTCCTTTCAACATTCATAGCTGAAGAAAGAGAGAGAGCAATCTCAGAAAGTGATTGCCGAATTGGAAGTTTTAGTGCAGGAAAAAGAGAAGCAGATGATCGAACTGCAAAAGAATAATGCACAGCTTCAGACGCGTTATAGTCAGATGGAAGCTGCTTTTGAGGAGGAGAAGTTACAACTAAAGGAGAATTGTGACACACTTGTACAGCTTAAAGAGGTGTGTACATACCGAAGTAGTTATTCCGACTAACGTTTGTAATACTAACATCCTTGGGCCTTTCAGACGCAACTAGCACAGCTACAAGCTCAGATGCAGCAAGAGATCGAGGAGAATTCTCATCGCGAGAAGCAATCTCAGGAAATGATATCTCAATTGGAATCTTTTTTTTTTTTTTTTTTTTTTTTTTTTTTTTTTTTTTTTTTTTTTTTTTTTTTTTTTTTTTTTTTTTTTTTTTTTTTTTTTTTTTTTTTTTTTTTTTTTATATAAAATTAAATTAAAATTAAATGTTTACTTACTACTCGGCCATTTAATGAGAGTGTGCGTTTGATATGGAAGACTGGAAATTGTTCCTATTTATTTATTAATTATCTGGACCTTTTTGGGGTATGTTCGGATAATCCAATATTGCTTATATATATTCTATATCTATGTAAATATAACTAGTTATAGAACTCATGTCCAGACTGATGCACTGATTGACTGACTGATCACGCTGCAGCTGAAACGGGTAAACCTACGGGGCTGAAATTTTCACACAACATAGCTGAGATATCACTTTTTATGTATTTGGTACAATATGTTACATCCTGACAAAATTTTGAAGTTATAACGCACATAACTTGAAGCATATCTATTATTTATATGAGTTCAATTACATGTAAGGGTATTTTAGCGTCTGTGTGCCTTGGGGATCTTGTGAATCTTGAATTATAATAGCAGTTATTTAATGCTATAATTATGTAATCCCAAGTGTTTGTTTATATTTTCTTTATTTCCGTTTATTTTTTCCCTTTGACTGCCCCAAGTGGTAAGTGGCAAACTCGACGGCTGGTGCAACAAGCGCGTCAAGGAAAAGCCAAAGCTAAGACTTGCTGATTTGCTGGTAATTTCCAAGGCGTCTCGAAACCATAGTAAATTGGAAAATATGTACGTTTTCAGCTTTTGCTATTCAAAAGAGCTGTCAATCCTCTGCTTCTGTTTGCCCCTTGCTCTACGCACTTGCCGCACAGTCATTGCGGCATGCCAAATAACCATTTGCCCCATTCTAAGCCAATAAAAATCATATTACGCATACGCCCCTAGAGCCACAGAGATATTCATATGTAGTATGTAGTATGGAGGGAGCGACACACAGAGTTGCAGAGTTGCACAGAAGGATATCAAAACGCATCAAAATGTTGCGCTAAACTTTATTCACAGTCTGCCACAGCCGCAGGCATTGAAATATGAAATAGAAAATGCATTTCAAGTTGCGCAAAGCTAAAAAGAAAATGTCTGACTGACAGCAAGGAGGGTTACATCCTGAAAACAAGGAACCAAAAGTGAACAGCGTGGAGATACATAGATAAAGACAGAGGAGAAGAGGAGGATAGTCACGGTTGGAAAGTATTTGTGTTACACACAGAATGCAAAAGCGTGGAAAGAAATATGATAATCAAAGCGCAAACAAAGCAAAAAAAACATGAATTTTTAATGTAATTGATGCACACCAACGTGTAAATACCCTGAATACTTATCTAGTTTATTAAAGTGATCAAGTTTAAACTCTCGAAACGCGACACAATTTAAAATTCAAATTAAAAGTATCTTGTTAAATTTATCTAGATTATGTAATCGAAATATAATTTTACGTAATATGTGTCATATTATTTAAGTTATATATTGACTTATTTTGTCATTAGCTTTTGTCTTTTTGTTATTGTTACAATTATGTTGACTGATGCGTTAAATTTTATATTTCATAATAATAAATAAATAAATAAATATAAATAAACACTGTGTAGTAAAGTTTTATTTTTAAGTCTTACTATACAAATGCTTCTCTGCACAAAAGATTATCTTAAGCAAATTTTTTAAAGAAACATATCGATCTATCCATCCTTATAACGTTTTCAGTTCTATTTTGATTATCAATCTGTTTCTTAAATGTAGTTACATTTTACTGTAATTTGATATCTAATCATAAATAGTTCTGCGCTTTTCTGAACTTTTTTTTCTGTGACTGATTGCTAATAAAAGTGATGATGCTGGTCTAGTTTTAGTTAGGTATAACTAGCGATGAGAGCAAAATGTTTATCCCTTCAGCTTTGGCGTCGACATCGTTGCGTAGGAAATGTTATTGTTAAATGTTAGTTTTGTTATACAAACACGTACACAGACTTACAAAAGACACATACACACAGTCATACAAAGAGATAGTTGTGGATATATGAATAGTTAAAGTCGAAGTCGGCCATATGTTCGCCTTAACTTTATCCCACAAAGCAGACAGCGGCTGGGGCATAGTTGCAAGCTTCAATGTTTGTTCTGTTGCAGCTGGAAAGTGTGTGTGTATGTGTGTGTGTGAGTATATGTGTGTGTGTGGCAAGTAAATGTGGTGGTAAGAAGGGGGCATGGGGCATTCAAATGGCAAAGCGCTAATGGGAATTTGTGTTGTCTGCTTTTTGGGAGTTCGCACGTCTTGCGATTTAGCCTGCAAAAAGCGTGACTGGCAACGACGACAACAACAATAACAACAACAACCACAGCAACATGAGTAGGTAATGCTGCAATTGCAACATTTATATGCAGTTTTTAGTTGCGTAGGCAGCATCATCAACAACAACAACCACAACAATAAATGGCCATAGGAAATGTTCTATGCACACAATAACTACATATGAGATTTCCAGCCGCCTGAAGGGCAGGTATTCGACAAAGATAGGAAGGATGGAGGAAGTCTGAGCCGACTCTAAGTTTGCCACATGTTGTGGCTGTAAAAGTTTTTGGCTTCAGGGTAGTTGTGCACCAAAAAAAATTACGCATACGCCCAGTTAAGTCTGCAGCAAATGCCATTTATGTTTGTCGCTCGCATGCGGCATTTGTTTATTTATTTAAATATGTACATATCTTCTTGTTGTGCAGCACAATATGAATGCGACGCATGCTGCATACTTTTTAGCGCACATGAATATGCAACTGCAACTGCACCAATAATAACAATAACAGTGGGCCAGAAACAATGCCAGCCACTGTTTATTTGTTTGTATTGGTTTATTCGCTGCTGCCCTGCGGCCATTTTTCGACTTTTGTTGCACGCCCAATTGTGCATGCCACAAATGGCGCAGCGCTCTTTAAGCCAAACAGACAAGCAACCTCAAAAGCGGCTAGAACAATTTAAACCTGACCCCTGATACAGCTAACAAACATACGTACTTTCATATGTAAGTATATGAACATCATTAATAATAATGCTTGATCTCTATATATTTTGTATCATAGTAACATATTCGCAGGTGGCAACTTTACATCTGTTTCATGGAGATAGTCGCCATTACAAAATGCTAAACTAATTTCAAATCGACTGCTATAAATTTATTTCTAAATTCAGCAAAAATGATTAAAAATTAATATATTTTATATGTAGTGGGCAATAATGAAATGTAATGTAATTATTGTTAAAGCCTTTTCATTTCATTTAAATGTTGACTTTTTATATTAACAAATTTATAAATTTAACAACATTAAATATTGTTATATTTAATATATTAATTACAATAATTAAATTTGTTAAAAGTTTATTATGCATTATTACATAATTTTAAAATGAACTTAATTTAAAAAAAAAAATAGTATTTCTACAATTGAATGTATTGGTTGTTTGGTTTCAGAAACATACAAGTGTGTTTCACTAACCTACTACTTATATTGATCATAAAGTTCGCGGAAACCCCACCGTGGGGCGATCGCAGTCACCCGATTTGATTTATATTTCTTTTTTAAGATTGAAACATCTGTTGTTAATATTATGTTTAAGTTTTATCTTGATAGCTTCACATTTGTAAAAGTTATGCCATATTGAGTGAAATGCAATTTAGCATGTTTTCGATTTTTTTAAATGTCACAATGGGCAACAAAATCCAAAAATGGAGGTCCGTAGACCGCAAATTGACTATTAGCGATGGCAGAGGAGTTGGACACAGTTAATAAATTATTAAATTGTAATTTAATTTTAACTTCAATCTGTCAAGAATTCTTTTATAAAAAATTCTTTTATTAAAACCTTGGTTGCTTGGTCGGAACACCGAAGAAGATTTATTAAAGAGATTTGTCGAGCACACCTTAATGAAAATTTCCTATGTGTTGCTTTTTGGTTAAAGATACATACAACATGTCTGATAGCTTAATTTTGTTGGGAAGACAAAAGAGACTTTATTGATTTGTGATAAATTTCTTCGAAAATGTAAATGAGAAAAATGCAGAATTTTTTTTTCTTCTAAAAGCATAAGAAATTGCTTTTTACATTAAAGCGTTTCAAGAAGCATTCAATCCTTTTGGGCACATTAATGTTGCAATCTATAGTTGCCGCTTGATGGCCAGCAAATTGAAAATGTCAAGTGCACACAAGCGTATAACACAAAAGTATATACACAAAAAAACCAGTTGGGTAAGCTTTATAAAAGAAATTGTGTGTGCTCATAACGCAATTCCTGACAGATAATGGAATATTAAATCAAAAACAAACATGGCTAGAAAACTGTGTTCCGGCTGCTAGACAACGTTTTGTGAATAATCTGTTGCGAAATTAAGAAAAAATAGGGTATTTAAAAAAATAAAATGTGTACAATATAATTTTCCAAAGTTAATTTGGAAATGATTTTAAAAAATAGTAACTAAATTTTAAATCTTATATAGGAGAGTTTTGTAATTTGATTAAGAATGTAATGCGAATTTAGTATTTAAAGTGTGTTTTACAAGTCTCGAAATATTATGATAACAATTGCCATGACGTTGTTTATACCGCCTTCAGTAAAGCATTTCACTCTGTTAACCACTGTCTTCTACATAATAAATTGAACTTAATTTGATTTCCATATAATCTTCTTTTGTGGTTATCCGATTACCTTACTAACAGAACACTAAACGTTGTCTCCAAGTCGGCAATTTCGAGGCCCGTCAGGGTAGTCATCTTGGCCCTCTGCTTTTAACCTCTTTATTAACGAACTTCTTTGTATTATTCTACACTCTAACATTTTATTGTATACTGATGATGTTAAATTGTGTATGACATTTAAGGACAGTTCCTACTCTGATTTACTGCAAGCAGATCTTGTTCGCTTTTATAAATGATGCAAATTTAATTTACTAAATCTTAATTGTCCTAAATGCAAGGTTATGACTTTCTATTGACACTTGCCTCACATCATCAATTACACTCTTAATTTGGTACCTCTTACTAGATTAAATGAAGTAAATGATCTTGGTACTCTCCTTGACCATAAGCTGGAGTTTGATGCACATGTTGCATTAACGGTCAGTAAGGCGACTCAAGTTCTTGGGTTCATCAAACGATGGACAATGGAATTTGATGACCCTTATACGACAAAATTGCTTTATGTAGACTTTTATAGACTTTATTATGTCTTCAATGCAGAGGCCTCAACTTTTACTAATAAGTAATCTATCTTATTCTCTTTAGCTCATAACAACTAACATGATATCAGACATGATTGGGTTTTCTTTGGTTTTCCCCAATCCTCGCATCAAATGTTTGGTCTGAGTAATTGATCTTAGCTTTGAACTTGCCCAATTTATTTATATTTATTTATATTTATACATACACATGTATATTATAATTTTCGTCTTGTTTTATTTTAAAGCATTTTTAAGTAATTTAAATTTAAAATGTAACTTACACTTAAATAATTATCTGTTGATTGTACATAGTCGACATTAAAAAAATAAATAAATAAATAAGTAAATAATTTATTGTTCACATTATGTCAGTTAAAATTCTGGAAAGTTTGTGACTTTTTGGGTTTTACTCATTATTAAAAGGTATTTATAATGAAAAAAATAAATATTATTAGGTTATTTGTAACTTTGTAAATAAAACTATGGTCAAATTCAGCAAGTTACAAAAATTTGTAGGAATTGATAATAAGCGCTTTTGAATATTTAGAGGGTATAATACTGTTGTTACACTGCCGCATCATTGTCAAACATGCGGAAAAATGATGCAAGGCGTTCTTTTTTCGACAATGTAAAAACAGTATTACTTACAAACCCAAAAGATAAAGGAAAATAAAATTAAAAAACTTTATAAGAAACGACTAAACTGGTAACTACGCTTACAATCTAACGATCCCAGTCAGAAAAAAAGGAAAAAAAGAACAATTAGATGAGAAACGGCTGTAGCGAAAATTACAGATAGACATAAAATAGTACATTTTCAATCAGAAAATAGCAAACATAATGTTGCATACTTCTTGACGCTGATTCTATGCATTTGCGACTTGGAGTTCCCAAACGGTTTAAGAGAAGCCTGGTATAAGTACATTTTTACTTTACTAACAAATCTTGTCGGCACGCCTCCTTAAAGGGTGGCCGGCGTTGTTCTGTTCTGTTTTTTTGATATATATATTTTTTAACTGGTATTTTTTTGTTTTTTTTGCTAATTTACTGGGTTTTCTTCAATAGACGTTTCGTAGTACGGGACTCATGATCGGAATATAGTAATACATAGTGTTGTACACTGGGCTCGCATCATTGGATTTTATCCGTTAAATGCGAACATGCGGCAATGATGCCCATAACGAACCCTGTGGATAGAAGAAGACAATGATGCAGGCCGCATCTTAAATCATGCTGACGCATCATTGGCAATCGGGTAGCGTTTGTTAACCTTAGTAGGCCGGCATCATTCTTTCAACTATTCGGCCTACTAAGGTAAACAAACGTGGTAAGTAATACTGTTTTTACATTGTCAAAAAAAGATGCGGCTCCAGTGCTAAACGACGCGCATCATTTTTCACGCACCTTCGACAATGATGCGGACTCAGTGATAAAATACAGTATAAATAAAATGTGGTCTCGTCGGCAAAAAGTAGTCCGTTGACTACGCTAATAATTAGTGCGAGTGAAAGGGTTCAGCGTAGTAAGTGTGAGTGAAACTACAATAGAGTGTGTTGATGCGTGATGAGTGTCCGATGCATTAGGATCCTCTAGTTGCACTGTTGCCAACTTGTCCCTTTTCCGGACAGATCTGTTCTGTTTTTAAGAACTTAAAACAATTTTTAAATTAAATGAGAAAGCTTAACCCAAAAACTGTTTTTGTATTTTGTGTGCATTTGGGGCTACATATTTCTTCTTCTTTGCAGGCTCCTCTGTCACCGTAACTTTCTGCTCCTCATCTCCGTTTGAATACGGAGTCGCTGTTTCTGAGTTCCTGATATTCCTTTGCACGGCGGATGATTTTTTTCTCAATTGTCCAGGATCCTGACTGCCTCCATATCGACGCTCTAGAGGACGCTCGACAACATAATTCGATAGGTCCGTTTCAGGGACTAGCAGCACAAGTAAAAGCCGTAGTACCATCAAATGTAGGGACAGAAAACTTCAACTTCCAGATTCCAGCTGACATTTGCGTTCCTCCATACCCTTAACAGCCTGGTTCAACTGATTGAATTCATCGCTTAGGTTGGCGGACTTTCCCATCAACACATTGCGTGAATTCCATTTATTTGCTCACGAATCTTTGTGTTCAAAGCCTCATTTTTGGCATCAATCCCATTAATTTGTCCTTGCAACTTCGCATCTCTAGCCTCAAATTTAATCATGAATTGCTGCAACATTTCGCAATAACGTTCTATCATCTTTTCGAAGAAATTGTAGTTTCTGGAGGAGCGCACAGTGCGTAATACCACCATGAAGTAGAGATGTATTTCTCTGCCCAGCTTCTGATGCCAATCGACGTGTACGCTGCGATTTTCTTTCGTACTTATGATCAGAGAAAAGCTGTGAATAAGCACAAACCGGTGAAGTGATACAACTATACTCTCGTTTGTCTTAAATCACGGCCGCTTTATTCCCTCGTAAGATCAAGACTAACTTACATCCAAGCTGTTCGAGTCGCGGCGACAAGCCGCTAGATACCTCTGGAAAGGCCAAACTGATCACCCAGAAATCCCGTAAGATGGCATGGCTATTGAATTGGAGAGGCAAACTTTCCATAAAAAACTCTCGTCTCGTCATAGTTTGTAAACGACAGTGGAAGTCGGAACCAAGGAAAGAGCAGATCTTTAAAAGAAGGCAACTGAACGATGATTCTGTTCCGCATCCGAGGCTGTGTCATAAATAGTCTGCTTATGTTGGAGTCACAGATACAGATGAGTGGACATGAGTTATTAGAGAGGCAGCTGGAGATTGGACAACTCCGTGCCTTGTGTCGAGCGATTTCGGCCTGCTACAATATGTATATGCATGTAAATTTGTATTTATGTATAATAAACATTGTATATATATATATATATATATATATATATAATACATATAATAATAATTATTATTTGCTTTACGAGGTTTTAACTGGGTTTCAGGCTTTTATTTACCCCCGTATGCTAGACTTCTTTTAATTAACATACCCAACTTAACTAACCGTCGTATTATGCTTGGCGTCATGTTTATGATTAAATTAGTAACTGGTGAAATTGATTCTTCATGTTTATTGAGTCAAATTAATTTCTCAGTTCCTGCCAGACAAACCCGTAATTTTGTACCACTATCCCTTAATCTTTGTACTAACAACTATTCTGTGCATGAACCCTTTCGAGTGCTCTAGACGAATTATAATAGACTTTATAATGTCTTCAATGAAGAGGCTTTTACTAAAAAGAAATCTATCTTATTCTCTTTAACTCATAACAACTAGCATCAGACTTGATTGGGTTTTTTTTGGTTCCCCAATCCTCGAAACAAAGGTTGGGTTTGAGTAATTGATCTTAGCTTTGAACTTGCCCAATATATTTATATTTATACATATACATATATATTATAATTTTCCTTTTTATTGTAAAGCATTTTGAAGTTCTGAAGATTTATTGTTTACAATGTAACTTGCACTTAAACGATTATCTGTCGACATTAAATAAATAAATAACCAAATTAAATTGCTTAAGTTTAATAACACTGTGTTACAAATTGGAATGAAGTTGAAAACCCTGGGAAATGACAGTGATTTTCTATAAACACCATACTATTTATGGAATGTTTTGAAAATACTGTTTAATTCTGAGTATAACTTAAGTTTAATTTTAAAAATCGGATAGTAATTGACCAAGATATTACACTTTTTATGACAACAAAAGGAACGTTTTCAACAAAAAATGGCTGAAATTGAAAAATTTTTCTAAAAAAAAGACCGACTAAAAATGAGTTCAGAATATTGTTGGTAAGTTCAACAGAAAACTGATACGCCAACTAAAAAAAAATAAGTTGAACAAATTTTTATTTTTTTTAAGTGGTTAAAAATTGTATTTTTGAACAAATTTGTAACATAAAAAGTGTAATATCTTAGTCAATTACTATCCGATTTTTAAAAGTAAACCTGAGTTATACTCAAAACTAAACAGTATTTCTAAAACATTCCATAAGTAGTATGGTGTTTATAGAAAATAGTGCATAGAAGCATCGTCAAAGTTGGAAAATGTTGAAAAAAGTGAAAAACAAATGTGTTTGGGGGCAGAGAACTGCAAGAATCACCGGCACCTAAGGTGCACCGGGTAAATGTAGGGTGATTTTGACACCCGGGTGTTTTTAACCACCGCACATTTAAGTACAATCACTCGCCTTACAATAATGCATGAGTGTTTGGGCACACAAGCAACAAAAGTGAGAGGGTGGTTTTTTGAATTTGTGCGTACGGCATACAACGGCTGATCGGCAGCGAAAGAAGGGTGGGTGAAAAGGCAAGCACAAAAATTTGTGACCCGACATGTATGGAGTGTCTTGGGTGTTTAGGTTTCTTCTATACATGCCTTCGCTTGTGTTGCTTTTTTTACTACCTGCTGCTGAAAAATCGGTGCTTAGTGCGCAATACGAGAATCCTAGCTGAATATATAATACAAAATGATATTTAGCTTAGAAAATTATAATTTATTTATTTAATAACATTTAAGAAACTTAAAATAAAAATAATATTAAATATTATTTTTTTGTTAAATTAATGCATTCAACCATTAAATCAAATAAAAAAAGAAACTTAATAAATAATACCTTAAGTATAAATAACATTTCTTTTATTGCATCAGTGCATTAAACATAATCAAAAAAAAATAAACTTAATAAAATAATACCTTAAGTATAAAAAACATTTCTTTTATTGCTTCAGTGCATTAAACATAATCAAATAAAAAATAAACTTAATAAAATAATACCAGAGCATGTATTTTTAACTATTTCAGCTGTCATATCTGCAATGCTTCCGCTGGCAAAATCTGAGAAAGACTGATGCTAATGAGCGGTCGTCAAGTGCAAAACAAAACAACATCATGTACACACAGACACCATGGTGTGTAAAAAACACCATGGTGATGCATATGTGTTTTGCCTACTTCTATTTATTGCGTTGTGCCTTTTTTTTAACTTGCGGTTGTTCCACCATGCGTTTTGGGTATGAGTGCCACCGGCACCCGTTGCCTATAAGTGCCTGTGTGCATGGAAGAAAAATAAACGGGACATTTTATGAGCGAGTGCGAGACATTGCCGGCACTCGCAGCACACACAGAACTTATGATGAGTGTGTGTCTTTGCTTTGCTTAGCCGGTGTTGAGTGGCACCGGGACACACATTTCATTGGGTGTGAGTAGGGTGGCAAAAAGTGACACCCTTGCAGTTCTCTGTTTGGGGGGCAATTACGCATCGATGTCTCAAGTTTGGTCAAACAATATATACACCAATCGAAAGGTCCATTCTTCTTCTTTCTAAATCGGCTAAGAAGTTTATTATTGGTATAAAATTTTCTAAGCAACAAGCTGTTAAGTACCCATACATAGCAAAACTCGGTTATTTAGCGGTAAATGGAGATTTTGGGGGTGTCCCCAAAATTCCAAGTATGCAGTATTGCTATACTCGATAAGCCCTACCAGAAAATCACTATCATTTTCCAGGGTTTTTTTTGCTGTAACACTGTGTAATACATATATATGTATTTCATAATTGTTGGCATAATCTGTAGATGTTTGTAACCGTGAGTTAGCCAAATAATAATGGTCTTAGTCTCAATCCAGTCAAATCGACTATTAATTGCCAATTGTTTGCTAATTGTGATGATTGTGATGTCGCTAATAAGCAAAAATGTTTAGCAATGCATCTTCATTGGCTGGCATGAGTCTAAATACTTAACTTGGATGCACTAAAATTAAATTTGATGAAAAGTTGAATAAATTTGAATAAATTCTAAAAGAGTTGAAATATAGTTATAATAAAAAATATAGCATTCGGAGCAAACCGATTTCGTTTTTGCACAAAGTGAGTTTCTCCGTATTTTTGCCCATTTTGGTTAAAATAGAGTTTTGCAGTGGAGAATTATTCCAAAAATCTCTCTTGAATGAGCAGAAATTTAATCAAAATGCAAAAAGAACACTTCATTTTTAATAATTCCGTTTTTAATTTCCAAAGAAGTTTAGCTACATTATATAAACCCTTAATCCAGACAACAATAAAGTTTTTTTTAAGGGACTACTTATCATTCTTTTTTAAGCTGAATTGATACAGTCATATATTCCACTTGGTTTTTTATGTTTGAACTTTTTTTTGTTTATTATGCACATTCGCTAAAAACGTAAAATGTATCGAGAATATAGGATTTTATTTGTTAGATATTTAAAAAAATTTAAAGATGTTTAGGCAAGGATTCTCGTAGGGGGCGAATTTATTGTGTGAGACCAAAAGTAACATACATTAATATTTATAACGAAAAAAGATTGCTTTGCTTTGTAATAATTTCCTATTTTCAATATATTCAAATAAAGCAGGCAGAAATAAGGGAAAAATCATTTTAAATAGTTATTTTAGATTTTTTTTCAAAACTTATTAATCATATTAAAGAACTAATTGAGTATTTAAAGTATTTAAAGACTGCTCAAAATAAAGTCTACAATGGCTATGCCAATAAAAATAAAATTAAATAAACAGCTACACAAGTAAGACCATTCATTTAGTCGCATATACATATATACCCCTTTAGTTTGTTCCCATAGTATATATATATATTTTAGGTCTCGATCTACTTGTATTTATAAGCATTTTGTATGCATACTGTGGAAGAGCAGATTGGAAGGCACACAAGTCGATACAATGACAGATTGTTGAGACACCGCAGCCTACTTGCCAGACGACTACTGCCTGCTCGACCTTTAAGGCGTCTTAAACGGCAAGGCTTTGTCAAGACATTTGAACAACGGTAAAATATATCCTACTTATATAAGAGATCTCATACTGAACTATGAGGTTTGGTCTATTTTTAATGTTCCATCCATGTGTTGTTAAGGTACATTTTATGTTAGTACAGGTTCTACACTTAATAAATAAAATTTAAAAAAAAAAAAAAAAAAAAATTTTGTATGCGTCTCCGCAGAGCTAACATAACGATATTATTATTTTTAGGGACACCAAAAACAAACAAACAAACGAAGATGAAAATAACATGTCTAAAAGAATAGAAACATATGAAAAACATTGCATACTTCACGGCTGCTTTATGAAATATTTAATGCTCTTTTCATTGTCTCGTTGTCTGTTTGTTTTTGTTGCTGCTGTTCTTGTTGTTGTGGTTGTCGTTGTTGATCTATCTATTGTTGTTGCTTTGGCATACATTTTATTACACATGTGCTTTGTTTATGCGACGCGGCAACAATAACAACAACAACAACAACAACAACAACAACAACAACATCAACAACTACGTTAACAAAAGTTAATGCAACATAAAATTTTCGTTTTTTATTTATCGCACACTCTAGTTGCTGTTGTTGTTGTTTTTTTTTCGGATACACTTGTCCCTTGAGGGCAGGCTGAAAAGTAAAACGAAAAAAAAATAGAATAAAATCAAAGGGAAATAAAATAAAATATGTGAAACAGAACAAGGACAGAAAGCGCACAATAAAACTGCCACACACATGCCACAGACTCACACACACTAACACAGAAGTATGAAGCACAGACGTGGTGCCACGCCCACAAGGCCATGCGCATTCATATATCACAAATATGCTAAATCAGCATATTTGCGAGTTTATTTACAAGGACATTTATAAAAATTTACGGCCGTGCCGTAAATTGCAGCCGCCGGGCAGGTCTTGAGATTTATGCCTCGCCGATTATATCAAAAAGGGGAACCCCGCAATGTACCCCTCAATCCCTCCATACCCCCGCCCCCATCCACCTCGCATTCCGTTCTTTGCTTATCTTTCAGCAGCGATTTCTCACATAATTCAAAAGTCGTTGCATAAAACAAGGCGCGTTCAAGAGACGTCTGCAAGGGAGCTTGAGTCGGGTCAAGCCTTTGGGGTGTGAGGAAACCTGAAGATGTGACCAAATTTAGATAGGGTTAAGCAGACGACATACTCTTTATTTTCCACATTCCACATTCCATTTTCCACTCCTACACCCACCACTACAAACAGGAAGCTCGACGAAGCATTAACACTCTGAAAATTGTGCACAGACTTACTTTGTTCCTCCAGATTTGGCTTTTTTCGTCAAAAATGCCGTTTTCCGCGAATGTGGGCATTTTCAAGCAAAATCTGACATATCTTACAAATTTGATAATTATCTGATAAAGCTGACTTTTCCCGTCAAATAGGACTTTTTCTCTTTTATTTTATTTTTTTAATAAATTTATTTATTTAAAATTGTTTAGGTTGTGGTTAATTAGTGTACTGCTACCACACGGCAGCTTGAGCTAATTTTAAGTCGAAGAAAATAATACAAAAAGACTAACAAAATAGGGAAATATACAATATCAATAACTATCAAAAATAATACAAGAATTGACGAATCATATACAATAACACAACATATATACTTGCAATATAGCTTAAACTTTTTTTTAGACAGGCTTCTGGAAGGCATATCCTGTGGGTGGTGTCTTTTGAGAAAACTTTTTCTCACTGTCCAATTTCGGCGAACAATTTTATGTGTCAAGGTAAAAAGTGCTTCGATTGAGATTTCGACTCAGTGAAACTCCGGCCTTTCTTATTCTCATAAGTATCAACTTGTTAAAATACTCTGTAAACTTATTACAGGTGTCATCCGTTTCATTAGTTTAAATAAAATTTGTCTTCTTTATGTGTCTAAAAAATTGTGAAAAGCCTAAACAATATACTCTACACTACACTACTAGTTACTTACTCCTTTGCAGCCACTTGCTCAATTTATTAAACAAATACATATGCTGTTCATCATGCAAATAATGTTGAATACATTCAATTTGCTTTTTCTTTTATGTATGATCCTTTGCGATCCTTTTAAATTAATGATTGATATATTCCCGCACTATTTTAGCATATTAATTTTATATTAACCAGTTTATAACGATTGAGAACAAACATTCATAATTATTATAATAGGTACTACAAATTATATATTATTTAAGTAACCCTTGTAAACCTGAATTTCGATTGCTTTTTGTCCACACTAAATAATCAAAAATATAAAAAGATGTTAAAATAACGATATCCATCCCCATCCTAGATAAGCAACTAACTGTTTGTTAGCTAGAGCTTTAGTTATACGCTTAGTTTACACGTTTGTATGGTTAACTTTGGTGCGACCTTTTCATAAAGTCAATGGCAAGTCAGTTGGCATTTGCTACTAACCTCCCTCGCAGAATGTTGGGTCATTCATCATTGATTACTGTCATGCTTCGTCTTCGTCTTAATTTAAAATCAATTTTGTAGCTCAATAGGGTTGTCAGGGTTGCCATGGCATTACAGCTGCTACTGCTACCGTTTGTTATGCCCTTACACAAATATCATTGGCGTTAATCCTTTTCTACATCATCAAACAATTTCATCAAATAAATCTAAAGTGATTTGTATTTGTCACACAGTTTTCAACTGCTTCTCTCGTCAACCGTGTTGTTGCATACCCTTTTCGTTACTTTCTTCCTTCTTTTTTTTTTTTTTTTGCTGTGGGGCAAGTGTTGCCAACATGTCTGCAACATATCCAGCTTCAGCTTCAGCCACAGTGACTCTAACTCCGACTCCGACTTCAACTCCAACTCCAACTCTTGTTGCATGCTTCGTCTGTTTTAAACGCTGTAGCATTTTATTTATTTTTCTTGTTTTTTTTTTGTTGCTCGCTGACTGCTCGCTGATTGACTGCCATTGCAGAAGCCATGTGGCATGCTGCATGCTGCATGCAACATTCAGTACTCCGCCTCCTGCTGCATTTGCTGAATGTTTACTTTGCTACATTTCTCATTTAATGCCTTGGCAATGACGTTGACTCGCCGGCTCTGGCGGTGATTGAAAAGTTTGTTTTAGCTACTCACCCATACCACAACCCCATCTAGGGTGTATTCGCACTTGCAACACTGCTGTACATGTAGTAGTTGCAACTACAGCTACAACAACAGTCACAGCTGTGGCGCCGCTAAAGTTTTCTGTGTTGGCTTTTAAATTCGCCAGCAAAATATTGTTAAATATTACTAAAACTATTCAGTTCAGAGAAAACACGACTCGTTAGTCGAATCTCCGATATTTTATACATATTTAAGTTCTACCCCAACACACACTTCCTTCCGTTCATGAAGATATCAATAAAGTATACGTATGCATACCCAAAGCTATGCAAGATAGTTTTATTCATAACTTTATACTTCATTCTTGGTTCGGTATAATAATTTGAAGAATATAAATAGATATCTGTCACGCTATTTTCAACATATCCCGCTTATAAGCGCCAATTGCTATTTACTCGGAAATTTTGACATAGATTAATTTCTTAAACGAATTTCCGAATATTGAAAACAGTAGAATATAGTTCTTAATGCTTTGGGTATATTCATAAATATTATTTAAATGCTATTTTTAGGACTAATTGAAATCTTTTCCTCCTTTTTTGTACACAGCGTCATCTGTTGCACCGAGTATATATGGTATGTGCTATTCCAGCGGGTAGAAATGTCTTGAACAAGTTTTTTGACGACGATGTTTCAGAAGGTTATTTGCAATCCAGCTATACCTCAAGTAAGCCACTATTGACTTTGAATTTTTTGGAGTTCCTCTTTAACATCTTCCACTTGAAAACCCGAACTTGCAATCAAGTTAAGAGTATGCGCCAAACAGCCGATATGTTTCTCCGTGCCAAAACTGCACTTTATGGCATTGACAATATTGGATGCATTGTCTGAAACCACATAGTCTTTGTTTCTAAATTTTAATTTAATTTAATTTTGACACCGCGTGTTTATTCCGCAAAGAGGCCGATTTTACATGAAAATTGATATGTTTAAAATGCTCGAAAATCGCTTATGAAAAAATCGATCAATCGATGTTTTGATGTTTGTAGTAATATCTTTGGTATGCCCAACATTTTGTTTTTTAAGATATCTCAACTCGCAGATTGACAAAATAATTCCACCAAATCTTGTCATACTACTTTACCTGTCATATATCGAAATTTGAATGCAGGTCTCTGCCAAAGATAGCTTGCGTTATATTTTCTCTTATTTCTTAAATATATGTAGTTTTAAGTACATATTTATAAATATAGCGCAAGATTACTTTGGCGCGCCAAAGATTGGATACCCTTGCAGAGCCCTGCATAAGCCGTCCGATTTTATACAATATCTGTTAGATGTTGATGTCGAACCGTTTGTTCCTATGGCAGCTATATGATATAATAGTCCGATTTGCACCAAATTCGGTCAGACTATATAAATCTGAATCAAACAAAAATTTGTGACTTTCGTTGAGATATCTCAAGAAACAAAAAAGTTTTGCTTACCAAATGTTGATTTTGAGCCGATCGTTCCTAAGGCAGCTATATGATATACTAGTCCGTCCGGTCAGACGGACGGTCAGACGGACAGACGGACATGGCTATATCGAATCAGCTCGTCGTCCTGATCAAGAATATATATACTTTATGGGGTCTGTGAGGTCTCCTTCAATGCGTTACAAACTTCGTGACAAAATTTTAATACCCTCTGCAAGGGTATAAAAAGAAATTAGTTTAATGTTCACCATTAATTTTCGTAATGCAATTATTATACCCTGTATTATTTCACTCAGGGAAAAGCAGTTCGATTCGTTCTAAGAAAGAAGTACTTAAATTAATTCCGTTGCGGTCTAGAATTTTTTAGAACGATTCGGTCTTTAGTTTTCTTACTTTAAGAACAAATCGTTCTCAAGAGCAAAAACGGCCGTTTAAGTTTAAAAAATGAGAAAGAGTTCTTAAATATCTTCAAAGTTCCTTAATATCAAAATCAAGAATTATATATATTAAATTAAGAATGCTATTTCTTAAATATATATACAAGATTCCATAATTCCTATATTGAGAATTATATATTTTAGGTTAAGAATATTTCGTTCTTTAATAAATATACATGATTCACTTTAGAGATTTGTCCGTCGGTGCCAGCCTGTCTTTCTGTGTAGAACAGATAGATACAAGAAGTTGTTTTTATTGTAGCGAACTGGATAGAGTTACCGACTCTGAAGCTTGAGGTCCCGAGTTCGAACGTAAGTCAGATTATTAATAAAAGATTTAGTAGTTTTATAATAAATAAAGAAGTAATGAAAATAAATTAAAATTTAATAAGTAATTATTAAAACTATATACTAAAAAGATATAAAAAAGCAATAAATAAGTTAAATAAAAAAATATTTTTAAATTATCAAGCACACAAAATTTAGAAATCAATCCCGAAACAAGCTTGAATTATCCGAACGCTCTTGATATCAAGTATTACAAGCAAGTTCTTAAATTTAGAATTTCGTTCTTGAATTAAGAATTTTCAGGTTCGTATGACTTTTGACAACGAAAATTCTTGATTCGAGTACGAAAGTACATGTTCTTTTTCTCAGTTTTGTTATTAATTTATTAATATTATTGTATCTTAGAATACTAAATTACAAAATGGATTAAGGCCAGAGAATCGAAGGCCTTCAGCTTGTGTATTGACTGTTAATGAATGAAATGTGTTCTATGTATGAATAATATTATTAAGAATGTTTGATAGTACAAAAGTCTATTCGCTAGAGCGCTGTATTTGGGATAATTGATTGGGGCAGTGCGATGCGAACAGTATGTACAGTGTACACATTATTCGCAACCATTTTTGGGACTGCATTGCGTGGCTTTTAGCCACAGTCTGTAGCCAAAAAAAGGTATGTCTAACCAATCGCAATCAATTTGATTGTGCGTGGTCATGCACTGCATTGGTCAAAAGCGATTTGCAATCGAGCTTAATGCATTTAGGATGCCACAAAGTGCCCACAAAATGACAAATGCATTCACTTCAATATTTAAAAAAAAAAGAGATTCACTTGCCACACTCGATTTTCACTCGTTTCCCATATTGAATGGGAACTAACCACTACTTTGCACGTTAATTTCGTGAAATCCATTAGACAGGCTTATTTCCGAATACTGTCGAAATATCAGAGCTTGTTTATTTTTATTTTGTTATATGTAAAAAATGTAATGGGAGGTTCGGTTCGGTGGTTCGAACCATAAAGTAAGATGAGAGTTTGGTTCGCGGACCGGCTTAAGAAGCCCCTGAACCCAAGGTTCCTCTCGGAACCTAGGTATTAATTATTATAGATGACATTTTGCAAGTTCATTAAAACAATTTATTTGAAGAATATATAATATCACAATCCATTGACTTGGATGAGGTTTTTAAAGTCTTACTGAGCCAGAGCTGCGACTGCCACTGCCACTGTCATTTCCTGTCTTCCCACTACACTCACTTTTATTGTTTTGCACTCACACACACTCATACATATATATATAGAGCCAGACACACATGCGTTTTATTTTGTCTCTTTGCGTTTGTCTTTGTAAAATTTGTGCCATAAATTTGCACATTACACGAAAAGTTAACACGAAATACTGTTGTAACTGCACAAAAATTACAATTGTGCAGCACGGGGTCGAGCACAAAAACTCGGAGACACAGACAAAGAAGGACAGAGACAGACAGATAGAGAACGAGAGACGGAGAAAGAGACAAAAAGGGAAACTCTTGCTGTCTATTGAATGACCATAAATTTTGAAAATTTAAGCGTAAAGCCGGTGACAAATATGTGAAAGTTGCCTGAAAATTACTAGGATTTTATGACAAAAAGTCGATTGACTGCATGTGACTGCATTTATCGATAACTTACAAAGCTTGTGATATTAGTTAGCACTTATATATTTCTTTGGGCTGATTTACAGAATCAGTTAAGCATGTAATGGAAACTACTTAGAACAAATAAATAATTTAATTATGTATAAATTATTGTAATGTACACAATGCATTGTCCAAAATTTCTGAGAAACTGCCCAAAACTCGGAAGAAACTGAAATATGAAAGGAGTAAGACAGCTCTAAAATTAGTACAGTTATTTAATTAATTAATTGCAGAGGGTATTATAATTCTGTCACGAAATGTGTAACTAATTGAAGGAAACCTCACAGACCCCATAAAGTATATATATTTTTGATCAGGGCAACGAGCTGAGTCGATATAGCCATGTCCGTCTGTCCGTCTGTCTATCCGTCTGTCCGTCCGTCTGTCAGTCCGTCCGTCCGTCCGTCCGTCTCTTTCTATGCAAACTAGTCTCTCAGTTTTGAAGCTATCTTGATGAAACTTGGTACAGGTCCGACTTTTTGATGCACGCAGTACATATGTCGGAACCGGCCGGATCGTATAACTATATCATATACTATATCATATATATCATATAACTATATTCATAATTATGAATGCTTGATAATAAACTAATGCATCTGCTCTTTTGATCTTAAGATTAAAAAACATATTTTGGGTTAAGAAAAATTCCACTTACAGGTATGCATCGTTTTCAAAAAGCGAAGACTCCCGCTGTTCTAATGCATTAAATAAAAGATCGGCTTAGGCCAACTTGCATTTCTTCACATGAAGTTTCCAGAGAGATCAAGCTGCTCGCAGCTTAGTCGTTATAATTTAAGCAGGTTTTAATTAGACAACAGTCCGATATTTGAACCCAAACGGAGCATCTTATGATAAATAATTTGCATCAGCTAAGTTAGAACAGAATTTCAGCACAGTTTGGTTAGATAGATCACCGAGAACTCTAGCACGATTGCACTCTTCAAAGATTTCACACTGACTTAAATGGACGTAAAGAAAGTATTAGCTTATATGTATTCATTTTGTTATCTTTCTCGCTTATCGAACTCTGTCTGGTGCAATCCTGGAGCAAATGCACACGGAGGAATTACAATCTGAGTCCAAGTACAAATAAATTGTAGAGGGCAAACATCTTAAAGCCGCACGATATTGTCCCCCTATGACAAAGGTCTCCTCTCATCCCTTTCTGCAACCAATAAACAGAAGCTATCCCTGATCCTGGACCGAATTTAACTTCTGCTCAGTGTTGTCAACTTTTAAAAAGGAAAATAACTATTTGGGTGGGTGGAAGGACGAACAAATTTTAAATATTTTTTTTGTAAATTATTTGTTATGTTGTTTTTAAATATTTTGTTTGTAGTATTAGATTTCAAAACTGTCAACATGTCAACATAAGGAATCAAGATGATTTTGGCTTAAATAGTTTAAGTATGTAATTAGGATAGTTTTGTTAGTTTAAGACTTTATTTGGATCGAATGGATATGACTTACAACAAAAATATGAAAATGTGCGTAATTTGTTAATTTATAAATTTTTTTTAAAATATACCAATAATAAATATTTATTAAGAGGATTGTAATAAATGTAAATGTAGGCCGATTTTCTAAAACACCCAAAAGTGTTCGAAATAAATAAAATCCTGCCATTAATAACACCAACATTTAGAGCAGTCTAGAGACTTGTGGAACACATTTGATAGTTGAAATATTTACCTATAGTAAAATAAAATACCGTATCCAAATCAAGTATGTATATTGTACTTGGTTTAAGAAAATCCGAGATCTCTCAACTTCTTACACCTTTTGGATAAATGTATTTCTTTTAAGAGTAAAATAAGCCGAAGAAAGGCAAAATTATTTTTTAAATAGCCAGATATCTGGCCGTTTGCTATTCCAATTGAAGATAATACAGATTTGACGGGAAGAAAGCTGCTTTCGCAACACTGATTCTGCTCCAAGTCAAAGTCAACGTCGTTGCCGTTGTCGTTGTCGACTGTGGCCATAACTTACAAGTGGCTGTCGCATATACCAATTGGCTGTAGTGCCCCCTACACACACACATGCACATACACACCTTAACACATGTATTCGGCTCTTATTTGTGTGTGTGTGTTGTTTTCTTTGTCTTTGCAATGGCAGGCAAATTTATGGCCATGGCAATGCAGACAGCGTAAGAGGTTAATAAAGTTTAATAATTTTGTCAAGTGTTAACTGTGCCTGACTTTAATTTGTATTCAAAGAAAGAGAGAGAGAGAGAGAGAGAGAGAGAGAGAGAAAGCGCCTAAGCATATGCGAACGCTTTTGGTCGCGATTGCCAGATGTTGGCCATAAAATTGTAGCATACCTTTCAGCGCACGCCGCAAAACGAAAATATGTCGTAAATATGAAGCCGACGCGACAACTCGACTCGACAGCTCCACCTGGCGTTCGAGTCGTAAAACTGAAAGCATAGCAGCTGCCGCCTGAACGCAACGCATCTATCAAAAATTTATTTTTACTACACACAAAAATTAAATTATATAGTCAGTCGCTCAACTTGATGAATAAGTAGCCGTAAAAATGTGAAGTCCAGCAAGACGAGTACTGGACAGCACAGAAGAGGAGAACGAAGGAGAACTGAAGAAAAAAGAAGCTAAAACCGGACGTCAGCATAAAAATCAATCTAATTTCATTAAAGTCAGTCAACATAAAAAAGACGAACATCTTACGGGGGAAAGCTGGCCAAGACAATGGGGTACTTCGGACAGTATCAGGACTTTCAGCTCCCCAACCTTGTCAGTAAAAATTTAATTTTGAATACGTCTAAAAGTGAAC
This sequence comes from Drosophila neotestacea, assembly GCA_035044365.1. Lineage (NCBI taxonomy): Eukaryota > Metazoa > Arthropoda > Insecta > Diptera > Drosophilidae > Drosophila > Drosophila neotestacea. Next base: position 216,562 of record JAWNMD010000044.1, read on the forward strand.
TACGAGGCCACAAAAAAAAACATTGCCTTGATTTTTGATGTAAGGCAGCTTATTAAAAAGTGAAAGGAAATGTTTTTTTACTCATGAAAGGAAAGAGGAGGTGGGAAGGAAGAAACATTAAAAAGGGGAAAAGGGAGAGTGGAAAAAGTAGAGACAAAAATGCAGTAAGCTACAGTGGAGCAAGCTCGACAGTAGGAGACCCAGTACTTTTTGAGAGCAAAGCGTCCACTACAGATTGTTTTTTAATGTTCCCTACCATGCAATAGATGGCGCTACTACGAAATAAGTTAATAAACACAGAGGTCGCTAGCGTCTCTTCTTCTTCCTTTTGCCCGTAACATTGTTAGTTGAATAACTTCCGCGTTTATAATCCGTTTGGAATGAAATTTTCAGGACAGGTTTGGACCATAGTGTTTATCATTTGTACAAAAAATCAAAGCGCTAGCTTTAAAGGTGCTCCTGTAATTCGACTTCAAAATTTTGTATTCCAATTTCCGGGGGCGGAGAGGGGCGTGGCAAAAATCTAAAACAAACTCGATCAATGGGAGATATAGATGTACCTACATGCCAAATTTGGTGTCTCTAGCTCTTATGGTCTCTGAGATCTAGGCGACACAAAAAGGGACAGACAGACAGACAGACAGACAGACAGACAGACGGACAGACGGACAGACGGACAGACAGACAGACGGACATGGCTATATCGACTCGGCTGTTGACGCTGATCAAGAATATATATACTTTATGGGGTCTGCCACGCCTCCTTCTGCCTGTTACGCACATTTGCACAAACGTAATAGACCCATTTGTACTTTTTCAAAGTACTGGGTCTAAAAAGGAGAGAAATTCACAGCAGTTTATGAGTTAATGGGTATAGATACCTCACTAAGTCATAAGAACTTTATATGTTCTAAAAAAACCAATTAAATCGTTTCAATACATAAATTAAAAGAAAGGTTTAAAGCTTTGACATTAGTTAGGTCAAACGTATGTGTATAGCATAATATGTCGTAATGTGAAACAGAATAATTTAATTTATGCATTGTGAGTAGGGCACTAACTTATAGAGAGTAACTCGTAGCATTAGAATATTAAAAAGACAGAAGATATAAAGATTGTTTGAAAATTAGAAGTTACTAGTTAGAATTGCCTAGCTCAAGCAATAAATTCAAACTCAAATTTATAATTAACTTTAGTATCTGAACCACAGTCTACAAATATAATATTACAAAAATAGAATTGTTAATAAATAAATTCTCACACTGTTACAAAAATGGTTTAATGTTAATTTTATATAAAGCTTCACAACATTTTGTTTACAATTTCTTGCTTTCACGTATATAATTTTATGGATATATTTAATTAAATATCAGGAACAAGTGCATAACTTTATATCTGTTTATCCGATGCTGGTGAAACCTTCAGAATAAGTACAGGGTATATTTATGTTAAGCTAGTGTTTCAGGAACAATAAGTCCTTTATTTTGGAGCCCTAAAACTTTTTTTAGATTGTTATATTTACTAAAATTTAGTTGTTGTTAAAACTAGAAAATAGATCTAAACTGTTCCTATTTGGTTATTCTAATGCTCATTATCTACTCGTATTGTTGTATCAATTCAGAAATGGCAAAAAGTTCTTGCAGACTGCGACAGTTGGCATTAAAAGTATATTTTATATTTGTCTGCTACCCATTTGGACTATGAGAGGGGAGGCTGAGCGAGTGTTGGTGGGAATTTTAGGATTGGATTGAGACGCTAATTTCTCAAGCAAGACGTTCGCATAATGTAAATCTCATGTTGGAGCCCACACATAACTCACGGCAAAAACGTGAAGAAAAAATTGCAGGTTTCTTGATTCACCATTTATATACCCGTTACTCGTAGAATAAAAGGGTAAATTGTATTCGTTGATTGTATGTTTCAGGACGCTGGAGTCCTTTAAAAGCTACAGACTAATATGAATAGAATGAATGAATAGTTTTAGAGATTTTAAATTGTGTAGAGATTTAAGAATGTCTAGAGATTAAAGCCTACCTCCTTTGCAATTCGAAAGAAGCTCAAACACACTTACAATCATAAAGATGAAACTTATATTCTTAGGCAGCCTTTTAATTTTATTAAGATTAATCATCTTACAAAATCACATCAAACTCGGAGTAGCATTATTATAGTTATGACTGTTTTATGTTTTTAATCATAGTAGAGTTGGAGATTTAAGTTAATAAACTCAATTACAATATAATTAAATTCGAAAAAGAACCCTGCCACACCTTTAATTCGTTAGATCATACGACCATCATATCGCATCAAGATTGGATTAGTATAACTATAGTTATGAGAGTTTCAAGTTTGGAATTTGAAACGAACAAATACAATTAAAATATAAAGAAATTTAATATCGGGTATTTTAAAGTAGGGGGACTCAACTAAAGCGTTTTTACTTGTTTTTCTTTTTATTTCATTTTGTGCCCTCTTCAATACTGCTAATGACACGCCCACTCTTCGAATACCTTTACACACACACACACTTACACACACACACATATGGGAAGCCATAAATTCAATTCAATTCGACCAGCAGCTGCACTTGAGCTGAGTTTCGAGTGATTTTCTTAATGTAGTTCACAGCCAAAGCAACTGCCAATGGAATGGGAAAGGGTTTTCTTTTTTCCACATTTCTTAAGTGCTCTGATGCTGTGTGTGAGTATGTGTGTGTTTGAGTGTGTGTGTGTGTGTGTGAGTGGGGGGAAAATGGGTGTAATGCATGGGTTGCCCTTTCTAATGCCTGGTCTAATAAATTTTCACAATGCGTAGGCGTCGCCAGTTTCAAGGCGGGGCGTAACGGATTTTTGAATAATATTTCACTTGCAGGTGAAATGTATCATGTGTGTGTCTGTATTTTTGAATGTGTGTGTGTGTGTGTGTGTGTTTGGGGTTGCCTTTCCTCCTCCTGGTGTAATTGTCTGAAAAATTACCGTGTCTACATGACACGCGCACACGCACGCCTTGGCATTAAATCAAATTTCCAAGGTGTGTAATTGGATGGTAGAGAGTCGACGATTGCCACACATAGACATACTATACTTACGTGGGTTCTTCTCAGTGGTTAGTCAGAAAAAGGAAATTTTCTGTTTTTATAGAGATATATTCAGGACTGTACCAGTTTTCACTTTTAATTTTCAGCTGCCTATTAAAATGTATTCTTTGACGTTGCCTTTATGTTGAGCAAGTATAAATTTTAATTTGATGCACTGAAGTGATGCAGCTCAATTTGTAGAACCCGAAATAGGAGGAAACCGCTGAGTCCGGTCGTGTCAAATTTTTGACTTGCACAGTGGCATATTTTTTTTTACTTTATCGGATTTAAATTAATCAGCTCAGAGTAAACTCAATCCGCGAAATTTAGCTGAAAAGAAATTAAATTAAGAAACTCAATAACAAGTTTTTTTTATTAAATTTCCGCTTAAAATATGTGCATGGCAATTCAATTTTCTGATACATTTTTATATAAAAAATTTAAGAATAACTATTATCCACAATTTGTATTTAAGAAGTGGAAAAATATGGGGTTTTAAGTACCTTTTTGCAAAATAGAAACAAAATAAATCCATTAACAACCATTATTAATTCGTTATTCACCTATATTTGTAGTAGTTTTTAAATAACTTCAGCTTTTTATTAAAATTAAGTTATTTTATATAATTTGTTTAGCCTGCATCGAGAAAAAAATATTACAAATTGTAAATAAAAATGTATCCTTTACAGGATTACTCACAAAACAAATGGTATCTGAGTTTTTCTCAATCATTTGGGTCACTTTTTTCGGGCTTGATAATTATAAGCTGATAATTCTTTCTGATCGTTAAAAATAAGTATATTGCAGAAAGTGAAAACCAGAACAGGCATGAATATTCAAAATTATTTTATTTATTGACGTTCAGTTTTTATTGAATGTGCTTTAACAGCTTTAAATGTGTTTTTCACATATTTTCATTACCCATTATTCCATTTCCATTGCACTCCAGGTTTGTCTTAAAGTACACCATTTTCAATATAGTTGTTATCCAATAAATTTCATCCATGGCAGCTTTTATGCCACTTCTCAATCGTGTTTAAATGCTTTGTAGAATAACGTTTTTTTTTCTCGCATCTATTTTTTAATATTTCAGTACAAACTGTGTTTTCGACGTTTCCAATTTCACTATTACTATACATATATTTTATTTGATAAGCTATGATTCAAACTAATCCATTCTTTACAAAATTTGAAAACTTCATTGTTCATTGTCTCACTTTAATCCGTTCTATTATTTCACTGAAATTTCACTTTTCTTTTCATGATTCCTCTCTACTGTCACACTGTTTACAGCTCTTTTTTTCCATGTATTACTTTCTTTTGTTGCATATTTTTATTGTTCTTCCATTTTATTGCATTCACTTCTACTTGCATTCTATTGTTATGTTACGCTTAGTCTTATATTTAACTTAGCTGAATCGTGTTTTTTAATGTATGAATTTAAAATTTTTAAATTATTTTATAGGTTGTACATTTCATTTTAATCTACATTACAGTTTTATTGCCACAATTATTCTGGCTTAGTCAAATTCATTATTTGAGTTTTTACTGCTGGCATTTCTCAATTGTTTAATTTTATTAAATATTATGTATTTTGTCTTACATTAGACAGCTTTAAATTGTTCCACCTCTAACAATTCCATTTGAAATTCTTTCACTGAGATTCAAAGTGAAATTCAATCAATATTAAATCAGACCTTCATTTTCAAAATGGAATAAACCTCCAATCGAGTTTTAGCAATCAAATGAAAAGCAATAAAAAAAGGGGCCCGACAAATGCAACACATTGGACATTTTGTTATCCAATATAATACACACATATGACAACTGACAACTGTTGTCAGTTGTCTGTCTGTCTGTCTGTCCTTTTGTCAGGTGGCACTTAACACATTTCCGCTTTTTCCGCTTCCAAAATGCACAAAAATGCTGTCATATGAAATCTCGACATTTATTTTATATTTGATTGAAACCTTGATTAATTTCAGCTGGCACTGTGGCAATGTCCACACCGTTTACGGTTGCCTGCCACACTTGCAACATGGCCAAGTGTGGCATCTCACGTTCCATTGCCCAATTCTCGATGGCGTTTATTTGCCGTCGACTGGCTACAAAAGTTACGCTAATGGCACAACAATACATCGTCTTTCAACACCATCTTTTGCCTCAGCTTCTTCTTTTCTCGTTGTTGTTTTTGTTGTCAACACATTGACACAGGTGTTTCATTCCCTTGGTTTTCATGTGTAATGAGTAGTCCACGTCTCGCGCATTGAAAACACGAATGTCTGTGCACAACATTCGCACCCAAGTCCCACACACGCACACACGCACACACTCAACACCCACACTCTCACTCACATACACACACACACACATAGGTCACAGGACACAGACCATGGTATGAGCGCACATAGGACACTATAAACGGGGAATCATTCCCATTCCCATCCCATAAAACGTATTTTGAAATAATCTGTCATATGTTCTAAGCATACCCTACTTTCAATTTCACAGCATACATCGCTATTGAAAAAGCCTATGTCAACTAATATTTTATATAAAGATAATATAAGATATTATTAGAAGATAATAGACTTAAACGCCATTTACAGACATTCGATATAACTATATAAGTATTTTATAACTATAACTATGTAAATTATATTAATTAACAAACACACTGTGACTAGCATATTAAATTATAAGTTTATACTTGTAGTTCTGGGAGTTTAAATAAATAAATAATAATAATAACTATATGGAATAGTTATGGAAAATTATTAACTTTAATAATGAATGAACTGCATTAAGAGAGTTAATAGATTTACCCAAAACTCTGTAAAAAATATAGCTCTACATTCCAAAGTTTACAACTGATCAAGAATATTATTTACTGCTTTATATACAACATATATCTATCTTATATTATGTTGCATCATATATTTTATATATCGTATGTTTAATCGGCACTTGTAAGAATAGAGCATTCTTATATTTCTCATTAGAGTATTTCCATAAGTGGTCCCACAATTAATTATGTACTTATTATATCTGTTCCATTTCAATATTAAATTTAACTAAATCAAAATTTATTATTCTATGTTCCATTTTCTATTCTTAAGTTTTTTGTTGTTGTTTTACATGCATGTATTTAGACTCGTTTTACATGCCTCGATTGATTGCTCATTTTTTTAAGAATTCAACTTTTAATTTTCGTTGTTGTTTTTTACCATTCTTTTTTTCCATTACTAGATGTCCCTTTGTTTCTGACCATTGTTGCACATATAGCAATTTTATAGGTCATGCTCATTTCTGCTACATTATTTATTCTATTCAGTCATTTTTTTTTTACAATATTGTTTAATTTTTATTCGTGTTTTTCGTAGTTCCATTTGCATTTAAAAAAAAAACAAAACAAACACGTTTCGATTTTTTGTTGATCCCTACCCTAGGGGCTTCAAGATCCATTTGCATTTTACTGCTTCTTCCTTGCTTCTTTCATCCCTGCTTCTGCAAACTCCTAGATTAATCTTATAGATAAGAGTCTTTACCCAAGCAGGGTCCATATCCGCTGTTAGCTTATATACAAGGTGTTTGGTATTATCAGAGTTTCTCCTATGATCTATCTTCTATTGACTCTCGTCTTTCATTTTGACGGAACAGCCTTCGATTTTCCTTTTGTTCCCTGTTACGTATAGAGCTCGCCAAGTAACTTGTTGTGAAAGCAATACATATCATAAAGAATAAAATTATTAAAGTATTTTCACTTTCTAAATCCTTTATCAGTTATCATATTGCATTTGACCGGTCGATTGTCAAAGTGCTGAGAACTTACGGATACAAATATTATCTGGTTTATCAAAGTCTTGGATTTGATTCTCAATAGTCTCCACTTCAAGCCACATTTAATTGGTCTGATCCCAAGATGGTGGTGGATCGGCTTATATCTTATCCATAAGACTTGTTCTTTTTTTTTAATTTTTCGTTTGCAATTTTTGGTGCTTCTCGAATGTAATGTGTTGCAGTTTTTAGTGTTTATTATTCCAAGATTTCAAGATCCATCTGCGTTTTATTGCTTCTTCCTTGCTTCTTTCATCTCTGCTTCTTCCTCTTCGAACTCCTGAATTCGATTCTCAATCGTCGCCACATCAAGTCAAATTATATTGGTGTGATCCCAACGTGGTGGTGGATCGGCATTAATCGAATCCATAAGACTCTTACACAAGCACGGTTTTTTTTTCTGGTTGCATTTATCTCTTGAATTTTTGTTGCTTTTCTTGTTCTTTATCATATGTATTGGCAACTGTACAGGCATCCACTACAATAATATTTTACTTATGTACAATGTGTTTGGTATTATCAGAGCACAGCGCTGTAGTCTGTTTTCATCCACACCAAGATACATGCGCATGTATGTATGTCTGTCCACAAAAAAACATGAGAGAGCAAGCTAAACAGAGACTACTCTTCTGCTGAAAGGTCCATTCGATACTATGGCAATCCAGACGTATATTTCTCTATCTCTCTGCTTGTTGATCTCTGCTATGTTCGTTGCTCGCTCGGCTGGGATCTACATATAAGCTGATGACGTTGCACACTGGATCCTGTTGTATAGGGAGAGCGGACAAAAATACTTCTAGTTGAGGTTGAGGCTTGAAACTTACATACCACAAAAATCAGGCGGATCGGACCACTATATCATATAGCTGCCATAGGAACGATCAGTTAAAAATCAACATTTACTATGAAAAACTTTTTCAAATCGGACTACAATATCTTATAGCAGCCATAGGAACGATAGGTACAAAATCAACATTTGTTATGAAAAGCTTTTTTATATAGCAAGAGCCTGGGCACCTATCGGCTATTGAAAGAGATGTTTACTTTAAACTTAAAATATTAATAAATAACACTAGTTTACAAATAAATTATCTGTGTCTGCCTTTTAGACCTAAGTATTTTTCCCGTATAGATTTTGATCTACTAAACATGAAAAAGTATCTTAAACATTTTTCTATGAAGTAGTTTTTAAATTTTTATACCCTTGCAGAGGGTATTATATTTTGTCACGAAATGTGTAACGCATTGAAGGAAGCCTCACAGACCCCATAAAGTATATATATTCTTGATCAGGGCGACGAGCTGAGTCGATATAGCCATGTCCGTCTGTCTGTCCGTCTGTCCGTCTGTCTGTCTGTTTCTATGCAAACTAGTCTCTCAGTTTTGAAGCTATCTTGATGAAACTTGGTACAGGTCCGTCTTTTTGCTGCACGCAGTACATATGTCGAAACCGGCCGGATCGGATAACTATATCATATAGCTGCCATAGGAACGATCAGTTGGAAATAAACATTTAGTATGAAAAACTTTTTTGTTTCTCAAAATATCTCAACCAAATATACACATTGTGTGTTTGACTAAGTTTTAAACAGGCTGACCAAATTTTTTGTAAGTCGGACTACTATATCATATAGCTGCCATAGGAACGATCGGTTCGAAAACAACATTTAGTATGAAAAACTTTTTTGTTTCTCAAAATATCTCAACCAAATATACACATTGTGTGTTTGACTAAGTTTTAAACAGGCTGACCAAATTTGGTGTAAATCGGACTACTATATCATATAGCTGCCATAGGAACGATCGGTTCAAAATCAACATTTAACAAATTTTGTAAAAAATCTGACGGCTTACACAGGGCACTGCAAGGGTATCCAAACTTTAGCGCGCCAAAGTTAGCTTGCGCTATATTTTTATACCCTTGCAGAGGGTATTATATTTTTGTCACGAAATGTGTAACGCATTGAAGGAGGCGTGTCAGACCCCATAAAGTATATATATTCTTGATCAGGGCGACGAGCTGAGTCGATATAGCCATGTCCGTCTGTCTGTCCGTCTGTCCGTCTGTCTGTCCGTGTGTCCGTCTGTTTCTATGCAAACTAGTCTCTCAGTTTTGAAGCTATCTTAATGAAACTTGGTACAGGTCCGTCTTTTTACTGCACGCAGTACATATGTCGAAACCGGCCGGATCGGATAACTATATCATATAGCTGCCATAGGAACGATCGGTTGGAAATAAACATTTAGTATGAAAAACTTTTTTGTTTCTCAAGATATCGCAACCAAATATACACATTGTGTGTTTGATTAAGTTTTAAACAGGCTGACCAAATTTGGTGTAAATCGGATAACTATATCATATAGCTGTCATAGGAACGATCGGTTGGAAATAAACATTTAGTATGAAAAACTTTTTTATTTCTTAAGATATCGCAACCAAATATACACATTGTGTGTTTGATTAAGTTTTAAACAGGCTGACTAAATTTGGTGTAAATCGGATAACTATATCATATAGCTGCCATAGGAACGATCGGATCGAAAACAATATTTAGTATGAACAACTTTTTTGTTTCTCAAAATATCTCAACCAAATATACACATTCTGTGTTTGACTAAGTTTTAAACAGGCTGACCAAATTTGGTGTAAATCGGACTACTATATCATATAGCTGCCATAGGATCGATCGGTTCAAAATCAACAAATTTTGTAAAAAATCTGACGGCTTACACAGGGCACTGCAAGGGTATCCAAACTTTGGCGCGCCAAAGTTAGCTTGCGCTATATTTTTTTTTTCAATTTTTTCATAGGTGACTCAGCTTCTTCAAGTATAATCGTAAGCGCGAGTACCCTTTTTCAACAAAATTAAGTTTCACCTAAAGGTATTGAAATTTTCTAAGACTTTTCTATTCAAAGTTTTGAAATCAGCTAGATTTTAATAATGTTAGAGCCTCTTAAAGTTGAAAAATTAAATTTTTTTGCGAAAAAACACAAAATGGGGTACAAACAAAAATTCAAAAAGTATATTAAGAGCAAAAATAAAAATAAAATAATGATGCAGACATAGAGCTTGAATTTTTGAGTAAAACAAGCCATCGTTTATAAAAATCGGTTGATTAACTATGTAGTAATACGACTTTTAATGGCAAACAACAAGTTCTAAAATTTTTATATATCGAATTTCGTGCGATACTTCAATATTATTATAGATATAGGCACCAAATTTCATACACATATACACCACACACCTACCAATTTTTGGCTATCCATTGACATAACTTACCCTCCCCGTTACCCGCAGAAAAATGAAAAACAACAGTAATGTTGACGTTCCGGTATTCACTTATATATTGCGAGTTTCAACCCGACAGTTTTGATCGAATTTTTCTTTAAATTTCTTCCGAATTTCCCTACGAATTCCCCTTATCCATTTGGTACTGGACACTGTCTAGCAGAAAACTCTTTAGAAACCTTAAGAGGAAATCAATAAATAAAGAATTAATAGTTTTCAATTTCCAAACAATTCAAATGCGATAAAATGTTAGGCTATAGTATTGCCGAAAGTAAAATCCGAAACAGGGCTGAAATTTTTAGTAAAATCTTTACTGTTTCATTTCCATCTGTTTCACTAGTTTTTTTCCTCTCATATTTACGGTCTACGTTGTTTGTGCTAGCCGAACCTTTTGCCTATTTTATGATTATCACTTCGCACGTCTTATTCTTATGGTTTATAGTTCAGTTGGGCCACTGCGGCAACGCCTTACCCCTCTGCTTATCTAGTCCCCTGCTCCACTGCTCTTTGACTACCACCACGCCCACCTGCCCACTTGAAGTTCATGCCCACCTAAACGACACATCTGTTGTTGTTCTATCTGTTGTTGTTTTTTATAACTTTTACGCGCCAGTCGTTCTTTATGCGCACTGCGTGATCACATTTAGTATCAAGGTGCTGCTTTCCCTATTGTATAATATTGTTGTTGTTGAAACTGAAGGTTAAGCATCCACCTCAATCATCAAGGTCTAAGGAATTTGTGATTGTTTCCCCACACATACATAGCTTAGCTCGTAACTCTCATGGATTTAATGATTACTCAGCTATGCTGACTAGGCCATCCTTTAAAAGTCCTTATTCTTATATTGCGAATGGGAGCTTTGTAAACAATTTCTATTTCAATACAATATGCCTGAGGTAATTTAATATGATATAAAAAAATACATAATATTTTCGATAAAACTTACATAACTATGGACGATGGTAACTAGTATATCCTTAAATAAAGTGTTTTTTTGGAAGACAAGTAATAATCACCAGAATGATATGACAGGTTCACAACAATACTATATGTAATATAAGGTACAATGAAGTAATTCAATCAAATACTATATGCCATATTTTCGTAATGAGCGACTCTCAAATTTTCTTCCAATATTTTTGTGTCTTTATTTCTGATGTCTGCTGCAAATTTGTGTAGCTGTAAATCGAATTAAAGTCGACATGTAAATGAAATGTAAAAGAGAACCTTAAGAAATCTTATGCGATAATTTGACATATAAAACTCTTTGTCCTCGTTGATTCACTGACTTACTATCGTAGAGCCGAAATAAGAATAGCTACGGGGCTGAAAAGTTCACCCAACATAGCTGAGATACAATTATCGTGCAATAAGACTGCGCTTTTAGACCCAGTACTTTAAAAAAGTACAAATGGGTCTGTTAAGTTTGTGCAATAAAAAAAGTGCGCAACAGGCAAAAGGAGGCGTGGCAGACCCCACAAAGTATATATATTCTTGATCAGCAGCAACAGCCGAGTCGATATAGCCATGTCTGTCTGTCCGTCTGTCCCTTTTGAACACCTATATCTCAAAGCTAGAGCCACCAAATTTGGCATGTAGGTGCATATATATCTTGCATTGATCAAGTTTGTTTAAGAATTTTGGAAATTGAAATACACAATTACAAGAGCCCCTTTTATGCTAGTGCCTTCATTATAATAAACACTATGGTCCAAACCTGTCCAGAAAATTTCATTCCAATCGTTTGATAAACGCGGAAGTTATTCAACTAACAATGTTACGGGCAGAAGGAAGAAGATGAGACGCTAGCGACCTCTGTGTTTATTAACTTATCATCGAAGTGGCGCCATCTATTGAATAGAACGTAACATTGAAGAACAATCTATAGTGAACGCTTTGCCCTCTTAAAGTACTGGGTTTGCTACCATCGAGCTTGTTCCACTGTAGCTTACTGCATTTCTTTTTAATTTTCAAAACTTTAAAGATAATTCAGCTCTTTGGTATTTTGTTCTCTTCGCAAACTGATTTCCAGAGCCTCTGAACCCATGACTTTTGATTTTCTCAGTTGTATTCCATTAATATTGTTAAATAATGTCTTATTTGATGAGAAATCTAACTTAAGATTATGATTAACTTATGAATCTCTATTTTGAACAAAGCGCGTCGGTTCGGGCGCAGCTTCAGGAAGTAAATATTTGTATTTTTGATGTTTCGAGTTAATATCAAAAGTACCGACCTACATAAAGAAAAAAAGTAAAAGTTAAGCTTGATTCCTGGATTGTATTTGGTTTGTTTGTTAAAAAAGAGAGAGAAGAAAAGATTCGGAAATGTTTCTCTACAGTAAAAGAGGTAAAATTTTCGCCGCTTTTGTGGTTAGTTTTCGCTCTCATTGTATTTCATTTATTTCGTGTTGTATATCCTGCATTAATTCGCGAATATATTTGATATCCTGATCGGCTTTTAAATTAGTTTTAACGATGTCCTCAAGAAGGGTTCGACATTGGGACACTTCGGAGCGCAGTTCATTAATATATTCATTCAGCTTACTTTGTATTTCGGTTGTGATCTTATCCATTATTTCGGAACCTTTGGAAACCTCTGCCGTAGTAGAGAATTGTTTTTGCACTGAGGCGGTAATCAAGGCTATCAGATTTTTCTTCTCGTTCTCCGGCTGATTCATTGTTGAAATGATTTAAAATCACAAAAGTTTTAATAATGTCTTTAAGGGATGTTAAACGTAATACTATTATGCAGAAAACTAAGAAATTTTTTTTTACTATTTTCGAGAAATGTTAAATATGTATATTGACTTGTTTAAAATTTGTCATAATGACTTCAATACAAAAAACGGATGAAAGTTGAAACAAAAACACTTTGACCGAAAAAAATTATTTTGAATAAAATAAAAAAAGGAATTAGAATCTTTTATAAGGCAATTCTAATAAGTTACAAATAATGTTATTTTTTAGACCCAGTACTTTAAAAAGTACAAATGGATCTATTACGTTTGTGCAAATGTGCGTAACAGGCAGAAGGAGGCATGGCAGTCCCCATAAAGTATATATATTCTTGATAAGCATCAACAGCCGAGTCGATATGGCTATGTCCGTCTGTCTGTCCCTTTTTTGAAGACCTAGATCTCAGAGACTATAAGAGCTAGAGACACCAAACCTGGCATGTACGTTCATCTATATCTCTCATTTATTAAGTTTGTTTAGGATTTTTTCCAAAAGTACTGGGTCCCCTACTGTTGAGCATGATCTACTGTAGCTTACTGCATTTTTTTGTTACAGTCAGTTGAATTCCTTTAATCATCATTTTTAAAGGAGCTCTCGGAGAACGTCCCAAGCAAAGTGTTGACCGCAACTTGGACGTTGAAATCAACATGAAAAGTGAAGGAAACATCAAAGGATACTGCCTAAAAAAATGAGCCGAAAAGAATAACAATTGGTGAAACCACAGGCAAGAAGAGTCAAAATTTTCCAAGACAAGTATTGAATTTTTTGTAAAGGGGGAGTTGAGTAAAACACAACACGTATTAGGTATTAATCGATAAGAAAAAGTATAAATGTGTTTTTATTTTACTCTTTGTTGTGTATAAATAAGGTGTGGTTATATATTTATCTCTGAAAGTTTCTCAACTATAATACTAATCATTGGATCTCTAACTTGGAAGTAACTTTGCTTGCTATAGTTATAATATTATTTATATTCCTATGTTTTCCTATTTTCACTTTCGCATATGTAAATAAGGTCTTGTCATACATTTAGCTCTTAAAACATTTCAACTATAATGCTATACTCTTATCTTCGGCTCTGTAATACTGTAAAAGTAAATTTGTCTACTTTAAGTTATGATATCCCTTAGTATTCTTATGTGGGTCACAAAATCTGAGCAGCAGCTTGGAGCACAGTCTGATGCAACCTTAGCCAACTGACCACATCTTGGACAAGCTATACGGGGCGAGGTAGGACATTATGCTTAAAAGCTTGTAAGACGTCCTGGCCATAACAAAGTTAAAAGCAACTAAAATAGACACCTGGGACAATGAAAATAGAGCTACTCGAGACTGAGAAGGAGGTGGAAGTGAGTGGGACTTAGTTGCAGGTGCAACATCAGCGGAGGCAGGACTAAGAAGGAGATGGAGAGTTGGAGATGAAGATGGAGTGGCTCAGAGAGTGGATATAGCCTAGCTAAATAAGTGCAGCTCGTTGGCCAATCCACTGCCACAAAATTTATTGACTTTGTCGTCCTCGACGTCCTTGGACGTCGTTCTACGTTGCAAGTTGCACGTTATCCTTGTTGTTGTCAGTGTCTCTGTCGGTGTCGCTGTCGCTGTCATTGTCTACGTACAGTTGCGACAAAGCACAGCACAGTCTTGCATGTAAGTGTGTTTGCAGTAGGAAAACCGCTTACGAGCCTGTCTTAATAATTTGGCTTCTTTGCTAAATTAAAACTAAAGTCCTGCCACATAAATCTGCCCCGCAGGCCACATGATGAGGAACTTCTTTACTCCACATATTTGCTCATTCTGATCTTACTGTTATTGCTCGTCGTCTCCTTCTTGCACCATGTATCACCTTAGTCCGGCATTTACAACTTAGCCAGCACTGGCATTTATGTTGTTGTTTATGAGGACGTGTAATCACTGACCAAACGACATGGTCCATGGCTCACTTCATTGCCAACTGCCGACTTGAGCACCTGACGACTGCATTGTGGCACATACACTGAGAGAAAGTTTGTTGCACTCAGTGATATTGTACTCAGTTCATGTTGTTGCTAAACAGATACCAAGCATGATTCTAATATTCTCAGTTTAAGCATAGAAATATAGAATTAATTTTTTTTCTCACATTTTAAGTATAATGACAGCTACACTGGAAGAAACGATATAATAACTCTACATGACGCTATTTGAATCTGTAGTATTTTTTAACTTTGTTCTCTTTATCGAATTGTGAATAACCAGCTAAATTGTATCCATACAATTTTGATGAAATAATTATTACGTATTATTTCTCATACCATATTATTTCACATACCATACATAACCACAAATAATTTTTTGTGTTTTTTAGACAACACTTATTATAGCAAAGAGATTTGTTGATTTTTTCGTATTTCTTTAAGTGCAGCACTGCGAGTTTACATCTGTTCCGTATGCTATAGGGTCTGTCCTAGCGGCTCACGTTGTCCTGGTCGTCCTGACTATTCCGTCTGGTCACTCAACGTCAACGACGCTCGCTTCATTTATTGTTTCATGGCATCTGATGTGTTGGCAACGGCAATGTCCACGTCACCGACACTTAGGTACTTCAGTCTGGATGACTTTGTTGTCCTCTATATGCATTATTGTAATTGCAATGCTCTCTACATGATTTTGGCATCGGCCCTGCAACCATCTCGTTGTTGATGCTGAAGTGTTCTCGTTGATGATCCGAGAGTGCTGATGGATGTTGATGCATCAAGTGCTTTACTGTTAAATCATGAATACCATGCGAAGGTGATGTAGGTGCTTCAACAAGGTGTCCCAGTTTGTGTATGATGTGGATGTGAACATGGATAGGTTATGGGAAAACTCTCTGACGACTACTCTTTCTGCATTTGACATGTCACAGTCAGTTAATGTTTTAAGTACCATTTACTATGACTATATTCTTATTGTATTAACTGGTTCTGCGTTTAAGCAATAAACTGCTTGAAATAGGTTATAAAAGAAATAAACCATAATCTCTACAAGACGCACATTTTGCAATGGCATATGTCAATACCATCATCCCTTTCAGGAATGGGTGAAACGCACATCGAATCGAGCTCCTGGGCCCAGCGATCAGTGGTGGTCCAAGCATCAGCGTGAATGTAGCTGCACCTTTGTAAAGATGAGCGAGCCTCAGAAATCTAAGAAGCCATCGAAAGCATTCAAAGATCAAGGATTACCGCGGCAAAAGACATACGTAATTATTTTAAAAAGCCACAGCTGCCAAAGGAATTGGTGCCAAATTCAATGCCAACTGGCAATGTGGTAAGCAACTTTCCGCCTACATCATATCCTGGTATATCCAACAATCCGCTTGAGGGACTGCAGAGTAACAAGAATAAGAAAAAGAAACCCAACGAGCACAACCGTATAGTTGGCCTTAAAGATTTGACCGGTGATGATAGCGACAGGATAAGGATCAACCTAATCCAAAAGCCGATGAAATGCAGGGTCAAGGCTATAGCCTAACAAATGGCAAAGGAAGTTCTTCTTTGCACGACATTTCGGATGCTACAAAACGTAAAAATGTGCGTGACAAAACGTTTTGGAAATAATAATGAAAATATTAATGACTCAAAGGAAGAGCCGAAAAATCAAGATCATTCCAAAAAGCGTCGTCGCGATTCCACCGAAGATACCTCAATGATCGCTTGGGAGACATTGGATGATGACATAATGTTTGCAAAGGTGGATGTACCATGAATAACTATATTTGATAGTGAGTCGGATGACGACACCCCACAACGACAATCAACAGCCACGAGAACTCCAGCAGCCAGTCAACCAAGCAGCAAAGAGCTTACAATTCTTATTGATCAAAGAGCTCGGAACACGACGCGGCGAAAGAAGTGAAAAAGTTGGGATTGTTTCGGCAGGTTTATTGAAAACTTAAATTATTATATTTAACATATTTCAATCTATATCTAAGGTTGCAACTAGGGATATTGGTTTAGGCGCTGCATTTGATAACTGCTTCTTATCATATGCAGCTGGTACGAAGAACTCCGTATCTGCGGACTCAATTTACTAAGTCTATGAAATATTAATCGTGAGATCATGGAGGATGAATCGAATTATGATTGAGATGTGAATTGGAGGAACAGCCTCAAGTGCGCTCAGATGAAGAGTTCTATGAGAAGTATCGAAACAAGAATCTGCCTATATATGCGCAGAGCGAAGAAATAGTGACGGCCATCAGAGATAATCCCGTAGTAATATTAAAAGGAGACCCTGGTTGTTTTTACAATGAGTAAGAAATCCAAGAACGAATGAAAAACAAATCATGGAGGATGAATCGAATTATGATTGAGATGTGAATTGGAGGAACAGCCTCAAGTGCGCTCAGATGAAGAGTTCTATGAGAAGTATCGATTCGATTTAAATCGAAACAAGAATCTGCCTATATATGCGCAGAGCGAAGAAATAGTGACGGCCATCAGAGATAATCCCGTAGTAATATTAAAAGGAGACCCTGGTTGTTTTTACAATGAGTAAGAAATCCAAGAACGAATGAAAAACAAATCATGGAGGATGAATCGAATTATGATTGAGATGTGAATTGGAGGAACAGCCTCAAGTGCGCTCAGATGAAGAGTTCTATGAGAAGTATCGAAACAAGAATCTGCCTATATATGCGCAGAGCGAAGAAATAGTGACGGCAATCAGAGATAATCACGTAGTTATATTAAAAGGAGACCCTGGTTGTTTTTACAAAGAGTAAGAAATACAAGAAGAACAAGAAAAAAAATCCAAGAACGAATGAAAAACAAATCATGGAGGATGAATCGAATTATGATTGAGATGTGAATTGGAGGAACAGCCTCAAGTGCGCTCAGATGAAGAGTTCTATGAGAAGTATCGATTCGATTTAAATCGAAACAAGAATCTGCCTATATATGCGCAGAGCGAAGAAATAGTGACGGCCATCAGAGATAATCCCGTAGTAATATTAAAAGGAGACCCTGGTTGTTTTTACAATGAGTAAGAAATCCAAGAACGAATGAAAAACAAATCATGGAGGATGAATCGAATTATGATTGAGATGTGAATTGGAGGAACACCCTCAAGTGCGCTCAGATGAAGAGTTCTATGAGAAGTATCGAAACAAGAATCTGCCTATATATGCGCAGAGCGAAGAAATAGTGACGGCCATCAGAGATAATCCCGTAGTAATATTAAAAGGAGACCCTGGTTGTTTTTACAATGAGTAAGAAATCCAAGAAGAACAAGAAAAAAAAATCCAAGCGTAAAAAAAAACGAAAAGAGCGAATGAAAAACAAATTTCAAAAATGCCATGGAAAAGCCATTGAAATATAAAACAAAAAAGAGCAAAAAAACGAAAGAGAAACCGATCATGGAGGATGAATGAGATGTGAATTGAGGAACAGCCTCAAGTGCGCTCAGATGAAGAGTTCTATGAGAAGTATCGATTCGATTTAAACCGAAACAAGAATCTGCCTATATATGCGCAGAGCGAGGAAATAGTGACGGCCATCAGAGATAATCCCGTAGTAATATTAAAAGAAGACCCTGGTTTTTACAATGAGTAAGAAATCCAAGA
Source organism: Drosophila neotestacea (assembly GCA_035044365.1). NCBI lineage: Eukaryota > Metazoa > Arthropoda > Insecta > Diptera > Drosophilidae > Drosophila > Drosophila neotestacea. The sequence goes on from JAWNMD010000044.1 coordinate 235,091, forward strand.
AGAACAAGAAAAAAAATCCAAGCGTAAAAAAAACGAAAAAAACGAATGAAAAACAAATTTCAAAAATGCCATGGATTGCCATCATTGAAATATAAAACAAAAAAAAAACAAAAAAACGAAAGAGAAACCAAAAAAAACCAGGAGAAACACGCCGGGCACCGTTGAAATTTGCCCGACAAAATCTTTGCGTAAACAAAAAGGTTATTATACCAAGTCTTTGCTTAAACCGTTTGGGAACTCTATTTTGACAATGTATAAAAAACAGCTCATACAAGTATGCAACATTATATTTGCTCCTGTCAGATTGTAAATGTACATTATTATTAGTCCTTTGTTATTTTCATACTGTTGTTTATCATCTACTTAATTGTTCTATTTTGCCAGTTTTTCGGAATTCTTAGATTTTAAGCTTATTAGCTTAACTATTAGTGCTTGTCCGAACCGGTACTACATGGGGAAAGCCTAACCGTCGAACACATTCTGGACACACGCCAAGAACTAGAGAGCATGAGGGTTTTTCTGTTTGGTTCCCAGCTCCCCTCAAATCTTTTACAAACTTCTTCAATTGATAACATCATAGAAATCGACAATCTAATAACTACAAGCCAACCTCAATATATGATCTGTGTCAAGACAGTACTTCGAGTCGAAGGCCCCAGCAGCCAGTGCTCGTTTAGTTATAATTATTTTAAGTATTTAATACTAGATTTTATATGATAAAATAAAAAAAAAAACGGTCCGTCTGATGGCACTCTTTAGAAGTTTTGTGAAATCTTTATAAGGAAGCAGATTTTCAAAAGTAAAACAACTCACGACAAATTCACAAAATGAGAGAAGTTGACTAAGTTGACTTATCAAATTTATATAGGTTTTAAATAAGTAGCTGGTGGGACTTCTGATTTTGTTGTTCGATTTTACACATATGTATATGCTTTAATTTTGAAATCTCAAAATTTGAAAATTAACTTTCGTCAAGTGATGTAAAAATTATTATTAACTCTACCCTTTCAGAGGGTATTATAATTTTGTCACGAATTTGTAACGCATTGAAGGAGGCGTGTCAGACCCCATAAAGTATATATATTCTTGATCAGGATGACGAGCTGAGTCGATATAGCCATGTCCGTCGGTCTGTTTGTCTGTTTCTATGCAAACTAGTGTATCAGTTTTAAAGCTATCTTAATGAAACTTAGTACAGGTCCGTTTTTTCTGCTGCACGCAGTACATTTGTCGGATTCGTCTGGATCGGATCACTATAGCATATAGCTGCAATAGGAACAATCGGTTCGAAATCAACATTAAGTATGAAAAACTTATTTTTTTCTTTAGATACCTGAAATATACTTCTAAATTATGCATATTTAATGTCCCACGTCTGCAAGGGTATCCAAAGTTTTGCGCTACATTTTTATATCTTATCAATCCTATCAATGACATTCCATCTTTTTTAAACACAACAAAACAAGCAATTGGCTAGGTACTCAGGGATTAAAGTTTTTTTTTTTTAAGAATCTTTAAGAATTCTCTTGACAATTAAATTGTTTGGAAAGTATCAAATTTGTGTAATCAAGCTCTGGTGAGTTAAAGCTGCAATTGGTCTCCTACTGCTGCCAAGTAGACAGTTGGCCGGAAGGCAGGACATGCACAGCTGCACACCTGCAAGGACGGACGAAGTTATAAACGGACACGGAGAAATGTCGACAGAAGGACATACGAGTACACATACCTAGTACATTTGAATGGGCGCATTCCTCTCAATTTTTGTGAATTGAAATTTTTGAAATTTCCCGTCAGTCTGCAAACGGCCAGACACATTGGAATGCCGTTAATTGTTGTTGCCAGACGACATTGCCATGAACTTGCGAAGGGAGGAAGAGTAACTGACCATCCCCTCGCTCCAAACTTCTCCGGGCGTCATTATTTACTGAGTTTACAGATTTCAAATTTTAGATCTTGATTTCTATTTGTGTACCTCACACCCATTAAAAATTTCACGAAAATAACATTTATGAAGGAAGTATGCTGTTCTGACTAAAGTTAAAACTATGTATTTTACAAACGCAAAATGTTAAGTCTAAAGCAATATCTGTTACGATGAATAGGGCCTTAAATAAACAAATAAAAAATTAAATAATTAAAATAAAAGCATAGATTGTATAATTATTTTTATTTTGGTCTGAATTATAAGAATCCGAAATAGACTTTATTTATGATTATATAAAAATTCAATAAATAAACATATCGATATGAAGGAAAGTTCTTATAAGTCATTAGTTAATCAATTTATATGTAATAATAGCAAAATTAGAGCTAGATTTGATTTTAAAATAAATGTTTTGGTATAACTGTTATCTAGGAATTCCATATATGTACATTCAAGTTACATCATAACTGATATTTTGTATTTTTAAATATAAATTATGAAATAGTTGAAACTTTTTTGTATTTTTAAGTACGACCTATGAAATAAGTACAAATAAAAGTTTTTTCGTAACCATTAAAGAATAAGAATAAAAATAAGAAGTTAGTTGTTAGTTCATAATTTATATTTTATAAATTAAGTGTATCTTCGAGTCGAATACTCCTTAAATAGTAATTTTGTCACTTTTTAATTGACGAAATTGTAACCGCCTTTGCTGCATAACAGTAAGCCTTTAACAGTCTAGCAGTGCATTCATTTGTATTCTGTTACGTTGAAGCTGGTCCAGCTGTTGGTTAACAGCACACTGTTAACACAAACAACTGTTGAGCAAGCCATGAGAGCGACGGCGCTTACGCTCTCTCCCATTCTCTCGCTCTCACATGGCTTGTGTTGTGCAAAAAATAAGAAAACAAAAACAAAAAAAGGTTGTACAACGACAACAAAAGCATAGAACGCAACTTACAACAACAACAAGAGCAGCGCGCGTGACAGCTGCGACGCCGACAGAGCTGCCACTGCTATTCCGTCGTGTTGTGTACTCTCTTTCTTATTGGGAAAGAGCAGTTTTTCACCAGCCGTCAAGTTGTGTCCGTGTCGCGGTCGCTTCGTTCACTGTTTGTTGTTGTCATCCATCGACTATTTGTTATTAAAAATTATTATTGTTATTATCCAACAGATATAATAGTATGTATATATTTTATACATCGTTTGTGTTTTTTGTTCTTGTGGTGCTCTGTGAAATTCCAGCTTGAATGTAATGAACAGCACACGTCGTCTCCCTCCAGCAGCAGCAGCAACAACAAGTGCAAGACGAGGGCGCAGCAGCAGAGCAGCATCAAAAGCAACAACAACAATAAAAATAACAACAACAACAGCTACATTAACAGCTGTTTGCCAGTTGACAAAATCTAAAATTAATGTTAAGGCAGTCAACAAATTTACAACAATGCGCTTATTGTGAAAATACTTGTCAGCAGCCTGAAACAACAACAACAGCACTTGCACTTGTATTTTTTGTATTTGTTTTTGGGAGAGAAGAGACGCCACCACCCAACCGCAATAACAACAAAAACAACAACAGCCATAACTGTAACAGTAGCAGCAACAGCAGCAGCGGCAACAAAAAGTGTTTTCAAGTTACTGTTTTTTTTGTGTGTTTTATTTTATTTTTGTGTGTTTTTCTTATTGTTTTTGTTGTTGTTTGCCTGCGCAGTCTGGCGCTCTCACGTGTTTGCGCCGACTGCGACGCCAGCCGCGACGCGAGGCGACGCCGTTTGATAAATATGCAAAGAAATTCCCATGCGGCCGTTTAGTACATTTTCTACATTATATTTTGTGTATGCCGCCTACTGTTACATATTTCCACAGTTACTACGGTAACTTCCTCTACTGCTAACAGTACAAATACTCCTGCTGCTACTGTTTATGTGAATTGTGGATATGTAGCAGCTTTACTGGGTTATCCCATTTATTTGGACTCTGCTGCCGGTGTCTCTGTCGACGTTAGCTGTGATAAGCGCAGCGCTGCTCAATTTGAAGCTCCAAAGAGAGAGGTGAGTAATTCTCTGATGATATACAATACGATAAGGCTTCTTGATCGATTTGTTTCAAAGGGCGAATTGAGGCAGTAAGGAATTCAATAAAAATAAGAAAATACAGAGGTGGCAAAAAGTATTTACACAAATATAAATACTTTTGGCCACCTCTGTGTATTATTATTTTTTAGTCAATTTTTAAATATTTTGACAAGGCTGAAGACATCTAAAATTTAATTCGGTGGCTTTAGGCTTTGAGCAAGATTTAGGCTCGGTTCGCGAACCGGTTTCTAGTACCTCTGAACCCAAGGTTTTTGGTTCAGTGAAATTTATTTTAATTTACTCTGAAATTAGTTCGAAAAAATAAATTGTCTAAAAGTTCTGCGTCATTCGAATTGAGAGATTTGGAAATCAGCTTCCGCCCAAAATCTCTAGAGATTTCTGTTTTATTATCTGAAAATAACATTACTTTTTATTTTTTGCTCTAAATTCCCTAATGACGTGTAACATAATTACGCTGAGTGTTAAATGTCCAAAAATGAGTCAACATTCAGTTCATGTGAATCTCCTATGTCTTTAGCTGATTTGAGAAATAAAATTTCTCGAAACAGTGTTACGTTTTGGCATGTAAAGTCAAAAACTATTATTTAAAAAAAAAATTACAAAATACTTAAGCTTTGGATAAATTAGCTATCATATACTAGGACATTATTAGATATATTTTAGAAAAATAATTTTGACTAGTTTGTAATGAAATCTATAGAAAATATCTCTTCTGTTTATATCTTATTTATAATAAATTGAATATGTTTTTTAAAAATTAAACTTGGGCATTTCAGATCATTAATTTACAGAAAAAAGATTTGCACAACGAATTGTCCAAACGTTAAGAATACTTTTCACTAGTTTTAGTCCAAAATTTCGTATTAAATTGGGTGAAACTTTTTCTTAACTGGATAAAAGATGATTAAAGTTTTAAAATTTTCTGGTGTGAAGCAGATTAGAATTGGGAGCTAGATGGATGTCATGGTCATATTTTGTAGAGTGCCTTCAGTTGAGAACAGCTGCTATTTGTCCTGGTTGCATTTTGCAATATCCTCTCATCGCTCTCCATGCAACACACTCCCACACCCACGAGACTTTGGTGCAGTGGACAGTGCCATCAATAAGTATGTCAACCGAGTCAACAGCATTGGCACAGGAGTTGGACACTGGTGGTTGGTGGGAGAATGGACTTGCAGCATTTGTCGTCGATGTCGTCGCTCATTTGGCCAAAAACCGAAAGCAAGTTGCGACATAAGAACACAAAAAAAAAACAACCAAAAAATATAAGAAAAGAAGGAAAATAGAAAAATCTAGTGAAACGAAAGACAAATCAAGAGAAAAGGCATTCAACGAGGCGGGGCAGACATGTCGGGATGTCGTGGCCCAACATAGCACAATATACCAAACAATTCCATTGATTTTTCTTGTGGGAATACGAATGTAAGTGCGACTAGTTGTTGTTGCAGCCAAAGGAACAGGCCATAGAAAATAGACATAGACATAGACACAATACACCCTATACTCCCCTATTCCCTGCCCCATTTTTCTCATCCAACTGTGCACCCTTCTGCGGCTGCTTGTTCGCGTCGTTGAACTTTTTGCAACATGCTTCCTCTGGCGTTCTCCTGAGTAGCTACGACTAGTCGTATGTATTTTCTGGTAATATATTGTAGTCAAGGGTATATTAGACCTATGCAAAGTATGTAACAGGCGGAGGGACGCGTGACAGACCCCATAAAGTGTATATTTTTGATCATCTTGTCTGTCGGTCCGCATGAACAAAGGGACGGAAAAGCTAAATCTTGTATGTAGACTCCTTATATGTATGTATGTATGTATGTATGTATGTATGTAAATGCAGGTAGAATAAGTATAATTTTCCCATTTGCCAGTTAATTGAAAGAAATAAAAATAATTACCAGATCGTCAAAATCAAAAGTTTTATCATAACTTCTAGGGCTAAAAAAGATAATCAATAAAATGAACGATCTGGGCGCAGAGTATTCTGTAGTCGAGCACTCTCGACTTAAGCTTTCCTACTTGTTTTATTTTGTGCCTTTTACCTTTTACTTCCTTACTAGCCCGTTTCTTCTGCCCCTTCTCTTGATCTTGGCTTCCAAACGGAATTTATGTTAATTTGGTGCTACATTCCTGGAACCATATCCTTTGTCTTATTTGTTTAGCAATGACTTTGTTTTGGTTTTGCTTTCCTTGCTGAAATGCTCTATTCTTTCCTTTATTTACATTTTCTTTTAGGCAAGGTAACGGTTACCGTTAACTCCTATCGCCCCTTACCATTAATTCTTGCATTGACTCGTCCCAAGTTTTTCCATTGAGATATTTCAGTTGAAATCGGGCGTTTTTGTCCAAAGCTCCGCATAACTATTCAATGGAATTTTCTGTGGGGGGGGGGGGGTAAATTTGTAGTATCACATTGACCTCACATCATTTATCTAGGGGGGGGGGCTTTGTAATGTAAACAAGTCTCCCTTTCCATTGTCAATCGATTTGATTGCCCATTGAGCAATTAACTATGGTCAGAGCTCAAGCGCAGTGATTTTTAAAAGTGCATTTTCTGCATTAGCGACGGGAAATTTTTTGTTAGGTTGTGGGAAATTCACCTGCTCCACCTTAGACCTCAGACTGTGGGACCTTTGACCTTTATTTCCCCCCTTTGACTCGTTGTCATTTACATTTTACTGTTTTTGTACTATTCTTTGATATTCAAATTCTCAATTCTCAACGCTGTCGTCCTCCTCCTTCTTTTTTCCCTTGGAAAGGCATTTCAACACTTTGCGAGCTTTCGCCAATTGGAAATTTGTACTGTCTAATTGATTTTCGTTTTGTTTTTCGCCTTTACACTTAAGTTTTCTCGCAGTTTTTATACATTTTCTTTATTTTTTGTTTGCAACTTACTTGTGTTTTTTTTCCCATCAATTTGGGTCAACTTGAGGGTTAATTAAACAGTTGTTGCAACTAAAACTTCCCAAGGTAAGATACAACTCTGGTATACTTTAAAAACATTAATATTAAATCTTATGATTTTGTAGCAAAACTTTAAGGCTAGAAATAGAAGCTTAATATCAAGAATCAAAGTTAGAAGCTTTTGCATTTTTAATGCCTATATTCAATCGGATTATTCGGTCACATGCAAAGAAAGTTGCCTTATAAAAGCTTTTTAAAGTAAAGCCCAAGTGCAAGGAGCTTTGATGAATGTAAGCTCAGTTTATGTTCAATAAATGTCCTTTAATGTACCCAAACTCTTGTAGAGTTCAATTCAAGACTTAAGCTCCAAATAAGCTGCTTAATATTGAGTAAAGATTCGATTGCAAACACATTTGTTATTCCCTTCATATATATATTTTTGTGATACGAAAAGTACCAGAAATGGAAGTAGTTGAATCTGGTAATAATGCAGTTGTGGATTGTGCAGATTGCATCAGTTAGTTGCACCATCTGATTGTAATACTTTTGTGTCATTTGTGGCATCAGCTGGCGGTGCAAAATGCAAGTCTCAAATAGCAATTCCATGAACTGTACACGCACACAACATAAACATAACTTTGCCACAAAATACACACACACACACACACACATAGACGCAAGAACATTTTTATTTTCGTTTCTGGTGCAGTTTTGGTCCGAGCCATCAACATATGGCCAAACAAGCTGGCCAAGAAAAAACAGCAGAAAATACACACAGAAAAAATGTTAAAAAAAACGTAGAAAAAATTTGAGGAGGAAACTTTAATAAAAACATGTCAAGAGCACTTTTCGTTGAAGTAACTGCAGCAGAGCAATATACTAGAAAACCTACAGTCGAGTGAACTCGACTTTAAGAAGCCCTGCACTTTTGTGTGTATTATCTAGATATAACATTTTCACTGTACTTACATGTGTGTCAAAGCTATGTCTTTAAAACTTACCTGACATTTTTGGATTTGTAGGATCTTAATGGGGCGTGGAAAAATGTTATAATAATATTGATCTGCCTAGGACATACAAGATTTTACATACCAAACTTGATAGCTCTAGCTCTTACAGCTTTTGAGACCTTGGTGTTCACAGCGACTGGGTTGTTGATGCTGTTTAGGGATAAACGGTTTCTCAAGTAATTGTTTTGTATATACATATGTATAGATAAAAAATCACTTATTTTAACTATGTATAATTAAATCTCTTAAAACAGCTTTATAAATAACCATAGTCATTTGCTTCTTGCTATCAGGTAGCAAGTGTTTGTAATGTTTGTTGTTGTTGATGTTGTGTCATATCAATAGAACTATAAATGAGTCCTTAAGTCAGCTAAACATTTAAAATTTTTAAACTATTTTCAAGGTCGCTAAACCAACAAAAACACCATTTAATTTAAAATCTGACGCACTAAAATAGAATCTTTTTAACATGGTGAAATAAATAAAATATGACTAGAAATAAAAAAATGGTGTAGTTTTTATTTCTTATAAATAAATTGTATTACATATATGACTCAAGGTCTATTTATAGTATCGATATAATAAAATATGTGTTTAGTAATTGCAAAATAGAAACAATTCCTAAACTAACTGTATGCCGACATACCTATAAGAACTTAGTTGTTTTTTAGAACAGGGTCTAATAAATACTGGAGACGCCCACGCCAACGACTCCAACGATGTCTGCAACGTCACCCTCTCCCACACCCAATACCCCATTTGCCACACTCTGCTTGTTTGTTGTTGTTGTTTTGGACTTGACCAAGTTTATTGCTAGCCTGCCATATGCAATTGCCGTAGATTATTTTGGTGCTGGCAAAACGGCGACATGGCAAAGGCGTCAACGAATCTTGCTGCACAGATTTGACACCCACTGCAATCAGACCAAAAATATAAAGCTCGTGAATGTTCTTCCCCTTCCTAACACCTCTAAACTATGCTATACTATACTATATATGTATGTGTATATTCTCCTCTATATTTCCACACCTGAATCCGCGTTTGCCTTTGGCTGCAGTATGTGCTACGTGATGTTGCACGACTTGCCCAATTTTGGACACAAGCCGACACTTGAAGACGCTGCGACACACGACATGCGTTGTCAAGTGTGGCACATAAGTGGGCCAAGTGTGGCAACTGAAGAGACTCCAACTGTTGCAAGCCCCAAAACGGAATGGACCTCTTCTATGCAAATTCAGTTGCATTTTAGTGTCAAGTGCGCGGAATGACTGAAGGTAATTGGGCTAACTAAATGCAAATGATTTGAGTTTTCAGTTTTTTTCCTCACACACAGACACAAAAGACAAGAGGGTCAATCAGAACTACTTTGGGAAATCTAAATTTTTAAGAACTAGTTATGTACTTTCCTGCTTATGCAATCTGGTCACTGCTGGAAGCTCTACAATTTAGATTTCCACAATTTCTTGGAATTTGAACCCTTACTAAAACAATATTTCGACATGCGTCTATTTTAAAGGTGCTTTAAGGATCTGTTTCACGTTTTTATACCCTGAGCGGCTATAATAAACATAAACTAAACAGATTTTGTGTTGCTATACAATAATATCGATTATTTATAACAGTAATTTATCGTTGAAATATCATTTGTTTTTAAACTAAATTAGATTCTTTGGAAAGCTTTCATGGCTTTCTTGAAATTCTTTTTCAATTTGTACTTGTACTTTAACTGTACGTTTAAAATGGAGAGAGTTCTTTCCAACAATTATTCTAAAAAATCTGTCTTATTTATATTGAATTTTGCACTGCTAAAAATTGAGTGAAATACTTGAGATTTCTACAATGTTTCCAAATTTAAGCTCTATATATACTTATATTTCGGTACACGATTATTTTAAAGTTAGATGTTTTAAGGACTTGTTTCCCATTTTCAAAAATACATTTAAGCATTGTTCTATTCAATTTTCTAAAAAAAAAATGTAATAATCTTAAATAAATTTCGTTAATATGAAATTTCGTTGCATTATGTCAAAAACTGTAATTATTTATTTAGTTATAGAAAACCCGAAAATTTCTTTTGAGACATTGTTTTCTTTGATACGATGAACTCTTTGGTAAAAAAAACATTTTCTTTTTAAGAATAAATTCGAGGATCTCTTTAGTCTCATCCCTATTTTCAGGACGGCACATTTGTGTGTGAAAAACTTTGAAATTATTTGAAATATGTACATTTTATATTTCGAGTTTATTTTTATTGGCTCACAGCTCATTTTAATTTTCTATAATTTAAAATACTGGTTTTGGTTTATTCGTAAATTAATCACGTTCACTTTCATTCAATTATAATTAGTTTTCAATGATCAATAATTATTTATATTTTCTTTGAGTCCTTATTTGAATTATAAACCCCTTGTTATGACTTTGAGTATTGGCTACAATTCCTTTAATTTCAAGTTCATTTTAGTACGATTAATCATTTCAGATAAATTAATTATTAATTTAAAGCATCGTTTTATTTTTGGTTTAACTTTTTATCTGTTGACCTTTGATTTCCAATTAAAAAAGTAAATCACAAGCATTCTTGTTTAATACCAAAGACAAACTTTAAAACGTATAACCTCTGTGTGTACAAGTCCACAGTGCACGAAATGCGTAACTAATGGATGGATGGCTCTGCAGACCTTAGAATATATTTATATATTCTTAATCAAGATCCGGTTTCCGCCTGTCTGTAAGTTTCTATGCAAACTTATCTCTCAGTTTTTATGCTATCTTGATAAATCTAGGTTTAGCTCATTATTTTTGCTGCCGTAGTAAATATATCGGAACTGGCTGGATCGGAACACTAAAACGACATTCCATATTTAAATCGCTAAAGTTTTGTTAAGTTTTAAGGCTGAGATCCGGTAGGATTGGAAACTGTACACTTAATTCTAGCTTTGTGTCACTTTTGGCATAATTTTAAAAAAAAAATTTCTACAAAACAAAACTTCTCAACTTTTTAGAATCGTCTTTTCAGTTTCGAAATAAGAAAAAAAAGTTAAGCTTTTTGTAAAAAAAAAATCATCATTTACTGCATTGTGCAAAGGTTACGTGACTTACCTCTTATAGATTAACTTTTATTTGCACTTGTCACCTATTGGCTATTTCGTTTGAATGAGTAGTTCGGATTCATTTCGATTCACTTACCACTCATTCATTCGGTTCGTGCATCGCCATTCAAATCGCCATTCACCTAAACGAAGTGGTTTGTTAACTGCCCAATGACTCCTTGGAGCGTATAACTGCGATTGCCTCATACAGCTCCCTCGCATTCCTTCCTTTTTCACTCTTGTTGCTCCTCTTTAGATCGTCTGTCGACATGGGGCCCGAAAAACTCTTGTACATTTAATTAATTATTTATACAAGAAAAGGTAAACGTGCCAACGTCGTTCTATGCCCGAAACACACGCAAGAAACAACCAAAGCTACAACCAAATGTTGCAAAGGGCTGACACGAGAAAGAGTGGCAGAGTGTGAGTGGAGAGGGGCAAAGGGGCAAAGGGGCAAAGGGGCAGGTTGGCTAAAAGAAATGCCCCGTAACTGTAACCGTAACCGTGGCAAACATTTTACGGATACATCGTCGACGTCGTTTTTTGCATAATTGATTAAATGACTGGCTATATAACGAGCAACGGCGCTCAAAATTGTTTGCTACACTAGCTAGCTTGCCACATGCCCCTCACACACAAACACACACACAAAACACACACACACACACCCACATGACTCCTTGCAGCAGCCCTAAAATGAGAATTTACGATGGAGAAGAATCAAGCATGGAACCTATGTCAGACCTCTCTATAACTACATATGTGTGTGTGTGGGTGTGTGTGTGGATGTGTGTGTGCGAGATGTATGTGTGTAACTTGCATGTTAGTTATAGCGTCTGGCAAGTGTTGTGATTATTGGCTAAATGAAAAATGCAAAGAACGGCAAAATGGCAATTGGCAAATTCATGTCTGACTTTTGCCATTTAACATCAAACAGGGTAAAAAAAGGGGATCCCCTTCCGCTTTTCCCCCTCCATCTTTGACCTTGACATTGAAGACAAGCTGGAACTAAGCACACACAACACATTGAGTCCTTCCCGGAGAAAATAACGTAAGCGGCAATATACAATTTTTTAAAGTCCAATTTTCTTTTTATTTTATTTTAAAGGAACACTCTTTGAATCTTGAATTTCAGTATATTTTAGGTATCATTTAAATAAAAGAATACATTTTGAATACATAAGATGTATGTATGTAAATGCGATAAGCATTTAAAGACATACATACATACTAGTTTGAAGAAAAATGTATTGCATACTTAAGAGCGTGTTTTATTAGGACTGTCTCAAAAAGAGAAATCACAAACGATCATAATATTTTCAATTAAGAAATATATATCTGTAAAACTATTGATATAACCTTAATAAGCATTCACAGCTTTAAAAGTTAATCAGCATCTTCAAAAAATATTAAACTTTAAAAAAGGGTTGTTAAAAAAATAAATATCAAAAGTCGGCCTGTAAAAAATAGTTGGAAAGCTAAACTTTAAAGTTTAAAAACAACACTTCATCATGGTAAAAGTTCGAGGAAAATGCTTTATTTTGTTACCAAGTGTAATAAAAGCATTTCGGAACTTTTATAAATATAAGTATTACCATAAAAAGCTATTTTTTAATTAGTAGAATTCTCTCCATGTATTCTGATAATCTTTTTTATTTCTTAAAGAAATTTATATAACTCAGCTTCAGCTACAATATTAACTTTTTTATAAAAATAAAAGCATTATATTTAATAAAATGACGTATTTATATATAAGCGGAAAACTCTAAACCTTTCATAATATTAAATTTAAAAGCACAAAAGTTTTGCAAGAAAAAGTATCTAAAGCTAACTAATTTGTTTAAATTATATTATTGTTTGTCTGTATTCACTTGAAATCATGCCTTCTACATTCAGTGAACATTTTATTTATTTATATAATTTTTTTATTATAGATTTTGTGTATTTATTTAAAATGTATAGAATTAAACCTTGAACATTCTATAAAAATTGCGATAGTTGTGTTGAATTTTTTAACATTTGTTCTTATGCATAAAAAGTTTGTTTGTGTTAATTTCGTTTGGTGCTTGAACTTTGAACTTTTGGCTTGCATTGCAGCAAGTCCCTGTGGCTCCACATTGCCTACGAGGGTCCAAAATAAACTTACACACACATATGTATGTACATTACGACTGTGTGTTGTTATTGAATGACAAACACCAAACACTCTGATGACGTTCACCCTTTTTTTCTTTCCCACCAAATACACACACGCACACACACAACACAACCACATGCTTAACCCTTCTGTGAGCCAAAGGGTTACATTTTGACTTTGCGCATGAAAATCGCTAGTTGTATATATCAGGCTGATACTCTTTTAATTATCAATTCTTTAGAGTCTTGTAAATTTGAAAGAAAATCAAGTAATAGGGTTCAATTTTATAAATCAAACATATATTTTATATAACAATTAAATAATTATATCTTGAAGACATGCATAATAATCTGTAACTTATCAAGTAAAGAGATTGTAAGTTAACGTGAGCGATTTTATATAACGGTCATTCAACTGCACCTGTAATATTTTATGTTACCTGTACAGCTTTTTCAATATAATTAAAACTTACTTTTAATTAAAATTTAAATAATAGATTTGTTAGCTAGTTTGTTCGAAATTTCAAACATTCTGATGTATATTTTCTGATATTCAAGTTCGCAGTAGTGGACAAAAAATGGATTAATTAATTTTTGAGATATGTTAAATAACTTATTCGCTCATATAAGGGTTAAAGTCATGTTCGAGTATATGCTAATGGCTGTATTCGTGTACAAGTGTGTGTGTAAGTGAGTGAGCTGGTGTGTCAAGTGGCAAAGCGAGTGCATTTTCTTGTCAGCGCTGACATTTTCTGCACTTCGGCCTTGTTTTCCTTTTTTCTTTTTTTCTTTTGCCCCATAAGCAATGTCTTGTCTACTGCTTCTTCTTTATCTTCCTCTTATACTTGTGACTCTTTTGCTTTTGTTTTGGTGTTGTCATTGCTCGTTTAATGAGCATTTTCCATTTTCATTTTCTTGTTTTTTTTCTCCTTTTTATGGTCTTGACAAAAACCAGAAATTATGATTATGATTGCTCCACATTTTTACTTTATTCACATTTTCTTAAAATTTCTACATTTTATTTTGAATACACTTAAGAGGAATCCACTTTTAATCGTTGAATGCTTAGAAAATGTAATATATTAATTATAAAACTATTTTAAATTTCAGATTTTTGTAAAAAAAAAATGTTTGCCAGAAATTTTAGTTGCGATTAACCTTGGTAGATTTAAAAACATTTTCAAGCTGAGAATCCTCAAGTAAATTCAAATTTTCTTCGAAGAATTATATTGAATTCAAGTTAAGATCAAACACTTTTTTACAAAAGTTACTATCAAGATTCAACACTCGTTGCCAAGCGGTCTTACTTACATCAAGGTCAGGGTCGTTGTCATCGTCATTCAAGTTGTATATTTATGCCCATTTAGCCCCCTTGACTTGGCCAACTTGGTGCTTCCCCACTTGCCTGGCAATTTGGAGTCAAGCCAAGTAAAAATAAAGAATCTTCCAGTGGCGCCATCGCCCATTTTTTGTTTAATCGATGGCGTCAATTGCACTCCACTTGAGCCTCAAGACTTTGGATTTTTTATGGCCCCCCTGTCAATATATATGCATATATTTCAAGATATAAATGTGTATAAGTATGTACATGTGGTTATGCTGTTGTTGGGTGGCGGTAATTTTTATAAACAATGCGATAAACATTTGAATTGACGGCCAAAAATTGCTGATAAATCACTTATGTACATCTCATAATAAGTATTCCGAATATAGGGTATATTAGACATGCGAGTTTGTTCCATTTTTAAGTCGAGGATATAGATGATGTTAACATTTTTTGTTCATTTATAATAGTTATATAGGATTCAATTGTATCTTTTAAAAATTTGTAAAAATGTAAATCACTCTTGTTTATAAATACAACTTTTGTGAAATTTATGTATATCTAAAAACGTGAAATTTTAAATTTAATAACGCTATTTTTTAAAAGAAGAACATATATAATTTGATCAGTTTTGTATATATAGTTATTTGTGATTATTTTGCATTGGGTTTGGCTGTGAAAGGTAGAAACCTTTAATATGAAATTGATGGCCCATTGTTATTGTTTATTTGGTTTATCAACAAATGTTAAAATAACATTTAGTGAACACTTAAGAAAACAAAGAAGATAAACACGAATGAAATTAAATTAAACGAAGTTCTCTTAAAGTAAACAAACAACTTGGGCCACCCTATGACTCTTTTGGCTGTCCAATAAAGGAATTATAATATTAATTAATAATATTAATTAATATTAATAAATTATATAATTTTGCAGTCGCAGACCAAGACTACTTACAAAAGAGCACACTACCTGCAGTAAGCTAAAATAAATATAAATAGCAATAGTAAAAAATACATTAAGGTTATCTTTGGCACGACAAAGATTTCATACCCTTGCAATTACCTATATACAGCTTTCGACTGATGGCAATTGTGTATATGATATGGTAGTTTGATTTGGACAGATTTTATACAACTTCATATAAAAAACATTTTCATATTAAAGATTGATTTCTAATTGATTGTTCCTATGACAGCCATATGATATAGTGATCCAATCCGGCCGGTTCCGACATATGTACATGTGTAATGCGTGCACCAAAAAGACGGAAGAATACAGTCGATATTGAATACTTTCATATATAAGATTCATACTGTTTACGAGATTTCGACACTTAACCATTGGAATAAAATTCTATGCTTTTTAAACTTCTACGCAGAAAAATGTTATAGAAATTATATGTATATTTTCTTAGAAACTTCGACATTTAGATTGTTTCGTAGATTAAACATGCGATTTATCTTCGGAGCTTTGAGGTCGCCAATCCCTATCGGTGAGCTTTTCGTCCAGCCAGCTCTTTTTAATTACGTAATGAGGTTGTTACACATGTCGTGACAAAATTTTAATACCTTTTGCAAGGATATAAACATATAAAACTTACAATAGTTGTTTTTTAGCAAAGGCAGCCATCGAGTCGCCTGCAATTGTTTGTTTGCTGTAAAGCAACAGTCTGTTAAGTGGTAACAGCGGCGCAACAGCGCATTTTAATGTAACTATAACACAACATACTTACGTTTAACAGAAGCAGCGCAGAGAGCAAGCAGCAGAGAGAGAATGAGAGCGTAAACTTAGCGAGTGGGGGAGCAGCGCATACCGTTGCTTGTAATATGCGGCTGTTGTTGTTGTTAATATTGTTGTTGCCTTTGTAAATGAGCATTTGACGTTGACGTTTTGTCTGCTGCAGCGACTGAGACTCCGACTGCAATTGCAGTCAGTCAGTTGGGTAGTTATTGTTGTTGTTTTTGCAGTCCATTGACTTTTTCAGTTTACTCAGTTTCTTTTGCTGCTTGCTAGTTTTGTTGTTGGTTTTGTTGTTGTTGTTGTTACTGTTGATGGCGCTATGCGCAGTTGTCACAGTTGTTGATTGCCGATGTTGTTGGTGCTGCTTGTTATTGTTATTGCCATTATTGTATAGATTTTTTCTCACTTTTGGCCATGTTTACTTGTATTTTATTCATATGCATGCATAAACATGCACCCGTTTTGTTTATTAACGATAAAACTTCAATCTGTGAACTGAACGAAGCTCCAAACACACATATACACAGGTGTACACTATCGAAACTTACCTGGATATGTAAATGCAGACACAAATACATAAAAAAATATGTCTGGCGCTGTGGGAGTTTATAAACTTTTTTAATTTTGTATACCCTGTAAAAATATGGCTTAAATGGAATGTAAGCAGGACTAAAATATGTATATGTATGTATAATAATAGGCAGGGTTCAGAAATAAAATTTATGAGTTTAAAAAATTAAACCTGAAAAACATTATTTAGGTGAATGTAAAATCTTGAAAATACTAATTCGGGATGCAGAATCCTGAAAACAGAATACATTTTTATTTCATAATTTTTCTTTTTTAATTATAATAATTACGGTCCCTGATAAAAGGTACTGGAAACAATATTGAAAGCATTCAGCAGGAAAATAAATCAGTAACAATAGGAAAGTTTTATATTATAAGCCTTTATTTATGGTAGAATTTTTTTTTAAAATCTCTGTTTGTCGTTCGGAAAAACTATCTGTATCAAGTTTCTCACTGTTTGTATTTTATGATAACGATACCATCTGAAATCTAACTGTTTTGATTATTGAAATATTCCTACTTATTCTTCTTTTCTTTCATACTAACCACATACCACAGATTTGTTTATTCGCAGCATTTTTTGGAAACTTAAAAAACAATTTAAGATTTTAAGTAACAAGCTAAGGAGCAGAAATTTTATAGACACATTTTTGTATAGAGTAAATATTATCTAGCTATCCTATGAATTTCATTATATTCAACTTATAAATGCAGTTGCTATTAAGGAGTATCTGTTAGCTTATAGCATATATCATTTGGGAATCTATAGCTGTTTATATTGTTGGTGCATTTTAATTAAGATAACTTCACTTTATGACAATCATACAAAACACAACACACACTCATATTTATGTATGCATATCAGTTGTTGTCTAAAGTTCATTGTGGGCAGTTTATAAATAAATTGAAGTTAAGAAGTGGGCGGGAATTGTTTTGAAAAGTGACTGAACAGCCGCATACATATGATGAGCGATTACTTGAGAGCTATTATAATGCAAGCACGTAACTGTAAATAGTCAAACATGGTATCTTCCCAAAAGGGGAACTCATATACATATATGGCTTCAAAACTAATTTTATTTATATTTAATTTGATATTAGATTTTAATCAAATCATACTACATATTGTTTGCATAATAGTCCAAGTCAACGGTTATTTGAATAAAGCACACACAAAAACAAACACGTCACTTTATTGATAAATTGTTTCTTAAATATATTCCGGTTGAATAACACAAACCGTGATCCTTAAGGGGTCTTCCAGGCATCCTTTTGATTGTAACATTTACCCCCAAAGCGTATAAAATCCATGCCTGATCGACTGAGGTAGACCGTGTATTTAGTCTGTTTGTTGTAGCTTCACTGTTCTTTTCATCTTCTATTGGCCCGACACTGTGATTTCATTGGAGTTTTCTTTGCCCTTGCCACAAATGTTGGATCATTTAAACTCTATTTAATGCTCCCAAACTTTAAGATTATATTTATTTACAAAATTTTATACTTTTAATTATTATTTGTATTTTACACATTATCTATTCTAATTATTATTTAGAGATATACTCCAAGGAATATTTAAAATTTCAACTTAGTTTTAGTCTTCAGTGCACATACATTTATTTCACTGATTCAAATTATATATATCATTGCCCGGTTGGAGCTGTGGTAATAAATAAATACTATGATATGGGAAACGGCTAAACGTAAAGAATACAGTCTAACCAACGAAATTTTGGTACTGTTTTCTTGTGGATAGATCAAAAATTTAGGTTAGGTAAAGCCTTCACCCAGCATGGCATTCTGTCTCTTTCGCGACCTCTCTACTTCTCTGGCTGTCTTTGTCTTGCAACAACTTTAATTGACTTTAATTAAATGCAAGTCGTAAAGTCAAATGTGTGGCACGGCCGCCGCATAGTCGCATTCTCGAGGCCGGGCCTTACAATTTAATTAAAGCGAATGCGAATCATAAATATTGTAATACCAGTGCAGTTATAAAGTAAGCGTGCAAGCTGAGGCAATTGTCAAATGACTGGGCCGAGCACTGACTTTACCTCCAACTTTACCTCCAACTTTACCTACCACTTTAGCTCAGATTTTGATTCTTATGGAAACCCTGCCACAATGAGTAACATAGCCAGGCTCCTGTTTCTCGGTCTTTATTTTCCTTATTACCTCTATCCGACGAGCTGTAAAATTCCTAAACTTTGGAAATAATACTTCCATTGGCTAGATCATTTGTACACTGACATTATTGAATATTGTCTAAATTATTTGTAAGTTTTCTAACAATTGTTTGATTATTTTAGAAGTTGATTTTTTTATACGCGGTTTCAATGAAGAACATTCACACTGCTACTTGGTGTTTAAAAACAATGAGCAAATTAACTGCCAATATTTTTTTAGATGTGCTCTGACTAACATCAAGTGGACGGAGGAAATTATTAACATTTTAGGTAACGTTAACAGATGACAAGTGAGATAAGAAATTTGATCTATATTAGAGATATTTAAGGAACAATCTGATGACAAAAAATAATGCAAAACATTATAATTTGAACATAAAATACGGAAAGGGTCATGTGAAGGGTCAAGTCTCAGAGGAACATAAAATCCGAGGCTCTCGAGGAAAAAGCTTGAGTCAACATGCCCTTTAATGATCTTCAATCTTGTTACCAAGTTTTCAATGAAAAGATAAATGACAATTGTTTTAATACTTTGAAAAGTCCACCACAAGTGTGAAAAATGTTTTATTGGATAATTTTTTTTGGTAAATAAAAACACGAACATTGCCGGGATAATCACAAGAAGTATATTAATTGAAGAATTTTGAGGCAACACTTGTCTCCGCTTTAAGCCGTAAACTGGTCTTAACGAAGGTCGTTCGTGGGGCCCTGTTTTGGGTTACATTTTGACTTTTGGGTTCGAGTTTGGCTTTTGGGTTCGGCTGGGCTGCCTTAGATTTAAGATCTACAACAACAGCGACAACATCAACAGCAACGACAACATGCCTCTTAATTAGCTGCTTATTTTTCTGACACTTTGTTGTTGGCTCATTAGAGGCAACGCTTTTTGTTTGTTTCTTTAAAAGTTTTAAGTATCAACCGGTTTCTATTGTTGTTGCAAGTCAAAAACTGGATATGGCTTTTCTATGAGTTCGCCAAATGTAGTGGATAATGCGATAGAACGTTTAGGATACATTTAGTGAGAGTTCCACTTTGAAATCTAAATCTTTACACCACTTTTAATACAATATAAAGTTTGATTAACAATCTTAAGACTAACTTCATTATGGCTGAAATTTATTTAAAATGGGTTTTCTTGTTGTTATTTTGTTAAATACAAGGCTGCAAACCACCAAAATTTTTGGGGAGGTTCGGCTTGGGGGTTCGAACCATAGGGTAATATAAAGGTTCGGTTCGCTGACCGGTTTATGGAGCCCCTGAACCAAGGTTCGAACCCGAACCCGAGCCTTATTAATTTTTCTTGCTTCCTTTTTGCTGATGGCATATTTCATAAGTTCTTTAAATATGTATGTGTATGTGTCTATTACTTAAACAAAATTCTAAAAGTTAAATGTGAAAATCAAAAACATTTATGCGCAGAATTGATACAAGAATTTTTATTACAACAAGAATTGTTGAAAAATGATCGATTTCTGTGAAAACATCGTTTTTTAGGAAATGTAGACCGAAATGCTTTGTTTATACTCAAAACATTTATATTTAACTTAAAAAATAGTTAAGTCTTCATTTACTATTTATTTTATTTCAAAATGTTTATTTAATAGATTTCTGATCTGCTTTTATTTGATTCAAATTTTTTATTTGTTTTAAATAATTTAAAGCAAAAGTAAAAGACACAGCTTCGTTTAAGTACGTAATATAATAATAATACAGAAAATTGTATGTTGGTTAAAAAAAATGTTCGAACCGAACCCTTTTATTATCAAAGTGCTCCGGTTTGGGTTCGGGCTCGGGTACGGTGCTCGAAACTTTAAAGGGGTTCGGTTTGGGTAGTCCAAAGAACCCGAACCGAACCTGTTCTGCTAATTAATGAGACTGTCTTAATAAGTTAGGAACTTTTAAATATAACAAATTCGATTTTTATAAATTTTCTAATACAAAGAAGGTGAAAAATTCATTTCATACATTTTTCTATTGTAGAACTTGTTTTTGAAACTTTCTGAAAGCTAATAAATATATAAGTGAACTATTTGTGCAAAGTCTTAAATTGAAAATAATAAATTTAAAACTATCCATTACTGACCTAAGAAAGTTTTTCAGCCACTAAAAAACAAGCTAGCGCTATGGGTTTTAGCTCATATTATGTACAGTGTACACTATAGTCGGAATCTGTCGTGAAAATTGCATCTCGATCAGACAATAGAAGGACAGTGTACGTCTGTCTATTTTTTCGTATAAATGAATACAAATTAAAGATAACAAGATCTGGTTTAACGCTAATCCTTGAGTTTTGCAACACATATAATAGAATATACACTATACATTATAGTCCGAATCTGTCCTGAAAATTTAATTCCGGTCGAATAATAAGCTCGGAAGTTATTTAGCGAACAATCTTACGCAGCGTGGAGTAAAAGGGAGAAGAAGAGACGCTGGGGCCCCAACGTACAAATCTTGCGGTGTGTTGGTTTTAATTGCTGTGTCCCATAAGTACAGGGTCTCCCACTGCCGAGCCTGTTCCCCTGTATCTTTGTGAACATTTATTGAAAGTTTCAATTTTAGCCACATTTTACACACTGGATTTTGATAGAAAACTGTCATTTTCCAAACTTCTTTCAGCAGCACTGGCTCTATGTGCATAGTTGTGTTGCATTTCGATGAGCTCAGCGATTGCATTTGCCATGCATAATGCAGTTGGCTATTAAAAACCATAAAGCAACCACAACACAATCATACACATACACACACTAACTCTATATAAATATGTGTATATGTGTGTGTGTTTGTTGCATATATTCACTTGATCCAGCCAGGCCAAGTTGCAGTCTTTTGACTGTCACGTAGGTCATAGAGCCAGGCCCCTCTCTTCATCATCCCTTTTTTGTCCCACGCCTAGCCTTGTTTTGTCTTCTGTCCCAGAAGTGCTTACCAACTATCTAAACAACAACACTAACAACAACATTTACAACAACACCAATAACAACTACAATGACAATCGTTTTACAGCTAAACCACAATGCAGACAGACAACGCACCCGCGCTTTTAAAGTTGATAAAAACCCCTTCCTCCCTTCTCCCCCCCCACTCTTTACTGACAGCCACGCCCACTTCAACTCCCTATGTTTATAGTTTTGTAGGGGGAAGCGTAACCAATTAAAATGCGCGACATCACATGTGCACGAGCATTTATTATACATTTTTCGTTGGAATTGACTGAAAAATGGTAGTTGGTAACTAACAAAGAAAATAAAAACAAAAAAGAACAATAAACCAATATAAACAAAAAGAAATTGATAAAAATAATAGCGCATAAAGTAACAGGCAGTGTTGTCAAAGCAGTTTTTTCTTGCCAAATTTGTCTTTGGGTATATTAAGTTTATTAATAAAATTAGAGTATGTAACAGGCGGAAGGAGGCGTGGCAGACCCCATTAAGTTTCAAGTATTCATGATCATATTACATATATTTTACTGTCGGGCCCTACCGATTGAAAGATATATTTTTGATGTTGCAAGAGAGATATTTTAGAATAATTGTTGCAATGAACTCTCTCCGTTTTAAACGTACAGTTAAAGTACAAGTTCAGAAAAAGTACAAATTGAAAAGGGTTTCACGAAACTACCAAATTTTTCCAAAGAATCTAACTTAGTTAATAAACAATTGATATTTCAACGATAAATAACTGTTAAGAATAATCGATATAATTGTATGGCAACACAAAATCTTTTGAGTTTATGTTAAAAGAGCATCAAAGATAAAAAGGCATATGCTCCTGAAGTCAGCTGAGACTCATAAAAAGCAGCCTAAAAGACTTCAAACAAACTTGAAAGAGAACCTAGACTATACCACTAACAGAGCACCTTATTAGTCAATTCGCCTTGGCCTAAACTCTAGAGTCCAAGAAAAGCTAGGAAGTGACTTAAATGTTTAAAAAAGGTGACTCAAAAAATTTAAAAATAAAACAAAAGGGAAAAACACCAGAAACAATCCAAAAAATAAACTGGGAAAAAGACTGCATCGAAAATATCGTTGCAAGTTTTTTTGTTGTAGAAAAATAAATAAAACGATTATATTAAATAGTCTATAAAAAATGGCTGACCTGCTACAAATAACCGATGGGATAATGAATGAGTATCTCAAGCAGTGTTGACAGATTAGCTTATTTCAGGTTAGATCTAGCATATTTAAAAATGGAACAGCTTGTAAAATTTGCAAATAGCTTATAGCCTAAAAACAAGCATATTTAAAAGTTCATATAGCCTATTCTCGCAATAAATGTATTCGTGACGTCAACGAAAAATATTATAAGTTTAAAATTTTAACGGCATACAAACATCGGAGCTTGGTCTTTTTTGCTAATTGTTACGTGAACTTTATTCGCATGATCGTGAAACTGTTTTCTAATCCATGGTTTCATCGCCGTGTGCTATATGTTATCGCCGATATCTTCAATTTGCAATTCGGAAAAGATAGAAAAGCTTGCAAATATCGCAAAAACAACTTAGAAGCAATTATTCTGCGATGCTTGGATGAAAAGTAGCTATTTAAAAGCTTACAGCAAATTGTTCGATTTGAGACAAAAAAATCTTACATTTGTAGCCTCATTCAAACACATGTATGTTAAATATTTAAGTGAGTAGGAAAACGATGACATCGAGTTTTTGATATCCCCACTGGAAGTGGCTAAAATACGGGGTCAAAGGTCAAAATTGCTTGGTATGAAGCTTTTTTTTTTTTTGAGCTCAACCAAACTTACTGATTATGTACTTCTACGCACTGCTAGTTCCTGAGAAAATTTGGTCTAGATCGGATGACTATATCATATAGCTGCCATAGGAACAATCAGATGCAAATAAAACATTAGTATGATGACCTTTGTTGTTTTAAAAGGTATCTCAACCAAAGTCACAGATTATGTATTTCTTACTTATTGGGAATTCAGTATATCATCTAAGCATGGTACCTTTATACCATATAGCAGTTCTAAAATAAAATGCAATTATGAGAAAAAACGGTTCAAAAATACATATTAGCAATTTGTTTGACCTTATATTTGTATGATGAAATTTGAGAGTATATTGAATATTAATAAAACTTAAGCAAACGTAGATTAAACACATTAGTTTTTTCCAAATTTTTTAAATGAAAAATTCAGCTTTTTTAAATTTCCTCCCACCAAATGTAGCTTTTTTAAATTTCATCCCACCAAATGCAGCTTTTTTGCGTCTTTTAAGTGAGCAACACTAGAAACAGGATAGAAAAGAAATGGAAGGGAAGATGGTAGGGGGATGGCGGTGGTAGAGTTGCCAACGCTTTCTGGTTCGTGCATGTTACAATGTTGTTAATATGACGCTTAGTAGTTGTTTCACACACACACACACACACACCCAACTAGACAAAATATGCATTGACAATGTTTTTCAAATTGACGACGCATTACAAAAGAGAGATAGAGCGAAAAGAGAGGGAGATAGAACTAGAACAGAGAGATACAGACAAAGAGAGACAGAGTCAGAAAAAGTGAGTGAGAGAAAGCAGAGAAAAAGATAGAGTAAGATAGAGACAAAAACAGGAAGAAAGAGAGAGAGAGAGTGACAGAGAAGGGTGTTTATTTGTGGCAGGGGCAAGTCGAAAGGGGCAGAGGGGAGTGGCAAGTGTGGCATTGTAAAATTATTGGCATGCAAACGATGTTGCAACGTTTATTAAATTTTTGAAGTGCCACAACAGGGCAAGGAGGAATTGCCAGGGGAGTGAAGTGCTAGTATTTGGGGAATATCCAGAGATGCTCCTGGGGACGAACCTACAGAGGGGAGAGAGGGAAGGCGCTAGAACCGGGCTGGGGAGTGTATGTAAAATTTTATGTTGTATTAATTTTACAACTTGCATTTTGTAACTTGCAACATGAGTATCAAAAGCATGCACCTTTTTTTCCCTTTATATTGCATGTATTCGATATTGGAGGGCAGGATTGCAACCAGAGGTGGAGGTGGAGGCAATGTGGCAGGCTATCGTTTACGGGGTGCTAGGATGATGAGAGTTGTGAATGTGATATCAAAGTGTTATTTAAAAACTTGTATAGAATTTACGGCATAAGTGAGCTTTAAATATTTTTTTTGCCAACTTAGAGCAGATTTAACTTCATTTAATACCCTATGGGTGTATATTAAGTTTGTCTGTCCCTTTTTTTAAACACCCAGATCTCAGAAGCAATAGGAGCTAGAGACAAAAAAACAATGGTACGACATAGGTTTATCCATATAACGTCCAGATCAAGTTTATTTTTGATTTTCATTCTCTACTGCCTCCTAGAATTTCAGTCGAATTACAAGGAGCTTGTTTAATACTAGTACCAGAGTTTTGCTACTTATGAAATACTTACATTATAGTCCGAATCTGTCCTGAAAATTTTATCTCGATTGGATAATAAACTCTGTCTGAACACTGAAAAAAGAGACAAAGCGCTACAACGAACAAAGCTTTCGATGTGATTGCTTTTCACCACCATTCGCTCTTTGCTCTTTCCCATAAGTACAGAGTCTGCCACTGTCGAGCTTGTTTCACTGTAGCTTTTTGGATGTTTTCAAATACAACATTTTAATTGTTGAAGATGATGGTCAGGTCAGGTCAAATCTCTTTCAGCCCAAAAGCATCATCAAAGCAATTGTCGGTGTCAAATAAACTGTCAATCAAACTTAAAAATTTATATATAAATATTTGTTCAATTGAATTAAGAGGCATGGAATACATTTTGGTTTTATGACATAAAATAAGAAAATTTTCGACATTTAAGGAACACTAATATTTAGAACAATTGTTTTTAAAAGCAATTGTCGTGTGAGCCTATAGAGATATGTGGACCACACCTGATTCTTTTCTAGCTATGCAAATGCTTATCTCTGTTATATTGCTCAAAAGTTTTTTAAATCGATGCTTTCAGTTAGAAGATAGTTCCCGATACGGGGACATTGACTAGAGACTATTGGGAATTCAATCCCTGCAATAGAGAAAACTTCCACACACATACTTGATAATACATAAATACTTTGTCTAATATTTGTTGAAGCTCCGGGTAGAGCTAGAAGCAGCTTAACTGTCGTCTGGAGGGGTCTCAAATTTGCTTTTTCTTCTGTATCAACATGCAACATGCCACACTTCATTGCAACTAAACAAGTCTGCTAACTATTTGAGTGAGTTTTCATGCGTCTTTGCCGCCGCCATTCTTATACTTATTTAGTTTACTTTCTTCACATGTAAGTGTGTGAATGGGAGTGTGTATAGTGTGTTTAGTGTGTATTGTATGTGTATAAGTGTGGAAGTGTGTATTGTTCATTTGTGTGTGCATTAGTGAGTTGTTGTTGCCACGCAAAAAACGTAAAGCTAAGCAAACCAAAGAGCAAACACAAGACAATGCTGTCTGAAATAGGAACTGCACTTATCCAGCTGACTATATATGTATGTATCTCTAGATGTGTGTAACTCCATATTAAGCTGAGCCACAAGCACAGATAACTATGTATTCGTTGTTACAAATAAGTATCTGTATCTGTAAGTTACATATTGCTAAGCGGCTTATGATTTGAAAGCTTCAAAGTGCTGTCACAGCTAATGAGTTCATTCAACTTGTTAACAAACAACAAGCGCATATATGTATATATGAATGCTAAGTATTGTCAAATTTTTACGCCATGTTGCCAAATTTCACAAGAACATACAGCATTGTTGTCGATTTTCATGTGCATAAAGTTTGACATAGGTTGTAGAATATAGACTACGACAATGCAGTCATATTTCATAGTCTTGTAGCCAAATAAAATGTCAAATGCATGGCTGCCTATTTTGAATGCTTTGTTACTAAATCTATTCATTTGTACATATATATGCTATTACTGTTCGTAGCTCTGCTTGTTTACATTGTTGACAAACTTTAAAGAAGATCAATCTTTGTCGGTGTTGTTAAACTTTACTGCTTTATTGTCAAAATTCGTGATTATAACGTGATTTTGTTGTCAAATTTCATAAATATTTTCTACTATTTAAAGATAACTTTTTCTATTATGGCAAGTGCGCTGTTGCCAAACTTCGCCGACTGGTTGTCAAATTCTATAAGTCTTATCATTTTTTAAAGCAAACTTTAAAGAAGTTTAGCCAGTTTTTGTTGTGAAATTTCACTGACTGGCTAAACTTAAATTCTCAAATGCTCTACTTGTCTTACTTAGGCTTAAAAATAAAGGGCTTCCTCAATTACATATGTATGTCCATGTTGCTAAATTTCTTTGTAATTTTCTAAAGTATTACGACCTAATTTCGCACCATATTTCGCTCATTTTTTTTGGGAATTAGTGTTTTAAGTGTGTGAATCAATTAGACAAAATTTGCTGATAAGAGCCCTCAGCTAACCAAGTACTTGATAGAATATCCACTTGCTTACTTAGGAGCATTGTTGCCAAATTTGCCAAGCGATTTCAAATGTCATTGTTGCAAAATTTTAGAAAGATTGACCTCGTTGCCTCTTCCATATGTGAAGAGTGTCCACATTTGTTAGTTAAACATCTAGATGATTGCTTTCAAGATTCCTTTGTGGACGGCGCTGTTGCCAAACTTCAATTAGAAACAATTTGCGGCAAAGTGCACTTAGTACAAGGAGAAATGGAAACGGCGCCCTGAAGTGCACATTTTGTCAAATCAAAAACGGAATTTGAATTTCAATCAACTTAAATTTAATCAAAATTTGTAAAATGAAGTGTAGAGAGACGTACACACACACACACTCAGACACTACGCACAGTCATTTTGAAAGGCACTCGATGAGTTAAACTAAAACTCTCAACTTCAATTCCAATTTCATGGGCAGCTGCCAGTTGTCCTTGTCGTCATCGTCATCGTCATCGTCTTCGTAATCAGCACAAAATTTGAATATAATTCTCATGAATGCCCCGAGAGTTGTGCTATGCATTGGTCTTGGTTTCTTGGTCTTCGGTCCTTGGGCTGCACCCTTGGACCGCAGTCGAACAGACTTGGTTTTTTGGGCAAAAGGGCAGACCCTTAAAATGGGTATCCTTCTTGTACTGAAGGATGCTAGAGTTGAAGCTGAAGCTGAAGTTGAAGCTGCATCTGCAGGCTTTTAACCACAAAAATTTCATAGCAAAGAAAGTCGACAAATGCATTGGAATGAATGTTGTACCATGCTGTTGTTGCAATCATGGTTTAGGTTCGTGGTTGTTGTAACCTGCATAAAGTACTACGAATTTTACTACACAGTCTGGCCAGAGTTATATGTAGTTGTAAATGGGAGTCTATTTTAGTTTTAGACCATTTTTCAGTCGTTTCGGGCAAAATGGCAAACCGCACAAAAGATGAAAGACTTTTGTTCGCTTTGATGATTGAAGGGTAGCTGCTCTGAACTCCCTTCCATACACATAAAAGAATCTCAAGTTTTAGTCAATTTCGTGGCACATTCAATTTACTCCACAAAAGTTGGACATGCACTTTAGCCATAATTGCTGCCAAGAGGCCCAGTTCGAAACCCCTTAACACAATCTCATACTCATGGTACTACCAACTAACTGGGCAACTGTTCATTAAACATTGCACACACGTAATGCCAATTGACGCCCCAGATTCGCGCACCTGTTGTTTCACGTCTTGCCCCGAAAAGTCCACAAACTCATACACACACACAGTCACACTCACAGATACAAACACACAAGCATACAAATACAGACAGAAACTAGTTGTAGTTCCCCGTTTACTAAACAACATTCGGTCATTCGCATTGATTTAGCTTTGTCCCCCTTGATTTCCACTTCGTTGTTGGGGCACGTATCCAGCTCAACTGACTGCTGATAGCTATAAATTAGACCTGGACTAGACTTGTATAGCTGTAATGGATCTACGTATATGGAATTATTGTAAAATCGAATTAAAGATACATATCTTCATGAATGGGCATAGCTTAATTGTGATTATTGGCAAAAGCGCAATAAAAAGTGTTGCGATTAGGAAGTAAATTAAAGTTACCAGAAGTTACGTTTCTTTAAAATGTTAAAGTATGTAATCAACATCTGAGTCGATATAGCAATGTCCGTTTGTCCGTCCGCGAGTCTGTCTGTCCGGTAAGACCTAGAAGCTCCCAATCAATTAGATCAATTTTATTTAAAATCGTTATTTTTGTTATATACTATTTCCGACCGATGTGGATGTAAAACGAATAAATACTGTGAAACATTCTCAAATTTTTTTTAAAAGTAATCATCTATATAGTTATATTTCAGTTCACTACCTTTTTAAAGTTGGGCCTTACTATTGTTGTTTGAAAAGAGATATGGTAAAAAAAAACTGGATTTTCAACACTTTCCTTACCACCAATTGCTTATATTATACGCAGAAACTTTATAGTTTTTAAATTAACAGTTGTTAGCCTGACTTATTTCATTAATTTTGAGTCTATTAAAAAGTGTAGCACTTTCAAAATCTGCAGTCACTGAAAATAAATTATAATTAACTTATAATTAAAAAAAAAATGAAAAATTTTTAATGGGCTTAAGCAATTAAGGACAGATTAAAGTAATTAAGAAAATAAAGTAATTCTCTTGTGTTAAAATTGACACTAGGCATGAACCAAAACCGGTTCGCGAACTGAACCAAAATCTTGCTTTAAGGCTCCACCCATCAAATCGAACCTTACTCAAATTTTACAAGGTTGTCAGTTTTGGTTTTTCAAATATTCTTCTTATCTTCTATTTGAATATCAAAAGAACAACTGTCCAATGAAACTTAAGAAACTAGAAAATAAGACAAAAATGTTTGTATCGAAACAAGTTTTAATTTTTTTTTTTTGATTTCCTTCTACTTTTTGCAGCTGCTGTCGCTCGCCTAAATGTCTGACGAAGTGCCTTTGGGTCGTTTATCGCAAATTTTCGATACACTAACCAACTTACAGCAACAACAGCAGCAACAGCAGCAACAGCAGCAGCAGCAACAGCAACACCAGCAACAGTTGCAGCTGCAACAGGCGGCAGCAGCGGCAGCGTCGGAGCAACGTCGACGTTCAGCTTCATCATCGCCATCGCCATCGGCAAGTGCCTCAGCCTCCTCATCGGGTCGTGCCACGCCCAGCGCTGCAACACTGGGCGTGGCTGCCACACAGACACTGTACTACACGCACACGCATAACTATTTCCTTCGGCCGCAAGATGGCGCCAGTTACCTGCACACATTTCCAGCGGCAACCGCTCAACATGCATCACACTATTACCAGCAGCAACATCATCAGTTGCAATTGCAAATGCAACATCAACAACAACATCAGCCGCCCTCATTGCCGATACATCTGCCCGGTCGTCTGTCTGGTTCCGGTTCCGGTTCTGGTTCGGCATCTGGTTCCGGATCGGGGACACAATCGTTGCATGCCTCGCCGTTGCTGGCGAAGCGTGCCACATCGTTCAGCGGTCAGATGCCATTGACACGTGCCGCCCAGTTGCATGAGGCACGTCTGGTGGCCGCCTCAACTCCGAACAGTCCACGTCTAATGCCACGTCGCGTGCCACGCCCACCACCCATACCGGCAAAGCCTTCGAAAGAGTTGCAAAATACTAGACAGCAAACTGCAGTAGCTGCAACTGCAACTTCTGCTCCGCAGATGCCTCTTAATCCCGTTCTGGCCGCTTTGGATGCACCCGATGCACCCTGGCCACATTTCTCCACGCTCACCGATCACCTGGACGTACATCAACTGAACAACTATGGACAGGCATTGCCAGAGGTAAGACAACATCCTCTCATCTAGCCGACAACTTAACACTCTAGATTAACTAGCCGATAAGAGTACAAAATTTAAAATGTATCCAGAATTCAAGGCTGTCCGCAAGATATTACAGCGCTCATTAGATTCTCAATTATTTTTTACTTGTTTAATTGAAGAATCAGTTAAAGAATTTGTTTAAGATTCTTACTCTATTTTTTTTTTCAAGGGCAACTAAACTAATCTTTTTATTACATGAAATTAAAGTAATCTCAATATTTTGTTGAGTTTTAAGAAAATTGCTTCATTAGAATTAAGGAAAAGTTATGAAACTAAAACTCAAATTCATATTTCTTGAAGTTTAATTGGAAAGTACAAAAATATTTGTCATTTCTATTAAGTATTTTGTTAATCAATGTATATTGCTTCTCTGCTTCGATATATTTCTGATAAAACTGTATCAATATCCATCCCATATTCAACTTTCTTTTCTTCGTTGTCAGATCAACTGGCAGGAGCGTTGCCTGGAGCTACAGTTGGAGCTGCATCGTTCCAAGAATCAAGCTGGTCGCATACGTGATATGCTGCGCGAAAAGGTAAGTCAGTATAATATTAATTTACAACCTGTCGGTGTTGAAACAATCTTATAAGAAATCTGATGCTAAAAAGCCATAATTTAACTTAGCTCAAATAACTGATAATATGCAAACAAAACAACGAAACTGTCAAAAACTAACTCAAGCCGGTCAGTTTCAGTGTTTTGCTAATAGTTTACAGTATCTGTTTCGCAAAAACAAGGATTATTATTCTTCGTTATTTGTTTTCTAAAATATCTTAAGAAATTGATGCAACAGAATATAACTTTTGTTTTTCATCTACATTGTACATTCTATTGCGCTAAATCTGTTTGTTCAATGATGTTGAATTTGAGCCCAGTATAAATTTTTCATCCAGTTAATCCAAAACCACATTCTTCCTTTGCGTCATACTTATAACATTGAACTGGTTTGTTCCAAAATTTATTTTTTCTAAAATACCTGAAGGTAAACAATAAAGTCTCATTCTATAATAGTTAGTTGGTTGTTCATTTAAGTTCATAAATAATTTTAGATTATAAAATTAATCTTTGAGAAACGCCATTAGACTCATTGAGCTTATAGTTTAACCGGTTTTAACGGCAGAGACAGTTTATGAAATTACAAAATATATTGAAAATATTTATTGCCCCAGAAATCTGTAGAGGTTTTGGCTTAACTTTGAGAGATTGCACTTTTCGGAAACATTCCCAGAGTCACAAAAAAATGGCCGTCATGAATTTAATCCTAATTAGAAATATAGTTTATACAATAAATACATTTATTTAAATTTCACTTTATGCACTTTTATTATTTTTTTTAATTAAATAAGTTTAAAGTGATTATATACGAAAACATTTTCATTGATGAACCAGCTCGGTTCAGTTTATAAAGTAACAAACGGGGTTTGTTATGGTTTTGTCCCGTTTTGTTGACGCTTTGGGACTTGTTGATTAGCGTAAATGAGTTAATAAGTGAGAATGAAGATGAGAAAAAATATATACAACAAACTGACGCACAGACACATTAATTACACACACTACACACACACACACACACACACTCATATACGCACAGGGCACACACACAGAGACTAATGTACATCTTGTGCTTAATGATGATTTATGGGGCCCATGGTTAAAACATTTTTACGACGGCCCCTTGCAATTATCAGACCAAAAAGAATTCTACTTGCGCCGAGACAGCACCCGGAAGTGCCAACTGTTCCGTTCTTCTTCTTTTCCCCGTCCTTTTCCTTTATTTCTCCGCAACTTACGGTTAATTTGTAGCGGAAATAGTGCACATGTCTGTTGACATTCTCTATAATCACGTCTGTTTGTGTATGTGTGAGTCCTTTTATGATTAGGCTAATTAAGTCATTAGGCATTTGGCCAAAACATCAGCAGTAGCGCCTGTTTTCTCATTGTCATTAGGCTTATTGGCATCGCAAAAACTATATGAATTATTAAAATGTGACACTACATGAACATTTCAGTGTTTATATATAAATACATATACCCATACATGTACTCGAAAGAGTATTACTTTCATCTCTGTTCACATGGTACACATTGTATAGTCATGAGCCATGACATAAATTAATTACACTTCAATGATTTTTGCTGCATGAATAATGCATGAGTTGTGACCCCGCAGTCAATTCTAGTCCTGCATATCCTGTACATCACATCCTGATCTCCTCTATGCCTGTCGCATTGCATCATAATCATTAAATAATTTGTTAAATATGCGCCCAGAAATGTAAATAATAAAATGATAGTTTTCCATTCGTTCATAAGTATTTGTTTTCTTTGACTACTAATTTTCGTTAAAGCTGCCGTCACACGGTCCGTTTTTAAGTATCACTTTTTAAGCGACGAACATTTGCTCACACCAAAATCTGATAGCTTTATGTTCTTCTAGAAGTGCTTAGAAAAGATACCGCACAATCAATTGCATTTTCTTAATTTATACAAAGTTACTAGTGACGAAAGTGTAGTCTGCAGCGAATTTACCTAAAATAATTGAAGTATAGATTGCTTCTCTAGATATTTA
The DNA here is from genome assembly GCA_035044365.1 of Drosophila neotestacea. Classification (NCBI taxonomy): domain Eukaryota; kingdom Metazoa; phylum Arthropoda; class Insecta; order Diptera; family Drosophilidae; genus Drosophila; species Drosophila neotestacea. The sequence continues at coordinate 268,439 of JAWNMD010000044.1, forward strand.
ATTTCATTATTTTAAAAACAGAGATTTCTGACAGAAACACTAGTATTACGGCCGCATTCACGCTGGTGGCGAAATACTGTCTTTTAGACACCAATCTACTGAATGAAGTTGATTTAGGCTAGTGATGAAGTGGTTTTATATTAATTTATGAATATTAAATTCTATATATTACAGAAGAAAAGTTTTGGCAAATTTATTTTCTCTGTTTGGTGTAATTTTTGTTGAATTTTCGTTAGCATTAAACTAAGAATGTAGAGCGGATTAATTTTATTAATAGTTAGTGCTCCTTTGTATATTCTGATTGGTGCCTTAACTTATTAGGATATTGAATAAAAAGAATTCATTAAGTTAGTGATAAAAGTGCTCTCAAACTAATCTTATCTGAAGGCATCTGAGTTTTGGCACTATTTTTTGTCTGGAAGTGTTATCGGATATCTCTTAGCCACATTTAGAAGAAAACCACAACTTAAGCGTTCCTCTTATCGCTTGCGATTAAAATCTGTATAAAATTGTACAAAACTTTTATTTTGCAGAATGTTCCATATTCTTCTCTGATTTTCTTGTGCTCTCTCTCAAGAAGTTAACGAATAACCCCCAATGACCTCTTCAAAAGTTACTCATTGTTGTATTCATTATGTTAGGTGTAGATGTGTGTGTGAGTGAGTATGAATGTGTATGTGTGACACCTTTTGCTATGCAATTCAAAGTTTGCTAGCCATTGTTGATTTTTGCCATACTTATTCCGAGTGGGCAGAGTTGAATGAATGCATTCGTTTCGTTTGCTTTGTGCATTGCCGCGTGACGTTTTTAATGAAAGAAAAAATTGAATGAAAATATGGGAAAACTGAAAACTGAAATTTGTTTACAGGACAGAACCTTCTTTTGGTGTTGCACTCAGTTTCAATATTTAATTGGCAGCAAATTTCTGTCCAAACCAGTCGAAGATGAAAAAATTCATGTGAATGCAGACCAAAAATATCAACAAAAACGGCAAATCAAAAAATGGGTTCGAATAGCTATTACCCCGTGCTAGTTACTTTTAGTTAGTCCTTTTTTTAAGGTGGCTTTATATAAAACTGAGCTTTTATTACTTTAGTGTTGAATACTTGGAAAAATACTATAAAATAAATAAAGTTTATTTAGTTGGCTTGCATGCAAAGAATACCTTTTTGTGTATCTTTTGTTGAGACTCAATAAATTTTCCAACTATTGAATTACTGCCTACATTTTCTTCAGTTGATGGTTCCCTTCATGCTCATCTTTAAGTATACAGGGTATCGAAATATCAAAACGAGGCCAAGCTGCACCGAAAAATACAACAACTCAATGACTAAAAGTATGCAATGAATATTTTATTTGTGTTTTATGCATTTGCCATTTGCAATTTTGCCTTTTGCCGTTTGCCTTTTGTCGCCCCTCCCCTCCCCCACCAACATTTTATGAGTGGTTCTATATTTTTGTTGCTTGTTGCCTTTTAACTTGCAACTTTTTGCTACAGCAGCCGCTCAAGTGCAACACATTTTTGTCATCATAAATTTTAAATTAGTTGCATTAAACTTGAGTCAGCTACACCCAGCTTTTGACCTCTCTCTTTCTCTTCTTTTTATAAAAAAATATTATTATTTAACAAAATTTTGTCAGAGATGATTTGCTGAAAAAAAAATCTAGGAAAATCTGTTGAAAACCATTTTTGAGTGCTCGTTAGACACAATTTTTCACTTAACTCAAAAAATGTATGCCATTATAATTGTTTACTTTGCACTCTGGTAGAAAAACGAGTATGTGTACAAAATCCAGGAAATACATATATAATTAAATTTTTTTAATAGCTCAATTTTTATACCCTGTGCGGAGTGTATTAAGTTAGTTAAAAAAGTAAAAGTATGTAACAGGCAGAAGTTAATATATAGTAGTCCGATTTGCACCAAATGTTTGGTTAAGATATTTAAAGAAACAAAAAAGACATTCATACAAAATTGTATTTCGAACCGATCGTTCCTATGACAGCTATATGATATAGTTATCCGATTTCCACCAAATTTGGTCAGCCTGTTTAAAACTTAATCAAACACACAATGTGTATATTTGGTTGAGATATTTTGAGAAACAAAAAAGTTTTTCATACTAAATGTTGTTTTCAAACCGATCGTTCCTATGACAGCTATATGATATAGTAGTCCGATTTACACCAAATTTGGTCAGCCTGTTAAGAACTGAATCAAACAAACAATGTGTATATTTGGTTGAAATATCTTGAGAAACAAAATATAGCGCAAGCTAACTTTGGCGCGCCAAAGTTTGGATACCCTTGCAGTGCCCTGTGTAAGCCGTCAGATTTTTTACAAAATTTGATAAATGCTGATTTCGAACCAATCGTTCCTATGGCAGCTATATGATATAGTAGTCCGATTTACACCAAATTTGGTCAGCCTGTTTAAAAATTAATCAAACACACAATGTGTATATTTGGTTGAGATATTTTGAGAAACAAAAAAGTTTTACATACTAAATGTTGTTTTCGAACCGATCATTCCTATGGCAGCTATATGATATAGTAGTCCGATTTACACCAAATTTGGTCAGCCTGTTTAAAAATTATTCAAACACACAATGTGTATATTTGGTTGAGATATTTTGAGAAACAAAAAAGTTTTACATACTAAATGTTGATTTCGAACCAATCGTTCCTATGGCAGCTATATGATATAGTAGTCCGATTTACACCAAATTTGGTCAGCCTGTTTAAAACTTATTCAGACACACAATATGTATGTTTGGCTCAGATATTTTGAGAAACAAAAAAGTTGTTCATACTAAATGTTGTTTTCGAACCGATCGCTCCTATGGCAGCTATATGATATAGTGGTCCGATTTACACCAAATTTGGTCAGCCTGTTTAAAACTTAATCAAACACACAATGTGTATATTTGGTTGAGATATCTTGAGAAACAAAAAAGTTTTTCATACTAAATGTTTATTTCCAACCGATCGTTCCTATGGCAGCTATATGATATAGTTATCCGATCCGGCCGGTTTCGACATATGTACTGCGTGCAGCAAAAAGACGGACCTGTACCAAGTTTCATCAAGATAGCTTCAAAACTGAGAGACTAGTTTGCATAGAAACAGACGGACAGACGGACAGACGGACAGACAGACGGACATGGCTATATCGACTCAGCTCGTCGCCCTGATCAAGAATATATATACTTTATGGGGTCTGTGAGGCTTCCTTCAATGCGTTACACATTTCGTGACAAAATTATAATACCCTCTGCAAGGGTATAAAAAGTTTTTCATACTAAATGTTTATTTCCAACCGATCGTTCCTATGGCAGCTATATGATATAGTTATCCGATCTGGCCGGTTTCGACATATGTACTGCGTGCAGCAAAAAGACGGATCTGTACCAAGTTTCATCAAGATAGCTTCAAAACTGAGAGACTAGTTTGCATAGAAACAGACAGACAGACAGACAGACGGACAGACAGACGGACAGACAGACGGACAGACAGACGGACAGACAGACGGACATGGCTAAATCGACTCAGCTCGTCGCCCTGATCAAGAATATATATACTTTATGGGGTCTGTGAGGCCTCCTTCAATGCGTTACACATTTCGTGACAAAATATAATACCCTCTGCAAGGGTATAAAAATTACAATAATTATTAAATTTTTATACCCTTGCAGAGAGTATTATAATTTTGTCACGAAGTTTGTAACGCATTGAAGGAGGCGTGTCAGACCCCATAAAGTATATATATTCTTGATCAGGGCGACGAGCTGAGTCGATATAGCCATGCCCGTCTGTCCGTCTGTCCGTCTGTCTGTCTGTCCGTCTGTCTGTCCGTCTGTTTCTATGCAAACTAGTTATTCTCTCAGTTTTGAAGCTATCTTGATGAAACTTGGTACAGATCCGTCTTTTTGCTGCACGCAGTACATATGTCAGAACCGACCGGATCGGATAACTATATCATATAGCTGCCATAGGAACGATCGGTTGGAAATAAACATTTAGTATGAAAAACTTTTTTGTTTCTCAAAATATCTCAACCAAATAAACACATTGTGTGTTTGATTTAGTTTTAAACAGGCTGACCAAATTTGATGTAAATCGGACTACTATATCTTATAGCTGCCATAGGAACGATCGGTTCGAAAACAACATTTAGTATGAAAAACTTTTTTGTTTCTCAACATATCTCAACCAAATATACACATTGTGTGTTTGATTTAGTTTTAAACAGGCTGACCAAATTTGGTGTAAATCGGACAACTATATCATATAGCTGCCATAGGAACGATCGGTTCAAAATCAACCTTTAACAAATTTTGTAAAAAATCTGACGGCTTACGCAGGGCACTGCAAGGGTATCCAAACTTTGGCGCGCCAAAGTTAGCTTGCGCTATATTTTTTCTTACCTTAAGCTCAGGTAATCTTAAAGCCTTTTTATACTCAGAGTACAAGGTACAAACTAGTTGCTAGTCGATTTATTACTCAGCTACCTATTCTAGTAGCGTAAAAAGCAATTGATTTAGGAGGATTCCAGTTATAGATACAGGGTATTTTTCTAGTACATAAGAAACAGTGGGTTATGTAGAAATTCCTTTAAGATTTGTTCTAGGCAGGATATCTACTAGTCCATCATCCAATTACTTCTATATTTCTGCCATTGTTTGGGGTCACTTTTCATAATGTCATAGTAAAAAGTGGACGAAAGAGGCAGAAACGTAACAACAGCAATCAAAAGAAGCGTTAAGCGTAAACCACAAAATCGGCTGGCTACTGAATGTTTTGGCAACAATGTGAAAGACGTGAAATTATGGCCAAGCATATTGCAACATTCTTGTACGACAATAAAATTCAAGTTTATTACCAAGCAGCCAGAAAACAAGCAAACCAAACCAAAAACTGAACCCAAGCCAAGCCAGGAGAAGCCAAAGAGCTGGGCCAAGCAGGCAAAGAAATGTGTCGAAAAGAATACCGAATGAATAAAGTTTCATGGAGCAAAGAGCACAATACCGTATCGTATATACCATAGTGTTTACGGCTGCGATGTTGCCAAACTTCAGTTTTAACACCAAGCTGACTGACAAAAAATTGCAAAATATTGTAATATTAACGTCTATCAAAATCAATTATTTAACCAACAAGGACAAATGATCATGCCTATTTTAGTTGATTTGCACCGACGATTATTGTTTTCAACGGCTTTCTAGTGTTAAATGAACTTTATAGATGTTGTAGTCGTTCTTCAATTTTTGCGCACATTGTTATGAAATTTTGTTTGTCAATTGGCAATGGTTTCATCTATTCCCAGTTTCTCTCGCTGGCAATACTAGGTTGAGCTTTATGTGACCACCATGGCCATAAATGGGCGTCATAAATCTGCAATGCCAACGGCCCAGTTGCTAGTGATTGCACATTGGACACAGTCAAACAGCAAAGCACCAAAAGTGGCCACATTAGTGCCATAAGCCATAAGCAATGCGACGTCTATATCTATGTGTGTGTGATTGGAGTGTGTTCTCTTGGTGTGTGTGTGTGTGTATGAGTGTATGTATGTGTGTGCAACGCGTTAATGCGTCGAAAGCGGCGCTTAGAGGCATCAACATCATTCGCCATTTCAATTTCCCCATTGGTCCAGAATCCCAAAAAGGACGAAATGATGACAAAAGTTTGTGTCCATCGCCGATTAAATCGGGATATAGCTGAAATGTCTGACATGCATTAACATGTAAATCTTGCTCTTCTGATAGTTGCTAGACCTCAAGATATCCTTTGATAATAAATAATCAAGTTTGAAATTCCTGATTTTAGCTTTGATGCTTGAAGTATGTATGCAAGATAAAATTGTTGTATATTAAGACTACATTTGGTTTAAATGGCAATAATAAATTACTGAAATTGGGAAAAAGACCTAGGATATTTGGTTTAAGTTCAACTTAAACAAAATATTTGCTTAAAACGAAATACAAACCTGTACTTGAATCAAGCAAATCCGAGATTACCGAAACTTCTGACATACTTCCGGATTGATTTCAGGCAAAAATCCTGGATTTTTCATTTGTATATACATATGCTTGCGATAGTATGTGCGATATAAATTTGGTTTCAATAAAAATAATCGAAACATCAACTTATTGATTTTCTTATAGGTACTTAGGTAATGGGGCTACTATTATTATTTTGTTAATGAATAATGTCGGCCTCTTTGCACTTGCTAACTAAACAATTGAAGAAAAACAATGAAGAAAAATCACTCTTCTTAGTAATAAACATATAAATATATTGTGGGAATGAAAGGTAATATAATTAAAAAATAATAATTTAAGAGAGAGTTTTATTAAATCTTTTTTTGTGTCACCTAAAACCAGCTTTCTTTAGTTTTTTGGTTGAATTTTGTCTTATTATCGTCCACAAAATATGTTCCCCTTTTTAGCATTTAAGGAAAGATTTGGTTGGAATGTTAGGGGCAATCACATAAAAAAAGTGAATATTTACTAATTTAAAATGATTGGATGAGCACATTAAACTGAATGAGGAATGGAAAAGTGCTAAATAATAAAGTATTGTCATATTGTTAAAAAATTACTTTTAAAAGTAAGTTAATACAAGTACAAGTTAGGTAGATCTACATTTCATAACTGAACTTTTTCTACATTTCTGCGGTACAGGGTATTAAACAGCAAAGACATCACAAATGGTAGCCAAATGGTTGCGACGGTGCAACAGTCGCACATGTTGCAGCTGTCAGGAGTGTCATTTGAATCCGCTTGGTCCGTTGCAAGTAGGTTACGCCTGTGTGGCAACAATGCCGTATCCGACAGAACGAGATAGCCGTTTAAAAGCGTGCATTGCCCTCGTGCCCATTGCGCTGATTTCAAAGCTCTCATCTGATATGGGAACATTCACTTTGCATGTTCTATTATTTCAGACCAAAAAGCGTTGCCTTTGTTTATTAGCATTATGCAATGGGAAATTGAAAATGTTGCCGTGTTTCGCTGTTGAGTCGGAAATAAATTTCCTGTGCTCCTTTTTTGTTACAAGATTATCGCAAACTTACCGATACTACGTAGTGCCTTAGTATCGATAAAATATCGACCTACAGTTCTTAGTTTTAGTTTTTTATAAGTGTGGGGTGAGCTGAATCTGCAAAGATCTTAGATAAAACTAATTGTTATTAAAGCACCTAAAATGTTAACAAGTCTTCTAGATGAGCGGTGCACGTATCAGTTCAAATTTTTAAAGGCACAGAAATAAATTATTCTTGAAAAACTTATGGTAATTTAAGATCTATATAGAAAGAGAAATTAAGGTATACTTTAGACAAAAAACACTCTATAAAAAATGCTTAAAAGTTCATTTCCAAAGGACTTACTGAAGCTTTTCAGGCACATAAGAGTCCTAAATTAAATTATGTAACTAAATGAACTCTAAGCTCTTATTTTAATCACTTATGCTGAAGATCGAAGAAAGCTAAAATAAAAACTGTTAGAGAATAATGCCATCAATTTAAGGCATAAAATACTTGAAGTATTATAGTGAAATAAATATAAAATTAAATTAAATTAATATTATGCAAAATATTGCGAAATCCATAGAAGAAATGCAGTGAATCGCTCTCAAGGCCGATTTCTCATTTAGCCGACATCCATGCAGTCTAGTCATTTTTCTACACTGTCTTAGCAAAAACTTCACATGAAAGCTCTAAGTTTAAGTTAAGAAAGGTTCAAACATTCAAGCTTTCAAAGTACATTAAAGCTCTCAATTAAGCAAAAAGCGTAAGCTGAGTGCTTACTTAAGGAAATATGTCGGTTATATAGATTAAATCTTTGACAGATTTCGTCTGCTTTAAGAAATTGTTCCTTGGATTAATTTGAAATACATTCATCTGCTGACAAACATTTTGGGTATGAACTTCTTAAACAGCTTTCCAAAGAGTTTTACACTTTCTTGACGATGTGCCTACAAATTTCAGCAAGTGCCAAAAAGGGCTCGAATGGAAGGTCATCAAACGACACTTTCGACCAGAATCTTTAATTAAAAATGTTGGACAGCTTCGTGTCTGGGCATAAATTGCGCATCGTCGTCCTTGTCGTTGTCGTTGTCAATGCTTTGGAAGGGAACCCAAAATTTTCTCAACTATTTGAGCAATTAGATAAGGGCCGAACTTTCCATTCCAGGCCCAGAATTTGCGTATAATTAATTAGTATCCCAAAATGCATTGCATACTTTTGTGCGCAACGGGTTAAGCTGCCACTTTCCTCTTATTCCTTTCACTACTGACAGCCTGGCATATTCTCATGTCCATTCAAGTGTGTGTGAGAAGTGTGTGTTGATATGGGGTTTTTGTTTATGACAACTTTTAAATATGCACATGCAAACACACACAAACAGACACAGTCACACACACACACACGCACATGGATTGGAGCAACATGTGCTGTCTACTTTTTGGCGTCTGGCAACTTGCGAGCCAGGCCAAAAACATTGGCAGCAGCAGCTAACTGCCAAGCGACTGTGGCCTGCAAAATTAATGGCCATCAGTCGCATAATAAATGAAGCGATGTCTTTGTTGCTCTCGCTCCAAAAGGTTACGCCCACTTGCTTTTGTAGAGAGGGGCGTAGGGCGTGGGTCTAACATTTTCTACAAGACAACTAGTAGGAAAACGCTATAATCGAGAAAACCCGACACTAAAAGGATCTGTACTTATACTTTTAAAAATACAGTTACGCACCCGAGCAAATAGTTCGCAAGGTTATCTATTTTCTGAAGTAGTAGCCTGTTTACAAGTAGAGCAAGATGTAGTCATATATATCATATGCGATATATAGTATAGATATCATTAGCTTTCTTAAAGTGTAAGTCCTTTCAAAGATCGGTTTTGCCATTTTGCTGAAAATAGCAAGCTGAACTCTGAAAACCAATAGCAAAATTTTAGATTTTAAAAACTTTATGTATACAAGTTCTACCATAAACAAAGTGAGTTGTTTGGATTAAGTATACTATATTGCATATATTACATTAAATTACATATTTAAAGAATGTTGTAGTTGCAAAGATTTAAATCGATCATTGATAACATATTGATACATTTTTTAAGATATGTTTAAAAAGTTTTTATTTTTTATTTAATCCCAGTTATACCTGACATCCGATTGACTTATGTCTGCTTGTAAGGTAGTTTAGTTTTCGACATAAGTAGTTTGTATTGAGAGACAATTTTTTATTTACGCTGTTTGCATTTGGAAACCAACTTTCTTTTGACTTAAAAAATACACCCGTAATTTCCGTAAAATGTTAAAGCGCATCTTCAGCAAGTAACACCAACTTAAAATACATTGATAATATTTAACGTAACCTACAATTAAATTAAAAATAACAATATAATTATTTTTGACATATTATATCTTAATTATTTTGAACAATGAATCTTAAAAATATTTTACAATTTATATCTAAATTGTTTATTAATGAGCAATCTTAATAGTTAGAATTTGTACCTTAATGTCTGTAAAAGAGATTAGGGTCTTAAATAATTATTAGACTTTCGCTAAGTAATCGAAATAAATCAATAGCTAAATAAACTTAATGGAGTCTGCCACGCCTGCTACTGACTGCTTGACAGACTTGCTAGACCCTTTGTACTTTTGAAGTACAGGTTCTAACAAGTTCTAAAGTTTTGTGTCTAAAGCCTCTTTGAACAAAGAGTGAGAAGGGGAAAAACAGATTCGCGTGTGGCCTTCGAACTGACAAGGGGTATAGGGGTAATGGGTGTATGTATGTGTGTCTACTGGTCTGTGCGTTTGTGTGTGTGTGTGTGTGTATTTCAGTTTCTCTGTGAAGAAAACAACGACAACTCATTTTGTGTATGCAGCGCACACATGTTGGCCACGCTCGTTTATTCATTTGAATTATTCCCAAAAGCGCATTTAATTTTAATTATGCGTGACAATGCCTCATACAAAATGCTTCTGGCCTCCTTCCACCTCCATCTGCCCTCCAAACCCCTCTTAGTTCTTTCTCTTATTGTCCTTTTTGGGCGCAGGCATTATACGCTCCCATTGCTGGCAAGATTAAAGACTAGTCAGTTGACATCCTCGAGTACTTTCGCTGGGATTGCACTCATCCAACTAAATATGAGCAGCAGCAGGTCCTTTGTGAGCCAGCTCCTTGGGCCAAGTCAGTTTTTAATCTACTTTTAATACCCTTACCCTTACCAGAGGGTATTAAAATATTCTCACGAACTGTGCGACATTTTTGACTTTATTAAGCCCTTCTGGCTGCCCTATAACTTCCAACTAAGCTGATTCTACTGAAGATCTATCATCTTAATATAAGTCCATATTTAACAGCACCTCATTTAGCATTTAGGTAAAGTCAAAACTTTACATTTGATTAAATAGACCTGCTATGAATTACTTAATGTTACAAATGAAAGTAAGTCTGAATAAAGAACGGTGAAAATGTAGCACATCCCAATAACAAGAAGAGCGAACAATAAAAATAATCAGGACAACAAAAACGACAGAATAAAATAGTTAAACAAAAGCGAGGGAAAGAACAATAAAGATATGGAATAGTCGAGGAAGGCCGACTAATAGATACCCTGAGCATGGATTATATTTGGAATGATGGATACAAAAAACATACTGTAGTTCAAGATAAAAGTATACATAGAAATACATTTATAGATGAAGGTATAGATAATAATAAATATATAGAAGTAGACTTACATAAATATTGAAAAAGATAAAGATAACAATTACACTGAGGATATAGTGGTTTAGGTTTGATAGAGCTAAAAAAAAGATTAAATTAAAGGTGATACAGATTTCAATTGAATAAAAAATTTTAAGATCAAGATAAAAATAAAGATATAGATAGAGATGTAAATATAGATCAAGATAAAGATATTCGTATAGTTAACAATAAAGATAAGATCAACAAATAGATGTATAAATTGATAAAAATATAGATGTTGATATAGATTTAGATACAAACCAAGATCAAGATATATACTTATTTTGACCCTCATCAACTGTTTGAACCCATGTTCTTTTTTAGCTAGAATGTATAAAAAATCAAATAAATATTTCAAGACAAAAATATTTGTCGTCGGTTATATTTTTCCTTTTATTTTGTTTTATTTTTGCTGTTGTCTTGTTTTGCATTTTCATTCTTTTTATCTTATTTCATTTTTGTTTTTTGCTTCAGCTTTATTCTGAGCTGAACTGAAAGTGAGTTGATTTGGGACTGAGGAGGGCCTCTGGCTGGGGGATTGTGGGTGGTGCTTTGTTAGAGCAAATGCTTGACTTGTGGTTGCTTTTTTTGGACGACAGCATTTGAATGTGGGACACAGCAACTGAGGCTGGAATATCTTAAAAAATAACTCAAAATGATGCTACAATGGCAATGGAAATGTTTCACCTGCAATGCTATTAGCCAATTGTGATGTTAATCGATCTTTCTTAATAACCCTTAATAAAATTAATACTGTGTTCAATAAAATTCATTTGAAAACTCAAATAATCGATGTTTAGTTCCTCGATTTTTCGATATAGAATTTTTCCCATTTTCGGTTTTAAAAATTTGATTTCTAAACTGATGCTAAGTTTGGATTTAAGTATATGTTTAGTTTAAAGTACAAAAAGTTAAATTGCATACGACAGCTTAGATTTCAGCTCAGTAATTTACTATAAATGTAATATTATGATCAAATTTAACATACAAATAGTAAATATATATATTTATATATATTTAATATTAATAATTTTTGAATTAGTATGAATGTATAAATATAAAATTGAATTAAAAAATTAAATAAAAAGAAATAGAATAGGAATAGAATACACCAAACAGTGATTGAATAATTATGTAAATATGTTAAAGTAGTATTGTACTGTATTTTAAAAATGTGCCGAAAAGTTGGAAAGACAATAGTTTTAAAATTTGAGTATACTAAATAAGGGTACACAAAGACAGGATATAATAAAAAAGTTCTTAATATTCACAATGATTGTGTACATAATAACTAACGCGATAAATAACTAAGTAAAAATAAGTGGGCTCAATACCTAAATCACTGGGAATCAATGAAATAAATTAAGTTATGCCATAGTTTAATTACTAGAATACTTTAAAAGATACATCTGTGGGTTGTAAGTGTCTTTAGTCTCAAAGGGCCTCAAGATGTTTACATTTTCTTTCAACTATCTATAGTTTCAATAATTGTTTGCCATTTAACAGTATGAGCAGGTTGTTGAATATATAATAATCTGTTGATATAATCTTAAGTGTTTGTGATATTATGCTCCACTGTACTTTGGCATTCAGTTTGTTGTAAGCTTTTAGGCGCATGGCTTAAACAAGTTACATGCTTTGTGGGCATATTTCAAATGCCTGACCAAAAAAAAAGAAGAATAAAGCTAATAAATATAAAAGGGCAAAGAGACTGCGGTCTCTTTCAAGTGTGTGTGTGTGTGTGTGCCTAACAGGATGTGGGAGTAGGAAAGGGGACAAAAAGGGGAAATATGGTGGCTTAGTTTGGCAGAAGCAGAAGCAGAAGCGAAATTCGTTGCCTACTATTTGGTGCGGTCGCCGAGCATAAAACATGATTATGAACGGGCTAACAGACGGGCTGACAGTCTCACAGTCTGAATGCCTGAATAACTGAATGGCCAAGAGCCCGTAAAACTTTCTGCCTGCAATTAAAGCCGCGAATTCCATTTGGCTCGCTGCTTGGATTCGCACTGCAAAACCGCACTAAAGTTGTGTGTTAAGCGGCTTTTGGCTGCGAATTTAAGCCGTTTATGTTGTTACGTGTAACTGCGAAATACACACGACTCAACAACATAAACATTCAACACACACACTTACATTCAACACACACATAACGGCACTTCACACCAATAGCGAGCCGTATGTCAGCTGTACCAGGATCGGGTGTTCTTGTTAGACCCTGTATTTAAAATGAAACGATGAAGTTTTCCAAAAGTAGAAGGTCAGAGGAAGCCTGGCAGACGCCATAAAGAATTCATCGCTCACTCACTTAAAGACTGTTTTTGAGCTAATGATTCATAAATAATGAATCATAAATATTTCTAATATGCTAATTTATATTGTGTTAAATTCGAGTCAAAAGAATTCTAGCTTTCACTCCAAATTAGTATTGAATTAAAAACTTTAATCAACTTTTTCACGAAATGCCGTCAGTTGAGTTTTGACGCTCTTATTATTGATCAGTATTAAAATCTGAGGTTGTCTATCAGAACACCAAAATCTCAGAGACTATGAGAGCTGGGGACACCAAATTTAATATGTATTATTAACTAAAAAATAAAATTATAATTGCTAATTTAAAGCCAAAGCTGTCCCACGTATGCTATTGTCTGATTCTTTTAAAGTCAGAAATATAAATATTATAATCATTTTTGTTGATATTTTTTAATTTAGTTGAATTCGCAAATGATTTAAGCGGCGAAAGTTATTATTAATAAAAAGGTTATTATAAATAAAAGCTTCAATTTGTAAATAAAAATTATTATTTTCTATGAAAATGTATATCGCCTTTGTATTTTTACAAAACAGGTGTAGGGTCCTTTGTAGTCAAGCACTCTCGACTGCAGCCCTTACCACTAGTTGTTGTGTGGAGTTGTTAACGGGATACTCAAAGTAATGCCGAAAAATTATATTAAGCGGATTGCCCCGACGACACTCAGAGAACAATGAAAGCAAGAGAGATATAAATGGAGAGAGATAGATAGAGAGAGAGAGAGAGAGATGGAAAAGTCCAGTGTCGCTTCAGACAGAGTCTCAAATTTATGAAAACTAAGTATGAGGAAGGAAAACCGAGCAACGATACATAAGCCAAACACTGGATACCAAACACCAAACACCAATAATACTTATGACCAATGTGCACACACATACACACTCAGAGACACACACTCACTCACACACATCCACGCAGTGGAAGGAGAATTGCGACACTTGCGTAGGTAGTTTCAATGTTTCGCACTAGGCACTAGGATGTATATTTATGGCAATGGGATTAAAAAGGATATTAGCCAGTTGTCGTTTGAACAAGTGCTGGCAATAGCACTAACAGATGCCACACATGTTGACAGGCGACGAAAATATACCTTACGTTATCGTTGAGAAGCATAAAAACCAAGAAAAATGTGTCCATATTCTCTTAATTTTTTTTTAACATAACACCTCTCGATGTTGAACTATTAACAGTTTGGCAATTAGAAATTTATTGTATAACTTCATACTTTGAATTTTGTATGTGGTACACAACATTGCTAAGGTAAATTTATTGTGCAATATAACGGCGTTTTGAGAAATTCTAGCTAGAAAAGGATATAGTTTGGATATATTAAACATTTTTCCGCCAAATCGTTTTTTTTTGTCCCCACCTAAGCTGGACATTTTCCAGCCTAATCTAGCCTTTTTCTCACAAAATCAACTTTTTTGTCCCCGCCAAATCTAACCTTTTAACGTCAAATCTGGTTTTTCCTGTCAAATCTAGTGTTTACCCGCCAAATCTGTCTCCCCGGACAATTTCCACCAAATATGGCTTTTTTCCAAGGCCAACGGCAGGAAGACGTTTACAACAGCAGGAAGTGGAAGTTTATTCTTTTCCGCTTTTTAATACACTTATAAATAAATAAACAACTTCTTATGTTTTAGTTCTTTTTTTAACAATTCCTTCTCAACTGTCAGCAGTTAAACAAAGGTTGTTGATGTTAAACGACTCATAACTACTACTAACACTTTTTAAATATTTCCACTTGCTTACAATTTAAGTTCATTTTTTACTAACTTTAATATTAGTTGACCAAAATTAGTTGACAGTTATAAAACATTTGCTCATGGGCATATATTCCCTAGACTGCTTGTGCGACGGTCTCTGATCTTAGCTGCAAGAAAATTAAAAATATGCAGAGCACGCTAATGTGACTTCAATATATTCATTTAATTTTCTCAGCTTGTGCGCACTTTAAACTGTGAGACAGACCTAAAAACGAATATATTTATGAATAATGTCAAGAATATTCATTCTGAATTGCCTGAAGATTTAATGAGTGAAAAGCTTTTTCTATATATAAAATTAAATTCAATGTTCAATGTTCTATGTTTAAAATTAAACTGTAATGAATGCTTTTGTGCGTGCTGTATTATTCAAATGAAACTGAATTTATTCTGATTAAATTGAATGTTTTGCAAATTTGATTAAAGTTGACAGACAATCAGATTGATTTGCTAACATACCAAGTGAATGTTTTGTGAAAGCAACATGTAAATATGTGTGGTATGTGACTGTATTTGTATTTGTATTCATTTGGAGCTTTACATACCATAAATTCATAGAGTTGGCTTGTTTGGCGCTTTAACTGCTGACTTAATTGCTCAACAAGTTGGCGTCGTGTGGAGTTTGTCCGGAGTCCAAAAAGAGAAATAAGAAAGTTAAATATACGAGTATGAATAGAAATATGAGTATTTGTATTCACGAATACAACATGCCACATATGTACGAGCTGGATAGCATTCAATTTAAGCAATTTTTCGCGATGTGGGACAGACCACCTGCCAGGCAAATGTGACATGTGGCATGGTGTGTGGCAACATCTATTGCCTGGCTGTTGACAGCTGTGTGGCAGAGAGCTAGAATGGCTAGCTAGCAGGTGCGGATTTCGTTTTGGAGACACAATTAAAATGGCCACCATTGTAGCAAGTTTGACAAGAGCTAAGTCCTTCCTCCACACGCTAATTGGCCGCATTTTGGCCTAACAAAAGGTCATCTAAAAAATCAATATCAATCCGCTGCTAAGCTGGCCAAAAATTTCTCTTGACATATTGTCCTGATCTCATCTCATTGCGTCCCATTAGAACTACTTCCAGTACTACCAAGTATATCCAAATTACTCTCATTCTCGTCGTCAACTTTATTCGCATCCTTATATGTACCGTTAGTGCTGTCATGAACTGCGTTTAATTTAAAATTCAAATGCAAACAGGTCGAACTGCCAGCAAAGTCATTAAAATTCGCAGGCGGCCAAAACAAATGTGGCCGCGTTGCCTTCAGTTATGTTACGTCTTTAAGGCTAACTAAATTTGGCTTTAATACAAACACACACACACACACACACTCACACAATCAGCGCTCAAAAGTATGCTACACGCATACCACCTCATTCCGGTTGGGCGTGTGTGTGTGTAAGTGTGTGTGTGGGAGGGGGACGGCTGAAATCAGCAGGCAAGCCGAATCACATAGTCACCTCTTGCCTCGCTCCTCTGTTCACCACGCCATAGCACACAAAATATCCTTTGCTCTTGAGTCCAAGGGAAATAGAGGGAAATCACAGTTGGCCGATGCTTTCCCCGAACAGTTGATTGCACTGTTCTCGTTTACAGCTTCGCAATGTAATCTGTGTTTACATTTCCATGACGTTTTCACTGCAGAACTGTGAAAGATTGCCTGTAATTCAATTTATATCACATAATTTATAAATATATTTGCTGCAACTGTTGCTATTAATTTAATTGATTTGAAGTAAATAAATCCATGTGATAGAAAAAGGTTGCATTAAGGTTGAAGTACATCAAAGTTTATATTTAAGCCGTAATAATTATAATAATAACTAGGAAATGTTAAACTTTAGCCCCGAATTTGAATCAGTTCCAGATGCAATTTTATAAAACAACGTCTGTTGCACGATAATTATTTCTCAGCTATGTAGTGTGAAAATTTCAGCCTCGTAGCTCTTCCCATTTCGGCTTCTCAATGATGAGTGAGTAAATCAGTCAGTGAACCAGAACAAAGAGATTTATACATATATGTACATTTATACATTTTAATAATTTAATAATCATACTTATATTTAACCTATATTTAAATAATTCCTAATTTAATCGTGATTATAGACATCAGCCAAGAACTTGAATTTATATACAAATGTAAACCATTTTTATGCCCATTTCTTTTAATTTTCATTAAAAAGCTTAAATTTTTATTTAAAAGCCACAAAATAATGCATTTTATTTAGTTGTATTTATGATATGACTTTTAATAATTTTTTGGTGTTTATAGCATTTATTAGTATTTTGTAACTATCACAAGAAAGTTGAAATTTAATTTTATATAGATAACTGAAAAATAAAAATTTACCTTGTTATATCGTATTTTTTAAGCCCAATAGCAGCTGGTAAAAAATGAAACAATTGTGTAAATCTTATCATAGGGTATACAAGCATATGATTTGGTACTTGAACCTGTATTTCATATTTTCTCCCATTCGAGTTGAACATAGGGAAATTCGACTCACCACGATGCGATGCTCTTTCAACTCACACACACCCTGACACTCGCACATACACACTGCACACACACATGCGCACAATCCACAGCTGTGCTGAGTGACTGTATGTGTGTGTGTGTCTGTGTGTGTTAGTTTCCTTGTTGTGTGCTACTGACTCCGGCACTGACTGGAGCCTGCTTGTCGGTTGTCGGTTGTTGGTTGTCGGTTGTTGGTTGTCGGTAAATCACAACCATTGCACGGCACACGGCAATCAGTTTGTGTTTGGCTGTGTAACGCGTTGCGTGCTTGACGGCATCGCTTGGCATTATAGCCCGGTTTCGAGAACGTATTTAATGTGAAACGTGAAACTCGTCGTATTTGGAACAAAAAAAGAAAAGAAAAAGCAAAAAAATAACATTACAAAAAACGAAAAGAAAACGCTTCAATACCGCGACATTTAGCGTGTGATGTGCGATGTGCAAGAAAGTGAAAAATGACATTTATGAAATTTATTTATTTTTTTCCTAGTGTGTTTACATGTGTGTATTTACAGTTTACAATATTAATGCATATTTCAATTATATATTAAATGATATATATAAATATTTTTAATTCGATTGCCTTAATCAATTGTTGCATATTTCTTGACTGCTTTAAATCGACTTGACAACCGTTTTGACACGGTCAAAACAATGGCAGACAGCCTGGCGCCATTTCTTTTACCTCCATATATATTTCTTATAGCCATTATGTATGGTGTATACGACGTGTATGGCTGCTTTTGTTTGCTTTTCATTTTCATTTTCGTTTGTGTTTCAGTTTTTCATCTCATTTTTTTCGCTTTCGTTTTGTGCGCGTTTTTTGTAGCATAATTTTTGGCGCAGTCAAGCAAATACACGAGCATATTTGATGTATTTCCGAAAACCAAAAGAGCCTGGCCATAAATATTTAATGAGCAGCAAGAAAACAAAAAAAAAATGAGAAGATGTTGTTTGTGTATTGAAAAAAGTGTAACATACTTTTTTGAGCTCTTAGCAAATATAGTTTTCCAACTGCAGCGTGTGCAGCTTTAAGCTTGCCACTTTAAGTTGCAAGTCAGGCAGCATGTCATTAATATGCCCAACTGTCTGTGTGTGTGTGTGTGTGTGTATGTTATTGTTGTTGTTGTTGTTGTTGTGCGTGCGTGCAAGGCAATTGCATGACACTGTGCCTTATGCCTTGTGTCTTGGTCTTGGTCTTGGTCTATGTCCTTTAGCTCCTGCCAACCAGACATATGTATATTATCTCTGGTGAATTATGGCCTGGCCATATAGATTCCAAAACGGCTTGTCCTTACAAGAACAGCAACAATTGCCTGGCCAATGTCTGCCACTCACACACACACACATACTCACACACACATGCTAAATATGTTCCCCTGCACTATGGGATAATTTCCAATTTCTTTTTGCGATTTCTGTATCATTAATTAATTGCACAAGAACATTACAAGATTAGTTGGTCTAGTTTTTAACATTGGTCTTCTAATATCAACAATTAGTGGGGCTAACAAAATGGGCGTGATACCGCCTTTTTTCTTGACACAAGCGTATGTAAATTCCTTGACTGACTTGTTCCCAGATATGCCACAATCGATTGAAATTCAAGTAATATAAGAACCCTCATTGGTTTTCAATTTATAGAGATCAAACTGACTCGCCCTAAGATGTATTAAATTTCTCAAATGTTGGGCAAATTATCACTTTTGAACTACACTAAATCTACAAACTAGTGTATATATGAAAAAACTAAAAAGAAGATATATACATACGTATGAGGACAGTGCACAAAACTGCTTCTCAAACTTTACTATGCGTATTCAGAATTGATATCTTTGAAAAATTCAAATAAAAATTTAAAAAAATACTTCTAAAAGAAATTTGTCGTTTTAAAATATACGTTTGAGTCTAATTTTTAAATAACTCAAAGAAAGCGTATACAACGTTTGTCATCACCAACATTTATTTTTGGACATCAATTAAAAACCACAATAAATACATAGTATCCAATAATAGAGTAGTTAAATATTGTCCACTTTAAGTTAGCACTAGCTCCTCTTTTGAAACAACTTTGTTTTTAAGTTGTTAACTTAACAGTGTGGGTCAATTTTAACATCCCGGTGAGCAAAACTGAAATTTGCAGTATATCCAAAGTTATGCTATCAAAAGTTCATTAATTTGGATAAGATAATAATAGTTCAGAGTGCTGACAACATTCTGAATTTGCATAAATATTTTAAATGTAATATTATATAAAGTTTATTAATATGACTTAATAAACCTATTTGAATATCGACTTTAATTAAAAAAGAAAAATCGTAAAAAAACCCCATAGTGCTCTGTGATTGTATATGTGTGTGTGTCTGAGTGTGTGTATATGTGAGTATCATCATCATGCATTGTGGCACACATTGTTAAATGGACGATACAAAACTTCAACTCACACAACAACAACGTAGACATATCCTGCCGCCTGCCAAACATGTCGCCTGGCACTTTGGTGTCGCCTCCGTCTGCCGTGTCGAATTACTCGACTCTTGGCTATGCTGCAACTTGAAATTAGATCTCGATAAACCACCTTGTCTCATTCCTCTTCTACTATTTTGTGTTTTTTTTCTTCATCTGATTTTTTTAAAGCAGTCTAAACGCATCAAGAGCGTGGAAGGAGACGAAGGCTAATCCAGTCACTAATTGGCTCGAATGCCGCAGCATTTTAGCCATGGTATCTGTATTAGCCGTTTGCCATATTCAAACTCAAAAGTGTCCAGTGTCCAGTGTCCAGTTGAACAGACAGCTGCTCTTCACTCTTGACTTCAATCCTTCGCTTTATTTATTGATGAGGAGATGCAGAAACAAGCAGATGGAGATTCCGTTGGGGCTGAAGGGGTCCAGTCAATGGCTAATGCTAGAAATTGAGTTATTTATGCTCCAGAATTGATTGCTCTTTGTTGTAAATTGCCATCGCGTTACGTTCAACCAGCCAACCAAGTCAAGCGTGTGGCAACATGGTAAACAGCAACAACAGCAGCAATAACAATAAAGAACGTGCTTTATAAATATAGATACATGTTTTGTATCTATATATGCATAAAGATACTGCGACATTTGTATGCTACACTTTATTTTTATTAATATTTTTTATTCGAAACTCATTCGATTAATTTCGCCATTTAACTAATTGAGACATACACAATTATCTGCATGTTTAATACAATATCGTTAGCTAAACTGTATGTTTAATAAATGTTGTTGTCATAATTAAAGTTAAAGTCAGTGAAGTTGCAAAGATCGCAAATGATATTGTAAAATTGAAGAAATAATTTCATTAGAATTAATAGAGTTATTAACAACTCTATAAAAACTTCCGAAAAGCAAATTGACCAGAACGCACAGTAATTATTTATCTATAATACATTTTATAATTTTTATTTACTGTTATGTTTTGTTTAGTTTATTTGTTATTCAATAAATGATGATGTGAAAATATAATGCTTCGTTTTGTTTGTTATGTTATATCGTAAATTATACTTGGAAATTAACCAATATTTAAAGCCGAAACTCCATTCTTAATGTAGTTTTATATTTCCGTAGGTATGTTATACATATATCTTAATAGTTATAATATAAAGGCCCACTTTTTCAATTTCCGTATAAGCTTTATTTGATACATATCTTTGACACTTGACCATTATGTTCAATGCATTTTACGTCAGTTTATCATTAGGATAGTTATTTGAGACCTTATACAAACATTGAAAGAATGGGCCTAAATTTTGTTTTAGAAATGTTGATAGCTATTAAATATAATAATCTTTTTAAATTTTAATTGATTATCATCCTATTTACTAAAGTTTTTAACTTGTTGTTTTAGCAAGCTAATATTAAAAAGTTTGCTAAAACACCAAATATAAAGTTTTTAAGCAATACTTAACTACTAAGAGGCTTCACAATTTGTTATTTATTTTAAATTTACTTAAAAAGTTTTTGTTTCTCTTGCTCATTTTGCTCTTGAAATTTATTATTGAGGCCATAAAATGCTTGTGAAATTGAAACCAAATAATTTTACTTATCTTTATGCTTCTTATTTATGAAAAAAAAGGTATTATAATAATTACTACTACGATAATACTAGGTCTATTCTTAATAAAATTACGTATTTCTTTGTTCAAAAATGTCATTGAATTCTCTATTATATTCATTTAAAAAATGCTGTGTTTAATTGTAGTTGACTTTATCAATACTATCAGTCAAATGTTATATACTTTTACATCAACCAAATAATTACTTTGGGGAAATTGTCCTAATTGTGAGCATAAATATGTAAAATCAAATAAGTAACCTCAACATTTGATTTAATGCAGCTGTGTATAAATTTATTATTATATTTTTATATTTTGTTGTTAAGTTATTTGTTGGCTGTCTATAATATATATGTAAATATATTGTAAAACATAATTGATTAAAGGGAAATTATTTTTGTCTCTTGTATCAAGTGCAATTAGAGCAAATGTTAATTAACCAATGCATCCAATATGCAAATCACATTCATAAACATACAGATGGTTGGATACTCAGCAAGTCTACAACATTTGTTGAACAAGAGAATATTTCACTTAAAAGCTGAATATTTTCTATAAATATGCTTTCTAAAATTAAATTAGTTATTTCCAATATTATGTTTTCGGCGTGCTCTTCAAATTGTTGCTATTGTTTTTATTATTCCTTTTGTTGCTTTCTAAAATTAATTTAACTTTTGCCTATGGTATGTTTTCGCTGGGCTTTTCGAATTGTTGCTCATTTAATTTTATTTATTATTATAACTATGATTTTTTTTCTCCTGCAGCTATTGACAGTTGCTGCATTAATTTATTTATTATGCATTCAGTTTAGCAATCACATTGCATTCTGCCTTAATTACGATGATCCCAAAATCAGGAAAACAGTTAACAGAAGTCAACTCATTCAGGCCGATTAGTTTACTGCCTGCATTGGGAAAGATGCTGGAGAGGGTTATCCTTAACCGGATTCTAAAACTTGAGAGCGTGACGCAGACAATTCCAAAGTGGCAGTTTGGTTTTCGAAAGAGTCATGGCACTCCAGAACAGCTTCACAGAGTGGTCAACTTCGCCTTGGAGGCCATGGAGCACAAGCAATATGCTGTAGCAGTATTTATGGATATCCAACAAGCCTTCGACAGAGTTTGGCATAGCGGTCTCCGAAGTAAGCTGAAGCGCATATTAACACCACAGCTCTTCCAGCTGGTGAGCAGTTTTCTGGAGGACAGATCGTTTTCTGTAGTCGTGGATGGGGCGAAATCATCTGAGAGGCCAATATGTGCAGGAGTTCCACAAGGCAGTGTCCTAGGTCCCACCTTGTACTCACTGTACACAGCTGATATGCCAACATTCAGCTCTGTTCGTGCCGTTGACAGTCAGGATGTGCTTATTGCCACCTACGCCGATGACTCTGCTGTTCTTACCAGAAACGAATCTCTTGGCATTGCAGCAACGGCATTACAGGAGTACGTTCGGAGCTTTGAGAGATGGGCCCTTAAATGGAATATTGGCATTAACAACAGCAAATGTGCAAACGTCACCTTTGCCACAAGAGTGGGATCCTGCCCAGGAATAACGATGCTCGGCTCGGTCCTTAAGCATGAAACGCACTACAAATACCTAGGCATCATCTTGGACAGATACCTTAACTTTGGTCGACATGCATCTATGATTCAACGAACCGTATTGACAAAGGCTGCAAGAATGGCGTGGTTGTTGTCCCCAAGAAATAAGCTCTCTTTATGTAACAAGGTAGCCATTTACAAGACCATATTGAGTCCGATATGGAAGTATGGACTACAAGTCTATGGGATCACTGCCAAAACCCATCTCAACAAGATTCGCGTGGCTCAGAGCAAAATCCTCCGAAAGATGTGCAACGCTCCCTGGTACATGCGCACTAGGGACATTGAAAGGGATCTAGGAGTTCCAAAGGTTGGTGATGTGGTCCAACTTCAGGCCGAAAAATATAAAGACAGGCTGGCCTCGCACCCAAATGCACTCGCTCGACGTCTTACGCGATACAAAGGGAAGAGGAGACTCAAAAGACATCACCCACAGGATCTGCCCACCAGAGTCCTGTCGTAGACAACTGTTGTAAAAATGTAAATATGATGTACTCAAACGAATTTAATGTAATATCCGAATTGTATATTTCACTGTAATTGTTATTATGTAATTGTAGTCACTATTTTCTTTTTGTCTCTGATGTAAAACTAGCTTAAGCTGCCATCTGGTAGCAGTATAATAGTTAAAATGTTACATTTATAAAAATTTAAAATAAATAAAAAAAAAAAAACATTGCATTTTATTTCTGGTTTCATTTGTTGTCTACTTTATGGCGCTTGTCATTTCGATTCGATTTGCGCCCATCAAATGGCAAATGACAACAATCAGTTGCAGTTGCAGTAACTGCAGCGTATTTGTGGTTAACACTCGACCCGAAGCTACTCCCTCTGCCCCTCTCCTGTGCCATTGTCTGTTGCCCCTTTTTGTAGACTCCCCGGGGAACCATTAATCATGTGGGTGACGCCTAAATGTATGCAACATGCGGCATGCAATTAAAAAGCAAGCAATCGCAACTGCAACATAAATTTGCAAAGCCAGACGACAGCAACAGTAGTGAAGAGAGGGGAAAAAGGGTGGCAACTGGCAACTGGCAACAGCAGCTGTGAAGTATGCAACAATTCTTATTTTGCATTCTGTAGAGTTGAGTGCCAAAATTGCATTGCATACTTTTGAGCCTTGAGTGTTTAATGAGCGACCAAACAAAACAAAAGTAAAGAGAAAAAATGCAACGCGTGAAATAAAAATTATACACAATTCATAAAAGAAACAAATATAACATAAAATAAACTTAAAAGTGGAGTCTCAAATGGATGCATCCGGAACGACGCTGATGTTGGTGGATGCGTCAACTACGGACAAACATCACGGACATCATCATCATCATCAACATCAGCAGCAACAGCAACAGCAGCAACAGCAACAGCAGCAACAGCAACAGCAGCAACATCAGTTGCAACATCATCAGCGTCACTTGCAACGCCAGAGCGGCGATCAAAGCTGTCAAATGTCGCATGATTCATCCAATGCCGCTACAAGCAGCACAACAAGCCACGATTCAAGTGGCGCCTCCGCCTCAATAAATGCTGCTGTTACAACTGGAGTTGGAACCGGATCCGGTTCGAATGTAGGGAATGCTGTTGTGGAATCTGTGACCGCTGGCACCTCAACAAGCTCCTCGGGTAACAATTCGCCAGCAAAGGCCAGCTATTTGCATCATCATCATTTGCATCATGCTGCACACGCGCATCATCATCATCATCATACGCTACAGTTGCATCACACCGCCCCGCCCTCTCCACTAGCCACAGTGCGCCATCAGCAGCAACAACAACAGCAGCAACAGCAGCAACTGCAACAACTTTCAGCACCTTCAACTCCGCCAAATGCTTGCCTCTCCGTTTGTTGCTCATCGGCTGCTGCATCCTCTCATCATCATCAGGTAGCCATGGGGCATGTGCCACATCTGCCAGCCCATCATTCGCTATATCCATTAATGGCAGCCGCCCAATTGGGATATGTGAGCTCCAGTGGTCCCAGCTCGCTAGTCAATTCACCCGCTTTGGGAAGACGCAAACGCTACACAAGCACATCCTCCAATTGCTCCAGTCAATTCAACAACAACTATGCCGGACTCGACGTGGATTCCCTCGATGATATGCTGCGAAAGGTAAGCTTCAAAAATACAAATCTCCTTGCAATTAAACGCAACGAACCAAAAGCGAAAACCGCTTTCGATTAGAACCAACTTGATAAATCCTATTGCAGTTTCTATGATGGGCAATACCCTCTGAAACTGAAATGTACAACTTAGTATTTATGTGGGCAGTTTTCTATAATAATTCCAATTTGATAAATGTTAAATCTGCTATAATCAGGTATGCCATTGTAAATGACAGTCCACGCTATTGACGAAATCAGATCCTTACACAATTCTCCAACACCTCGAAAACGACTTAAAAACAATTATTGGGAGTTCCTTAAACCAATTGACCTAAGTTTTTAAATGTCAAAATACCTAGCTGTGGATGGATTTGATAAAGCCACAATCTTAAAAAAAAAACTAATTTAATTTCCATTTAACATTTAATTTTTTTCGTCAAATCATCAATAAAGAAGAGTTTTGTAATTAGGTATTAAAAATGAATGTCTGGTGTTTCAGGAATATTGACATTCCATTAGAAATGTCTGGAAATTTGTGAATAACAACTTTAATAAAATATTCTATGACCTATGTAAACACTACTGACTAGCTAAATACTTAATTCAAAAGTTCAAGAAACACACTAAAATTGACAACTTCCAATTCAATTTTATGCACATAAATTATTGTTATTCCCCAGACCTAACCATAAATTGGTGTTTTTTTTTTTCTTTCAAATAAATAGATTAATTTCAAAAGAACAAAACCAATTTCCGTTTAAAAAATGTCATATTTTCGGTTATAATTAAAGATAAATATTTAAAATTAATATTTTAGATACATAAATAGATAATACCATAATTTTATATCAGGAATGAGATAACCGAGTAATATAAGGAGCAACATACTTTTTACACTAGCAATCCGTTTAAAAGATAACTGTTGCTAGTGACGACAATTCTTTCTTAAGCTTTATTTATTCAAGGAGTTTCTGTCTTTTATACAATATCAATATGCGCATCTAATCAAGAGTACATCCCAACTTGAAGTTTCACTTTGCCTGTCCGTTGAACTATCTATCTGTCTGTCTGTTCCGTCTTTCTTTCTGTCTGTCTGTCTGCCAATGACCGTAGTCATAAATCTTGAGCCTAGTCCGGTTGCACAGCGTGTGGCACTGGCAACTGCTGTAAGGAGCAAACTTGCGCCCCCGAAAAGGAATGAAAAAAAAAATAAAAATATGCAGCGCTTTTTTACGTGTTTAACATTTTTAAGCGTCGCGTCGCGTCGCACACAAAAACCAACCCATAAATAATATGCGACAAGTTTATTCTATTATTTTTCTTTCTTTTTTTGTTCAAGTTTATATGTAGTAAGTATGCACTTTTTTGTTGGCTATGCAACGGCATGCATACAATTTAAATTTGTAATGCACCCCAGCGAACGTACCTAATGAGTGATGGCCTGTGGCGGGGCAACTCAGGTCTGGTCAGGTGGCAACCTGGCAACCCTGGTACGCACGCAGCCTAACGGTTTTTTGAGGTTATATGCACACTATTTGTACTACAAAACACACACGCACACGGAGAGAGGCTTTTATTCGTATTTGTTGCACGGCATCGTTACGGCTTTTTGGCCGGTTGCATTTTATTAGCGATAATGAACTCTCTCTCTACGCTCCCACTTCCACACTGCCACACTACCACACTGTGTTGTGCCACACAGCGAAACGATACGATGCGAAACTAAACGAAACGAAAAGCGTTGCATACTTTTGCGGGGCTCCACCTTTTGTTGTACATAGTGTCGCATTGCCGCTGCCTTTACAAACACTGCAAATGGGCCGATGTTGTTGGGGTATCGCTTTTGCTATAGGTATATCTACACTTGAAATAAAATTGTATTCTTTATTAAATAGTTAGGCAAATATCCTGTTGTTCATCAATAGAATATTATTCGAAATATTTTCTTAATTCAAGAAAAGATTATCCTCTTCAGTTAATTTTAGAAATATTACTCGAAATTTGTATTTACTTGAGGAAACAATTTTCAAATTAGGTAATCTTTAGAAATATAGAAAAGTTACTTTCTTTCTTAAGGTTTTTAAAATTAAAATTACTTTTGAGGTACAAGCTATTTGTTAAATTATATTTTAACGCATTTTCTATTCCATATTAAAGATTGCAAATTCAGAAAAAAGAAAAGAAAAGTGTTATTTAAGAAATTTCTATTTTAAAATACAGACTGATCGTATAGTTTCTAGATTTTATATTATTTTCTATTCCATATTTTAGTCTCATTAATTCAAATTAAAGGGCGATGGAATCGTTTATAGGCGTTAGAAAGTTTTCTTTTCTATATTTTATATTGAAAATTCGGACAGAATAAATGGAAATGAAGTGGCATTTAAAAAATTCATAAACTTAAATAATATGTTGAGTTATGTTTTTCAACACGAGTTATGGGTCTGTTTTGCTCAGTGTATATATCGATGATGGCGCCACCGTTTCTGCCACTTCTGTTGCATTGCATTTGTGGTCGCCATAATGTGCCACAGCCCACAGCGAGGACTACCGACTGCGGACTGCGGACTATGGACTATGGACTGCGGACTACGGACTACGGACCGTGGTCTGTTAAGTCCGGAATGCGGCTGTTCCTATTACCATTTGCCATTTGCCATTGCAATTTGCTGGTGGCATACTTTTTGGCCGAGACGCGTGCATAATGGCAATTTGAATAATGTGCCAAAATATGCAGACATTTCTTTGTTTGCCCACCTTTTCCCATCGTCCTTCACAACTCACTTGAAACACATTTCGAAACTGTAGTCATGTCTGTGTGACAGACAATCAAAGTTTTGCTTCGATTTCCCGAACGTTTGTCATAAACGCGCCCCACAAATTAGATGAACCGTAAGAAATGGGCACAAACTTTGCCGCAATAAACGAATGACGAGCTCAAAGGCAAAACGGCAAAACAAACGACGGAAAGCAGAAGGGAAAATAAAAAAACAAGTAGAAGGCGACCCGAAAGAAACCGAACTTAAATCGAATTTGGTCGACAACAACAACGAGCACTAGAACAAGTCGAAAGTTGTTATCAAGTTGAGGCCAAGTTTAAAGCATTCTCAGAATTATCAACAAAGTTTGTGGCTGCGTTTCTTAAGTGCAAAGAGTGGGCAATATTTAATACTTATTGAGTTTTCTTTTTTTTTTTAAGAAAGAACTGTGTGACCAGCTCCAGCTGAAGTGGACACAATTCAAAAGCGGTCTGTAGTTTATTTAAAAGCCGTTTTTTGCTCAATCAGAAATTTTCTGTCAAAGCAAAGCTGATTGTCTGACAGTTCGTCTTAAGTGTGACCAGCACTGATTAAGTCCACAGCGCCAGATAAAGTAGTTACTATGTATACACAATTTAGACTAGTGTTGAATGTCATCAGAGAATTGTATTCTCATCTAAAAAGAGTTCTTCAAGGAGTTTTATTTAGCTGCTATCATCTGTGTCATTATCTGTATTAGAATTTAGACTAATATTGAATGTTAGATATATCCCATCAGAGAATTGTATTCTCATCTAAAAATAGTTCTTCAAGGACATGGAGTTTTATTTAGCTGCTATCATCTAAGTCATCATCTGTATTAGAACATAGACTTATATTTAATGTTAGATATATCCAATCAGAGAATTGTATTTTCAAGAGTTCTTCAAGGACATGGAGTTTTATTTAGCTGCTATCATTTGTGTCATCATCTGTATTAGAATTTAGACTAATATTCAATGTTAGATATATCCCATCAGAGAACTGTATTCTCATCTAAAAAGAGTTCTTCAAGGACATGGAGTTTTATTTAGCTGCTATCATCTGTGAAATGTCTGCATGTTTATTGTGGTTAGCCTTTGTTGATGGTCCTTATCAATGGCATTTTTATGGCTGGCTATATAGAAGGACCAGCAGCTGACAATTATTTAATGTGCAACCCGAAATATGCCGGGTTACAAATTATGCACACCTAAACATAATTACATGTATGAAGGGAGGGTGTAACCTGTTTACTTGCCTAAATGCCTGCTGTGGGTAAAGTCTGATGAAAAAGGAGCAAAAGGAGGGTTTTTTCTTTTTTGTTTAGGGGGTTGAGTTAGCTATGCCCAGGTTGCTCGTTAGTCGCCATGTAATTCTTCGTTCTGGGAACTGTGGCAGACAAATGAGCATCAGCCCGCATGGTCTGCAACTGGTATACAATACACATATCACAAACAGAACACACAACACACACACAGACAATACACCTTCAACACCTCCATTGTGAAATAATGTTTTTATAAGCCACTTTTATGTAATGACAATGGGGAATCATTAAATGTCTATTTGCGCATTTTTATGCCCTGTAAACAAAAATATATATTAAATGGATAGGAGCAGCTGAAGAAAATGAAAGTCAGAGAAACTCTAATTATATTGAAAAGTCTTTATGAGAACATTTAAAAGAAAGTTTGTTTATAGCTTATTTAACTGTAGATAGCTTAACAATAAATATTAAGTACAATTAATTACAAATGTTATTCTTGTTAAAACTTTGGTTTTCTGGCTAATATTCTATTGTACAATAAATGTTATTATTATAAGAGTAATTATTATAGTTTTCCTTCTATATCTTTACTTTTATAAGCGTTTAGAATTTAGCACAGGGTACCTGCTAGTCGAGCACTCTTGTTTGGATTGTTGTTCTTAGTGTTTGCTTTATTTCTTTTGTTTGTGTACGAGTTGATGTGTATGTACTTCGCTTTCCACTCTTGCTTTCATTCCACACGCTTTAATATCTGTGCCACATTTATATAATACATGTAGCAGTGAGCTATTGTTGGTCTGCATAACTGTTAGCTTTTTATCGGAGTACTGTCTACCAGATATTTCTCTATCTCTTTCTTCCTAGTGTCCTTTCTCACTAAATCTCCGTGTAGCACTAAGAATTTGTCAGCCTGCAAACTTGTATAACTATCAACTCTTGAACTTATAGGAAGAGATCTTCAGCTGTTGGGAAGTTTCTTTCTCTTTCTCTCTTCTACTCTTTTACTTTATTAGCCTTAAAGCTTTAAAAATGAACCTGAAAATAGTTGGAAATCATTTTCATTTCACATTTTGTGTAAATCTATGAGCAAAGCTGCCAGAAAACATGAGAGGACTGATAGACGCAGCTAATTTTGAGACGGCATGCATTTATCTTGTGCCACATGTTGGCAATACTTGCAACACACACACGCACACATATGTGGCAACCCTTTACAGCAGATTTCCTTAAGCGCTACTTCTCTGAAATAGCTAAAAAAAAAAAAGAGAATAAGAAGAAAAAGAAAAAGAGAAAACGAAAGAACAAAAATAGAAAAGAAAACACAAAGCGTCATAAAATAGCAAAACTAACGAACTCGGGCAGCCCCCAAAGTAGGAACAAAAAAAAAAGGGTTACCGCTTAACCGCTCCAACTCTCCGCACACTGTGTCACTCCCTTTTGCTGTGTGCGTGTCCATCAAGGGATTTCCCTTCAATTAGGATTAATACTCAAGATACCAAAAACAACAAGCAACAACCAAAAAAAAAAAAGAAAAGGAAAAATGCTCCTGGACGAGTGTTGTGTACGCTTAACTAGGGTAATGCTAAACTTACATATGTGGATACAAAAAAAAAAGAAAGAAAAAAACAAACGGAGTCCTAAACCCGAAATCACCTACCAACCCCTCGGAAATACCGAAAGACCCAATGCAATAAGCCCGAGACGAGCTCAGCCCTCAAAATGCTGCACAATTGAGGCATTATTAGTAAAGTAGTTTTACATACCCAAAACAAAATAAAATGAAGCGAGTCCGCTCGGCTTGTAAAATACCTGTAAATGTAAAGCATCAACTTACTTTGAATATCCGAATCTATACATGGATTGTTATAGCATCTCTTGTTAGAATTTGATAGTCCATGCTGAACGAAAATATGTACATTTTAATGTTAAATGTAAATAGTTTTTGACTATCGGTAATAGTATGTTAATTCGGAAGTTGAATAGAATTTTAATATGTATGTCTAATTTGATAGTCTATTCAAAACGCAAAAGCATTTCCATGTTATCGATAGTTTCTGACTTTCGATAATAGCAATTCGTAAATTAAATCGTAATTGCATACAGTTTGTAATTATGTGAATCAACTGTATTTATCAATTTCGATACCTCGTGCTTAAAGCTAAAGCCAATTTTGAAAGGTACTAGTCACTATTAAAGACATTATGGTAAAAATACAATTAAGATTTAACATTTGGGTATTTATGAAAAATTAAGATGTACGTGTATATATTTAAAGTTCAGATATAAATTGAAAAAAATTATTTAACTTCAGTTTTGTGGTGAAATTATGTTATTTTTAAATTAACATAGATACAGAGTATTCTTAAGCTAAGGCATGCTCAGTTTCGCCGTTTGCTGAGAGTCAACCTTTTTGGTATCTTGACACTGACTTTGATGAGGGCTCGCTCTGTTTCGGTTTGCTTTGCTCTAACTTTTCTCTCTGTATGTGTTATATGTATTTTTTTTTGGGTTTAAATTGCTTAAAAGTACAATTTATCACAATTGGCAATTGGATGCTATTGTGTGTGTGTGTATGTGTGAGTGTGCTGCCTGGCAACAACTTGACCGAGTTTCGAAATAGCTTCAGCACAACAAGCCCAGTTAGTGGCCCATCTCTGACCACAGTGTCAAAATGAGTTTTCACATGGCCACATAGCTTGGCCTTTTCATGTACAATTGCACTGTTATGTTTCCCTTCCCCACAGCTTTCCCAAACGGTCCCATCTTTTATTCTTAACACAGATACACATACACTTGGCGTGTATTTTTAGAGATTGGGTCATTTAAACTTTTTTCCCAGACAGCTTTGCGGTTGGAATTTTGCAGAAAACTTTTCCTTGGTTAATGCTCAAAATTTATTTGGCTCTTGAAACTGTTCTGCTCTCTCCCACATTCTCTTCTTCTCTCTGTCTCTCCCCATTGTTGCAATCAGGCATATATCGATAATTTGCCAAAAATTAGCAAGTGAATTATGACTATTTGCTTAGACTATTTCTGATTTGTGAGAAGGTTGAAACATTAACCTTCCAAGTTTTCTACAATTACTTAATACTATGAGCAAATCTAAATTGTTAACCAAAATATTCAAAATAATTTGAAATGAAATTTTAAATCTTAAATTATTTTGTTTTTCTAGTATTAAAAAATTTAGTCTAAAACATTTTAATAAGTACTTATAAATATTATAAAAGAAAAGTTATAAGTAATTACACTTTTCTTATAAATTAATATTTATGAGTAATTTGTTGGCATTTTTAAATAACTTAACGTTTAGTTAATTCAATTTTATTCTATAAATTACTTAAATATTTATTATTTCTGATTTTTTTTTAAAGGTTTGGTATCAGATTAGATTTACAATATCAAATACGCTTTGGCTCAAATTTTATTCAGTTGTTCGTTATAAAGTTGCTAGCCTCAATAGATGTACTCACTGTTAACGTATAAAGTACTGTTAACTTATAAAGTACTGTCAACTATTAACGAAAACAGTCGGAAGGCGTAAAAGTGAGGCGAGACGAAGTTCGTCGGACCCAGTAGTATACTATAAAGCGAATAGTTATTTCGAAATGCAGTTGCACTAAGCACCAACACAAGCTCTGATAAGAATTTTAGATAGTTAAATAGTCCAAAATGCAGAAATGCAGTTACAGTGAAGACTTGGCATGAGCTACACATTTATCGACAAACAAACTTCGTGACTAAATTGTAATACCCTCAGAAAGGAGTAAAAGAGAAACGCTTTTCGAAATATGCAAAAATAATATGATTAATTTTTTGCCAACAACAACTAAGTCAATCCCCAAGCAGCACATTTTATACACTACACACACCATACACCCACACATCCATACATATCATTTGAAAAGCTGCAGTCATCAGCACCGTCATTGTCATCAACCAAACTATTGAAATGATGAAAAAAGTATGAAAAAAATATAAAAGAAGTAAGGTAAGGAAAAAGAAACGAGAGAGAAGAAGGATAGAAGTAAACACTTCGCATAGCTTCTGTTTTTATACGCTAAACTAGGGTATATTAAATAAATGCACAGTATGACAGCAGACCTTATTAGAGATATATATGTTCTTGATCAGCATCCACAGTTTATATTGCCATGCTCATCTACTCTTCTGTCTGTCCGTATAAACGAAAGGATCTCAGGATGCTCAGAGCTAAAAGAACCAAATTTTCGGCATGCATTTTAGATTTATTTTTATTGAATTGTAACAATTTTAAAATTAAGTAAAAAAAAGCATAT
Organism: Drosophila neotestacea; assembly: GCA_035044365.1. Lineage (NCBI taxonomy): Eukaryota > Metazoa > Arthropoda > Insecta > Diptera > Drosophilidae > Drosophila > Drosophila neotestacea. The sequence continues at coordinate 301,923 of JAWNMD010000044.1, forward strand.
ACTTGATTTTTGGTAAACAAGATAATTTCATCACGATATTATATTAAATTTGGAAGATATTCAAGAAACAATTATGCCGGATAGGAGAAAAGCTTGCTTCGCTTAATTTAATTTAATTTTTCATTTAGTTACTTTTAGTTTTCTGTTTATCTGTTTCTTATTTAAATATTATTATTGTTATTAAAAATTATTTATTTATTAACTGTTATCAGTAGACTCAAGCATTTAAGCAAAAACAAATGTTTTAAAATTATATTACGTATAGTAAATAAACAGTAGATAATTATGAAGCCAATTCAGTCTTGGTGTATTCAGATTGTAAGGATTGGTTCAACAACTTATAAAAGTATTTGAAAAAACTCAATCAAACCATATGTTAGTAAACAAAGATTTTTTAAAAGCGTTCAGGACAGATAATTTAAAAAAAAAGTCAAAATTAATAAGTCGAAATTAGTGAGTTTTAAAAACTAAATAATTGAATATTTTTGTAATAGTATTTTACAATAGCGGGACATACATCGGGGACATATGTATATCGAACATAGTAGTGGTACTTGTTATGCTGATAGCAAAATTTATATAAAGATTTGACATATTTACTTAAGGAATGCGTGTACATACATACACATTACCATGTATTTAAATGAGCGCAGGGCATTGCGTTGTCGGGAACGCTAGACTTGTCTTACTTGTTTAGCATACTTTTGTGCGCTGTTGCATTCAGTTTGCGTGCTTTTTTTTTGTGTGCGATTCAAATTCAGATCCAAGAGAGATACGAGAATCCGAGTTGCCATTTTCTGGCTGCGTTGCCCTTTTGTGTGTACTCGTGGCTGCCTGCTTTCCTTTCGCGTATATTCATGCTCACGTGTAGATTTTATTAAACATATGAATTCATTATGTAAATGCGACAAAAACGACAACAACAACAACAATAACGATGATGATGACAACGTCAGCCAAAGAATATTGTATGAAAATCGGCTTTTGTTGCCTTGCTTGCTCCATTTCCATTCCATTTTCCCATTCCCAATTCATACATATTGTAAGTAGTTGGGCAACGTGGGGTTAATGGGTTATGTGCTGTGATTTTCGAAGAGCTTTACCCTCGCCTCACCATGCCACATCCCAAACATCCCAAACATCCCACACATGCCACATACAGCAGCAACAACTCAGCTGCTTGAGTCTTTTGTTGATTTTTATGTAAAGCGCAAATTGATTTGCCATTGGGAACAGCGGTGGCAGTGGCAAGGTGGCAAGTTGCAAATGGCAGCGAGGCAAGCGGAAGTAACCATAAGAAATTATTAAAATTTTCCGTGCAACGTTGTTGGCTTTTTTTATATGACTATTGTTGCCCTTTGTTGATGCTGCTTGTTGCATAATTGAATTCCAATTCAGCGAGGAAATGTGTGTCCTTTTGATTCTGTCCAGACTTAACCCATTCAATTTCTCCGTCCATCGAGTGCTTGAATCCGTGACCTGATCGACTTTGAGTCGTGTGGCAAGTGAGTCTTGAACAAATCACAGTGTTGCCCCTTTGCCACAAACTGAGAGGCTGTCTTTGCTTTCTTTCTTCATGTTCGTCTGTCTGTCAGCTGTTGTTATTGTTGTTGGCACACAATTAACACTTGAAATGTTTAACAGGCCTTAACAGTGGGCTTAAGTTGATGCCCGACCATGTATGTGCTACATGCTACTTGCTACTTGCTACATGCTACATGCCGCATGCCACGTTTCGGCCACCTACACAAACAAAGAATAACATGCCACTTAATTTCATTTCTTTTCATTTGGAAGTCATACGTTGTACAGTGGTGCAATAGCTGCATAACTGGCATAACATCAATTCGATAGATTTATCGATACTATCAAATTATTTCCTGAACATATCATTTTGAATGTATATACTAAATAAATGTTATTCACAGAGTTTGCAATATCAAATATTAAGTACAATTTTTTCATTGTCCATGTAAGCTTTATTTGATATATATCTTTGAATTTGACATTATTTTCTATACATTTTACGTCAGTTTATCATTCGGATAGTGATTTGAGATTTTATATAAACATTGACAAAAATGGGCCTTATACATTTAACTTATCTTCAAAATATGGGAGTTAGCTCGGATAGTTTGATCGAACCAGATTCAAGAGCCCCAGAGCTCAAGATTTTAATTCGTGCTTTGGTTCAATTAAGTTCAACAAATAAGATTATTATTATTAATTGGTAAACCTTGAAATTATGTACTTAACGACAATGAAAACTTAAAACTTGAATCTTTAGATTTGCAAGTAAATCGTTATTAAAACCCTTCATAAAGATAAAAGATGAGTTTATGTACTAGTGAAGTCAAATTTATAAAATAAAACTATTAGCTTAAATCTTTCATTTAAATTTTTGCAATAAGATTAGTCCACACATGATTCGGGTTTTTTTATTCCTTCAACTTCAATTAGGTTTTTATTTATTATTTTTTATGTACACTTTTTATTTTTCTATTTTATTTATAATTTTCCAACTTTAAGATGTTAATTGTGTTGCACACCGAGTAAAACCCACTGTGCAACATCTCACTGTTGCCGCTGCTATTTCCATTGTTGCTGTTGCTGTCCTCATTGTTGTTGTTGTTTTTGGTTGTTTTTCGTTTGTCATAAAGTGGCGTGAATGTAATCAAGGCAGCTATTATTCTTAGATTTGAAGCGCAAATGAAAACGCCGGCAAGCAGCCAAGAAGACAGCAGCTTCTTTTTTTGCCCCACACTCACTCCAATACTGAGTTAGGTCTGGGGTTCAATACGAAACAATGGCCATATATGATTGTGTGTGTGTGTGTGTGTGTATGACTGTGTGTGGCAGCAACAAAAAGGCAAACGCGCTGTCGCATACAAAAGCCTTATTGTTTGGTCCGCTGCCAAGCAGCTGTGGCAAGAAGGCAAAGGAAAGGGGAGGAGACAGATGATAATGGAGGTTGCTTCCACGGTTAGTTATAAAGGGAAAGAATGGTGGGAGAAGGGGAATGTGATAAGGGGAGTAATGCATACATGTAAGTGTTGCGGCTCATGTGCTTAAATATGCACATTGAGTGCGTGTCTGCGTATGTGTGTGCCATATTTTTAACATTCACACATACGCACAATTTTAAGTAACAGTAAGTGTGTGTTGGACACGTGTCGTGACACGAACATGCGTGATAATCTGAAAATAAAATATTAAATTAGCTAAGTAATGCAAAGGACAAAAAACAAAAAAGTACGAGTTCGTAGTAAAGCTAACCTACTTGAAATTAATTAAAAAAAACAAATTTAAGCAAATTGATGCAACAATAAAGTTAACACTATGACAATAGTATCATTATTAACATCAAATTATTTTTGCAGAAGTATGACTTCTGAGAAAGTTAACTTAGTTAAAATAAATAATAAATCAAATTTATGCCCAATATAAAAATATTAAATCTTTACTCTCAACTGAGATGCCAATGGAAAACTACTTTGAAATTCTCTATTTAGTTATTTTACAATTTAAATGAAATTAAGAGGTTTTAAGCTAAACGTAAAAAAGTCAATGTTTACCAAAGATAAATACTTTATCTTAAAAGAATGCAATACCGTATTTATTTATTCATTTAGTATCCTACCACTACAAGTTTAACTTGTAAATTATACTAGTAAGGATACGGGTTTGAGTATGATTTTATAAATTTAATTTTGTCATACAAAATTTTATTAAAATAATAAAATTAACGAAAAATAAAAAGACTAAATAAAATAATGTATTAAATTGAATTGAGTGTAAATTATTTTGTATTATTTATTATTAACTATATAACATTGAAATTATAATAATACAATAAATAAGTAAATAAATAAATAAATAAATTGTAAGTGAAACATGATTGTAGTTATGCTCAAGTTAAAAATTTATTATTGTAATGTATACCATCTATAGTTGTGACTAGTGCTTTAAATATAAGACGAGAGAGAAAGAGAGTTCACCTTAAAGCATTAGCATGTACATAATTAAATAAATAAATAAATAAATAATAATGCTATAGCCAATTTTAATTTACAGCACTAGCGTCCAGGGCTTCGGGTCTATTAAATAAATTATTTATTTTTAAATTTCGCTAATTAGGTTACATTCTTTTATAAATTAGTAAGTTTTTTTATATTGGAATTTGAGACTAAAGATAGGTATGAAGATAGTAATAAGTTAGGGAATTAGATCTTTGTGTGAATTAAATCTTATATTTGATTATGATTTAAGATGTGGGGGAATATTGTCGTTTGTTCCAAAATCTAACAAAATTAAATAAATTTGTAATTCGGTTCTTGGGCAAACATTATTTAGTAAAAAAATATTCAAGTTCTGTAGTCTATTCAACTTTGAAAAGCAAAGACAAATATTTGTTTTGAAGAACTTACATTAAAGGTACATATATTATTATACTATTAAATGCTACAGTAAAGTTAAGTATGTTTGCGACGTCCCAATTATAAAATACTTAAATGACGAGTGGATTGGGAATTTGACTACAATAGTTAAGTTAAATCATACATACATTTTTAAATACACAAATAAATACACCCTTTGACAAGAATGTATATTTGCAAAGGCGCCTCAAGTCACAAAAAGCAATTGCACTCATCTCTAACAAGGCAGCCTTTTTGTCTGGCATACAGTTTCAATTAGTTGATAATAAAAATGCAGGACTTTAAATCGATAATGACCCCGTCGACCCCTGTCCCTGTCCCTGCCCCTGTTCATGTCCTTGTCCCTGTCCTTGTCCCTGCCCCTGATTCTATTATGGTATGTGTAAGTGGCAAAGGGAATATGTTGGGCAAATGTCTGCTCTCTGTGTGTGGTCCGGATTCGGATCCGGTTCCGGTTCTGGTCGACTTTTGGCTTGGCTTCCCAGACTTTGCCTCGTCTTTTACTGGGTGCCAATGGCAAACAATTGCATTGTAATTTTTCAACAACATACACAAGCAATATGTTGTTGTCGTTGTTGCTGTTGCTGTTGCTGTTGTCGTTGCTGTTGACTTGGACTGCAGTTTGCTGGCATTTTTGTCTTTTGCAAACAGTCGACGTCAATGCCACAAAAGCCACTCGAAATATGCTCATATGGGTGTGTGGTTACATATGTGAGTGGGCGTAGGTGTGGGTGTGTGTGTGTGTGTGACAGCAAACAGAATTATTGAAGCGCGCCGTCCAAAAAAATTGCAGCCATGTGAGCACCCAACCACCAAACGAGCCACCGACCATTCAACCCACCGTGCATCCTTTTCCACCCACTGTGCGGCCATCCGCTTCACTTAGTTCAACGTCGTCATCGTTTGCAATGTTGCTGCCACAGTTGCTGCAGCTGCAACAGCGACAGCAACAACATCGAAATCGCCATCGCCATCGACATCGGCATCAGCATCCACATTGACATCGACATCGGTTGCGGCTTTTGGGTCACTGTGAAAGAATTAAATTACAGGACGATATGGCAAAGGACTCTAGCCAGGACTTTCAGTGAGGCGCGTCAGGTCGATAAATGGAATATTGAACAGTTACCTGTAAAGCGAAATTCCCAAAAGAAAAAAAAGAAAAGAATAGAATACAAATTTTAAAAAATCCACATCCTTTTTTTGTCAACTACAAATCGAATCCTCGCAGCTTATGCTGATAACAGAGTTGAAAATGGATTTTAAATGGATCAAAGTGAAAGATTTGATCAATTATTCATTTAAGAAGTAAGATACTTCATAAGTGTATTTATTACTCGATATATGAAGTGAAGAATAGAGATTCTTCTTTGCTTATGAGCCAAAAATTCTTCATGACAGCATTAAAGAAGTACAATACTTTATAAGATATTGATTTCATTTATTGGTAACTTAAATAATTGATAGTGATTCTCCTTTATATATAAATGCATAAGATTTGTATTTATACATATACTATGAAGTCGAGTACTGTATACTGTAAAATGTTTATTTAATACATTATGCTAATGAAGTTTTTATCAAATAAGCCAAGCAAATTATTGGAGCTGTTCCTGATATTTTATATAGTTAATAGCTTTCTGTCCTTCAATATGTAGCCAATTTTATTTGTGTTTGTCTATATAAGCGGTTAAGCGGCGCCACAGAGATGCACAAGCACTGATGTGAACAGGTGCCGATAACTGGCTGGCAAACAAAAACTTATGTTTATATTCGTTTTTGTTTGACAAATTTAAATTATATCATGAGTTGAAATTTCGAAGTGAACTTATGTAAATCATAAAAATTTGATAGGCTAAGCGCAGTAAAGAATATAATAGTATAACTCACCCTATTTCTTCCTTCATTCAGTTGAAACTCAGGTCGTACTTCTGTCATTTCTGGAGCCCTTGGCTTTTTGCACTGTCAACAGCCACAGATTGCTCTTGTTGTAGACCAATTTTTGTGCCCCAAAACTTTTGACTGCTCGAGCAGCAAATCATATTGCTTTATCTCACTCTCTCTGTCTCTATTTTTCGCAGTTTCTCTCTTTCTCACTCTCTCTCTCTCTTTAGCTGGCTCAGTCACATCTGAAACTTTGTCAACAATGTTGAATAATTAAAATGCTCCCTCGACAACAAGTCTGTGCAAAGACTAGAGCGAGTCTTTGCCCCAGCTTCAGGACAAACTGACTGCCTATGCTCCCTGCTGTTGTTGCATTGTTGTTTCCAGCGACTTGACAGTTTATAGAGGGTTAGACGAAAGAAGGAGCAATGGTGGAGGGAGAGAGGGGGAGGGATGGAATTTCTAGGGGGTTTACCTAGTATGTCTTGGCGAGCCTTCTTCTTGTCCTCGTCGTCGTCGTCGTCGTGTCGTTGTTGGCAGGCAAAGCTCATCAGCAATTCTCAATTGCTATTATAATATTTTTTGCTTTTCGTTTTTTCGTTGTCGTTGTCGTTGGCCTGGTTGGGTTTGGTAAACACCTGATACAATGGGGCATGTGGCATGCCCTGTGAGAGGCAAGTTTTGCTTAATGCGCATTCCCCATGCAGCGCTGAAGTTTGCCGAGCTAAAAATTCATCAACTTTGTTGCATAATATTTCAATAAAGGCCCAAAAGCGTTGTGAGCGAGACTACGACAATCGCCTGGTGTCATCAAATTAAAGCATACTTCCCGCTCCTCCTCTCTTCCCGCTCCCGTTCCCTACAATAGTGCACCAGGGAGTGTTTTTAGCTTTTATGCAACCAGAAAATAAAAAAAAATCTAAAGAAGAGTAGAAAGGTAGGCATTTTGCAAGAACAAGGAGAACGAGGGAGTTTTTCCCATGGCGACATTTTCTAAACTGCAAGACGCCAGTCAAATTAGTTTGCTTGTTAATGAAAACTTGACGTTGGTCTAATAGAATTTTGCATTAAGTACAGCCCAAGAGAAGAGGGAGAGAGAATTTGATTAGCCTGGCAACTTTGCTGCAGTTGGTAAAACCATAACGAGGCCGTAAGTATGCAGCGATTTTCATAAACGGGCTTTGATTGAATTTTTAAAACTTTAGTGAAACGTCCAAGCAGACTAGCAGATATCCTGTATTTATCTAGGAGTAGTGTTTTTTTTCCTAAGCTTTTAACTGTATTGTTTTTGTGCGATTCAGAGGTTGCATATCCTTGTAGAGACCTGCAGTCAATTTGTTACATATGACTGCTTTATGATATAGAATTCCGGTTCGAGATATCTTAAGAAACAAACAAGCTTTTCATACTAAAGGTTGATTTTTCTCTAAATATAACTGAATCGAGCTCGACTCTATGTCTGACATCTTTCTCTATCTCTCTCTCACTCTCTGTCTCTGTCTCTCCCTGTGCTTGTCAACCTATCTCTTGCCTTTCTTCTCTGCTCTTCCAGCAAGACTGACGTATATAATTTTGTATAATTATAATCCAATTAAACTTAATTAACTCATGGTCATGTGTGTGTGTGTGCTTTTTTGTGAGTAACTGTAAACCAGTCGGCAGCGCTGTTACTTTAACCCGAAACCGAGAATCCAGCCTGAATTCAGTCAGATTCGTAATTATTACCACTTACGGCTAAATACTCTTTGTGAGTTGAAAGCGATCCCCATTGAAGCTGCATACACAGAGCGAAAAATAAAGTATTTCCTACTTAAAACATCGATTTTATTTCCAGGACAATTTCTTTAGTTTGTTTGTTCTTAATTTAAGTATGTACAATATTCTAAGGCATAAAGTTTATTTTATATTATATATTTATATATTTTATACTCTACCACACATAAGTATTATTTATGAAATGAAATTAAACTCATGGCAGTTGATTGTTTTTGTCACCAAAAATATATTCAGAAAATAAAATCTCTTAACATTCTGCGTCACCTATTCCATCTGAGATTTCTAAGTATGAATGGATATGTTTTTATAACAATAAATTTAATAATATAAAATTTTCCCTTTTAACTAATTAGTTTTCAAAGAATATTATACAAATTGATAAATTTTTAAACTCATTTTAAATAAATTTAAAGTTTTACTTGATTCAAGAATATTTTGTCGTATACTATTAAAATTATTAAATCTTTGTTTTAGAATTTTATGCTCATTGTCAGAAATTTGTATTTGAGTCAAGTTTGGAATTGAAATAAATCCAAAATGCTTGATAATTTTTCTCTTTGTGTATGAATGTGTGTTTTTGTGTGTGTGTATCTTTGTCTCAACAGTTTGTATCTATGTGCTGGCCACAAAAAGTTTGCGAGCCACAAAAATTTCCGTATCATGCAACCGCAACAGCAACAACAAATACAACAACAACAACAAGAATCGCAACAACATTGAAAAGTTTTAGCCGAAAAAGCAACGACGAGAGTTTTTCTCGGGGATAAACTTTTTGCTTTAATACTTTCGCTGTGGCTTTGCCAATTGTTGTTGTTGTTGTTGTAATGGTTGTTGTTTTTGTTGTTTTCTGGCTTCCTGTTATGGCTAGAAGCATTGCCAACATTTTGGGCGCATTAAATTTATGCTTCCACCTTTAGACAAGGCATAAATCTTTGTTATGCCTTTTGCTTTGTTAGCCTCGGACATCAACAAAATCACAACAGCTTTTGCTCCTCTCGTAATTATTTTGGACAGTTTCTTTTTGTTTTCGTTTTCATTTTCATTTTCATTTTTTGTTTTCTTTTGCTGCTGTTTTTTGTTAGTTTATTTTTCAGCATTTTTGTTTTGTTTGTCTTTATCTCTTTTATTTTTTGGGAATTTTACAAGTCGACATGGAGTTTATAGGCATAGCTTGAGGCAGCCCATGATGTGCATTTTATTTTACAGTTTCAGTTTTAATTAATGCTTCCGTGCTGCCAAAACCCTCATTTAACATGACTTTATAATGAGTTTTAATAGCCTCGTGGCATTTGATGTATGTGGCAAGGTCCGTGCTACAGCATATTAATCATTTCCCCACGTTTTTCATTTAACCCCGCAATTGATACCTGACTTTAATACTGTGACTTCAGCTTAAACTTAAACAAATTATAGATTTGCTGGAATCGGAAAATCATAGCTCATAAGTTTATTTAAAGATTGTACAAGAAAATAATGGATATATTTAAGATAAGTTCATTTTTATTTATTTTAAGCTGAACGTTTATTTGACTTATTAATTTTGTTCTATCGCTGCAGTATAATACAGTAAAATAAATCTTTTAAATCTATCCAAATAAAGTTATAACAAATTTTTTTAAGTTATTTTATCTTCTTTTTTTGTGAGGAAAGACTGGAGGGAACAAAATACTAGCTTTCTGTTTCAATCTTCATCCTTTAATTCTACTTTGAGTTTCTATAAAACTGGTGACGTTACTGAACTAAAAAGCTATCTCTTTTATTTATTGAAGTTTAAATCCCAGCGCTAACAAGACTAGTTTTCTAAAGAAATGCGCCAGTTAGATTACATTGTTTATTAACTAGACTAGTATCTAAAATTTGTAACTAATTATTATTATAATAACTACCATTATTATTACCCTGCCTGAAATTAATTTAAATTTTATATTAACGTATAGCATACTGTTGAGTACATTTTCAACATTTATTTTTGAGCCAAATCTCTATTTGTACAACCGGCAACACAAACTTTGTTCCCCAGTTTGTACTAAATACTCTCATAACTGTTCTTGATTCTCTATTTCATTTTAAAAATTAAATTAAAATGAAATCAAAACTGTGTGCCTCTTTTTCCTATCTTAAGTACGTTAACTACATTCTAATAGTTATTATATAATTTTTTAGGATAAAGGATAAATCTCAATATCCCTTTATCGTTGTTTTTTTTCATCATTTTATTTGCTTTTATTTTAAATTAAATATGTGCTTTAATTTCCTTTGCATTTAAATCAAATTACTTTCCTAGAAATGACAATGATATACAATTTGAAGTAAATTGTCGAATTGACTCGATAATTTATCTACATTTCTACCTGCAATAAAACCTTTAATCCATCAATCAAATTGTCACTTTGTGGGCCATCAGGTTTACAGCTACTTGACACGTTTTTCCCCTTCCAATTGAAACTAAGGGTATTTAGCAACAAAAAGGATAAAAAAGCAATTTCAATTTTCACATGCGTTTCCGTTTCCATTTCATTTTTATTGTTTCCGGTCGCTTTGGTGGCTATTTATAAGCCTTTCACTTTGCGTGACTGCCCCTTACCACAATTTGTTGCAAGCTGATAAATTGAAATATACCAAATGTGACAAGAACAGTGCTAAAGAAATATGTATGTAGCAATAACAAGAACAGCAGCAGCAACACCAACAACAACAACAACAACAATTGTTGCCGCCTGACATTGCATTATTTATCGATAACAATTAGCAGTGATGCATGAAATGCGATAACATTAATTAGACTCTGGTTCTTGCTTTGGCCCCTGATTTTACTCTGCTTTTGGCTCGAACACACAACCAACACAATAGACCCCGATGCCAATTGGCGCCTTGTGGTTTCGTTCGGGCCATGCATATAAAGTATATATAGGGGCTTAATTGCATAGCTTTGGCAATAATAATAATAATAATCCACATCTGTGTCTGTGTCTGTGTGTGTGTGTGTGCGTGTGTATGGCATCGTTATTACCATTAATTGTGGCATGGCTTTCTTCAGGCATCATCATTCATGTTAGTTTACCTATGAATTTTGAGTGTTGCCTACTTTAAGGCACTTGCAAATTGTCAACCAATAAATCGATATTTTTATGGTGAGTGGGCTGAAAATAAAGATACTTTCTGTAGACCTAGCAATATGAATGAAATGAAACTAGATAAGGGAGAAAACACAGAGTCTGTTTCTTTTTCTTACCTTTTTACCAAGTTTAAACTTAATATAAGAACCAAACTAGTGTCCTCAATATTGGAGTAGGTTCGGTTTGAGCTGCGAACCAGGCTTAAAAGTATCTGACTCCAAATGTTCAACACAACAATAGTATTTTCTCAATCGTTTATAATTTTTTCTTATTGTTCTTTTATGACAAATAAGGATCCTATATCATTTCTTATCCAAAATTGGCTGCGGTACTTTTCAGAGAGTGAAATTTAGATGGTATATAGATTTTTGTCTTCCACTGTATGTCTTGTACTTGTAAGAACGCCTTTTAAGAAATTTTGAACACAACATGCCTAAAAGACAAGCAATGTTTTAGCTTTTTCTCGTTTCATTGCTTTGTTTGCCTTTAACTTGGAATGCTATACAAAAAGGTTCTTAAAGGTTCTTAATTTTCAACCAATTTTTGTATGCTCAAATAAATGCTTCTTGGTTGTTGCGAAAGGATATTGAGAAAGTGTGAGATATGCGACTCACACACACACACACACTCGTTAGTTAGTAGTGTGGGAGGCACAGTGGAGTGACACAAATACGAGACGACAGTTGCCACTTACAAGGGCGAGAGTGAGAAGGGAATAGGTAGGGAGCGAGAGAGAGAGGGTGGGGGTATGGCAACGGAGCCTAGCCAAGTTGGCAGCCATGTCAACACTTATCTTTATGAGTTTCCGCTTTCTGTAAAGTCATTGACATGTATTCCTCCTGCTGACTGCCGCAGTTGCTGTTTGCCACAACTGCTGCTGCATGCCACATGCCACGATGCCAAAAATAAACGCACAGTTGCCGTGCGAAGACAGCATAAGATACAGATAAGAGCAAATAGAATGAAAGAGACAGAGAGAGAGAGGGAGAGAGAGAGAGAGAAGAGAGGAATAGAAAGAAGGAGAGCGATGTCAGCAGTCAAGCAGCTCGTAATATTCGCGCGTGTTTATTTGCTTGTTGTGTGTGTCTCTCTCTGTGTGTGAGTGTGTGTGTGTGTTTTGTTGCCTTCTTTTCGGCATCATTTGAAAAATCTGAAAACAAGAGTCGCTCTGACATCAACAAAAGCCCATTGCAAACAACTGCGTCATAGAGCCTTGCTTTGGATGGAAATGAACTTAAGGCATGGAAAATGTGAAAGGAAACGTGGTGTGGCAGGGGAAGGGGGCATTGAAAATGGAAGCAAGGGGACGTATACGTAATACGCTATCGACGCGACATTGAGGCAAATTGTTGAAATCGCTAGTGAGCTGTTGGGCGTTAAATGCTATAAATTACATTTCGAATAGCTGAAATACATAAGAGCAAACCCATTGAAATTTACATATATAAAGAAGTGTATGTCTGTGTGTGTGTTTGAGTGTGTTGTCGAAGCAACAAACAAGCTTGTGTCTATTTAGAAATTAGTAAAGCTTGGCTTTAAACGCTGCAGCTATTTCATGACTCGCAAAAAAACTTTGACGAAAGATTCAGCCCCTTATTTGCATAGTATAGTTAAATTTTATTTCAGACCTTATATAGACATTTAACAAAGGGCCTAATTGTTACCTTTGATTTAATAAATTTAAGATTTGCAAGTAAATATAAATCAAGCTAATTTAAAAAAAGAACAATATGTAATTGCAATAAAGAAAAATGATATATAGAATACATTTTAATTACATAAATTGAGAACAAATACTGCTAATACAAATATTTAACAGTGTACATTACATTTTATTAAAGACAGGTCTTTAGAAAGTAAAAGTTGAATAAAAACATGTTCAGAAACATTATTTTAAACAAGAGGAAAGTTAAATTCCATAGACCTATATTCTATTCTTTCTTCTTCGACTAACCATCACTATGACCCCTCAAATATTTAGTAGACCGAGTTAAATTTGGTCAGAATGTACACATAGGACAATATTAAATTTAGAAATATTTGAAAAATCTGGCCTTAAGTAAATTCTTACTGACACTGGTTTGGGTTCCATTACCAATCTTTTCCTAGAATTATTCCTTAGATTTAAATAATATTCGGAATTTTTAACTCCACTTAATATTTGATTTTGATATTCAGTACCTTTGAATATTTGCAGCCTGAAGGCCTTCGTTGCTCTGATCATAAACCATATTATATAATTAAGAAAATAGATACATTTGATATTTAATTGAGTTTGTTCATTTCAATTAAATTTTTATTTGGGTTCTGGGGAGTTGAAATGCAAACCATAAAAAAAGTTATTGATAATTGAATTATGTAACTAAGTAAGTAGTTTAATCAACCAAATGCTTATTGCCCAACAACTTTACTATCTTAGGTTGTTTAACAACACTAATCACTAAATATAATCAATAATCACCTACACACAAGTAACGGACACATAATTATGGCAATCAGTTTTTCGGCCAATCGTTTAATTATTGCCTTTTCCACAAGTCAAAAATTATTTAATATTTTATCAGACTTTTTGAGTTTGGTTGAAGCCTTAAAGAAGGGCAAATCGGCTGGGGCAATACACAGTCTCTCATGCTTTTCACTTTTATTATCCTTTATGTACGATTTCACACCTTCAATTGTACACACATACACCTACAGTGCGAGTGGCAAGAAGCAGACATGGAATAAGATGCCACACGTAGCAGCAAATCAAAATCTTGAATTTATTCCACATACGAAGCGCATGAATTTCAAATTACTGTGGGAACAACACCACACACAAAACAGAACCAGGCACAATACCTTCCTTCCCCTTACACCCATTCCTCTTTTATCCCTTGTCCTACTTCCAGTGATGCCAAATTAAAAGATGCGGAAAAAACTGCTGTTGGTGAAAAAAGTTGGAAAAAAGTTTAATTTTTTATCAAAAAAATAAAGAAGTTGGAGAAAATACTGTTGTGTTTTCTATATTTATTAAAAATGTTCATTAGTTTTTATTAATATTTGTAATTGTCTAAAAGTTCATCATAAAAGTGTTAAGTCAAATCAATTGTTATTCTTTTTAAATAATACTACTCGAGGTCTAATTTATATATTTACAATGAATAAGTCAGCTAATACCCTATATCTAAATACTCAAAAGTTCGTTATTTACAACAAACCTATACATTTAAAAATTAAATTTATTTATGTTCTTTTGGATATTGTTCAAACACTTTTAAGAAAAGCTAGAATTCTCGCTGCTCGCTGTCCTCGATCGTTTCTTTAAAGAATAGCCAGATTTGACTTGAAAAAAGCTGCATGGGCAACACTGGTCGCCAACCTGACGCCATTTCTTATCCCCACGACACGATTGTTCAAAGCCTTGCACAAAGACGTGTGAACACTGACCCGGCACATTGAGAGAGTGTGAAAAGAAGTCGAGAGAGTGGGTGAGAGAGAGAGAGAATAGAAGGGAAGAGATAAAGAGAAAAAAGAAGCCCAGCTACATAGTCAAAGAATCCGGTTGATTCTCTTATTCCTCCTCACTCTTTCTCTGTTACTCAGTTTTTCTACCATTTCCTCTCTCTCTCTGTCTCCCTCTCAACTCTAGTGCCATTCTCATATTTATTCGCATTTCCATTTTCATTCACACACAACTTGACTGGCAGTCGAAACGTGTGCAACACGTTAGATAAAACATACCGCAAGAGGCTGAAGAGTGCGAAAGGGGGAGAGGGTCAGGGGGCGAGGCAGCTGGTTAGAAGTAAAGTGAAGGGGATACAGAGAAGGAATACCTCTAATGACTGTACTGTGGCCGTATCTTAACATTTTTGAAACCTTCTTTCATATGCCTTTTTTTTTGGTATTATTTGGCACCTTTTTTTGGTGCTAGTTCAGAGATGGACGCTCGTCAGGCAGGAGTGAGGCAGGGGAAATTATCAGGAGGGCAGGCAACGAGTGGCAGAGTAGAAGAAGAAACTGAAACTGAAGGCGGCTCATTTGAAATTCATGCGGCCACTCACTGGGTGCATAAAGCAATCAAATCAACCACAAACACACACGAGTTGCTCTTGGAGTTGTTGTTACTGGTGTTCTTGTTGTTTTTGTTGTTGCTGCTGTGCTTGTTGTTGTTATTGTTGTTGCTGTTGGACTGAGTTCTCCCAGTGGTAGTTCAGGTTTTTAGCAGCTCTTTTGGTTTCATACACGTTTCACTCGTGTAAATAATAAATAAGCTTAGCATACTTTGTGGCGCGCAAGTGTTGCACGTGCTAAGACCAAAAGTGACGGCATAAAAACTCCTGCCTATCGATTGCAACACCACCAACAACAAGAACACACCAGAAAAAAGTGGCAGCAGGCGCACAAATCTGCGCAACTGAAAATCCCATCAATGGCATCTCTTTTGGCCAAAAAAAAGAGGAGAAAAGCGAAAGCTGCCACTTGTGCAACCCTTTTATTATTATATTTTTTCTTTTATTTTCTTTTTGTTTTCCGAGTGTGTGTGCGTGTGTGTGTGTTTGTTCCTGGGCTCTCCATGATTTATGCATTGAGTTCTGGCCCAACGGCAAAGCTGTGAAAGCCCTACCACATTTGCATTCTAAATCAGCGTCAGGAATCGGAGGAAAAGGAGCTGAAGGAGCTGAAGGAAGGTGCGAATCTTTACAGAGATTTGCATTTAAGATTGGCCTAATGCCACGAATTGATCTGCCAATGATCATGTGGCGAATGTGGTGCAAAAGCTTATACTATAAATAATAATCATCATAACAATAAAATGTACATGCAGGGATGCCGCTTAAAGATAAACCAACAAAACTCCAACTTAAGCTGTTGATTTTTTGGAAATATTTAAAAATTCACTTGTTTATTTAATTAGTTAATAAAACTCTACACTTTCTGAATAAAATAAAATTGTTATTTATTTAAAAAAAGGTTTAATTTTTAAACTAATTTTTTTATTTCTTTATTTCGTAATTAATTAATTATTTTGTTTATTTATTTTTTTACTTATTTATTTAATTATTTCTTTATTCAGTTTATTTATATATTTTTAAATTTCTTTGTTTATTTATTTACTTCTTAGTTTATTTACTTTTTGGTTCAATTACTTATTATTTAATAAGACTCTATGCTTTTTATTAAAGAAAATTAAACCATGTTTGACAGTAGAAGACCCAGCACTTTTTGAGTGCAAAGCATTCAATAGATCGCGCTACTACGAACATATCAGTTAATAAACACAGAGGTCGCTAGCGTCTCTTCTTCTTCCTTTTGCCCATAACATGGTTAGTTGAATAACTTTCGCGTTTATCATCCGATTTAATTGAAATTTTCAGGACAGATTCGGACAATAGTGTATATTATATGTACCAAAAAGGCGCTAGCATTAAAAGTTCTCTCGTAATTCGACTATGAAACTTTATTTTTCATTTTCCGGAGGCGGAGAGGGGCGTGGCAAAAATCTAAAGCAAACTCGTTCAATGCAAGATATAGTAGCCAAATTTGAGATCTGGGAACTCAAAAATGGGACAGACGGACATGGCTATATCGACTCGACTGGGTCTAAAAAGAAGACTATCGAAAACGAAATAGAATTGTGAAAATTTCATCCGTTTAGGTTATCGATAGTAGAAAACTACTAAAATAGTATTGAATAGTATGAAAAGTATGAAGTTTAAACATAAGCCTATCCATACCAAAGATATTTTTTTTTTGTTCAATCAAAATCCTTTTATAGTTTCTGACTTCTAATTATAATTTAATGCTTATGCCAAACTTATAAATTATCTATGTTAATAAAATGTAAACCAATCGCAACTGAAGATAATTATGCATTTCTAGCAAGCAATGACTAATCACTTGGCCCTACAGTGGGCCCTTCTTATGTGAAACCAATTAGTAATGCAATTAATGAAGCGCAATCTGTGAAGAAATTAAAGCCAAAAAGGAAGAAGAGAATAATTGCAAAGAGAGAAAAACAAACACAAAAGCATAATGAAAATGCAGGATAGAAGAAAATCACAGCAGCGCATAGAAGATGAAAACTGAGAAGTGAAAAGCATATGGGTGGGAAAGATGGGAGGAATAAAAATTGAACTAGGATTGAACAGATGGAATAAAATGAGAATGTGGATGAGGTAGAGTGGATAAAGGGGACTGCTCTGCCAACAGCAATTTGTCTTTTCATTAATTATTTAGCAAGCAAAGCGAAGGCGAAATGTGGCAATGTGGGCGTGGTATGCGCTTCGTGCTTTCTAGAATATTGACAGTTAATTAATTGAATCTGCTCAACGTGTTGCAGCAACAGCAAAAGCAGCAGCAAAAGCATCGTCATCATCAACGGCATCAACATCATCATCATTATCAACAAGGAGCTTCATCAGTTATGTTGCAAGTGGGCGTGGCAGGTCGTAAGTTTAAAGTACAATTGTGCAAAAAGTTGCACACTTAATTGTCTGGGCAACAGGAAATGAAGGAAACTAGTTACAAACTTGGCTTTGGTCAAGTTTTTTCCCGTTGGCAAGTAGCAAGCTGCAAGTTGCAAGTTGCAAGTTAACAACGACTTGCAACTGGCGCATAAAGTCATTAAAGTCTCAATACGATTGCAGTCCTTACATTTCCCTCTTTCTCAACCTCTTTCTCTCTTCCACTAATGCCAACAAATTAATACAGCTGTAGCTGTTGCCTTAAAAAGTTCGCCAAGTGTTTGGGCCAAATGTTATTAAACTGATGCTATAGGAAAATGTACAAAATAAATAAACATCAACTGCTGCTCCAATTTATGTAGCGTACTTTACAGTCTCACCAAAATGTTCCCCCTCTGAAAACCTCTTCATTTATATTTCCCTTATGCATTATTTACGCCGCTGATTAGTCGCACCAAGTGAAAACTCAGCGCAAAAACCCGCAACATCAGCAGGAAAATCAATGAAAATGGGGCCTGACATTTCGGTGGGGCAGTGTTTCAGTGGTTCAGTGGTTCAATGGGGCAGCCTGTCACTTGTTATCAGTCAAAAGCACGCGCTCACTTTTCCCTTCTCCCTTTTGCAGAGCAGACAGAAAAAATTTGTTGCCTACTTTTTGGCATTTGAATACGCATTTTATTGCTCCATTTCAGTTTGTCACATTGACACATCGCAGCTTTTTTTCTCTCCGCCCCGCAACACGGGAAAATTACTTAAAAAGTCAGCAGAAAAACACTTTATTTGATTTTCCAGTTGGTTGTTGAACAAATTTCAATCGTTTGATATGATTGAAGATATGTATGCTCTACGTTTTCCACATATTCGGGGTTGATTTTATAAAAAATCTCAAACAGTATTCGATTAACTTATATGTAGTGCTTTAAAATGAAATTTTTTGTAAATGGGACAGTGCTTTTTTCTCCCTGGATGGAAACTTTCTGATTCGTAGAAGGTTTAATATTGATATTTGATAATGGAAATAAATAAAAACCTATAGAACAAATTTAGTTTGTTGGTAGTGCCTTTTTTTAAGGCTGCAAACCTCAAAAATTTTGGGGAGGCTCGGCAGTTCAAACTATAGAGTAAGGTTAAGGTTCGACTCGCGGACCGGCTTATGGAGCTCCAGAACCCAAGGTTTGGGTTATATAAACGCTTTTTAATATGTGTACGTGTCTATTAGGTTAATCAAATTAAAGAAAAATTAAGTTTAAAATCAAAAGCATTTATGCACAGAATTGATCAAGAGAAATTTTAATACAAAGTGCTCTTGAAAATTTTTTGAAAATTGACAGATTTCTGTGATAACATCGTTCTCTAGGAAATGTATGCGTTTAGAGAAAACACCAAAAAACGAAATGCTTATCGATATTTTGGCCGACCGCCACAAGTTTAAGAGTCCTAGCCGAATCTTTCTTTGGGTAGAGGAGCTCCGGTTCGGGTTCGGTGCTAGAACATTTAAAGGGTTCGGTTCGTGGTCAGGTTTTTATGGCCAAAAAAGACGGAACCACTGTGTATTAGCTTAATTTAAATTAATATCTCTACTCAACGATTTGCCTTTTGTTTAGTTTAATTTTTTTTTCTTTAAATTTATTTCTTTTATTTTTAGATGACGTTATTATTTTTATTACTATTATTATAAGAGGCTTTAAAATATTCATTTTTGTTATTAATATGTTCATAATTCCATCCCAACTTTTCTAATTGAGAATAACGTCTTTTGTGATCACTAAACTCTTTGCCTAGATTTTTGATTTACAATAAGCCAACTTTACGACCTGGTCTATAGCATTGTTCATTTGGTCGCGTTTTAATCCAAGGAATCGAAATTAACTTTGAATTATTTTGTGATTGCATTTATGCGTTTGCGTTCACATTCGCGTTGTCTTTTGTGTGGTACGTGGTTGCCAGACTTGACGATTCTTGTTCTTGTTCCTCAGCTCCATTAATTTGCCCCAGAACAATGCGGCAAGGCGTGGCCCAGCCCTTAACCTCATACCCAATACTGATTGGTCACGTGCCTCGCACACGGTTGGGAAAAGGAGAAGGCAGGGGCTGGGCTTCAATTCGTTGTGATTGCTTTGTATCGATTACAAAATGCATTACAACATTGCCACATGATAAATAACATCGAATGGGCGGATCGGGGGGCGGTGTAAGCAAAACGTCTCCCGGCAAGCAAATACTTCAAATGGATTGAAACAATGAGCCTCAGATGAACCGCAATTCGAACTTCGTTCCATCAACCGCTCATTTATCAAGTGTTTTAATATTGATTATAAGTGGGGCAAATGTTAGAGAGAATGATTGACTTTAACTTTCTCAAGAATTATAAATCTAAAGACTAAAATAGAAATAAAATTTAAAAAAATATATACATATAAAGATAAATAAATTGAGAAAAATATAATAAATAAAGAAATAAAAATAACTATTGAAAATAAGCGTTAAGTAGTAAAATATAATAGATAGGACTCATGAATATTAATTTTTAAACAAAGTTTTTTTCATTTAATTCTCTTTTGCGTATAATTAAAAACTTAAGGGACAGTTTAAAGAGGATCGTAGTGACTTAATTTATAATCTTGTCTTTCAGTATTAATAATGAAGTCTTGTTAAATGGTATAAATATTTCTTCATTGAATTTCACACTTTTTAATCTGAATTTCATATACATATGCATTTGAATGTAATAAATAAATCTATTTCTATATATATATACACACAAACGTCAGTTAATGTATCTTTAAATGTATTTAAATGAGTTCTGTGATTCGAACTTTAATTAAATGTGTGTCCACAAGCCTGTCCGTTTCTACATATATCTACCTAAATATGATTCTAGTAATGTCTAAATATCCATATTTATTTATTCACATTTATGTATCTGAATCTGTATCTTTACATGTTATTCATATCATAGTTCTTCCAACTCCTTTAAATTTTAAATATATTGAGATACCTCACGTTAAAACTTGAAAATCCAAGTATATAGAAATAATAATTTTTGTGTGTTTGTTTTGTTATTTTTAAATAACATACCTATTGTTAGATGCTTCTTTTCAATATATCAAATATATCTGAAAATACTAAGTTTGATTTGAATTCTATTTCAAAATATAATACAATAGTATTTCAAACATATTGCAATTTTAAATGCAATTTTACGAATTTAAAGGTGAGCTTAAATAACGTAAAAAAAAACTGCAAATCAAAGAAAGATTTTCATTTTGTTTGTTTTTAATTTTGTTACAAATGAATTAAAGTTTGTTAAGAGGCATTACATGGACTTATCGGGTACAATTAAATGAATTGTGCTTGACCACTCATTGTTCTTCTTCTCTTTCCCACTGCTTATCGCTATTTGGTTTATTCGATATGTCCGTCCCTTTTCGCTGTCGTAAAACTTTGTCATTCTGTTGGTTCAGTGTGACCATGTGCTATTAATAACAAATGAAATTGCCGCCAGGCTAATGCACAGCACTTTGGTAAGTTGTCACCAATGCAATATTGTTGCTCTTGTTGTGGTTGTTCATGCTCTTGTTCTTCTTGTTATTGCTATTATTGTTGTTGCTGTTGTTGAAGTTATTGTTGTTGTTGTTGTTGTTGTTTTTGTTGTAGCCATTAAACCACACGTGCCATTGTTTCAGCAATGTTTGTTGTCACTGACTGGCATTGCCATGGCACAAAAATAAAATGCAATGGCGTGATTATTGAACAATTTGTATCAATTTACTTTGGATATGGATATGGATATGGGGCACACACACACAGAGAGAGAGAGAGAGAAAAAGAGAGAGAGTCTGAGAATGGCACCACCAACCACCACCAATACCCACTGAGTGGTTTTGTGTGAATCGAATTGTTGTTTATTTATGCATTTCACTTGATGCTTATTGCATGCAACTCCTTCTTCTCCCCTTACGGCTAATCCTCCTCAATATCTGACAGTCCCCTCAAAAGGCCGCCCTTTAGTTGACTTTATTACAAATGGGAATTATTATTGATATAAGTGGTGTATCACTCTATCTCTCTTACTCTCTCTGACTTCCATTCTCTACTTTAAATACCCGTTACTCGTTGAGTCAAAAGGGTATATTGTCCATCTGTTAGAACAAACAGAACTCAGAGGCTATAAGAGCTAGAGCAACCATTTTTAGCATACATACTCCTATGAACCTCACACAGTGCAAGACGGTTTAAATTTGGGACATGTCCATTTCCGTCCAGTACACGCATCTAGCATCTACATTTATAAAGCTTATATTGTGAACTTTGGTGGAGGGACACATATTATTCCCAAAATGAAGTGAAAGATCGGATAAGTATAGCGATTCAAAAGCCCCGATCGTTACGAAATGTTACCAATAAAATTAAAATGCATAGCAACAATTAGGAAATAGAAATGGAGTAGTACTTAGTATCTTATAGTCGGGTATTCGACTATATTTTTCTTATTTGTCTCTCCCTGTGTATGACTTGAAGTGCGCCACAGCTGAAACAACAACGAGGAATAACTTCTCCCACCTCCTGGGAGACAATTCAGAGTTGAAAGAGTGGGGAGAATGTTTTCGCTTAAGACATTGCCACAACGTGCCGAAAGTTTTGTGATGCTTGGACAAGCGTCTGTCACACGTATCCTCCAACCACCAACCACTAAATATATATACACACACACACAGAAACACACACACACACACCCTGTAGTCTCCCCTCAGTGTCACTTGTGTGTATCTCAAGTTTATTAAAGTGGCATAAAAGTGTCATTGGCGGTTAATGGTAGGCGATTAGTTGCATTAAGTTGACCAGCAAAACCCCCAGTCTACTCTCTCTCTCGCTCTCTTTCTCTCCCACACACTCATTTCGTTTTTCTCTCTCCCTTTCTCTCTTTTTCGCTCGACCCTCTTCTCATTGAGTGAGTACGTAATTGAATAATAGACGTAAGGGGAAACTCATGATTCTTATCAATTTAAGTGTCAAAGTCAAAGGCTTTGACAGGCAATAAGACAATAATGTAACTAGTTATGATAAAAATATATGTTAATAACATACAATGCATATCTGAGATATATACATACATACATATATATTGGAAGTGTATTATCGGAAACAATAAATAAAATATCAAGTATCTGGAATACCTCACTAACTAACTATCCGAATGATAAACTGACGTAACATGCATAGAAACTAATGCCAATTGTCAAAGATATGTATCAAATAAAGCTTATCCGGACATTGAAAAAACTTACCTGTCTTCTTACTTTAATGTCATAATAATACAAATTAAGCATACTATCTGAAATAATTATCTACTAAGAAGACTATCAAAAAAAAGGTCTATGATTAGTAACTGAAATATGTGTTGACAACTGAAAGCAATTGTTCCGTCTAAAATATCATTTTAAGGCTGATTGAGACTTAGTATGTCTTATAGATTGTTTCTCAATATTTTGAGAGATAAATGCAATCACAGTTTGAAGACAGTTTGCGAACAGTTCCAAAGAATTCCATAATATTCTCTTGCGTTGCCCAATGATTTAACTTGCACTTTCCAAATTCGATTTTCGGCGTTAAGAGAATTGTTTAATTATGTTTGAGCTTCCAGTCAATTTCTGTCAATTTTTATTCAATATAAATTGTATTTCAATATTGCGATAAATGAGCATCATCAAGGCTTGAAGACAATTTGCCAAATAGTATTCTCTTGATTCTTCCAATGACTTAACTTGAATTTTATAAATTACATTTTCTTAAATCTCTCAGATTTTTTCTTCAACTTTTTCATGTGGTTTGCTGAGCTCTTATCTTAAGTTTAGTAACATTATAAAACGATATGCGTATTTAGATCAAATAATTTATATGAAGTTACGGGTATATCGAATCTCGCATATGTAGAGACATTATCAATTGAATTGCTCAGCAAGTCTTGAAGCTAAGAAGAGACTTTCAGCGCAATGTGGGAAAACTTATTGACAACTCATAAAAGCCATAAAGTACAAAAAAATGTCATTGGAGCAAGTAGGCAAATGGGAAAGCGACGAGGGAAACTGTATGCAGCAAAAGCTTAAGCTTGTCGAGAAAGCCGCATAAAATAAAATACAACAAATGGGGATGACTGAAGGGGGAAGTGAGAAGGGGGATAACCTGAAACACATTATGCCAATGCGATAAAGTCGCAAGCATTGAAATTGTTTTTGGTTTCGTTGCTATTCGTTGCTTTTGTAAATCATTTAACACGCTCTCGATTTTTATTTTAATGGCATTGCCGGAAAGTTTTTAATGGCTAACGCAGCAACAACAACAACAACTGACTTTAGCATTGTTGCCTCAAGTTGTCTCGCATTATGGCCACATCGATAATATGCACAGTGTTTGGCTAAGTGGCAAGCATCGAGGCATCAACGTCCTTTAATGGCATTCCACACAACGCACTCAAGATGTTGCCAACTCCCAAAGAGATCGAAAAAAGGAGAAAGAGGGAGAGAGACATAGAGAGAGCGTGTGTGTATTGAATTATGTACTTTATTACTCATCACATTGCCCAAAATTTAATCGCTGACATCCTCCAAGTGCTGTACACCAGCTCTGCACAGGAACAGAGAGAGAGAGAGAGAGAGAGCAGAAAAATTTAACAGACTATACCAAATGCACAATCTTTGAGTTAGCTAAGATACTTAAGAAGAAAATAACAAAGGTTTTCATATTAAAAGTTAATTTGCAACCAATTTTTCCCATTGTATATTATACATAGTTAACCGATTTTGTTTGGAATGCATTAGATACAAACTGTAAGTTCTGTAAGTTTTCCAAAGAAATCTAAAAACAACAACGTTTTTCCTAGCAAATTAAAATTTGCATTCAACTGTTCCCATGGCAATCGAAATTGTTTATTTTTTTACTTAAAATACAGTCTTAATTAATGTATTTATTGAATGTAAAATGAAGTATGCATTTAACTGAACTTTCTGACTATTTTATTAACAATAATTTTTATTTTGTGTAATAATTATTATTAAATTTGTGTTAGCTAAACTATTTATATCAAATGAATATGAAATATTAAAATTGATTAGTAACGGACTGCTTGAAGACTTTCTTTAAATTCTGTTACTTCTAATTAATAATGATATCGATAACACTTTTAGTGATGGTAGTTCTGCTGAATACAATGTTGCTTATCGATAATCTACCCTGTACACCATGTACAGTTGCTGTTATATAAATTAAATTCAATTAGCAAGTTTAAACAAGTACAATATAAAGAAAGTATACAGTAATTGTTGTAAGAAATTAAATAAAGTAACTTAAATTCCTACATTTCAAATAAATTTGCAGTGATTTAATCTTGTTTTCTCTCTCTCTCCTTTTGATAACATCTCTCCTACTCTCTATTTTGCTATTCCTCTATTGCCATGCCTTTCAGCTTGCATATGTGATATACTCAGGCGTCAAATGTTAGCGGCAATGTCAGCAGCAATAGTCCTGCAGGATACTTGTTGACCGCTTTTGCAAATCTCATGAAATCACAATGCAGCCTGTCCACTCTGTATGTGGTCGTGTATGTGCGTGTGTGTTAATGATAATCATGAATATTATGCTACTTGTTTTGGGTGTTTTAGGGGCTACGGGCAAACAGTTTGCCACACTGTTTGCGCAACAAAATGTTAATATGCTGAGGCAGCTTCGTCCCCAAAATGCCAAAACTTGTGGCATGCAACAAACCAGGCACAGTGGCTAAATATTTGATTAGCATTGGCTGCCAGGCTTCGTCGTCCTTTTCAACTTGTTTGCTCTTGTTATACCCTAACATGAATTGTAAAAGGAGTTCAAGTATACATATATGTATATATATTTGATCAGTCAGCTTGAATGCCAGCTAGTCTGTCACTTTTGAAGCTATCTTGGTACAAGTACGTCTTTTTGCTGCCGGATCGGATCACTATATTATAAGTATAGCTGCCATACCACCGATCGATCAAATAAAAATAATCTTAAATATAAGAATCTTTGCTATTTAAACCTAAGTTTATGTCAAAAAATTTCATTTATTTAGTATATGGGCACCTAAATAATTTAAATGAGATCAGACATCTATATCATATCATTCTGAGATTAAGTTTCGATTGTGCCAAAAGGTACGAGCAAAAACGAAAAACTTTATTTTATTTTAAAGATATCAAATTGATATATCCGATCTTTGCAAATTACAGGCAGCTTTTCGCACCCTACACTTCGTCACTAGCAAGGGTATGAAGTCTTTGGTCCGCCGAAGATAACCAAACTGTATTTTTCTTTTCGTTCTTTTTCTCTTTTATTTTTTGGTTGAAGAATGTTGCACAGTTTTGTGCGCAATGAAATCAACTTAATTAAAGTTAAACAAGCAGCTAATCAAATTTTTATTACATAGTCTTAACCCAGCGCATTCCAGAGTCCCTGTTCAGAGGGTGCCAGGCAAGCAGCCAGACAGTTAACTAAACGTGGTGTAATTTCATTTTAAAAATGCATGTTCCACAGCCACGTGTGTGTGCGAGTCTCTTTGTGTGTGTGAGTGTGTGAATGTGTGTGTGCGAGTGTGTGGTGTCTGCTTTTGGCTGGGAACTTATACTAAACTATTTTGTGTGAAAGAGCATACGCAAAAGCAGACACAAAGTCAGTTGCAAAATATTTGTTTGCTGTGAGTTGGAAAAAAAAGAAGGTGTATACCCTACAAATCATTTTTGTAATGGGTATGCTGTTTGCCAACCTGTTTAAAGTTATTTTGATCAAAATAGTGCAATCAGCATCTATCTATCTATTTTGTTGATTTGCTTTTATTTGTGTAAATACAAATGTTTACAGGGTATCTCTTATGCGTGCAGTCGCAAGATATGCTTATTTTTTAATGATATTTAATTGCGCAGCTGCATTTAAAGTGCATATGGGGGAGAGCCAGTTAAAGTTTTGCTCTCTGCCAAATGCAACTCAACAATTTAAAGTATCTCAATCTTTATAGTATCTTTATGTTGTATCTGTATTTATTTACTTAATGCTGTCTACATCAGGATCATTATCTACTTGTATGCATATGTGAAACTAAGTATTCGAATCTGAATGTTTGTTTCTCTATCTAAGTCTAAATTTATAAATCTGTATTCTAAGCTTTTACAAGTACACAAATTTGTTCGTTTCCGAGAATTTATCTGAAGCTTAATCTGTAAATGTATCTATATTATTATCTGTGTCCAGATATTCTATTGCATCTCTTGGTTTAATTCTGCAGCATATAATTCTGAATCTGAATCTGAACATACATCTTATATTATTTTTCACTTTTTATATAAACGTAATGAAATAACATTTAGTTTCCGATTTGCATTGTATAAATTACAAGATGACAGATATTCTCAAATTTTTTTTTATCGAAAAAGTAAAAGTGTTATTGATATATATCTTGAAACAACCAAACATGTTTTCCATTGATTTTCTCATAAATTTATAGGAATCTTTTTGTTTAGACTCATATCCATTATTTTTGATTCCCGATTTTAGCTTTTGTCTTTTTTAATGTACGAGTACCTATATCTGCTTCTGTATGAAGTAAATAACTGTATCTGTAGTTTTCTTTTAGTGTATCTACTCTACTGTATCTTCACTCCGAAACCACCAGGCACGCCACATTCTGGGTGTTCTCGGTTCATGGCCATCCACATTGTAATCATCATCTTCGCAGTTCCAGCTATAAGGTCGCACACCTAGACTAAGTCTTGTACAGGGATTGTTGTTGTCGATACTGCTAATCGGTTGCTGGGTGATTGCAATAATCCTTTGAGGATGCAATTCCTTCAGTTGTATATCCTGGCACTGCGGTTGTCCGCTATTCGATGATAAGTTTGTGCAACAGCAGCAACAACAGATGTCTAGGCACATGATGATGCTGTAATAGATATTTTATAATGAAAAGATAACGATTCTAATTGAAACAAACAATATATCAAATAAATGAAAGTAGAGTATATATTACATAATATATATAAAATAGTGAAGCAGTCGACTTTTTAAAATATTGAAATCCTTTTTACCTAAAAAATTACTTTTTGGTTGTCCGAATGCCAAACTATTTTTCATATTTAATTATTAATGCATTGCTTTTTTGACTGGCGATTCTTAAGCCCGAAGTAAGATTGATGTTCTGTTTGGATTTACGGCACAAGTAAAAATGTTGAGTATATTGGGTAGTAGATGTAGTTAACATGGAACTATCTCCTTCATTATTCGCTAATTCTCTATTCTAACGAAAAGTCTGAAGTCGAAAAACATTGAGATAGCTGACCAACTTACAGATTGATTTTCACTGAGAAATTTTCGATTGTGTAGAAAAAAGAGGATCGTCAATAAAAGATATTTTACCCCAGCTTGTTGCAAAATCAAGTTTCGACTGCGGCAAGGCCGTTGAATGGCAACATTTTATATAAGCTTGAGTCCTATAAACAAGAAATACTATACACGTATTCAATTTTTCTCCTTCCTAGAATTTGCCCACAGAATATTTCATATTTCATACCTCAATAATGAAAACTCTGTTTACGATTTATGTTTGTTTTTAGACCCAGTACTTTGAAAAAGTACAAATGGGTCTATTACGTTTGTGCAAATGTGCGTAACAGGCAGAAGGAGGCGTGGCAGACCCTATAAAGTATATATATTCTTGATCAGCATCAACAGCCGAGTCGATATAGCCATGTCCGTCTGTCTGTCTGTCCGTCTGTCCGTCTGTCCGTCTGTCTGTCTGTCCGTCTGTCTGTCTGTCCCTTTTTGTGTCGCCTAGATCTCAGAGACCATAAAAGCTAGAGACACCAAACTTGGCATGTAGGTACATCTATATCTCCCATTGATCGAGTTTGTTTTAGATTTTTGCCACGCCCCTCTCCGCCCCCGGAAATTGGAATACAAAATTTTGAAGTCGAATTACAGGAGCACCTTTAAAGCTAGCGCCTTGATAAACACTATGGTCCAAACCTGTCCTGAAAATTTCATTCCAAACGGATTATAAACGCGGAAGTTATTCAACTAACAATGTTACGGGCAAAAGGAAGAAGAAGAGACGCTAGCGACCTCCGTGTTTATTAACTTATTTCGTAGTGGCGCCATCTATTGCATGGTAGGGATCATTGAAGAACAATCTGTAGTGGACGCTTTGCTGTCAAAAAGTACTGGGTCTCCTACTGTCGAGCTTGCTCCACTGTAGCTTACTGCATTTTTTTCTCTCCATATTTTGCTGGAATTTTGTCGGGACACCCGGCAACTGTTTTGGCCGATTAAAGTGCCAGTTGAGAGGGCTCAAATGATATGAATATCGAATAGGAATACAAGTACTTATAGCAACAGCTGAACGAGTGCTTGGCAAATAAACAATTTTATAATTTGATGTAATATGATGCACTTATGTTAATCCAACTGCAGGCGAACCAATAATTATGATTTTGATTATAAACTATTATTATTATTATTACAACTATGATTAATATTGTTACCATTATTATAATTATGCTTAATACTGTGTCTGGCTGTCGTTCAGACGCTGAAACTGCTGCTCTTTTTGTTGATTATCATGATGATGATGATGATGATGGATTTGGAGTGCCACAGGTTGAGGGAGAGGGAATAGAAAGGTGATGTCAACGTATTGTGTTACCAATTTGCAAATGCAAATGCGATGACAGGCAATGCGTTGCCTGATATTTCAGACAGCACGTAACATGGCTAAATGCTGACAGTTGGCCAAATGGTTGACTGGCTGACTGGTTGCCAAAATGGATAGATGGATGGATGGATGGAACGGATGTCAGATTGATGGCGAATAGAAAATCTGTGAAATGTTAGACCATATCAAAGTCAACTTTGAACTTTGAACTGCCTGTGTGAATGCGAATGTTGTGAGTGTGAGCAGAAAAACGATTGAGTTACCCGTGATTTGATGAGTATATCTATCACCTGCAACTGAAACTCATCAGTCACATGCTCCTTATTTAGTTTCACCTTTAGCTTTAGCTTCATCTCCAGTTTCAGTTTCTGTTTGAGTTTTTAATTTTCTTTTAGAATATAAAATAATGCGCACCGTTGCCCAGTTCAACGTCGGTAAAGATTTCAATTTCATCTTTAATGCTCACACCCGAATAGCGCTCGTTGTTCCCATTGTTGGTTGTGGACTCGGAAGAATCTGTTGCAAGCTTATTTTGATGGACCTCTGCATAGATGCTAATCTCTTCAAGACGTGCCGGGGAATGAGAGCCACGCATGGTGACAACCCCAATTGGATTGCTCTCCTTTCGCAATGTTTCATTTGAGAGTTCTGGCTCTAGTTCCCGTTCCACATCCACTTGTAGCTTGGGCTGCACTTGGGCTTCCGGTTCCGGTTGTTGGTTTTGTATGACAGCAATGCCGTGACTTGTTGCCTGCTGTTCCAATTGATCGGCAAAAGTTTGTTCATCATCCTGATGGTGCTTAAAGCACAAAGAAAATAGCAAACACTCGTCAAAGATACGCATTGTTTGGCTGCCAAGCCAGAACTGGCCAAAAGTCGCAATTTTATAGTTGACCAGTTGGTCCACTTAATTGAAAATTCAAATTGCATTTTGTAGTAAAAAATAAAAAAATATGTAGATAATTTGTCAGCCGTTTGCTTATCGATTCAGGTCGAAGCAGCTGTACTATAATACAATTTGCCACCTCCCTACAACTTGAAACAGTTTCAATTTCAATTTCATTTTCAATTAGCCCAAAACTCGCAAATTACAATTTACAATTTACACACTTTGCGTTGCCTACTTTTGTGTGTGCGTCAGAATCCCAAAAACTTTTGCCAGTAATGAGTTTTGTAATTATGCAAACTTGACTATAATTACAGTTGGCTCCAAATTCCAAATTACAAAAAGAAGAAATTAAAGAAAACAATGAAATAACAAAATATGAAATACAAATGAAAATGGTTTATATAAATACCCATTCTTAGCCATAAACAATGCCAAGTCGAGATGAATGTGACTGGGAAGCAATGGTCCAAAAATTTGTTCAAGCAGCTGGCAACATCCATATAATAAAGTGAGATTTAAGTCTCCAGATTCATATTCAAATAGAAAACATATTTAACATTTCTTAATTATTATAAACATAAGAATGGCGGCAGATTTTGATAAAATTTTAATTACGACTTTTGGTAACAATTAGTTAATCGACTTTATTAAAACATTTATACTGACTTGTCAAGCAGCTGATGATATATAAGAGTACGAATAGAAAAGCGTAATTTAAATTTTTATATAATTTATTTTTGTATAAGTATTGAAATAACAAATAGTTTTGTTGAAACTTTGAATAAAATATCGAAATCGCAAACATCAAAATTTCTCGAGATTTGTAGAACCTGCCTGATAGAGTATTAAATAAGTATAGAGTATTTCACTTTCGACGTGAAAAATTAAATTTTGTTGTGTGATTTTTTGTGTTATCGTTGTTTCGTAGCTGGTAAACTAGAAAAATATCAATGTCATTTACAGGCCTTCGGGTATATTTTTGAGGGTTGCTTTTTGTCAGTTGGATTTTGGGCAATGCTCCTGTTGTTGTTGTTCTTTGTTTTCTTTTTTTTTTCTTTGTTGTTGCTGAGTATGTTATGTAATGTTAGATGTCTGTTCGTCTGGTGCGTGCGTTGTGGCTGGGCCACATCATTGCGGTTTTCACTTGGCTTGCCCCGACGATTTTAGTTAGTATTGTTGTTGTTATTCTTGTAAGTGTTGTTGTTGTTGTTGTTGTTTGCTTGTTTATTTGGCTTTAGTCTCATGGCTGTCAAACCAAGCGCATAACCGCAGAACACAAACGCACACAGAAGCCAAAACAGAAACAGACTGAGAGAACTCCAGAGAAAGAGCCAACTCCAGATCTAATGCCACAATCAGAGGGGGAGTGAAGAGGGCAGAGCAAAGAGGGATGGGATTCAACCAGGGGATATGGGGAATGGCAATTGCACGTTTTTGGGTTTGCCACGCAGATATTTTCAATTTGTGTAGCATACTTTTGAGAGTCGCCCAAAAACTAAAACGAAGCTGCAACAACACCGTCAACTGCAAATCTCATTTACTCACATTTTTTTTTTGCTCGCTTTCGTATCCCAATTTTCGTACTCCGCACTTCATTCAACCCCAAAATTGAGAACCCATCCGTTTCTTCTTCTATTTTTTTGGCCAATGGTTTCTGCGGTTTGTCCATCTGTCCTCCCCTTTTCTAACTGTCTGTTGGTGCTTCTGTGGTCATGCCCACTTGATGCGTATTTAATTAACGTTAATTGAAATTGATTTATGTATGCAGTGTGCGTACGCTTGCCTCCCCTTTATCCCCTCTATCACTCTCCCCTTTTTGGAAAAATATGCTATGTGAAATTAGCGGCAAGTTGTTTTGGGTGTCGCCATTGGCCCGGCACAACTCACAAAATTTGCGGCAAATTGAAGCATGAAAAATTTGCGGCTTCATTAAATTGATTAGGCAAAATAGAATTCGAGGTTTTGTCTTACCACAGATTTGCAGCAAGTCACTTCAATTTGATTAGCCAAAATAAAAAGTTTCCTCAATTAGGTGGAAAAACAACATCGATAATACAGTGCATAATTCTAGCAATTATTTAGCATTAAGTTTTAATTTTTTAAATATGATTATAATGTTTGTTTTTATACCCACCAGTTTAAATAATAGCTAGATGTTGCTTGTTCTTCATTAAACGAATAAAAAGTTTCCTCAATTAGGTGGAAGCACAACACCGATAGTAAATTGCATAATCTTAGCATTGAAAGATAATAAATTTTTATTTTAAACTATGATTTAAATGTTTATTCTTATAGCCTGTAGCTATTGGAAATAACAAATGCAGTAACTTTATTGTTATTTAAACACAATCTATGTATTGCTGGAATTAGATTAACAAAAAGTTAGGTTTGGTTTAAGAAAAACACCGATTATATGCCCCAATTTGACTCCTTCAGACTGTTGTCTATAACAGTGGTGTATACGTTAACAGTGATGTATACATTGACAGTGCTGTAAACGGTAACAGTGAGTACATCTGTTAAGAAGCTAGCGAATGTTCCGGAAAGTTTCCCCAATTGTCTAATATCTGGATAAATGAATCTACCTGTCTATA
This sequence comes from Drosophila neotestacea, assembly GCA_035044365.1. Classification (NCBI taxonomy): domain Eukaryota; kingdom Metazoa; phylum Arthropoda; class Insecta; order Diptera; family Drosophilidae; genus Drosophila; species Drosophila neotestacea. Next base: position 334,783 of record JAWNMD010000044.1, read on the forward strand.
AAGAATATTTTTTTTTGATCAGCATGACTTTATCAAATCCTGTTTATCTATTTAGATAACTACTTCCGACAGTTAGAACCATCATTTATATAAATATAAAACGATCATTTAAATTATATGGTCAAGCAATTTATTAGACTTAGTTTTTACTTGGCTCCTTACCGAGTACCGAGTACAAATTCCATAACCATTGATATCATTTTGTTTAGATATTTGGTACCATAACAGAAATTTTGTGGAATAATCGCTAAAATATATCAATAAACAAAATTGTTGAATCGAATGCAAGCAAAAATCAGATAAACTTATTATCATAAATTGTAGGATAAGGTTCACAAGAAAAGTATTTTTAAATGAGTTTAAAGTTATTATTTTCTTCAGGAAATATTCGGTAAGGTAGTACAAATATCTCAAAGTCGTGTAACGAAATTGTACATAAATTAAATGCTCTCGCTCAGGTCAATTATTTAACCCAAAAAAGCCCAAAAGAAGTATTTGAATGTGGAATGTGGGAAATGTGGGGATCGCAATTTGATTTCAGTTTGCTTTTTGATGTAAAACTAATCAAATCAACGCGTGCAACGAACAAAAGTTTCAATGTGTGTGGGTGTATTTTTCCGCACAGTTTTCGACTCCCAAAAGGAACAGAGAGCACATAAAATTAACGAGCGAGCGCCTGGAAGTATGCAATGCGTTTGCGCAATTTCCACATCATTAATTTTTTTCATTTGGCTAACAAAAACGCAGCAAAAAGCAATTGCAGAACGGCAGAATTGTTTTCCCTTCTAACTCCTCCCATCACCTGCCCACACCTTTTGTTGAGGCAGCAGAAACACATTAAAAGAGCTCACAAAACACATGTGAAATTGGATGATGTTGCTGCTGCTGTTGTTTTAGCTTTTATGTTGATTTAATTAGAAAACGCAGCGGGCGCTGGAATCTTTTTTATGGCATAATTTTAGGAGCGAAACGAAATCGAAACAAGCTCAAGAGTCAAGAGCAAAAAAAAAAGAATTCCGAAACACAATAAACGTGGATGGAAAAGAAACGGAAACAGAACCCAAAACACAGTCAAGAGTCGTTTGAGTCTCGTAAATTAGAAATGGCATTTTATGCGTGCTCAAATAAATGTGTTGCATACTCTTAGGCAGAGCCGGCATAAAAAGTTTCATTTGATACTCGGCCAATAAAATCACTCATACGACCTGTTAACCGTTTCTTATATAACATTCATTTCTTTTTGCCTTCCTTACTTACGCAATTTTCTCATTTTTTCCATTTCTCTTTTCCTATTTCTTACAGGTGAGTGTCCTTCAATGCTGGCATCTAATCCCGAAATTTGATCCAAATGCTGGAAATGTTGGATTGCCTGCCAGGTGTTGTGAGTAGTGCAAAAAAAATTTTATAAATGTGCTCAGCTGCTGGGAAAATCTGTTGGTAGAGGATTTGCTCTACTCGAGAGCTCGATTTTCCGTTCCTTAGTTAGTGTTTTTTCATATGCCAAGAAAAATATATTGGAAATAATTAATAAGTCAAGAACAAAGCAAGATTTTATTGGGCTCCTTTTTTGCACTGATATATTTACACAAATGATATGAATAGAGAAATATATATATATTTTTTTTAACATCCTGACATTTTGTTGCTAAAAATAAGCGAATATTTAAATATTTAAGCCAAAATTAATCACAGATACAGTATAGGGAGAGTCATAGTCTCATATGCAACAAGAACAATTTTAGATCATTAGCCAAATTAGATGCAGACCACCAAGAGTCAGCTTAAATAGAAAAACAATAACAAAACTAAATACAATTTCTTTTTTTTTTCTTTAGTTGCTGTTGTTGTTTTTCCGAGCTTTTCTAATTCCGGCAACAATGAAACGTTGTCTGGAAATTTTCCTAATTATGCGTTACCTGCACGTACAGCGCCTGCAGAATGAATGGAGAATTTGCTCTCTCTCTCTCCCTCTCCCTCTCGCTTACTCTGGCAGTTGGCCAGAGGCGGAACAGATTTACAAATGGCATGCACTACGCACGATTCTCTTATCCTGCCTGCCCTTAGTCCCTTCCTCCTTACCCTAGTCAATGGACCACAAAAAAGTCGAAACAATAGCGCGCAAAATGGCGCAAAAATTTTCGAAATGTCAGAAGAGAATTCGGAAGCGAACAGAGGGGAAGAGGCAAAATGCGCTATGTAAATTTGTGTGTGTGTGTGTGTGTGTACTGACAACAAACCCTAAGCTCAGTTGTGGCCCCCTTTAATACACATACACACACAAAGACACATTTAACGTTTCTGTGATTAACAATTACAAAACAGCAGCAAAAACCAACACAGAAACAGAAACCTCAGAGTCGTTTTGCCGTATCCAAAAAACCAGCAAACAATATGCCAGTCTTTTTTGCTTTGGGTAAGAGAGGAGGTTGGTACTATCAAGGGGGAAGGTGGATGGGGGATGGGGGATAGGGGAGGGAACTGTGTAGGGGCCTTGGCATTTGCTGGCATTCGCTACGTGCGTTGCCATAAGCAATTTAGCTAATTTTCTACAACGACTAAAGCAAAATAATCGAAGCGTAAGATAACAAAAACAGTTGAGCGAGCTTTGCTAATGTTGTTTTTGTTGTTGATGCCACGCCTGCCGCCCACAGTCACAGTGCTGCTAAAAAATAAATATTATATATACAAGATATACTATATATGTGCACAACAACAAAGACCAAGAAAATCATGGACATGCCTGGACCATTAAAGTTTGAAGTTTCATTCTCTTGGCCAGATTCTTACTGGGAATTCCATAGAGTTGGTTGTCTCTGGAATACTCTGCTAAGATTTGTAACAAAACTTATAGTTTCAATAATTCGATATAGACTTTTATTACAATAATAAGAGACACTTGATAAAAAAAAAAACTTAAAAGATAAATAATAAGATACCAGAATAAATTTTCTTAAGCTTTTAAAAATCGGTGGCACTTTTGAGTATAACGAAAAAAGCAAGCTCACCTCCAAAAAAACATACAGACATGGCTACATCGACTCAGTTCGTCATCCTGATCAAGGCTACATATACTTTATAGGGTCTGCCACGCCTTCTTTAATGTGTTACACATTTCGTAAAAAAAATTATAATACCCTCAGCAAAGGTATAAAAATACATTTCTAATATAGTTTAAGTCCTATTTAAGCTGTTGGTGTAGAATTCAATTTTAATTGGCATCTCTATTATTTTTTTTTTGTTAAATCAAAAAAATTGGCAATCATTTTCCCTTTCGAGCGTTTCTTTTCACAGCGGTTTTTCTTATTTCAAACTTTATGCTTAACTGCTAAATTGTGTTGTGCTTAAAACTACTATATGTATTTGATAAGACATAAGAGCACTACTACGCCAACCGAGTTTGAACCTCCACAATTGTGTCGGGGATGTGGACAACCCTTGATGCTGTGAGCCACTCGACTAAAAGTGTTTCACTTCAATTCGAAAATGTATCCTCCCAAAATTTATATAAGGTGAATTAATTTAGAAAGCCTAGTTGATGTGCATAGTGTGGTCGTTTTGGTAGAGGTGCGATCCATAGTTTTACACTAAGGGTTCAATTCCTGTTCCAGGCATATAAAGTAATTGTTTTCTATTTTTTTTATTTCACACAAATATTGCACAGATCCACATTAATTAATGTCAATATATGGGTTCGCCTCCAAATTAAATTAAAAAGACTTGCAAATTGTTTTATTATACATTTGAGTATAAGTTTTATTTCTGATTTTTAAAATAAGAGTCGCGTTATTTATGGCATTAATTCCGATTACCAGAGAAATTCGCTCCATTTGCATGCTAATGGAGAGAAGGACATGCGTTACTTAAAGTAGTCTTAAATGTAATATGTGAAATATGACTCTTTAAGAAATTTCAAAATATTAAATTTAACTTAAAAATAAAAAAGATAAGAGTTAAATAAAAAATTATTAAATTAAAAAATGGAAAGGGGTTTCATAAAAAATTTGAAAAATCTAATTGATCCATAATATGTTACAAGCAAGTAATTTGATCCACAGGATTTCCTGCTGTGTAGCACATATGTGTGCTCATGTTAGTGCATCTCATGCACGGATAAGTGCATTTAAATCTATTTTCTATATGTATATAATTTACAATTGACTTTCAAGTAATATCCGAACTGCATAAATTCCAATTTTCTATAAGTAGTTTTCTTTGTCTGCTGTTGTTTTTGTTGTTGTTGCTGTTGCTGCTGATGTTTTTGTTAGCCAGTGCATAAACATAACAATAAATGTAATGCCCTGTTGTGGAGTGTATGCATAGTTTGTAATAATCATCATCATAATCATCATAAGCGCAATAACGTTGGGCTGCTCTCTTGCTTCTTGGACAGATCCTTTAATAATCGTTGCTTTTTATGCCACAGTGGGAGTGTCTGTCCAATGGAGCAGCTAAAAATCAAATTTGCCATTTGCTACAAATATTTCCCTGTGCCTTACCCCTCTCTTCATCCCTTACTGAGTGGATTGGCCGTGTTGCAATGCCATTTGATTGAATTTTAAATAACGCCTCAAGACGATTCAACTTGTGGCATGGAGAGTGACTGTGGGATGTCTGTCTGCCTGATACTGCATCAGAATCCTTCTGCCACATGCCGGAAACGGAAATGGCATTGAAACGTACACAAGGGTTAAAGTGGGAAAAAGAGGAGGAGTAAACTCTGAGAGTAGGAGTATAGACAAGAGGATAAAAACAAAGCAACGACAACTGACAAACACTTTCAACTGATTTTCGGAGTTCCTGTCGGCCCCTCCTGTTCCACCTCCAGTCTCCTCATGTCCAGTCAGCCACCTACCTTTTTGGCATGTGCTGCACCCTCTGGCAATCTGCCCCATGCCTCATGCCTCATGCGCCAGACAGAAACCAGACAGACAGTCAGTTTTCCGATTCCAATCCCACATTCAGTTACATTCTCAGTCCCACACCGGACTCTTTAGTCTAGGTTCGTAAACGTGTGTGTAAGTGAATTAAATAAATTTTCTAGAATTCCCGTTGGCAAGACAAATGCGCTTATTGACTTGAAATGGCCGCGCATAAATTTTCCAGCTGCTACTTTGCTTTCGTTGTTGGTACACGGCATTTCCACCTGTCTTTCTGTATAAATTAACTGCAGCTTGATCTGGTCTTCCTTCTTTCTATTTCTCCCTATATCCAAGTGTCAATGTGCTGAAGATTTGCAACTCGAGTCCTTGACAGTTTTCCAGACGGTTAAGACTGCCAAATATTTCATCACCTTTTAGCTATTTTTTTTAAAGTCAACTAAGAACTGTTGAATTAAAACAATTTACAATTTACCATAAAATTGGAAATTAATTTAAAAATTTGGATAGTTAACATATATGTACGTGTATGTATTAAGACCTGAAAAGATGTACATGAATTAAATGTAAATATGTATTTAAATGAATATAATTAAAAGTTAACTATAAATAAGAGCAGTTGACCTGAAGCAATTTAAATTTAAAATTTATTTAAAAATTTTCAAATAAAATGGAAAATTAACCTTTAACAGATTTATGGATAAACAAAATTAATTACATAAAGAAAATATAACACTCACTCGGAAGTGTCCGACAGTAAAATACCTTGTGTAAGTAGGGAACGCGTCCGATTTCCATTCAAATTTCCTTTTAATAATATTTGTGTGTTACCTCTGTAGCACTCATCATGCAGGATTTCTGAAATCAAACCTCAGAGAACGTTCGGTAATCGCACGGGAAAAGTCATGGATCTTGTTTGAAATTTCCACAGGGGTTTCCGACCATTTCATCGAATATGGTTCTGGAAAATTTTCGTGCTTTCCTTATAATTTCCATGAAATATTTTTCTAGTAAATTTCATATAGTTTCCCTATCATTTCCAGGAAGTATTTTCCTGCTCAATTCCACATGGCTTCGCTATAATTTCCATTGAGTATTTTCCTTATAAATTCCAAATGGTTTCCCGTTTTTTTTTAAACGAGCATTTTGGCGACAGACTTTCTGATGTTTCAATGATCTTTCACTTAAACATTTTCTTTGGTGTTTTTTCTTATTTAAATATTAAGAAAATGGCGCACAAAGTTTGCATTAATAAATAAGAGCAGCCTGTGCAAATTAACTTGAAATCTTTATAATCAATCAAATGCTAAGTATTCCTTAACTCTTTTGCTCTGTCCCCTTCTTTTCTTTCCTTTTTTCTCTTTCTCTGTATATATACACTGTATCTCTACCTACGTATTGCATTTTATTTAATTCCGTAGTCACCGCTGGCAATCACGCGCCAAAACTGCTTCTCATTCTTCTACATCTGCAGCCAGTCTCTATCTCTCTCTGTCTCAATCTTATTATCTCTTTCATTTGCTATGCTATCTCATAATTGCGTAGGCGAGTTAGTACTCATTAAAATCGTTAATCGATGTCGCTTTTATGTGTTTGCATTTGGAGGACTTACTTTTAATTCAATGTCAGAGTGAGAGAGAGAGAGAGAAAGTAGACATAACTCGAGGAGGAAAAACCGATTTGCATAAATTTTCGCGCTATGATAGCCCAGCTATATCTACTCCTCTTTCTCCCGACCCTATCTCCCTTTTTGACTGTCTTTCTTTCTGTCTGTGTGATGAAACGCAGTCGCCCGCGGGCTCTGTCCTGAAACAACGATGATGACACCCAAAAGTGCTAGAAACTGAGAGAGAGAGAGAGAGAGAGAAGAGTCGGAGAATGGAAATGAGAGAAAAAGAAAGACACTTAATTAAAATTTTTATTACGAAAATTTTGCTTTTGTGTCGATAATTTTATGCTTATCATCAGCAGGCGGACTGGCGGCTTCAAATTTGCAACATCAGCGCATTGTCATGGCCAACTCTCATTCTCCAACATCTCCGATTCTCTCCTGCTGAAGGTGTTTTTGTGCAAAAACGCACAGCGAATACAAAGACAAACGATTCTCCCCCTCCTACATATCCTCATACACAGAGAGAAAAAACTGTTCTTAAACAATACAAAAGATTTAATGGTCAATATTGATTCCATATTGGTGCGATTTTAACCAAAGATCAAGTTGTATAAAACAATATCAAATGTCTTAACAAAAATAGAGAATATGTATTGAATATGTATGAATATCTATTTAAGCTCGATTTACTGAATATCAGCAAACAAATTTATTAATCAAGTATATATTCTTATATATGTATGTGTAAATAGAATATATTCTTGAAACAAGTAAAACTCCAGATATACAAACATGAGACTCCACGAGTAGCCCTAGGTCTCTTTAGTGGGCCTGTAACTCTAGCTTTAGCTGCTGCTGCACAACCCACTAGGCTACCCCGACTGTTGAAATGTACTCAACATATTTGGTATATGTATAACGTGTAAGGCAGAACTTTAAACGCGTTTTAAGGACGAATCCTTGGCCGTCGCCAAATCGGTGACCCCGTCGGTCGTGGTGCCTCTTTGTAAGTACAATTGTATAATTTGAAATCTTGGTAAAAGTATATCCATTCGAAAGATCTAAAATAGACATCTTAAAGTCTAAATTGATATTATTCTAGCATTGTATGATTTAAGTTTAAATTGTATTACTTCGTTCCAAAACGTGCAAACTATAGAAATCGTATTTAAGTTAACATCAATTTTCTAGTGTTCTGTAATTTACATCTTTTTTTTTAATCTATTGCTTACATTCTCTGATTAAAGTTAAAATAAAAATATCGAACGAGCAAACTTAAGAAATCGTATCCGAAGTAAGCTGGAAATTCTCTATTTCCCTTGCTTCATTCTTTTTCTTCTTTCACCCGATTTTTTCGCTCTGTGTATCGTTCTCTCTTACATGATGATGGCAAACCCAGCGGGCGAACACATAAAAACGGAAATTAAAAGGGAAGCCAACGCAGCAAACTCACGACAAGACGCTCGATTACAATTCTACTGACTTGGTACTGGACCTGGCTCCGACTTGGACATGGTCTTGGTGTTGGTCTTGGTCTTGGTCTTGGATATGTGTCTTGAAACCCCGTCTGCGACTTTTGCCTTTGCCTTTGCTTTTGTATTTTCTTTTTTGTACTTTCGAGCGGAAGTTTTCGCTTAATATGCAGGAAATTTCATTAAAGTTGCTACAACTTACCAAGGGATGGGGAAAAGGAAAGGAGAATAAGATGCAAAGAAGGTGACTTGTCACTTGATCGCTGTTATTTTTATGCTCATCAATCTGGGCTCCCACCTTGGGCAGCGTGACAGCTGTTGCCGTTCAAGTTACAACCAATTAGCGCTCCAAAGTCCCTAAAACTATTTACGGCTATGGGAACTTAAATAAAATTGTGCTTTTCAAAATGTTTTCAAAACAGCTTTAAAATCATATAAATGTCTACTGGTAATTAAGTAATCTACTTATATAAACTGCTGGCCTACTAAGTGTACTTATAATGTCTATAATATACAAGCTAACATTTTAACAAAATTAACTTTAAATTACATTAAATATATTTTTTTGTTACGATACATTTCTCTGGAAAATTTGGCGCTCCAAAGATAGCTTGCGTTATATTTTTCATATATTAAATTTAAGATTACTTCAATTAACGCAAGTCCTTCTCTCAATTAGGTGTGACCAAAGCATGCAAATTTCTCTGGTAACCGGAATTAATGCCAACTCTTATTTTAAAAATTTGAAATAAAACTTATACTCAAATGTATAATAAAACAATTTGCAAATCACTCTAATTTCATTAAGGTGAAATCCCATATATTGACATTATTTAATGTGGATCTGTGCATTATTTGTGTGAAATAAGAAAATATAAAAATCCATTACTTTATTTGGCTGGAACAGGAATTGAACCCTAAGTGCAAAACAATGGATCGCACCTCTACCAAATCGACCACACTATACACATCAAATAGGCTTTCCAAATTAAATCACCTTATATACATTTTGGGAGGATACATTTTCGAATTAAAGTGAAATGCTTTTGGATTAAAATGTCAATGTTTCAACCGGCAGTCGAGTGGTTCACAGCTTCAAGGGTTGTCCACATCCCCGACAAAATTGTGGAGGTTCAAACTCGGTTGGTGTAGTAGCGCTCTTGTGTCTTATCAAATATGTACATATGTATAAATAGTAGTTTTAAGCACAACACAATTTAACAGTTAAGCATAAAGTTTGAAATAATTAAGCATAAATTTTAAAATAAGAAAAACCGCTGTGAGACGAAAAACGCACGAAAGAGAAAATGATTGCCCACATTTTTTTGGTTTTTAACCAAGTGTTTAAACTTGGTGCAGATCCGTCTTTTTGCTGTACGCAGTACATAAATCGAAATTGGCCGGATCGGGTCACTTTATCTTATATGCAATAGTTACGATCGGTTAAGATTCCACATTTGGTATGAAAACGTTTGTTTCTTAAGATATCTAACCAAACTGCCAGATTGGATGTTTTGTATACACAAACTGACCAAATTAAAACTGAACTACTAAATCATAAAATTATCATATGTCGAAAATTGAATGCAGGTCTCTGCAAGGGTGTGAAGTCTTTAACGCGTCAAAGGAGCTTGCGTTATATTTTATGTATATTAATGTTTAATTCATAAACTTTATATTAGTAACCAAATTTAAATAAAAGTTTGATTATAATAAAATTAATATTTACTGATTCGGACTTAAGTCTCAGCTAATAAGATTAATAAACGATTCTCTAATTTTCCGCTTGCTCTCATGAGTCTGCTGACTTAAAGATAAGAAGTAGAAGGATTATATTTTAAATTTCTTAGTATTGTTCAGGTAAACTACTAAGCCATAAAACAAAGCATACTTACATAATTTACGTTGCCCATAACGTAACAGCTTATGTTAAAATAAGCAGACCAACACACAGAGACAGAGACAAAGACAGAGACAGAAGCTTATTGGTCACCTGAAAACAATTGATATGCAGCTTGCTTGCAATGGGCTTTCAAGAGGTGCTGCCTACTTTGATTAATAAAATTAATATTTACTGATTCGGACTTAAGTCTCAGCTAATAAGATTAATAAACGATACTCTAATTTTCCGCTTGCTCTCAGGAGTCTGCTGACTTAAAGATAAGAAGTAGAAGGATTATATATCAAATTTCTCAGTATTGTTCAGGTAAACTACTAAGCCATAAAACAAAGCATCCTTACATATTTTACGTTGCCCATAACGTAACAGCTTATGTTAAAATAAGCAGACCAACACACAGAGACAAAGACAGAGACAGAAGCTTATTGGTCACCTGAAAACAATTGATATGCAGCTTGCTTGCAATGGGCTTTCAAGAGGTGCTGCCTACTTTGATTAATAAAATTAATATTTACTGATTCGGACTTAAGTCTCAGCTAATAAGATTAATAAACGATACTCTAATTTTCCGCTTGCTCTCAGGAGTCTGCTGACTTAAAGATAAGAAGTAGAAGGATTATATATCAAATTTCTCAGTATTGTTCAGGTAAACTACTAAGCCATAAAACAAAGCATCCTTACATATTTTACGTTGCCCATAACGTAACAGCTTATGTTAAAATAAGCAGACCAACACACAGAGACAGAGACAGAGACAGAAGCTTATTGGTCACCTGAAAACAATTGATATGCAGCTTGCTTGCAATGGGCTTTCAAGAGGTGCTGCCTACTTTGATTAATAAAATTAATATTTACTGATTCGGACTTAAGTCTCAGCTAATAAGATTAATAAACGATTCTCTAATTTTCCGCTTGCTCTCAGGAGTCTGCTGACTTAAAGATAAGAAGTAGAAGGATTATATATCAAATTTCTCAGTATTGTTCAGGTAAACTACTAAGCCACAACACAAAGCATCCTTACATATTTTACGTTGCCCATAACGTACACAGCGATAAGCAGACCAACACACAGAGACAGAGACAGAGACAGAAGCTTATTGGTCACCTGAAAACAATTGATATGCAGCTTGCTTGCAATGGGCTTTCAAGAGGTGCTGCCTACTTTGATTAATAAAATTAATATTTACTGATTCGGACTTAAGTCTCAGCTAATAAGATTAATAAACGATTCTCTAATTTTCCGCTTGCTCTCAGGAGTCTGCTGACTTAAAGATAAGAAGTAGAAGGATTATATATCAAATTTCTCAGTATTGTTCAGGTAAACTACTAAGCCATAAAACAAAGCATCTTACATATTTACGTTGCCCATAACGTAACAGCTTATGTTAAAATAAGCAGACCAACACACAGAGACAGAGACAGAGACAGAAGCTTATTGGTCACCTGAAAACAATTGATATGCAGCTTGCTTGCAATGGGCTTTCAAGAGGTGCTGCCTACTTTGATTAATAAAATTAATATTTACTGATTCGGACTTAAGTCTCAGCTAATAAGATTAATAAACGATTCTCTAATTTTCCGCTTGCTCTCATGAGTCTGCTGACTTAAAGATAAGAAGTAGAAGGATTATATTTTAAATTTCTTAGTATTGTTCAGGTAAACTACTAAGCCATAAAACAAAGCATCCTTACATATTTTACGTTGCCCATAACGTAACAGCTTATGTTAAAATAAGCAGACCAACACACAGAGACAAAGACAGAGACAGAAGCTTATTGGTCACCTGAAAACAATTGATATGCAGCTTGCTTGCAATGGGCTTTCAAGAAGTGCTGCCTACTTTGATTAATAAAATTAATATTTACTGATTCGGACTTAAGTCTCAGCTAATAAGATTAATAAACGATACTCTAATTTTCCGCTTGCTCTCAGGAGTCTGCTGACTTAAAGATAAGAAGTAGAAGGATTATATTTTAAATTTCTTAGTATTGTTCATAGCTTATGTTAAAATAAGCAGGCCAACACACAGAGACAGAGACAAAGACAGAAGCTTATTGGTCACCTGAAAACAATTGATATGCAGCTTGCTTGCAATGGGCTTTCAAGAAGTGCTGCCTACTTTGATTAATAAAATTAATATTTACTGATTCGGACTTAAGTCTCAGCTAATAAGATTAATAAACGATACTCTAATTTTCCGCTTGCTCTCAGGAGTCTGCTGACTTAAAGATAAGAAGTAGAAGGATTATATATCAAATTTCTCAGTATTGTTCAGGTAAACTACTTAGCCACAACACAAAGCATAACAGCTTATGTTAAAATAAGCAGACCAACACACAGAGACAGAGACAGAGACAGAGACAGAGACAGAAGCTTATTGGTCACCTGAAAACAATTGATATGCAGCTTGCTTGCAATGGGCTTTCAAGAAGTGCTGCCTACTTTGAGGCGAGCATTGAAGCAAAACTAATGGGCCTATCAGAGCCAAAAAGGTCTCTTCGCCTCTGCACTCAGCACGGCAGCAACAATTGCCCCAATGAGTTGCTGCCACAATCAATTTGACGGGCAGCCATGTGGCAGGCAACAGACCGCGTCTTGTGCTGGCAACTAGCCAAGAGATGCCGAAAGCTGCGCAGCAAAATGAGTTTCAATCATGAGAATGACACAATAACAACAAACACGCCCACACAATCAGAGGGAGGAAAGGGATGGGAAGGGAGGGAAGGGAAGAAGTAACAGCAGTAGGAGCCATAAAAAATTTAAGCAATGCGGCATTTTACACCTTTGCAAAGGATTCAAGGGATTCGAGGATAGCGTAGGATACCTGAAGTTCCCGTTCAATTTCAGTACGAAGTTCCAAACTCTTGGCCATCAGTGCGGCAATCAAAAGCAATGATTGTTGCTCATAAAACGAAACGGTTATGTTTATCTGGCTTGCGCCCAAAGGCCGACTCCCCACTTTCCACTTTCCACATTCCGCTTTCCCCTTGCCCCTTTACAGCACCTTTTTGGTTGGTGGGGGAGGAGTTGCCTAAGTAAAAGAAATGAGAGCGCGAAGTAAATATTTAATGGCGATATACCACTCTCTTCACCGCCTACGCCTCGCTCCATCCTCCTCCTTCTAAATCCTCCACATCTCTGGACCATGGACCCATGGACCCTGTACCCTGTACCCTGTACCCTGGACCGTTCGTAGCTAATGGACTCACTCACTGTAAACTGTTACGGTTGTTCTTCTTATTGTTGTTCTTGTTGTTGTTGCTTACTTTTTGAACAAGTGCAAATGTTTTTCATGGCATTTCATTTTATTTAATTTCTGTTTTATTATGATTATATTTTCAGCGTGTTTTTCGCCCTGTTTTTCTCTTTGCCCTTCTTTATAGTCTTCATTTCGGCTAACGAAAATTACTTAATAAAAAGTTTGAGCTTCAAATTATTTACTTTACATTTTATTTATTTTCCGTATGTGGCCTAAAGCTTATCTCAATGTTTTCAACCTCACCTGCCCAAAAAAAAAGACAAACAAACTAATTTTGTAATAAAACATATTTGGAAAATACATCAATTTATTGAAGAGATATAACCAAAATGTTGTGGGTATAAATAAATTAGTGAAAGTACTTAAGTGATAAATTAGTTTCCTATCCTTAATAGATTGTGCATATTTTTAAATTAAAGATTATTTAAAAGTTTTCATTTAAGTAGTATGTATTAATCTATCCATCAACTAAATTGGAACTAAGTGAATTAGTTTCAGAATGTTAAGAAAAATAAGCAATTAAATATAACTTTCCAAAAGAAAACTTCAAAATAATTTTCAATTTTAAATGACATGCTATTTTTATGCTATAAAATAAAATTCTAAAGCAGCTTAAACTTAATTTTTCTTTACTGATTATTGACAACTACATAAACAGATAATTAACTTCTACCATATAAAAGTGTTAATTCTTTGTTTTAGATCCGCTCCTGATATTAATAATTAACAATTAGAAGCAATTATAATAAATTAGAAATTCCTTCCATAAGTATCGATTTTGTATCAACTGTTTTAACCGCTCCTGGTTTTCTGCTTTAGTTTAAATTCGCTCCTGTTATTGCCCCGATAAGTCTTAAGAAATCAGTCGCGTAAAAGGTAACAAACAACAATAATAGCAACGACAACAACAACTACAACAACAACTGGCTAAAGCAAATGGCATGAAAATTGAAAATGAAACGTAACACGCCGCAATTCAAGAAACAAATGGATGCCAATGCCAATGTCGATGTTGATGTCGATGTTGATGCCAAACTGAGGCAAAAACCCGAAAGTCAGTCGAAGCCCAAGAATTTACCATAGCTATGCAATTTCCAGCTGCAGGAATAGAAAGGACATAAAGAAAGCAAAAAAAGGAAATGGAAAACAAAGAAAAAGAACGTGCAGACATGTGCCGGGACAGTAAACGATAGTCAGTTAGTGGTGGGTTGGTAACCACTGAACCACTGAGCCAGTGGGTTCAGTTCAGTTCAGTTTGCATCGGTTCGGTTTAACTTTGGCAAACGCTTACGCAACCGTTTTTGTTTGTGCAACGCGGGCGGGCGTGTAGCACGTGGCACGCTGCACGTTGCACGTTGCAGTAGACAAATGGCTGTGCCCCAAACTGGCAACTGCCTGACAGGTGCACCACCCAGAACCCATAGCCACCACAGAGCCACCCGTTGAGCTAACGGAGCAAACAACAGCAAAGAGGCAACCTCCAACCTCCAACTTGCAACTTGCAACTTGCAACCTGCAAGTCACTAAAAGCCCTGGAAAATAACACTGAGAGCTTGCATCGGTACTTGAGTTTTTTCTTACCCTCCCTTCCTTTTTCTCTTCAAATTTACATAAAGCAAATGAACCTGAAATGGAAGACGGGCGACTCCAGCTCTAAAGACTCAAAAAAAAATAAAATACACATGCCTTTATATAAAGAGGAATCAAGTTAGAAATATGCTGACTACGTAATACACTCACTAATCAAAGTTATATAACATTTTTCTACAAACATAATTAATATTAAATACAAATACTGTTAATAATCGCTATATTCTAAAATAACTTTAAATTAACTAATAGTTAAGATAAATGCACTGATCAAGAGGATAAATATGAACAATTTTGGAGTGGAGTTTTTCGGGACAAGATTCTTTAACTACCAACTTTTTTATTAGTTTTTATTTTTTTACTTTATTAAACAGTAACTTTTCCTCATTTTTAAAAAATTAAAAAGTCGTTACCTAACATATAACCAAAGTAAAATAAACTACTTTAAATAATGGAAGTTAACTTTGTTATTTTGAAAAGTTAATTTTCTTAAACATAACCTATTTTAATCCTGATTGGATTTGAGATTGCTTAATATACATACAGCTTGTTTGATGGATCGCTATGAAAAATCAAAAAATCCCAAAGCGGGGCTTGAGTTGAGATTTAATTCAAATGTAAACATTTTCAACTCAAGGAAGAATATCTAAACTTTAACTTTAACAAAGTATTTTAAATATATAATTTATTTCCGTGGGAGAACTTCTTTGCTAAAATTGTTCCTGTAGCATATAGACTTTCATCATTCCGATATGATAATCTATCTATTAAGAGCACGTAGTCTTCGTTTACGTGAAAAATAAACATCTAATCATGGAAAGTAACTTTTAGATTGGAAAACTAAAACTCTATTCCAGATATGTATGTAAGAACATACTAATTTAAATCTGATTGTGATGCATAGGAAAACTAATGTATATTTTTGGAAAGCGTATAGTTAAATGTGTAAAGACATACATATATAGACAGTTATACTTACAAATATCTATGTAGTTTGTAATGTATGTTATAGTATGTGTGGCACGCAGTTCACTGCATTTCCCTTGACCAAAAAGGTAAATACTTCAATTTGCGCAAAATGTTGTCAGGTGGTGCGAAGGGTGGTTGGGGTAGTTGGAGTGGTTGGCGTGGTGGGATGAGTTTGCTGTATGGGTCAGTTGAAAAATATAAGATAAATATACCCCATTTTGTGTTTTTGCCACAGACATTGCCATAGAGCCAGAGCCAGGACCAGAGTCACAGTCAGAGTCAGGGCAATACAAAGTGAAATGGAAAATTGCAAAAGAAATTGAAAAGTTTACTCACACACACACACACACACACACACACATTCAGTTACTCACGCATATGTACATATATACACCCCATTAATGAAGCTGTCCGTTTGCGGTTGTTGTTGCTGTTGTTGATGTTGTTGCTCTTTGGTCTCTTGCATCGTTTTTGGTCCGTTTCTGGGCTTAAAGTTTTGGCCCCATAGTCTCATATGTTTGCTTAGTGCAATGCTTGTTGCTCACAAATATCACATTACATCCCAACCTCACCCAAATCCTTCTCTGCTTGCAACTGCCTGACGCAGGCTTATGCAAAAAGGAAAGTCAAGATAACCCGACTAAAAAGGACCACACACGTGCATATCGTTCGGTACGCTCGCCACTTCTTGTTTGACAAATATGTTTATGACAAGATATAATAATAAGTGTCCCTCTTTTCCACACCTCAGCTTTGTTGTGTCAAAAATATCGTCTCCTAGCTCTTTTCGCTTGGGCCTCACAATGTTCAGTTAGGCGGTCAGTCGGTGAGGAAAAAGAGAGGTCAGTTATGACTTAATCTGCCTGTTACACTCTTTTGACACACTTAACAGATCCTTTGTACTTCTTAGGTACAGGGTCTAAAAATGTTGACCAGGCCTAAACGTCAAAGAGCCAAACAAACTTGCAAAACTGACGAAGAAGATTTCACATACATGTCTATACATACATACAGACATACATGTATGTATAAACATATATGCATGTGTGTGTTACGTGAGTATGTGTATGTATGTGTGTTTTGTGCAATAAAAAAGCTCTGCACATGAGTATTACGTAACGTTAACCACTATGTAATGCTCTTGGGCTTTTTGTAACCACAAAGTCGAAAATTGTTATTTATATGGAATTTGTCTCATATTAAGTAGTTTCTAAATTCAAAATTTTTGCTTTGACTATGCTTGCTTTGCTAGCAGGTACCCTGTAAATATTAACAAATTATTTTTTTAATACAAACTCTGTAAACAAGTCTTATCATATAAGTGTTGGAAACATTTTTAGAATATTAAAATTTAATTATTTATATAAACTAAATCTAGCTCTTTAATATTTATAAAATGTCCGTATGTCCATTTTCGACTTGAAAATATGAATGAATAAACCTATTTGACAGCTTATCAAGTGTCTAATATCATTAGCAACTTTCAGCATTTCAAAGCTCATAACTAGAGAATATATTTGTAATATATATTTGTATTTCTGGCCCCTATATTCATTATATTCTAATTACATTTGCAGAAAATTAAAAATTAATATTTTAATTGAGCTTATTATCTATGAACCTATAAATTTTCCACTAATAGTCGACCTTAATTTATGAATTAGAATTTCCATTTAACAGCTCATCAAGTGTCGAATATCACTTATAGTTTTTAGCATATGTCATCATAGAGAATTTGCATATTTATAACTAGCTCAATCCCTTAAATTCTCCCAGGATATAATTAGATTAATCTGCCCTTATGGCACATGCTTTAAGGCAGCATCAATTTGTTGTTTATGTTTTTGCTTTTCTGAGATCTGCAAAGATTAAAGAGTAGCTTTACTAAAAAGACATTAAATGGCTGTTGAAAGCAGCAGCATCAAAGACAATTTCAATTCGAAATTCAAATTGAAGTTGACTCGCGTCAAGGGACACGTTGCTTGCTACTTGCTACTTGCTTTTTGCCACTGCCACTGCCACTTGCCACAATTTGAGTCCGTGGCAAGGCTCGGCAATCATGCCCATCCTTGTGTCAGGTGCTACATTGCGGCATTTAGGAATTTAAAGACTGGAATCCTTTCAAGTTGTATTGACAGCTGTTGTCGCTGTGTCTTTCTCCCATCGTTCTGTCGACGTCTCGGCCTCATTTCCATTACTTATCCGCCCCGTTGGCACGCCAAATGCTAATGCCAATATAAAAAAAAAAAAATACATTTCAATGTATTATTTTGCACGCTTTGCATTGCATTTCTCCTTTTTGTTGTTTATATCTGTCTTTCTCACTCTCTGCTTTTTTGCTTCCCTTTTAATTAAAAGAAATTAAAATGTAAATTTGCGCTCAACATTTTTGTTCTGTGTGTGTGAGTGTTCTTGTTGTTGTTTATGTGTTGGAGTCTTATTAAAAAAGCAAAAAAAAAAAAAAACCTACAGGGAGGGACAACAAAGTGTTTGAAAATAAACCAAACCAAAGTACAAATGTAAACAACAATTAAATGTTCACTAAGCAAACAAAGTGTCCCCACCTTGTGGCACATTCTCTTGCTGCTTCTACATAGGACACAGCGAGTGGAATGTGGAATACAAGCATGTGGTATGCTGAATGTTGAATGGGGCATGAGGAATGTTGAATGCGGTAGCTTGAGGCGCTTACAGCTGTTTAGTTACATCCTGGGCAGCATGAAACGATTATCAAAATAATTAATTAACCATTCACATGCAATATAAAGCTTCTTCACAGTTTTTTGATTTAATTTTCTTACCATAGGTTAAGTTAAATCTTTAGTTAATGTAATATTGTCAACTGCAAGTATTAAATCTTAATCTTGAAAAGACGCTGAAAATACAATTTATTTATTTATGTATTTAACGTTGACTAATAGCAGTCAACATAAAACTATCTAAAATTAAAATTAAATATGGGAACCATAACCGATGTAAAACAATTAAAAGTACATAAATTTAATTAAACAAATTTTTAGATTAAAGTTAACTTTAGAGTTGAAAAAATAAGAGAGAGTATAATTTTGTTTGTTTGTTTACTGGAATAAATTTATGTTAAAATTAAATCAATTAAAGTCTATTCTTAGGGCTTAGGGTATCAGGATTCATAAAAGGCTCAAAAAAGAATGGAATATAAGAATATTACAGAATATTTACATGTTTTTTAAATTTAAATCCAACCGCCCATAGACTAGTCTTATAAATTAACGCGCTAGTCAAACAAATTTGTATGTTTTAAAGAATATCTTTTGAATTTAAAACTTCTGACTGTGAAATATTTCTTTTATTATTCGTTATCAAAATTGTTTTACATTAAGATGATATGTAGCTGAAGCATTTAATCTCAAATACATTGAGAAAAACAGGCAAAACTACGCTTAAAGCGAGCACAACTGTCTATCTATTAATGAACATGACATATATTCTTTGTAGTCTTTGTTTTGTAGTGCAGGCACCACTTTAATGCTCTTATATTCTAGCACCACATAGTACGAGCTTAGATTTACACGTGTTTTGAGTGGACACTTAATTGATGTGAGTGTTTGGCCAAAACCAACTGTCAACTGTTCAAGCAAAGATTCGATTAGAGACCAGAGCTAAAGCTAAATCTGAAGTTGGAGTTGAAGTTGAGTTAGAGTCAGAGTCAGGTCCAATCCATCAGTTAGTTAGTCGCACTCGTTTGACGAAAGCCACAATTTTCTGGCCATGCTCACACTTTTGCAATTTTGTTGCCTTTGGAGCGATGTTGGCACCTGCTTCGGACCACGGCCAACCAAGCAATTGGAGCTGCAACCGAATAGGCCAAAAACAATTGCTAGAACTGGAACAGAAGCTGTCATCCCACAAATTGCACCACTGACAAGGCAACCCACTCAGCAATCTACAACTTATTTAGAGTCCATTGGGTCCATGGATGATCTGAGATCTACCTTGGACATGAGTTTGGATTTTAATCCCTATGATGTTTGCTTTAAAGTGCAATTATACAATTATGCTAGCTAATTGTGAAATTTTCATTATTTTAGTGTTGTGAAAGTCATTAGTAAATATATTGCAACACACACTAGTTTGCCTTTCAATAATAAAATTGTCCAGAGTGTTTTAAAATTGTGAGTTCTTTTATTTTATCCCTGTTGTTGTGACACCTTGTAACACTTTTCGGCGATAGTCGAATTTTCATGGTATATTGATTGTCTTTTTCTGCTGCAGAGCATAGTCACACCATAAAAATAAATTAATTGTGTGTTCTACATTTTATGTCTTGTGTTACATTATTTTGCTAGTTAAATATCTTCTTTATATGCTCTTTGGCTTGTGTTCCCATTCCAATTGATTTTTTATACTGGCCTGGTCACACTTTCGAATTCCATTGCATGGTTACACTTTCACATGGCTTCCATGATTTGTGCTTTAATTGCAACTACATAGTAAAATTACGTCTACTATCTACTAACGTTATATGGCCACACTATCTGTTAGTTTCTTTTGCTTCTGTTACCTTTACGGTTCTGCAACCAAGGTTTATAACTGTATAGCATAAAGTCTGTAGTCTATGTCCATTCCTTTTGTTATGTTCCACAATTCCGTCGCCTTGCATGGTCACACTGTTACGAGTCATATGTAAAGAACTTACTGTATGTCTGTCTGTGTGTCTGCCTCTCTGACTGTTTTGTCTGCTTTTTCAGCCTGTCTGGTTGCGTGCACGTAGCAAATCCAATCAGAAGCGTTTTTCCTTTTCCTTTCTTTGCCGTGGTCCTTAACTTATTTGGTGTTACTTTGCGGTATCATTAACCTTTAAACTTGAACGTAAGCGAGCGAGTTCGACACAAAAATTGTAAACTTTTGCACTCGCCAAAGTTTCTGTGTACAAAAAGAGAGGGGTGCGCAAAGTTTTTGCAGTCAGTGTTGTTCGCACACACACATACACAAACACACGCACAGGCAACGTAAAATTTTTAACTTTATTTTCGATTTTCGTTTGCCGCAAAAATTGTATTTGTTGCGGCGACGGATCGCTGGGAAAAACTCTGGTAAATGTGTGATTGAGCAGCAAAGGGGGCGTGGCAGGTGACGGGGGGAAGGGCGGGTGCCAAAACTTAATTTGCGCCAAAAAGTTTTGCCTGTGCTCTCTCTCTCTCTCTCTCCCTGCTTTTACCTTCCCCTTTTCTTTTTCTTCTTTTTTTAATGCAATCAAGTGGAAATTGATACGTCACCGCCAGGCTACATTGGCTTAGGCAAAGGGGATAGGGTTTAAGGGGGCGTACTTTGCACAAAAGTGTTGCCAAATTGTTGCAAATAAAATTGCTGATATGGAAATTTTATGCGCAAGTTTTTCACGCCACACACAGAGAGAGAGAGAGAGAGAGAGAGAGAGAAAAGGTAGAGAAGTCGTCTTCTCTGCAGGTGAGACTCTCTGTTGCCACAGTTTGTGGCAGAAGTGTCCATGGTATTTAACACGACCATTCAGAGTGGCAACTGCGTGGCATTTCAGTTAGTTGCATAGTCGCATAGTCCAAGACAACACAAGCGACGCATAAATTGCCTCCCCTCCCCTCCCCAACCCTCGCCTAGGCTGCCAAGATGCCGGAAATGCTTGCCGGAAGTGCCTGGCAAAAGTGACAGCTACCAGCTACGGCAACAGCAGCAGCTGCAATCCCCCCTCCTTGCCTTTTCCCCCTCCTTACCTTTTCCAGTAGTGTGAGACATTCAAGTAGAGTAGCAAGAATTCCACTCAACGGGCGTGGTTCACACAACAAATGCAGCAACTTTTGTTTTTTTTTTTTTGTGATTTGCATTGTTTCCTGACATTTAATGGCAAA
The DNA here is from genome assembly GCA_035044365.1 of Drosophila neotestacea. Classification (NCBI taxonomy): domain Eukaryota; kingdom Metazoa; phylum Arthropoda; class Insecta; order Diptera; family Drosophilidae; genus Drosophila; species Drosophila neotestacea. The sequence goes on from JAWNMD010000044.1 coordinate 356,323, forward strand.
TTGTATTATTTTAATATTCCATTGTTGATATATTTAAAAGATTGGGTGGACCAAACAAATAAAAATACTATAACTTTTGAATAATTTATTCATTTCAAATATTCAGCAAAATTTTGTAACATACACATGTGATATTAAAAAAAAAGATTTAAAGAGCTGAAATTGCTTCCAAATTAAACATTTTCCACTTTCCAACTATTTTGTTTGGATCCAAAGAGTGTCAAATTAAATTGTGACATTTTCAAAGACTTCATAAAATAAAATTACATTTTGTACACAACGTTTTATGTTTCAATGCATTTTCATTTCAATTCTTTCACTATGAGGGTTTGTCGTTTCACTCTAATGTCATCCAGGATCAAATATGTACCTCTAAAAAAATTTCATTCGTTTTAATTACATTTAATTTCCTGTAATTATATCTAACAGAAAACGCAATGTAATTCTTTACTTCCCATAAACTCCATAGTTTATTAAAATTGTTAACAGAATTCTTCTAATTGCAGCATTTAGAAATTCATATTCCATTTCGATCTGTGTTCCAGCTTCTGCAGAATTAATATTTCATTTGGTCATTTTTTCTTCCCAACTGAGATTGAAGTTTAGTTAAAAATGATTTGGAAATTCGAGAAGTTTCAAGAATTTCATTTTGCAATTATGAAAAGTTTTTTTCTGTTTTGTTACCTTTATGTTTGGTTGGAGGTGCAAACTGAGCTGCAGAACATGATCAAATTTAAGTTTGGCCATCAATGGGGCTTACATCAAGAAGCCGTCGCCAGGACGATGCCGAAAAAAAAAATAGAAAGGAAACTATGTAATGCTCTGCTCTGCGGGACTTCAGAATGCCCATCAATTTGAAACTTAATCTTGCCGCACAAATAAGCCGCGCCAAAAGTTAAGACCTGAGCTGGCCAACAAATGACTTGGACGTTGGACTGAAAATAAAACTGGAGCAGGAGCAGGAGCATAAGCAGGAGCAGGAGCGGGAACTAGAGCTGAAACTGACACTGGGCGTTGCTCTATTGTATGCAAACAATTTACAGCGCAAATGGTCGGCAAAAGTGGGTGGAAGGCAAAGAAGATAGGAAAATAAATATGTAGACAAAGTGAAGGGCAGGCAAAAAAAAAAAAAAGAAAACCAAAAATGAGATTCGAGTTTGCAGAATGAGCATGAAAAACTAGGCGGCGTCTCATGCATAAAACTGAAAATGAAATACAAGGCGCAGGCTCAAAAAAAAAAAAAAGAAAAAAACTGAAAACAACGACTACCAAAATGAAAATGAAAATGAAAATGTGAAATGTGTAGAGCCTGGGAAATAGATGGAGCGACCCATCAGGGATAATTGAAATTCACCGCAGAGCGAAATTGGGATGAGACACGCAGTTGTTAACACAAAACTTGCTTGTGGCATGCAATTTGACTGTGCCTCACACTGCACTGCTGTGCCACACAATGGTAAACATTACAAAAGAAGAAAAGAAAAACAGGCACAAAAAAGCTGCTTTACTTCTTTTGGTGCGGGGGATTCCCCTGCTTATTAATGCGACTACTAATTTCATAATTTTATAATGCCCTGCGTTAGGCTGCACATCAAGTATACTCACACACACTCAAGCACTCTTGAATGGCACGTTTTCTTGGAATACACTTGCAGTGAGAATTATGATTTTGTCTGCCAAAATGTGACATGTTGAAGAAGCCGTGACTGGCTCCATAATAACATGATTTACTAGAGCAGGATAACGATAGTCCTTTATAAGCATGTTCGCAGGTCAACAATCTATGATATAAATATTTCGTATTGATCATAGACTTCAAATAAAGCTGTGTATTTGAAATTAATGCATAATCACTAAATGGTAGTCTACACTAGTGACGGAGAACAGAAAGAATGAACCATTTTCTACTGATACTTTTTATTATTTGAGAATAGTGCATTTTTAAATTAAATATCTTCCGTGGCGAAAAATCAGAAACTCTAGGTCTCGAAATTGCGTTCAACACTAGTTTTTCTCCCTGTAAATACATCTTTTTAAGAAAATTCTTTTCTTTAGGAATGAAAATTTTCATTACACATATTAATCACATCAATTTCAATAATGTTTATATCTCTAAAATAATAGAAAAAGTTCAGATCGGTATCTTGAGCCGTAAAGCAAGATTCCGGTTCGGCTTGCAGACCAGGTTCAAATACTGGTGAACCCAAGATATTGGTCTGAACTATGGTTCTTTGTAATACAGCAAAGTCGTTACATTTTTTTCCTTTTTCTGTTATTTGTTCTTTAATCTGTTAGCTTATAAAATTTTTAATATGTCAATTTTTAAAACTTTGATTTTACCATTATATCATTTGTTCACTTGCCTCGAAATAAATTCACTACTATAAACTGCAAATTTTGTTCCTGTTTAAGGACCTGGTAATTTACAAGGTTCGGCTAATTTTCCGCTTCCATTAACACACACAACTCGAGTTTAATTTTTGGAGAGTATTTCATCTTCAGCTTACTGAGTGCTTTCCTTCTAAGCACTTTCTTTATATTTTCATCTTTTGAGCAACTTCGGAAAGCACATTTCTTGCTGTACAATTTGAAGTGGACAAGTTCAAGTGGGAGTTTTGTATTTTTAGAAGAAATTATTATTGCATACTTAACGGCGCTTTGCAGCATGCATTGAACTTTGAGTGGCAATTACGCGTGGATGCCACTTAACTCAAAGCAAACCCAAAAACGCAAAGCAAACTAACTGCCCACAATTATGTTAATTAGTATACAAAAAAAATAGAAAAATAGCAAAAAGAAGAGAATAAAAACATGCACATTAACTACCCAAGACGCTGCTGTTGCCCATAGCTACAGTTGTGGCTGCTACACCTGAAGGAGGAGAGTTCCTACTTCCTCCTACTTCTTCCCATTTCCTTCTACTTATTCCGTTTTCCTCAATTTAAGTCGCAGTCCATTAACAGTAGCTGTCTTGCTTTTGTTAGCCCACTCCACTTGTTTCGCTCTCTCTCTCTGTTGTCTGTTTGTCTGTCTGTTTGTTGTCTGTTATCTGTTTCTGTCTTTCAGTCTTTCAGTCTCTCTGTCTTCTTCTGTTTTCTCTGTTTTCTGTGCGCAATTAACTTGATTGCGCCTATAAATATGCAGCACTTGGCTGTGATTATTGCACGCGCGTCTTTTCATTTGCCTTTTGTGCTGTCTGCCTTTTTCCCCTCTCTTTCCCACCAATTTCATCGTTCTTCTCTTTGCTTTTTCGTGTTTTGCATGACGCTTTCTAAGCCTAAAAGTATGCACTAATTGCTATTCTTGCCGTCTGATTGCGTTTTCTGCCCGAAAAAGGAACCTTTGTCTTTTAACACTTTGAACGCCGCAAGTCCTTGGAATCGCTATCAACTGCTAATAGTCGACAGTCGACTCTGCATTCACTCCATTCGTTCATTCATTCATATATTCATACACTCATTTGTGTATTTTTTCTTTTGTTTCAGCTGTACCACTCTTAAGTGGCTCTCAGTTTGTATTTATCAAGTTTAAGACTTTTCCATCTTTTTATTTCATTTGCATATAATTTTTTTTGCTGTTTGTTTGCTTTTCATTTAACGTTTGTTATATTTTCCTGGAGTTTACCCTATTACTAGGTCCTACTGCTCATTCAGATTCGTAACTTCGTTTTAAGTTATTAAAAATATTCAAAACTTTTCTAGCACTTAATTTTAGAAAATTTTGTTCCATTCCAATGTTTAAATGTATATTTCAATCCAACACATTCAAATGACAAAAGTCTCTAAATATTTTCTAAAGTTGTATTCATATCAAATGTGTATATTTTTATATATATTTCCTTTGTACAGTTGTTGTTCTATTTTAATGCATTTCATGGTCATTTGTAGCAATCTAAAGATAATTTCCTGAATTGGAGATAAGAATATTTATAACATATTTGTAATTTCTGAAATTATTTTACTATTTCATTCCATTCCATTCAATTCCACAGACAAAGCTAACATTCTTAAGGTACTTAACTCTGATGAACCTCTCTATCTCTCTATGTACGCTGTTTGTTCCATTCCAATGCATTCCACAGCTAAAAAGGGCATTCCGAAAAAGAGTTTCTGTAATGAAGACATTACTGAATTAACTGCAAGATTATTTCTTCTAAAATTTTACTATTTCATTCCATGCATTCCATAGACAAAGTTGGCATTCTAAAGGCACTTACTCACCTGGGATAGCATATGAATTTGATTTAGTATGGTCTTTAATGAACTTCTCTCTCTCTCTCTCTCTCTCTCTCCCTCTCCCTCTCTCTATTCGCTTTTTGTTCCATTCCAATGCATTCCACAGCTAAAAGGGGCATTCCGAAAAAGAGTTTCTGTAATGAAGACATTACTGAATTAACTGCAAGATTATTTCTTCTAAAATTTTACTATTTCATTCCATGCATTCCATAGACAAAGTTGGCATTCTAAAGGCACTTACTCACCTGGGATAGCATATGAATTTGATTTATTATGGTCTTTAATGAACTTTTCTCTCTCTCTCTCCCTCTCCCTCTCTCTGTTCGCTCTTTGTTCCATTGCAATGCATTTTAGTGTCAAATACCAGCTTCCAATCGGCTTAGCTTTTTGCCAACTTAAGTATAGTGGGTGTGGCAGCAGCTACTAACTAGAAGAAACCGTTGTAATCCTGCAGTTTGCCTCTATCATTTTCCTTATTCTCGGCCTCCTTCTCCTCCTGCCAGCCTCCTATTAGCTGTCTATTGTCTATTGTCTATTGTGCTTTGTCTGTCATTTGTCGTCTGGCTGCTGTTGTTAATCTTTAACCTGAGTCCTAATCCGTGCGTCATGATTGAAAGCAGCTGCAAAATGTTGCGTATCCTGCCTCCAATTGGATCTGAAGCGTAAAAGCACTGCCTCTGCTTGTGGCACACAAAGACAGAGACAACAGCAAACGATAGATGTGGCAAGAATGTCTGTGTAGGGGGGGATTGAGGAGAATTGCAAGATGCCTGATGTTAGTTGAGAGTAGAAACGATGAGAGGTAACGTCGCACATGATGAGCACATTGACTAAGAAGAAGATTGTCATTCTTGTAGTTGTTGCTGTTGCTGTTGCTGCTACTAATCTGATTGCCATGATGTACTTGCCTCATGCCAATTTGTGTCAATTTGGCAGAGTCTTTGCGCTGCACTGAGCCACTTAACAAGTCAGCGCGGCAACGCCCCAAGGAGCGCGATGTGGCAACCTTAAAGATTGCTTCAAAGTTTGCCCTAAGCGTTTTATACGCTGCCATTAACCGCTTCCGGTGGCGACTTGCAACGCCATGCGGCAAGTGGCATGTGACATGCGGCAAGCAGCGCATCTAATTAGCTTTCGGCTTGCCAATCAAGTTGCACCTGACAGCGCGCAACGCACAACGCGCAACCTTGCCACAGTTGCATAATGAGTGCGGCGTGAGGTGCCTTTTAAAGGTTTATGCTTGTTTGTGCAACTTTGCCACTCGGTGCAACACTGTGGTGGCAGGCATAGGTTAATGAGGCACCTTAACCCATGTTAGCCTACATTTTTTTTTTTGGCTCTCCTTTATACACTCGACCCCAAGCCAACAACACTTCAACATGCCACGCTGACGCATGCGGCAAGTAAATAAATCAAAACCAAAAAAGAAATAAATGTATGCGTGTGTGTGTGTGTGTGTGTGTGAGAGAGTGTGTGTGTGCCGTGTGTTGGCCTTCATGCAATTGACACCAATTGCCAACGCGACACTGTTGGCCTGGTTTTTTGTGGCCCAAAAAAGCAACTAACAAAAAAAAATATATGTGGCAACAAGAATTGGGCATAAAAATATAAATATATATAAAATATAACAATATATATGTAATATAAAATATATTATATAGTAGGGGCTTGTCTCCTGCTCGCTCCGATCGCCAACCCCCGGCTCGCTACGCTCGCTGAAATCTCGGGGAGATGTGTGGAGAGAAAATAGGGAACACAGCTATAGCCGAACCTTATGTCATTTCTTATAAGATATCGGGAAACATTAATTAAATTTTTCCCTGCATTTGCACTTAAAATAATAGTACTTTATATGATGTAGAGATTTTACATTTTTAGCGCTCGCTGTCTTAAAGTTTCAGCTGCAATTGAACTTTGGACTTTGGAGAGGTTTGTCGAGGTAAAACCAATCTGTGAATTTGGTTGATATAGCTTGGAAAAAAATGCAGTAAGCTACAGTAGAGCATGCTCGACAGTAGGAGACCCAATACTTTTTGAATGCAAACCGTTCACTATAGACTGTTCATCAATGTTGCGAACCATTCAATAGATGGCGCCACTACGAAGATAAGTTAATAAACACAGAGGTCGCTAGCGTCTCTTCTTTTTCCTTTTGAACGAAACATTGTTAGTTGAACAACTTCCGCGTTTATTATCCGATTGGGATGAAATTTTCAAGAAAGGTTTGGACCATAGTATTTATTATATGTACCAATAACCAAGGCGCTAGCATCAAATGTGGTCTTGTAATTCGACTTCGAAATTTTGTATTTAAATTTCCGGGGGCGGAGGGGGATCAATGGGCGATCCATGGATCAATGGGCGATAATGATGAACCTACATGCCAAATTTGGTGTCTCTAGCTCTGATAGTCTCTGAGATCTAGGCGACACAAAAGGGACAGACGGGCAGACAGACAGACGGACAGACAGACAGAACCTAAAATGCTAAAGAAATACATAACACTGTGTTACGAATTGGAATGTCGCCCAAATTTTCTCAGGATGTAACAAATACTTAAAAATAAATAAACTGTGAGCTTGGCTGAGATAGCTCTAAAAACAACAAAGGTCATTATACTAAAGTTTAGCTTCTTTCATGTTCGCACCTTAGAGTTCCCAAGTGGTTCTAACAGTGCGAGCATAAGATTCCGGTTAGATCGCTGAGCAAGTTAGCGAAATAATTCTGATGATAGAGATTGGTATCTCTTGAAACATGTAGACCTCACTTTGCTCCGTGTCTTTTGACAAGTTTATTTGTGTGTTCTTTTTGTAAGTAGACCTCGAGTCAACTATATACTCTTGATTAAACAGTTAATATACAAATATTTTCTTTTTTGGAACAAATAAAAATAAATATAAAAACAAATATAGGTATAAATCTATATATGTATATACGTATACATAACTCTTTGTTCTGGTTGACTGGTTCACTGACTGACGAGACATCACTCTGCAGCGGAAACGGGTAAAGCTATCGGGTTGAAATTTTCACACAGACAGAATTATCGTGCAGTAAGGCTGAGTTTTATGATATTCCAGCTGAAAGAGGTTCAAATGGGGGGCCAAAGATAAAAATTGCTTAGTATCTAAAAATAATTTGTTTTTTGAGCTATCTGAACCAAATTCACAGATTAGTTTTTTCTCGATAAATCTGGCTTTCTCCCGCTAAACCTGGCGTTTTTTCCGACAAATTTGAACTTTTTCGCCAATTGGTTTTTTCTCCAAATGGCAGCAAAAACTTGAATTCAGCGAGCAGCGAATATGTAAATATCTAAAATACTTCTGTTATTTTAAGGTGGCACTCTACGTTTCCGCCTTTCTTATAAGAAAAACTCAGGTTCGGCAATATCTGTGAGAAAAGTTTCTCATTTCCACTCCACAGTTCTTCCTGAGATTTCAGCGAGCCGGGTTTTGGCGAGCGAAGCGAGCAGGGAGCAAACCTAAATATAAATATGAATGTAATTATAAGTATATAAAATTTATTTGCATTGCTTTTTCGTTATCTTCGGAGTTCACGTGGCGTATAAGCAATTTTTGTTCTATTAATCAGACAGCCGTCCTTTAATTAAAATAGCCATCCATGGGGCGGATAGACAGTGGGAAATATCAACAACAAATGAACAGAAAAGCAATTTACGTGCTACACGCCATTTGCAGTTGCAACTTCTCAGTTCCCATTGCCTCTCCCCTTTCTTCCCATTTTGTGCCCCAACCTCTTTAAAATATTTTTTAACTGAAAGCCAGCTGTTGCGAATGGCACATGGATGAAGGGAGATATGGATAAAGTGAGAGAGGGGGTGAAGGGTCCTTGCATTATGCAAATCCGTTTGCCCATTGAAATTGATGGTGCGCCTATCGCGCATAACTGTAATTATATAATGCACTTTATGCATTTGATATATGCACATAAATCGCATATAAATAAATGCATAAAGAGATTAACATAATTTTTTATTTATGTATTATTCATAATGGTTTGCAACAAACTGTTTGTTGTAAGTACCGTACACAGCATTTAAAATCAACGAGATGCGTTTAATTTTATTTTTCATTGTAATTTTAATTAATTTTGTCATTTGTTTGAGTATTTATTACATCCACTCACACACACACAGAAAGCTAGATTATTTGGCAAAGTATATATGGGCATTATGTTGCCATTTGTAGTGCTAATTACTGTGGTTCCATAAGGTGTTGATTTCATTTTTAATTAAGCTTAACCTAATGAGACTAGAAAAAAAAGTTACAGCAATTGCAGTCTGATTTTAATCATCAACGAGCTCTGCAAAGATTATTAGATGATTCTTATTGAAAAATTACAAAATAAATGTCTGAAAGAAAGAAATAATATCTTATTTGTAGCTTTAATGTGCTTTTGATTAAGCTTTAAGCTGTTGATACTCTCCGCCACCACAATTAAATAAACGTTTTAATTAATGTTACTGATGCTTTTAGCTGTAAGTTCTCTTACTTAATATAATTTAATTTATTTTAAGAAGTGCATGTGCTTTAAAAGCTGTCTTTAGAAATCGTTTGACTGTTCTTATCATCTGAGAATGTGAAATTTGATTATCCTAGTAGCACTTTCATTTAGTTTCATTGCGAGTTGATTTCCTTACTTTGTTGTTAGTCTCAGTTGAACAGTTGATTTTAAAGCAGCTGTCGATACAGTTCGCTCGTGCCTTGAGCTAAAATCAAACAAAATCTAAATTATCAAATATTTTAAATAAACAATAGTGCGTGACCGTGTATATAAAAAGCGAGCCAATCCAAACACGATTTCGCAGTGCGTTTTCAATTACAATGACGGCCAGAATGTTGCTCTCAATGTTCCTGGATTTCTTCAGATGCCGTAAATCTTTGTGGCGTCGATCGACTATGAAGGAAGAAGAAACTAACTCTGATCTAAAGCTGAATATGGTTCTTAATCTGGATTCGACAGGGAATGTGACTCAGCAGCAGCAGGCCCCGGGAATAGAGGTGGACATTTCGGAGGTGTCGCCACAAATTGAGGAAGAAACAAGCAACGTGCAGCCTCTGGACTCTTCAAACGAATCTGATTACTACTCGGCACAGAACTTTGAACTGCAGACGAGTCCAGAGACTGATAATGGCGATAACGATAGCATGATTGTTCACCTCGGCAATTATAGTTATGAAGATGAATTTGATGTCGATATTTCTGGGTACGATGATCCACGTTTGCCGGAGATGATTATTTAAAAGATATTCAAAAGACAAATAGCAGTGTGTGTATAGTGTGTGTGTGTGTGATATTTGTAGCATAGGAAAGGGGTGTGGGTATGTGTTTCCCCAATTATTTATGTATTTGCCATTTTAGTTGTGCGTGCAATTGAGGTGTTCATTATCTAATTTTGAATTATTTACAAAAAGCAAATAACCAAAAATTAATCAGAGCTAAAAATGACATAATGGCCAGACAACAACAACAAATGCATGAATAAGAGCAACAACAACAACAACAACCCCACCAGCAACAACAACAACAGCGCAGCAGTACAATTCAATTACAACAACAATTTTAATTAACTTTTTGCAATTAACATTAAAGGAGGCAACTGACAAAATATATACGTGTTTTAGTCGAGTCTGTTCGTTTTGGAGATGCCCTGTAGATAATACTGATATACAAGCACCCGTAACTTTTCTGATAGAAATACTTTCGCACTATAGTATAGAGTTATATCCCCAGTTAGGTAAGTTACTACAGGGTATCAAAGATAAGTAAGTTTATTACAATCAATTTCCAATATCAGTAGCTAATATTTATATATATTTTTTAATAAATATATATATCTTACTTAGGTATGTAACTACAGGGTATCATAAATAAATAAATAGAAAAAAGCAGGCTTCAGTTGCAAAAAAACAATTGGCAAATTAATCCACATATCAATTGCTAACAAAGGGTTTACCCGAATCTATAATTGTTTATGACTACCCTTGTGGCGACATTCACCATGAAACACATGAACATAAACATAAACAGTAAACAATGTTTGTACTGACTATTGTATTTAATAAATATGTAAGTAAATTAATAGCTAGACATACAGGGTGCCACTTAAATGCATCCAATCGAAATCCTGCCAAAAAAAACAAAGCATGCTGGTTTTATGTGACACAAAACTCAAATCGCAAATCAATTGAGAACGGCTGAGCCGATTTGGCTCACATTTGTTTTTGTTCCTTATTGTCAGGAGAAGGTTTATGGAAAAGAAATTTGTTGGAAAACTTTCAGGCTAGCGCCTCAAGAGATGTACTCGCTGTTAATCTATACAGCACTGTTAACAACAACAGTCTAAATGCGTAAATATAGGGAAGAGGAGAAGCTCGCAGTGCCCACTAGATTTAAATAATTGTATTTATTACATAAAATATTCCAAGAATAAGTAATTTTTCTGAAATTGAAGTTAAACATTCGATTTTTGTGACTCCGAGAAATGATACAAATAAAAGCGCAACTTTAAGAAGCACTTGAAAATTAAAAACAAGATTTTAATATAAAACTGAGAATGTTCTGTTAATAAAAGTTTTCTGAGGTGGACATTTTTTAGCATTTTAATATCATTAATGAATTTCTCAAGTTAAGTCTAGTACCCAGCACTGAAAAATCGTGTACGCTGACTGGTATCTCCACATAAACAAAAACAGTAAGAGTTGCCAGCTAAAAGCACGAGCGTTTTTCAACACTGTTTTTAGCTGCCATTACGCTTTCATTTGTCAGCTGATGAGAGAAATATATGTGGCGCTCTTATTTCAGCTGCTGGTCAGCTAAAAGTGATTAGTGAATTATCAAAATAGAAAAATGGAGGGAACTGGAGCCAAAGCAAAAAGATCGGCAGACTATGAACCATAACTGCAACTTTAAATTCAATTTTATATTTATATAAATCTTCATTTATGTAATTTATAAAATACATAAAATCCCCTTTTCCCCTTTCCCACCATTCTTCTTTTGAATTAACAAATGGCTGCAGCAGCAGAGTTACCATTCAACTTTTGTTTATTTTATGTGTTGTGTTGGCAACTCTGCTTTAAGCTGCCTACGAGCGAAATATTAGGCACATTTAGTTCGCTCCCGCCACAACTTTGCTGGGTACTAGGTTTTATGATGATAAATTCAAACGTACCTCTAAAAAAAGCTTTAAAAAAGGCTAGATTTTAAAATGTTTAAAAAAGAAAGTTCAACCATTGAACAATTTTTAAAGGTGCTTCACATATCTCATCTGAAGCTTAATATGTATCAAATACTTAAGAGTTTTTTAGGCAAAGGTAAATTAGGTAAATTTGTGTATTGCTTAGTGTTGACTGTTTTTCTGTCTACTTCTCGGTTAGCTATTACTATTAACTTGTTTGTCTGTCCATATTTCTTTCTCTCTCCTTCTCTCTCTTTCTATTTCACCCTCTCAGTCTCAGTCTGTCCGTTTAGGCCATTTGTTTGTCCAAAATTGCAATTTTGACTGGAAAACTACATTTGTGTGCAAACTAATTAAAGACCTTTTGACCCGTTTTAAAGGTAAGATGCACAGTCCATGTCTTTTGGGTCGCCACTCATAATTCTTGACGACAACAACAAGAACAACATCGAAAAGTCAAGCAAGTTTGTAAACGCCCCTGCAATTAAGACGAAATGTAGCTGCTTAAAGCCAAAAACTGTATGTTGGCCTGGTCAAAAGTTCTAATTAACTTGCCAATTGGCAGTAGAGTCTGGCCAAAAGTGCCTATAATTAAACAGCCAAAGGCCACATTTGCCGTGCGTGGGTGAGTGTGTGTATGTATGTGTGTGCCACACGCAGGTTGAACACACCTTGACTGAAACAAACAATAATAATGCTCCACCAAACTATCATCAAGTGGCAAGTTGCTGAATTCAATCTCTCTCTCTCTCTCTCTCTCTCTCTCTCTCTCTCTGTCTCTCTCTCTCTCTCCGCTTGCCACACGCACCACGCACGCAACGCACGCATAACTTTCGAGCCCCTTTGACCCCTTAACCCCTGAAAGTTGCCACAACCTTTCGACCCTTCGGACTTTAGTATAATCCATTAGCTTTTGGTTCAAGTTGGCCCTGTTCATAATATTGATGAGCATTTTGGCATTTGTTTATCAACATTATGTTGCTCTTTAATTGCCACCCTGCCACACGTAGCACGTAGCACGGGGCAGACTGTGTTTCTATCTATATTTAAAGCTGCTCGTCGTCATCCTGGAGCGTGTTGTCCTCAAATATTTGATCATGTCGTTCCATGGCTTCATAAGAGTTGCAACTGTTGCGGTCTCCTGGTGTTGCAACTGGATGTGCAACTGCAACTTTAAGGGGCAGCGGAGGTGGCGCCTGTTTAGGCCGTGGGGCATAACGACGACGACGTTGCACCATTGCCTGGCCACTTCTTATTGCCAAAAACTGTGTTCGTTGCCGAAACTGATGTTTGTTCTGATTCTGATCCAGATTCTGATCCAGATCCTGATCCTGTCGATGCTCCTGGCTGCTTTCCCAATCTTCTTTCGAGGGACGCGTGCAGCTAAAAAACTTTCCCAGACTCGTGCACATTCTCAATGCAACTGGCTTGACTTGCAACGTGATGTGGCAGCTTTATAGCTTGCCACTGCCAGTAAACTTCTTTCAGCTAATGTTTGCTAGCAATCAGTGTTGCCGTTTTGGTAATTTTGTCACTAGATATGTGTTTTTTGTGAGTAAAAATAAAATCTACACACTAAGTAGATTTTCAGTGTTTTTTTTTCAAGAGTTTGTCTTGCAATAATGCCAGAAATAAGGAAATTAAACAATAATTAAGCGAAAGGGACTTTGATTATACGTGAAAAGTGGGACAACCAAATTTATATAGTAATCTAGTGGTTTTTTAGGTAATATTGTTGGTTTTTTATTTTAAGTAAACTCCAACACTGCTGTCAATTGATAGCAAAGCAGTTGCTTGATTGACTGTCTGACTGACAGCTGTGTTTGTGGCATGCTGCATCATGACGCACACTCACACAGTCTTTATGGGCAGCTGGTTGCACCTCAGCAGTTGAAATCCAACGGTAACGACATGTGGAGGAACATTGTTAGTCGCATTCTCTGCTGTTGCATCGGACGCAATTTGGATGCAGAGTTGACCAGAAATGCGGTATCTACTCTTACCCTAGAGATTATTATTGTGGATGATGACTTGGACAATCCCATCGTCAACAATATGGAATTGAACCGTGTGGCAACTTGGCCTAATCTAATGGTACTCTAAAATAACAATAATGATATTAAAGTTTATTTAACATTTTTTTATAAACGAAAATAAAGACAATATCAATTTTCTAGAGTTTACAACTCTAATCAATCGAAGGATCTTGCAGAGATGCCACTATGAATCGATAGCGACTGAGCTACAACTGAATATCATATAATATAGTTAATAATAGAGTTAAGACAATTTAGGATTACCCAGAGAAGAAGAATTATAATTATAATTAATTTAGTCAAAGAATAAATTTTCACAGCAGATTTATAGATTCATTTATGCATATTTTTTTCAAAGACAAAAGGTTTTCAGAGAAATTTCACTCCGAATCGATATAAATTGAAACTAAAGATTTTTTTAAATTTGCAGCATATTTTTAGGCTTAAGAGTCTGTTGATTCATAAATAAAAGAAGGATTTGGCACCAAATTCACTATGAAATGGTATCCTTTTAATCCTCTAAATGTTCTAGCCCGTTTATGATTGAATTTGAGAATTTACAGAAATTCTTATAGAAATGTAAACCTTAAGTTTCTATTAAATTTATTAAGTTAAGGTATTTGTGAGATGACCTTGATAACACGACGAATTTATCTAAAATTCCATATCCAATTTCTAGCACATTAAGGGAATTAAAAGCATTTGTTAGAGATTTTGCAGAAACCTAACACTTAACTCGTTTGACGAAAAGAGTTCTCAATGTAAGTGCCAAGCAAAGGGCATATCCTGTTATCAACTGAAGGCCATTATCCCTGCTATCACAATACACATCATATTTATTGGGATCTATATTGGGTTTTGCGAAAGCTCCTCTTACAATGTAATCTAATCAGCGGCAGCACTTGAAAACAACTCGAAACATTATCCTGGGTAATTTCCCCCTTCCCAAGGCAAGTCTATGACTTCCGATGCCTTCCACCTTCGCTCTTCACTTCATATCCTTGTCAGCTTCCGCTATTTATATAAATTTCGAGCCAAGATACGAGAGTACTCATATTTTGGCATCCATCAATCAATGAAGGAGGCTTCAAGCTGCCGCACTGAATGGCCACTTAAATGCCATAAAAAGCGGAAATTAATGCACTAAAAGCATTCAACTAGGCCTGGCTTAGAAGAGGCATGATGGGATGGGGTTGATAAGCGGAAGGAAAGTTGGGTGGGAAGAATGCTTTGGCTTTGAAATCAAGTCTTTAGCGTCAATGGTCGATGAAGCTCGCGGGCCTCTCTAGTGATTAATTGATGAAATTCCAAGAGTCCCATAGCAAAGAACACACCCAAAACCCATGGATAAGTGGTTGGGGTTGGGATTGGGGATTGAGGGGTTGCTTGCCAAGGCTATATCCGTTATGGGCCTGTTAATGGCAAACCATTGAGCAGTTAAAAGTGCGAGATTAGCATTTCCGCCCATTCAAAGGCATGACCCGAAGCAGAATCGAAGCAGAGTCGAGTCGTGTTGCTTTGACAAGTGCCACATTACGTTGGGTTGAGTGATGTTGTTGGGGGTTGGGCTGCCTCAAGTGGCCTCCAGGATAACGTGGCTCAAAGGTGTGGCACACTCACAGTCCGTGCCACAGTCAAAATGGGACCATAACGTGGTAAGGGGCAGGGAAGTTCTTGCTGCTGGCCATTGTAAAAGCGAGCTAACGGTTCAATTTCGCCAGACATTTTGGCGGCATTCGAATTTTCCCCATCTCTTTCTCTCATCTCCACTTTTTTCCTTTATCCACTCGCAGGTGGCAAGTGCGCCTAAGCGTAGGCTATGAATTGTATTTGAGAGTGCATTAACTTTACTAACCGCAAATCGTCTGTCATTTTCTTTGATTGATTGATTGATGTTGATGCAGCATGATGCGTTTAATTGTGGGAGTTGCTACTAAGGGGGCGTGGGGCTTAGAGGTTATAGGGAAAGAAATGGCTCACTGCACCAGTGGCGCCATCTATCGCTCAACAAGCGCAACTCAACACACTTGCTGAACGAAAAGCTTTCAAATCTACCACACCAAATAATGGGAATTTTTGCATGTCAAAGCTAACAAGGGTTGCAGTCTGTGCTAAAAGCTTATAAGCTCAACTTCTGCAAGCTAAATTTAAAACAATTATAACTATCAATGTTAATAAATAAATAAAACTTTGTAACTATGTTGTGATATGAGAAAACAATTTAATTTACATTTTTAAACTTTCACTATTAAGTTTAGTAGTAATCGACACATGATCAGAAGCTTTTTATTAAAGAACGACATTTATACAAGAGACTGTTATAATTTAAGGGAATATTTCTTAAATCCCCTTTTTTTTAATTTAAACATTTACAAACAAAGTTCTTGGAAGAACTTTACCTAAGACTTAAGTTTAATGTGAAATTATTTATTTACTTAATATACATTAACTATTAAAACATGTGCATTTGAATAGTTGTCAGTCAATAGGGCTACCAGGCTTCAAACTTGCTTAGCTTCGTCAAAACTCAACCAGTTTGATGCGGTATGTCATTTTAACCAGGGTTTGATCTAAAAATTGACTGAACATTTTTGTATTTAATAATTTAATAGAAGCTACATAGTTTACAGATATAATTTATAGCATAGCATATTATTGTAGCACTGTACATTTATAAATAGTTTATTTTTTGAAAATAAATTTTATCTTCAAAACTTTAGAAAATTTGGATTCCCTTGGATATTCTTGATAAAAAAAATCATATTTTTAAATCATTTTAATCAACATATGCTGCCCTATTTAGTTCAAATTTGCATATGTTTGGCAAAACTAAATCGATTTTAAAGTGGAATGTCATTTTAGCCATGGTTTGATTTGGAAAATGATTGAAGATTTCAAATAACATTCAAAATACAATTATCATCTATCCTCTGTCACAAATTAAGCGAACGGTTTGTGGAATTTTAAGGCAAAATAAAATTTATCATTA
Source organism: Drosophila neotestacea (assembly GCA_035044365.1). Classification (NCBI taxonomy): domain Eukaryota; kingdom Metazoa; phylum Arthropoda; class Insecta; order Diptera; family Drosophilidae; genus Drosophila; species Drosophila neotestacea. Next base: position 372,784 of record JAWNMD010000044.1, read on the forward strand.
CTTTTGATGTCAAATCTTTTTAATATTTTATTAAATATTTTATTTATAAAAAAAAGTAATAAAGCTGATAATTGGTAAATGAAACGAAAGATAAGAAAGTCGCCAATTTTAAAAACATAGAGATTTAGTTGTACTTTTAAATAGCTTGCTTTAAATTGTTTGCGCTATTAATATTTTATATGCATGAAATAGGCAGCATAGCATCTAGACCCTAGCTTATATATTATTTTTCTATACAAAGCCACGTTGTCCTTCAACAAATGTAACAAAATCAATGTTGTTCTATTATTCTTTAGTTCATCTTAATTTAAAATCTATTTATCTTTGTCTAACATTTACTTCATCGATAATAAACTATTACAATCAGAATATTCTAAAATTAAATGTGACGGATTTTCATCTATCACAATAAGAAAATGTAGATATCATAATTGTGTAATGTACATCACTGCCGTTCAGCCGAAGACCCATAAAAATTCAATGGACTTTCTGTCATCGATTTGTTCTGGTAAACGAAATCAAGGTAACATACTTATTTAGCTTTAAAGATTGTTGTAAGTGAAATATACTTATGTATAATTCTTAACTCTTGAGGGTCGAGACATTTTTTGTCGAAATAAAATTCGTGCTTTAATTTCTATACTTGCCTGACTTTAGATCATATCAAAGCCAACCCTTAATATGAGAAAGCTTATAACCATAAAGTTGATGTTTATATGGCATGTTGTGATAAACCTAGCCACTCGATTATTTGCACATGATTTGCGTCGTTTAAGTAACTTGAAGACCCCCATATCACTTTCTCTGTCTCTTTCTACTCTCGTTTTGTCTCTGTCTTTTTTACACACATCTTAACGCAGTTTTCTTTTACTTTACTTGCAGTTAACGGAGCTCGAACAGCGTGTCATCGAAGCGGAAGAACGCGCCGAGGAAGCTGAAGATAAGGTAAGTCATTAAATGACTGAAAGAGGAGTTTTTCCCTTTCCATTAAAGGGGGAAAGAGAATTAAAACAAGGGTAGAATTATCCTTAACAGACAGCAAAAGCCGCGTCTGGCCAGATAGAATCGCCTCATTAGAAGTCAGTTTAAAGCATTTAAGCATTTGTGGCATTTACATGACAATACTCTAAAGTCAGGGTCATAGATGGGTTTTTTTTTGAATAAGGGTACATAAATATATATATATATTTTTTTTTTAATGGTTCGTCTGGCTTTGGCGACAACAACTTTTGGCACATGCGGGCAAACAGGCTGAAAATGTCCAAGAGAGCGACCAACATGTTGTCGCCAACTGTCCCCAGACACAGTACACAATACATAAATCGACTTCCGTTCCAAAACCACCGGAAATACACATTAATGCAACGCTGCGTAGCGGACAAATCCACTCCCCATTCAACTCCTGTCTCAGTCCAACTCCTTTCTTCTCTGTCCTCCTTTAAAAAATCGAAGTTCGTGTGGTTGCAAGTGATGCTGAGCTTTTGTTCCCTCATCAGACATCATAGAACTACCCCCAAATGTGACAAACAAGGACCAGAGAGGGGACCAGACCACCCAAAACCACCCATGCCACCCACTCCAGGACACTCCCCGCGCGTTTTCAATATCAAATGCGCATTGTTTGCATTAACAAGTCCCTGGGGGCTGTTGGCTTTACCTACGCAACACCCCGAAACACAGGCGAAATGCAAATATTTTCCAACCAGGTTTATCTCCCAACTACGGCTACATCTATGGCTAAGTCTATAGATATGGCTATGGCTATGGCTACGGCTACGGCTACCGTTGTCCTGGCTGAGATCCCTTTAGACTTGGCATATAGGCTTTATATCGTTGCCATTGCCAACCACTGTGACAAATTGAATTCTTGTTACTTTGTTTGCGCCGAGATTAAATTCATGTACAAACACGTGGGTTGTTAACTAGCTACCGAACCATGCCAAGGGGTTAGCCCACACTGAAAAAAAAGAAGATAAGTTAGGATAACTGAGGTTAGGAATATTAATCTAAAAGATCTTAAGTATCTAAAATATTTATTTATTTATTTATTTAAATATTTATTTAAAACAAATAATTTTTATTTTAAACGGTATATTTTTGTTATAGTAAAATAAAAGAATAAATGTATTAAAATTTGAGGAAAATGTAAAAATGCATACATACATACTTATCTTTTCATTTAGAAGATGGAAAATATTGTTCTCAAGGTGTTAAGCAGTTTAATAGTACTTTTCGAATTTTTACAATTCTGTTAGTTAGAATTCTCAACTGATTCTAGTGTCACAACCCGTAAGCTGGATTGCTCAGCTAGTACATATAACTCTTGAACTGTTCTTACAATCAAATGTTTTCTATATTTTAAAGAACAATATGCTTAGTTTTTAGATCGAAATCTTAGTTAAAGAACCTTTTTTTATCAGTGCAGTCCACAGTTCACAGCCCTCCTTCCTGGCTTAAGCTGACAACCCCTTCAAAGTTCTGTCAACAGTTGGCTACGGCATTTCACATTTCTGGCGAACACACTTGCTAACAGTATTATTAATAACGCTTCAATTAGTCGCTCTTCGTCATTAATTCGCTTATTAGTAAAATTAACCGTTAACATGGGAAGTTTACTAGACTAGAGCTCTATTAAAAAAGGTCCATTAAAGTTGAAACACTTTTTAGAGCAGACACAGAGTTAAAAGAACTTGGATAATTATTTAAAATTAAATTAATAAGGGAGGGAGACATCTTAATTATTATCCTTATAGCTATGAGCGCTAGATGGCGCCAGTATTGCTTTTCCGACTTCCCGCTATTGAAAAAAGTTTAGTGAACAAATTCTGTGTTTCTTACCCAATAGTGACGAAATCCATGAGGATGATAGACAGGACATGAGCCTACATCTATTTAAAAAGTGAACTCTAATAGCTATTAGACTATAGTCTAATGGTGCCTATAATAATCACAAGAGCTGGTCCTATCGTGAGCATAAATCTTGTTTGCAGACAGTTGAGTATCTTTAAGTTAAGGTATTTAAAGAACTTGAATTGTATTTGAAGATCTATAAAAAGAACTAACGATGGATCTGGGAATGTAAGTTAATTTATTTTCTAATATTAGTAAGATTTTAAATACGACGAAATAATAATGAAAAATGTCAATCCGCATTGCAATTGGATCAGGTATATATTATTAATACCTAAAATTAACCCATGTCAGTAGACTTCCACAGAAAAGTATGTATTTAACAATGTGTGCTTCACCTTGAACATTCCTTTATTTTGTTAATAAAAGCTGGCAGCATCCGTTCATCCTTAATCTATACTATTGTTTTCCCCCCTTTTTGCCGTATGCCAATCAAATTAATTAATCATTAAAATGCAAAAACATAAACATAAGGACTCTTCACTATGCCTCAACGCCGGCAATTAAGTGAATGGGCTTCCCAGGAAGTACGGCAGCTCGACATTGTCTGGGGAGCTGATTGCCCCTTGGGGGCAGCATAACAAATCGTGTTGCCAGAATTTTTAGTCAGAGATTTAGAGTCAGCTAAACCATTTAAATTCAAACATTTAAATCTAAAAAAAGCTGATTTGATATTGAAAAGTATTTTGAAATGGCTTAAAAAAAACTATTAATATATCTAAAGAATACGTTTATAAATTTGCAATTATTATCCCCGTTTTAAAAGAATGTTAGCAATTAAATAACAACGTTTTTTTTATCTGTTCTATGATATATTCGATATCAGTGCATATACTTATAATGTATAATTGAAGCAACATATTTCAGTTCTCTTTAGTAGATAACTGTAAAGTCATAAAAATTTGAGAATTTTATGGCTGTTTGTAATTTGCATACACATCCTTATAGCTCAAATATTATCTAAAGTTTTTTAATGCATTCTATTTGTTGAATTGGTATTAACGATCTGCACTTTGCTGAAAACTCATTCAATTTCATTGCAATCTTCAGACAGTAATAATTTCTTAACTGACCAAATTCATTTGTCCATTATCTACTTAATTTATATATTCCAGTACCTCAGTTACACTGATTTTTTCCCCCCGATGTATATTAATACACATCTGCAGAAAATATTTTTATATTGCAAAGTATATTAAAGTCAAAGATAAGTCGAATTCGAGCTTATAACATTTCCCAAAACTTTCGTGCTTGTGCAATCACAAAATCACTGAATCTAGCTACTTAATAGCTAAAATGTCAACAGCGCTGGCCGGCCTTTAAATTCTTTAAAATGCCTTTAAAGTCCCTTTGAATTAATGTTGCATACGCTTTGGCGCACATGGCACACATAGAGCACAGTGTTGCAAAGCGCCGGTAAATACACCAAAACAGAATGAAAGATAAGCGCGTGCGTGCGCACCAAATGAAAAAACAAAACAAACAACAGCAAGTAGTATTTCAAACTGTAAGCGCAATATCCAAGGGTTGATTTGCCACAAGTTTCACAGAAGTGAGAGAAAAGAGAGCGGATTGCACAAGAGAGATGTTTGGGTGTGTGTGAGTGCAATTGTTTTTTATGACTGCATTTATTGGGCAACTGCAGCGTGAGTTGCGTCCTGAGCTGTAACTTTGTAGTTGCCAGCTGTGTGCAGGACAATAAAGAATAGACGTGAAGGACGAAATCAAGGGAGAGAAGAGAAGAGAGACGGTCAGAAGGACAGCGACAGCGACGTCAGGAATCAAAAGAAAGCCAAAAAACTGAAACAACCACCGAAAAAAAGCTGACTGACTGACTGACTGAGAGAACGAACGAAAGAATGAACGGCGGAAGAAGGAACGAAATGAAACGAAACGAAGCGAAAGCAACGTAACAAAGCGCAGAGCGCAAAAGTTGTGCAAAAGAAGACTTGTAGCTGCTGCGACGCTGCTGCATAGACTGCGTTTTATTTTCCGTTCCGATTTGTTTAAACAATTTTACAAGCTACAACTTAACACTGCACAGTAACAATAACAATAATAAAAAAAAACATATAGGAACAACAACAAGCCATTAAACAAGCTAGCAAAGTTCAAGGCAGCGACGTCGATAGCGACAGCGACATCAGTGTTGTAAATTTGTAGCGCAAAGTACAAACAAGAAATAAATTAAACAATTTGGTGCATAGTAAAAGGCGCGCGGGTGCAGCATAATTTCCACTGTACACAATTGGAATAAAAAACCATTCATAAATAAAGAAAAGTTGACAAAGTTATAAAACAATTTACAAATACAAAAAAGAGAGAATCAAATGTTGCGTTTTTGCTCAAGTGCGTGAAAAAGTTGTGTGCGAGTGTTAGAGTGTGAGTGTATGTGTGTGTGTGTGTGTGTGGGTGTGTAGGCTTGTCTCTGCTTGATGATGACAGCCAAAAGTGCTAAACGTAGTAAATTATAGGCCAAATTTCGCATTGTATTGCGCAAAAATATACACAAACCTACAAATACACACTCAGCGGCCATTCACATTTACAACGTGCATGTGCGTCCTGCATGTGTGTGTGTGTGTGTGACCACCCCACATTGTGTATTGGCGCGCGCGAGAGAGAGCGGGAAAGTGAGAGCAAGGCAAATCGAAGACAAGGTGACATCGAGAGCAAGAGAGTGCTGTGAGAGAGCACAGCGTGAGAGCGCGTGCACATGTCAATGACAGACAGCTGACTGGCGAAGTCAAAGACCAAAAGGCAAAAGGGAAAAAGCAAAAAGGAAGAAAGAAAGCAAGCACACAGCAAAAAGGAGACAACAAAAAGCGTGTGACATGTGCATAAACTATATAACAATGTGAGCAACATCAACAACAAATTGCAATAACAGCGTTAATAACATAAAACATATCACCACAGAGACATAACAACAGCAACAAGAACAACAACAAGAAACGTCCATTTACAACACTAACAACAAAGCGACTGTATATAATTAGAAAAGAGTTATAACAAAATTGCTAGAAACATAATAACAGCAACAACAAGAACAACAACAACAAATAGAAATAGCAAGGAGCTTTCTGTCAACTGCTAACGACTGCGCTGCCAACTGCGCTGCCTGTTGTTGCTCTTCAGCATTGCCAGCAGCTTCTTATTGCTTTGGGCATTGCCATTCGCAAATGCCGCTACAAAAAAGTATTATTGGCAGCAGACTTTAATTAACAAGAACAATTTGCTAACAAAACAATATTAACAACAATAATGTTGCTCTGTCATCGCCTCAGTGCAAAACGTTGCCGCTGTTGCGTTTGCTGTCGACACAAACAAAGAAAATGCCAACAGCGGCTCCTGCACTAACGGTAAAATGAGCCAAATCTCCCTCCGCCCCCAAGCAGGCATACAACTTATAAATAAGACAACTACTACAACGATAACGATAACTACTAAAGCAACAACAACAACAACGACTACAGCTTCTATATATTGAAAACGAGCAACGAACCAGTTTTATGAATGGATAACTATAGAAAAAAGGTAAGCGATGAATTCCATAAAGAATCCTATGTTTCAATTGAGAGCTATCCAGGAACTAGCAAGTAAAATTAAAAATGAAACAGTGCATACCTTAACAACATCATCAAGTTCTTTAATCAATATTACATGAGGAATAATCTTTATCATCGGGACGAATAGTATGTAATTTTGATCAAACTAATAAGCGATGAACTCCATCAAGAATCCTGAGAACCCAGTGAATAAAGAAACCGACATCCTGAAAAATTATAATATGCTCAGCTTAACAATCCAAAAAAAACTGAGGAATTACCTTTATCATTGGGATTTATAGTATATATGTAGTATGATTTTGATCAATCCAGTAAGCGATGAACTTTATCAAGAATCCTATAGTTCAGAATCCAGTGAATAATGGATTAAAAAAACTGACATACTGCAAAAAATTTAAATAGTATCTTTTTACTTAACCAAGCTTACTAATTTAAATACGATATTACTTATACTTATTATATTAACATATTTTATATCCAGGAGTATGGTAATCATGAAGTTAAAACCGAGTTAGAATACTTAAAGGAAGAACTGTAATAAAACTTCCTTACTAGATTTCGTCAGCTACCTTCAACTTAACTCAAGTTGATTACTTTAAAATTTATATTTATTATATTTAAAAAATCAATTGTCCAAATATTTCATTTGATTTACACCCCACATCAGTAACAACCTACCTCAGCTGTCTGTCCAAAAGTATCAACTCACTTTCAACTATAATTAGCTAAGATCCTAAATCTTAATGATTTTCAAAACATTTTTAAAATTCTCTGTTGAGTACGTCTAGAATTCGATTGGGTAATCCGATTTGACGCCCACCTGGCTGACGTTCTATGTCGTTCTATGCCATGATCCGATCAACGAGCAGCACCCCAATCTAACCGCATAACAAATTTTTATTAATTTTATATTCATGCATATGGTAGCTAAAAATAGGAGGGGGACCCAGTTCCATTCATTTCCCATTTCCCTCACAGTTCACAGTCCCCAGCTAAACATATCTAAAATCAACTCATAACACTCAAAAAATGAAATTTATGTCGCATTTCAAAATCGTTGAGATGTACGGTCCATAATTTATGATGAGCCTCAGCCCCGACCAGATATTTACTCCCACCTCGCCCCCTTTTCGACTTGGTTGTCTCTCTCCTGAAGAATCTTCTGTTACCGGAATTCAATTTAAAATTTCGCATTTTGTATTTGAACTTTTAACCTTTTTCGATGCATCTTTTTTTTCAGTATGTAATAATTGGGTCACTCTGATGATGGGATTTTTCAATTATTTATCCACTTATCTGTTTGTCGTCATCTCTTTGTTGTTGCTGATTGTTTGTTTGTTTGTTTGTTTTTCTTTTTTTTTTTGCCCCTTTCTCTGTGTCTGTTCTCCTGTTTGTGGCGCCTGTGGCATTCAACACTAATACTGCAAAATCAATTAACGTGCAACGTGGGCATTGAATGCACTCGCACTCGCACTCGCCACAGATAGTTGCATCAGATGCAGCTCTTTGCCGCCAGTTGATTGATTGCTTCTGCCGTTGCATGCCCCAAACCAGCTGACGACAGATGCAGCAGTAAGTTTGAGTTGCATTCATTGCTTGGACACGTGCCAATCGCTCTTCTCTCTCTCCCTCTCTCTGTCTTACTTTCCCTTGAGAAATACTTTGTAATGAAAGTCCCCTCTACAAACACTTCCTTATTCATACTCCCTCTTCAAACAGTGGCCATTTATCTCTTTGTAAATAAAGCACTGAGATGATTTGATACAAAGATACAAACAAACAAAATCAACAAAAAAACATGAAAAATAAACAGTTACAGTTAGTCGTCTACTCGTATATATCCGTACTTCTATGTGGGCCAACGTTGATTGCCTTCGCCAGTCAAGCTCAATCTTAATGCATTTTGCCATTCAGCCGGACCTGGTTTTAAAATAATCCCCTACATTTATGGCATGTGGAATTGGTAACTATCTTGGCAATATGCATGAGCTTTTAGAAAATTATAAATCTAAGAAATTAATAAAATCTCTTATTCAAGTATTACAACTTTTACTGAAAAGTTCTCATTGTTATTGGCCATAGCTTGAGCACTATCATTAGAAATAACATTGGCCGTAGCATTATTGTCATTGTCATTGGCATTAACATTGTCGATTAGCATTGGCAATTGAACAGGTATTGGCATTGTCATTATTATTAGGATTATCATTATCGATTCAACGGGTATTAGTATTGGTATTAGTATTATCATTACAATTAGCAATAAGAAGTACTATGATTGACTATAACATAAGCATTTAAATAGCGCTGTTTTTAGCACTAGCATTAACATTCGTATTCGTTTTACTATTAGCATCATCATTGTTATTTACATTAGCCATTACTGATATTAGCTCAAACATTGCCAATAGTAATAATACTTATATACAAATCATATTATTAACTTTATCATCAATATTATTATTAGACATTTATGTACCAAAGCTAAGCACCTGTAAATAGCGCATCTATATTTCGAACCCATCCAATCAATATCCATTTCCATACTGTTTTCACAATGATTATGCATAAAAGTTCACAGAATGAAGAGAAAAGCAAAGCGCGTTGGCGTTGCCTCTCTTTGTTGTTGTTTATTTAGTAGTTGTTCAGTGATGCCAACTTCTAGCGACAAAAATAGGACAATGAGAAAAAAAGGATGAAATGTTAATGAATAAGAGAACAGAAAGATAGACAATTAGTTTTATATTGAAAGTCTTGACTTTGAGTAAATATAATTATACAAAAACAGCTTGACTTGGTCAACGTTAGCTATATTCTGGGAATCTTTTGCTTAAGCAAATGATGCACTTTTGGCTATCATTCTTAAATATTTCACCTTTTTAAATTATTACTGTTATTTGTATTTCCTTTCTGCAAATTTTATAATTTATAAAAGAGGATAAATGTTGGAATATTGAACATTCGACATTTTTCCCGGCTGAAATAGTTTTAAAAGAGACAGATTTATCCGAAAAAAGAAGGCTAAATTGCCAGCACTGTAGTTGTTGCTGCTGCTATTGATGTTGTTGTTGTTTTGCGCTGCTTCAGTTGAATTAATGATGCATGCATCCGTCATCAGAAGGCAACAACTTAGACGCTGACGTTGACGTTGACGTTGGCGCTGCTGTTGATGTCGACGACGACGACGGCGGCGCCACTTTCGCTTAACGTCGCCGCCCACTCGCAGTTGGGGCGCCCTCTGTTGGCGTCGCTGTCGCTGTCGACGCTGTGTTGCACATATGAAAAATCTAATGCGTTTTAGGCGTTGCATTTTTCTCTTGATTTAAGTGGTCTTTTTGTTCTTGTTGTTGGTTTCTTTATATATTTAAAAGTCATCAGCAAGTCGACGACATCGTTTGGCGGTCTCGACAACGCGACTTGGCTCCAACATTAATATGAATTTAAAAATAGCAAGCATTAAGCATTAAGAAGTCGCAACTTGGCGACTCCATGCAACAGTTGCTGCAGTTGCAGTTGCAGTTGTTGCATGTGAATGATGTGTGCCACATACTATACGTAAGTGCCGAGGAATACAGATACTTTGTTGTACTCACACTAATATTTGACTCGACCTGCCCAGGAACATAGAAACATAGGAGCATAGGAACATATGGAGCTTTAATCAATTACTCGATTCTCAAGAAAACTAACTGCACTTTAGCAGCTGTTCGATGGGAGATTTAAGATGGGAAATGGTAGATGGAAGATGGAAAATTGTTGATTAGGGGGAAAGTACTTCTCTATTTGGCTGCCAGCCAGTCTAGTCATATGAGGATATTTTTCGTTTTGTTGTTTTTGTTTTTGCAAGCGTCTAGCCAATAATCTTCATGCTGGCTGGGTCTCTGATAGATGACAAGGACGACAATGAAACTGACTCATCAAAAGACAGTGGAAGTGGAATGGAAGTGTGATTCCTGCGTTCGGTTGTTGTTTTTTAATCAGACAAATTGTTGACACCAACCGCAAACAATCAGCTAAAGAGCCCGACTCAAACGTTTGGGGCAAGATCCCAAGCAACATGTTACATGTTACCATTTTTGGGATGTACATTTATTATACGCTCTGGGTTGTAGTTGTCTGTCGGTTGTTTCCTTGTTTTTGGGGGCAGCTGCAACATCAACAAACATGAATATTTTGGCTAAAGGCGAAAAGTTCTCTGGCTTCTGGCTGAGATAAATTGTGCGGCGTTTGCTGTGATGTTGCTCCGGTTTCTGTGCTCAACACTGTTGTTCCTCCGACACATAATCTGACAACTGACATGCATCTACCACGTCCTGCTCCAGTTCTTAGTCCTCCCCTTCTTGGCTCTTCTACACATGACACGCACTTTTGGCCGGAAGGAAGCCAAAGTGACTGATGTTGGCTCTGATGCTGCTCCTCCTCCTTCTACCCCTCTTTAAGTCCTTTCCTCATGCACTCGCAAACTTAGCGAAAGTCATTGACACCAGTGTCGAAAGCAAGATTCTCGAAAATAAGATATCCTCTAAGATTCATAGATTCATCCGCCTTCAAGGAGATATCTAGATTTCCCATTTGTCTGAGTAACTAATTACTTTATTAAATTTAAAGTTGCAGTTAATTAAGGTAGTTGTCAATTATTTACTGATTAAGTCAATGAATAAAGTCTTTGGAATTTATTAAAAGAATTGTTAAGAAATTTTTGGGAAAAATCTTAACATTAGGTTACATTCACAGAAAGTATGCATAATTTTAAATTATTTGTGTGCTATAAAAATTATTATTTTAGTTATTTTAGGCATAGTTTTCGTATTATTCAAGTCATTACCCTAGAAATGGTATCGAAGTGGAGAATTTTATAACATTTGTATTTAATAAATTCAAAAAATTCCACAATTATTTATTGTTCAATCCAAATTCTTGCATACTATACTTATATTAAAACAGTGCTAAAAGTATAGGGTATATTAGAATTTAAGCTAGTTGCTACCAATTTCAGTTAGCTTTGTCATCCTCATGTGAGTCATCTATTAAAGCAGACCTGTGACATGAATGAGGAGTGGAAGGAAGGAGGCAACGGGAGCTGCTGTCATTGCCATTAAAATTTCAGCAAACGTTTGAGGCTCATTAAAGCCCCAGAACGGAGCTCATAATACCAATTGCTAAAACCATTAAGGACCATTTTTTCAATGTCCGAATGAGAAACTGATGTACAATACATATTTAGAAACTAATGTGAAATTCAAAGATATCTATCAAATAATCCTTATATGGACATGGAAAGACTAGGCCTAAGTGATTTCACAACTATTCTACATATGCGATATATCAGATACCTATAAAATATAGATTTTATCTATTTTGAAATAGCGAACCACATTATTGACCCATTCGATTTATATACTATAAATTAATAAAACCATTAAGTGGTTTTAAAATTTCTCTACACATTTGCAATATTTGGTATATCAGATACTACTTATATAATATAGTTTTTATTATTCTTATTAGATTATTGACCTATTCGATATAAACACATTGATAATAGAGCTGAGAGATTTCCGAATTTCTACATATATATCCAAAATATCTAAATTTAATACCGATTTTGTTCATTATATTATTGACCCACTCGATTTGTAGGAGCTATATCAGATACTGCTTATTTAATATAATTTTTATTTATTTATGAACTCGTATTTAGGTATATGCATACACCCACAGAGTGTATGTGTGTGTGTATGTTTGATATACGACATATATTGCAAGATGAATTACCTGCCACCCCAAAAATAACACCAACAACAAGAGCAACTATTAAGGCAAATACTGCAAATGCTTCGCTTCGCTTAAACTTCCCTCGCTCAGCTGTCCACGCACACACACATGCAATCAAATTTCCCTCCTACACTCGCAAGAAATTTCCCTCGCATTTGGTACTTGCTGCTTGCCACTCGGTGGCAAGCGTTTCAGTGCTTCATAGTTGCTCGACTCGTACACGTCGCGTTGGCGGCGTCTCTAATTTGTTGCATCTCCATCGTTTGTGAGATTTCAAAAACGCGTCGGTTGTACTAAAAATTGTTGAATTGTTTTTTTTATTCAAAGATTAATACAGTTAATCTCCATTGTTTTTTTTTCATGTTTTGTTTTGTTGCATATAACCAAATGAAATTCACTTCTTAAAAGGGGTGCCTATAGAAAACAACCCTCGGAACGTATTCACGATCAGCGCCCGCTACTTTTAGGCCTACCCTTCTCCACCCACCACCGCGAGCAAAAACCGGTTCTCAAAAACGTATTCTCTGAAAATAGTTTGGTCACGCGAAATTATTATTATTAAACGTTACGTTCTGTGCGATTGTTGAAAAACAACCCCCAACCCTTATCAGGAGCGAACAGCCCCGAGAAACATCGTGCCAATGAACTTCTGATCTTACAAGAATCGTTCGTCATTCTCTCCCTGTGTGTTGAAGAGTTTTTCGAAGTAACAAATGTAAAACAAAACTATAAGTTCAGTAGACTAAAGTGAGAACTGAAAACTTTAGTGAAATGGCAACTCTATTAAGGGAAAAGGGCAGCCGCACAATATGCCAAAAATGTATGTAATGCCCATCCAAATACCTATAATATTATATAAATACAAGTAATAGATTATGTGTTTGTCTAACAATTTACTTTTTCCAATGCTAAATTTCAACCAGAATAGTATTTTATAGAATCCTTGAACATGACTTATACAATGAATATATACAATCATGTTAGAACATTAACTTCTACAAAACTGTTTTCCGAAAATACATAAAAAAAATTACGAACACACTGCTATTTGGTATATTAAGGTGGATTATCAAATGTTCTTGATCGCTTTAAGTTCCTAAAAATCAATATAATAGATTCTAGTCCGACGTTATATATATGTATGTATGTACAATGAATGTTATATACTTATAAGCTGAAATTTCTCAATAGTAATCTAACCCTCTATTTAGGTGCAACTTTTTAGGTATATAAATATTAGACATATTAAGAGCTTAATTTTTAAGCCGAAAACTATAGATATATACTTAGAATCCACTAATCTAACTAACATAGTATTTGCGACATTCTTATACTTCGTATTTTACAAGAAATGTTGCCGAAGCCTAAACAAAGTATATTTAGGCCCATTTTTTCAATGTCCGTATAAGCTTTATTTGATACATATCTCTCAGTCAGTTTATTATTCGGATAGCTATTGGAGACCTTATATACCAATTGAAAAAATGGGCCTTAATATCATAAGTTTGAATTTATGCCTTTGCTTCAACAGGCTTTGTTAGTTTAAGGATAGGCTATCTGATATTAAAAAGACTCATATTTAGTTCATTGAATACCTCTATTTTGAGAATAGAAATTCGATCTATAATATATCGAAATTTAATAGTTTTTGTACTATGTAAGCTGATTTCATAAAACTTATTGAGATTACGTGTAGATTTTATTGTAACTCGCTTACAATATATTACCAGATCTCTCCAGTAGCAGCTGTGCGAGTTTTGTAGGGAATACCTAAAGCGCTATACAAATCTAATATTTATACGCAGCAAAGACAAAGATGGAGAAAGAGTTAAAAAAGACAAAGAAAAAAAAAAGACTGAGGAAAAAAGGCGAAATGCTTTTAATTGCTTACAAGTTTTCGTCTATTTTTTTGTCTGTTGTGTTGTATTTGTTGCACGGCTTCAACGCATCAATGAGCTTTAAGCAAGGCGACATGGATGAAGTTGTCTTTGTTTTTTCACAGATTGTTGTTGTCGTTGTTGTTGTTGTGGGTCTGTCGCTTCACGCTTAATTGGTTAGCAACATCGAAAAGGTCACGTTTATGAGTTCTGATCAAAAAATTGTCGCTATTGCAATCCAAACTTGTCTTTAAAATCACAACTGTTGTGGAAACCATATATGATTAGGCTCTTTTTGTTGCTGGAAGATATGTTTTTAGAATAAAAATCTAATTATAAATTTTATTATTCATGATGTTTAGTACTTGGCGACTTTTATTTTTAAAATGAGTTTAAAGAACATCCCAAAGTTGGCTTTAAAAACGAAACTGTTGGATAAAGTCATATGCGATTAGATTCTATTGTTTAGAGAGGGTATGTATCTAGTTTAAATTATTAAATCTACTTTTTATTAGGCAAGATGCTCCTCCTTTTAAATGGGTCGTCGCTTATAGACAATAGGATTATTTATTTGCATTGTTAGAATGCGACCAATATGCTTACTGTACAAAAAATCCAATGGAATAAAAGAAGAGGCAATAAAATAAAATATAAAATATTTCGAATAGAAAAACTTATTTATTATTATATGCATTATTCAACTAGGATTCATATGTTTAAACTTATCATTTTTGTTGTAATTTCATGTGTTCATGAGTAATTATGTAAATATGACACATTTAACATTCCCTTAAGACCGAATGTTCTGTTCAATACGAATGTAGACTTTCGTTCACGATCGTCCTATCAAATTTCAGTACTTTGTTATCGAGCATTCATAACCACTCAAAATATTTGCACTGTTGTGTCATTAAAGATTATTTTAATGAAAACAACGTTCGTTTACATAGCGGAAAATTTATCACATTTTTAGGCGAATGTTAAATTGCAGAATGTTGTGTCGAGTTGTCGTGGGAATCCAAAACTCAGACAAAAGCGAATGTGACGGAATGAAGTGAATGTTTGTGCTCGTGGAAACCGAATATTATGCACATTTCACTTCAGTAATATTAAATTTTCATAGAATTTAAGCTAAGCCAAAACTGTCAATAGATGGCGATACTAAATAACTGTCATTTTAAAGTGTACCCTCGTTTATAGAGACAACCGCCTCTCTCTCTCTCCCTCTCACTTACACTTGAATGCACTTTTTGTCATTACCCAGGCAACATTTAAACAAAGGCCTTTTTCTAAATTAAAAAAAGATTGGAAAAAAGTGAAAAACAGGGAAAACAAAGTGCAATTGGAAGCGGAGGTAGCGAGCAGACGCTATGCTTTGTTCTGCTTGTGGGGTTTCCCCGCATATAATTAACGAAGGGGAGCAAACACATTCAAAGAACCGGTAAACTCTCTCCCATCCCCTCTCAGTTGTTGTTGTTGTTAGCTAGTGGAATGTCTCGATCATTGAAGTTGGAGTTACTTTCAGCTTAGCTCATTGCAGTTGCCTGACTCCATTCAAGCGTAAAAACATCATTTGCACCACAGCCAAAAAAAAAAAAAAAACAGATATATATAAATACATAAAGGCACAGCGGAGCAAACTCGACTGTGGAAGACCTTGTTCTAATGGAAAAACGCAAATATTGGAAACGAGGCTTTGCAATATTTGTTTATCCAGTTTATTGTCCGATCGAGGTGAAATTTTCAGGACAAATTAAAACGTTATTTAAATACGACTTTGAAGTTGTTTTTTTCTAATTACAAGGACTGAAGGGTGTGTTGCAAAATTCTACAAACAACTTGATCTGGGCAAGATATAGAGCCTACATATTATGTCTGCTGTCTCTACCTAACTATGTCTATGATTTAGTTGGACTGGTTAGAAAGGGACAGCAATTTTTTGGACAGTCTTATAAAGCCCTCTTTGTACTTTTTTTAAAGTACAGGGTCTAAGGAAAGAAAAAATAGAGGGAGAAGAGGAAGAAGCGAAGGGGGCAACGAATGACGCGTGGCGCATGCCACCCGCTGTCAGTTCCAGTTGGTGCAACAATGAAGGGGCAAAAATTATTATTGAAAAGCGCAAAAAAAATATATCGCTGGCGCTTTTCCATAGCGATAGCCATTTTTCACTTTGTCCACTTTCCACACTCTGTCTCTCACTCTTTTTATATTTTCTATTCTTTCGTGTCGCGAAATTGTCGGCATCTTTGCTTCTCCCTTTTTTTCGGCCAGACACATTGTCCTGGGCACATTGTTTGCCTTTTGATGGTAAGGATACTTGAGCTGGAACTCCTTGGATAGACTCAAGACTAAGACTTTCAAGATGCTAAATCTGCTGAGAATGCTAAGCAGTCGATACAAGAAGACGTAACCCAACACTGTTTACTGGTTACTGGTAACGCTTTAAAGCCAAGTTCGTCGCCTTTCCAAAAACTTTTATCAGCAGAAGTCTGAAACTTTTGTTTTAGTTTATTGTCTGGCAAAAGGCGCAGCAAAGTTTTTTCTCTCCTCCCTTTCTTTGTATCCCTTTTCTGAAAACTGATTAAGTTAAGAGGCTGAGCTGTTGGTGGTGGGCGTGGCATCGTTCAAGTTTCCAACTGTCGGCCACAGCTTGCAGGCAAATTATTTCGAGTTTCATCATAAGCAACGCCGTTTTTTTTTTCTTCACTGAAAGAATTAAAAGGAAAATCCCATTAAGAAGCATGGAAATTCTGACATATTCTGTATAATGTGAGAATACATTATAATGTGGTAAAAATTTAAAAAAGTTGTTGTGGTTGCATTGAAAGCGCAATTTAACTTAAAAGACGCCGCAAAGTATGCAACATGTTCTCCAAAATGACACACGTCAAACATAGCGAGGCGACCGACTCGAGGCGTTGCAAGCGGGTGTTGCACTCAAGAGACGAGTGCCACTTGTAATGCAACACAAGAAGCACCACCGACAACCACAATTACAGAGAACGTGGCAATGTCCGCGAGATTTTTAATTGTTGTTGAGCAGGAGACGAGCTGACGACAAAGATAATGGAAGAAGAGTGAATGGAGAAAGAAAGTAAGGGGAATGAGAAAGAAAAGGTTGTGGCAGCCACGTCGAGCATAATTTGCAACAAGCACATTTTCAATTTCAAAGCTGCCAAAACATGCAGCAAATATTGACATTGACTCTAATGGAAAAATCATCAGGCAGCAGACAGCTATCGTCTCAGAGACAGAGACAGAGAGAGAGAGAGACAAAGAGAGAGAAAAAGAAGTTGCAACACCAGGCTGCATGCTGTTGGCAGGCAAATAAGATGATGCGACTTTATGTGGCAAGAGTTAGGTTGGCTACTTAGATTAAATTAAAATTTCTTATGGTGTTGCCAACATTTAAAGCCACAGACGGGAAGCGCTCAGAACAGGATGAGGCAACAACAGCAGCCAGATAAGTGATACTGGCTGTGGCAGTAGAAGTAGCAGGCAGTGATGCCACAAAAAAAACTGGAAAAGGATCAAAAAATTTTTAAAAAATGTAAGCAGAAAATAGATAAAATATTTTAATGTTGAAAAGTTGTGACGTTTAGTAAATATTAATACTAGGAAACTATTTACTGTTGTAAATAAATTATAGCACCACTTTTTATTACTGATCATAAAACATACGATTCTTTATAAATAATATTTGTAATAAATGTATGACTTTATTTTCGTTCTATCAAAAAATGAAATGGCTTGTCAAAATGTATTTTCTTTAATTAATATAATAAATTAAAAACCGAAAAAAATAGCTCTACTTTTCGACCTTACTATTATTATTTAATAAAGATAAAATTTATTGTGTATAGATTTCCGGGTTGGGAATGCTTGATTTATATTTCCCAACTGAAGTACTTTTTAAATAGGATAGATTTTTGGGAAGCCAAAATATTATATTTCTTTAATTGCGCTTATTGAATAAAGTTCATTCGGGTAAGACTTCCGGATAGGATTTTAGGGAAAGGTAAAGGGAAAGGGATAGGGATATTCTTCTTAACTGAAGTAGTATAAGTAGAAATAATAGATTTATCTGGAAAAGTGCTAAATTGGCAACACTGATAGCAGGCTACCCTAGACTAAACGACGACGAGAGGCGACGCAACACGATGCGATGCGATGCGACGCGTGCCAGCTCATGGGAAGAGGCAGAGACACTGCAGCTATCTGTGGGGACAGATTGAGGGGTATAGAAAGAGAGTGAGTGAGTGAGTGAAAGAGATCGGAGAGAGGCAACAATATTTTATGGAGTGTTTTCTAGAGTGGCTGCTGTTGCTGCCGCTTTGTTGACTATAAATAACAATGGAATCATGACTCGAAATTAAACGTCGAAAATGTAGCATGACAGTGGGGCAAGAAGCTGTTGGAGCTGCTGGAACGTGAAACGTGTGTGGGGTATGAAGCATATAGGGTGAAATGCTTACACAATGGGGGAAAGAGATGTGTAGGCGGAAGGGAGAGGGGGTCTATTTGCTCAAAAAGTCAAAGGAACATAAGAAACGCAAATAAAAGCATTCAAGGCACATGTGAAAGACGCCAAATATGATGTGGAGTGTCGAGAGTTACAGGCAGAGAAAGAATCAGCAAGGGTGGGGGGGGGGTAGTATGTGAAACGGATAGATACAGAGAGGGGGAGATGTGTGGTATAAAGCGGCAGATATAAACATTTGTTTGCCTCTTTGTGTAATATATATTAACAAATTGCCAAAGCGGCCCATCAATTTGTACAAATACAGTAAATGCAGGCAAATACTCCACCCCTCCTTTCAACCACAGTCCTCTCCACCCTAAAATATCTCCTCCTCTAATAGCGACTGCCTAGAAAAATGAGTAAAGCCTAGATTGCAACTTAAGAGCTGTCAATCAGAGTCAATAAATTGCCAGCTGCTAAAAATCGAGAACATGAGAATAGGTAAGACATTGAGAAGCGCTGATTTAGAAAAGAAGAAAAATGGGATACGATATTTATATGATAATGATATATGTACATTGTACATATCCCTGAATTTAATATTACTGAAAAGAGAAGAACATGAAAATAGCTACAAGACACAGGAACTTTCGACTAATTGAAGAAAGTTATAATATAGCTTTTAAGCTAAAAAGAAAATAAAATTGTAAAACAATTCAATCAATTTCAAACTGAGTTAAAAGATGAAATCACTTGTAAAAGAACCCTTTTTCCTAATAAAATCGATTAATAACACAATAACTCTTAATAAGTTAACCATTCACTCCAAAAGCTTAAACTTATAATAGGGAAGTCCTTAAGGTACTTATTAAATCAAAAAACCAAGTTAATTTTTCCTTAAGTATGGACATACAATAGATTTTAATCCTAGATTAAGATTAATCGTAAAGCAATTATAAATTATGAAACAACTCCTTTCATCCTTTTCTCTGACGGATCAGTTCTGTTTTAATTATATTATTATCTCTGTATTTTGGTAGCATTTTTTGACATAGTTTTTTAATTCTACTTTTTACTCATGTTCCTTTTTGATAATTTTTTAAATTTGTTTCACTATAACCCACAAAATTGCTTAAATAATTACTTAAGACGATTCAAGAAACTTATTGAAATGAAACAGTTTTTTTTATCAAATATGGAAGAGATTAACTCATTTAAAAGAAGCTTGAAATCCATCAGTTTAATTACATAATTTATGCTTTTATTCATATTTCTTTGCAAAGTTCTCTACTCTTTTGTCCTTCCCAGTCCCATGTGTTTTGCAAAGCGCCATCTAGCGGCCGCATTAGCAGCCATTACAAACTTATTAATCATCTGTGACAGGAACTTTAATGTGGCAGCCACACACACACACAGCAACTGAGTCACCACAAATGGCCATTTTATTACCTCACTCTCTTCTTGGCTTACAGCTTACATACATTTTCAATATCAAGTCCAAGTAATATTCCGACTCGTTGTCGTTAGTCATCTATCCCCCCCCCCACACACACACACAGTTCCTCCCCCGGAGTCCATTCAACCCTTCAGACCTACGCCACTTAATTGCGTCTGCTCATTTAGTAATAAAAACAGGATTCATGCTTGGCAAGAGCACGAGCCGAAAGATGGAATTCTCTATGTAAAGGGGAAGTAGGTGAATCAGGGGGAAGTCTGACTAACCGAGTGCATAGTTGAATAGTTTTTCAACAATTTTTATTCGCTTTGCTTTATGTCTTTTGAGTAGAAAATGATTATTTCCATCCTTGTGTCGCATTAAAAATTCAAATCAAAATTTTTATTCAAATGCCCAACTGAGTGAATGTATTCATACATAACTCATTCATCTCTTTTTTTGACAGAAGTCTTGAGAATTTAGTCTTTTCCATTTTATTTTTGCCTTTTTCATGCCTTTCTGCTTTCCTTTACTTTTTATATTTGTGTTTTTTTCTGAACATAATCGGATTGTGCGTTGGGGCAAATTATTGTGTAGGATTGTTGGGTTTACAGTTAATGCAAGTGGCATGCAGCAGTATGCTAGATTTATGTTAAGTGGCAGACATTGGGGCTAGTCTCGGATGCAGACTCAGTTTTCCGCTTCCCATTTTCCCGTTTCCATTTTTCCATTTACTATTTTCCTCACGCTGCCTTTGGTGCAGTCAGCAATAAAAATGTCGTTCCGCAATAAAAATCGAATTGTTTCCTTTTTCGCTTGACAGTTGCAGCTGCGTTCAGCCGTAAAAATAAAGAGAGAGATAGAGAGAACCTCCCTCCCTCAATGCATTTGACAGTCCTACGAGAAGAACTTGGAGCTCAACTAAATATGAGACCAGGATCTAAAGCTCCATCTAAGTCTTTTGCTCTTTATGAGCCTTCCCAGTTGCAGTTAGCCAAGATTTGTAGTCTTATCCAATCCAATCAAATGGTGAAAATTGCCGGATTTACTTTGCTGGCAGGTCGCAGATTTCAACTAATATCTAACATTTGTTTTTGCCACATGCCACGACAGCTCGTGGCATCTAAAAATAGATAAAGTCAACTTCCTTCCCTTCCTTCCACAATATCCTCCTAAAGTTCCTTCAAGTTTATATTCCTATTTGTACTTTGTCACAGAGCACAAACAACTTTTCGCATACGCCTAAATGCATTCTATATCCAAAAGGATTCCAAACAAATGCTTAACTTTACCCCCATTCCACTGTAGATGAAAACAACCCATATGGTAAACACACTTCTCGTAAACTAAACCCAACTTCAACTTTTAAGTTTCCAGGCATTAGATATCCCATTTGTTGGCATTTTAAAAAACCGTTGCACAAGTTTTATAAACGCACCGAATGCTTCCACTTAAATGTTGTCCCCTTTCTTTACTTTGTTTTGGGTGGCAGGGAGGAGGACATCAAATTTTATGGCTCAAGTTTTTGGCCCGAAACTTGAACCCGAAACTACTTGGGCGTATTTAATGTCTTGATTCACGCTGCCCAGCTTAGCAGCTGCATGCCACACAAAGTTGCATGCCTTTTTCTGTTGCAAAGTGTCGCCGTAAATGCTTTGACTTTTCCCAGACTATTTTTTTCCACCTCCGAAAAGGTTTTTATAGACTTTGCTACACTGAGACTAGCCTAGATTAAGGTTATATTTTAGACGGGAAATTATGGAATCATCTTTTACAAAGTTTTATTAAAGGTACTGTCTTTGATATCACAGAATAGAGTTCAGAGAAAAAATCACCAATTTTAATAAATGATTATCCTAATGATAAATTAGCTGTAATCATGGTTCTTAGCTTTAACTAATTGAGAATTGTGAGCACAGTCAAAAGTAGAAAAGAACATAATTTAAAATAATCTAGCTTTGCTAGAATTTCTGATATAAATACTATTGTACATAATCTTTGACAGGTTTGATAAGAAAAGGACAAAGTAGAGTAACTGTGTCTAAAAAAAGTAGTTTATTTGTAGAATTCTACCAATTTTTTTTTTAGTATTTTACATACATTTTATAAAACGGACTTCTGTACTTGGGTGTAACAAAAGAATCTTAAGGAATCTTAGTACATGATGTACATATAATAAAAGATCTCAAGAACTAGAGAAGTATCGTATGACAGTTGGAAAGTATAAAAGGCACTTTCTTTGTTTGATTTAAACGCATTTTTTGTGGTGTCATCAACCGAGAACCGACATCAACTTTTTTTTATTTTGCATGTCCATAACTCTGTTTATTCTCGGGCTTATTATGGAGGTTATTTGTAGGGGCTTGTGTGTGGTGTGTGGTGTGTGGTGTGTGGTGTGTGATGTGGTGTGTGTGTGTGTCTATAAAGAGGACTCGCTCCTGTTCGTGACAGGAGCAAGCATAAACTTTGGCATTTTATATGCGTCGCGTCCAATAACCTGACGTTCTCGTTGTTATTTTTGGCAGTCTATTTATTTTGAACATTCATATATGTTTGTACGCAGCACCAGCTGAGTCGAGCTTGAGTTGAATTTGTGGCAACATGATGTTGCATGGCAGCTTGAAGTCAAGTTGGGCGTCGAGTTCTACGACCTGCAATCTTTAATACACACACAAAGTACATTGAACATTGGACAATTGACCCATTTGCATTGTCAGACAATCAAAAGTGGCAAACTAATAATGCAATAGGTGTAGACAGAGAGATGTGGCGGGGGCAGGGGCAACGGCAGTGGCAGGGGCCAGAGCAGTTGCCACTTGGTGTGGCGCTCACAATGCTTCCGGGTCTGGTTTAGTTGTCAGTTTGGTTTCCTGTGACCAGACTCGAGGGCAACTTGACAACTTGGCGTGCCAAATGAAGTTATTTCTTACCATATCCTGCCCTTCTTGGTCCTTCCTTTTTCGATTTCTATCCTTCTCTTCCACTTGGCTCTAACTCATTGTCTTCTTCATGTCCTCAGCTATCTCTATGTCTGTCTGTTGCATTACTTGCAAATTGTTGTATGCCCATAAAAATATGTTCCTTGGAATCCTGTGCAGCCTGGCTGGCATTCCTCGCATGCCATTCGCCTATATCCCATATCCGTATCCGTCCCCGTCTCCATCTCCATTTCCGTATCCTTTTCCGTCTTCAACTGCAACGACAAAGCTGAGTGTTAAATGGTCGCCACAGTCTGCCCCAAATGGTTGCGTTTAATTACACAAGTTTTTACGCCACTGCGCCTCATAATTTAACACTTGCCACTTGCAGTTGCCACTTGCCACTTGAGTCAGAAATACTCCATTCTTTTCTTGAAATGAAATTTCTACTTCAACTAATTATACGTCCATTCTTATTAAGTTTTTTAAAGAGGAGTTGGACTGCATTCGAAACTGAACTGTACTTGAATAACAATATAATTTTATATATAATAATTTAACTTCTTTAAGATTATCACATTCGCACTAAAAAAATAAATCATCTTTCATTTTATCTCTAAAAGATTATAACTTTCTTCCAACTAATTGCCAAATTTTCAACAATTTGTTGACTTTAATTAATATCAACTACAATTCCAAACAGGATATCATATTATATTTGAAGTCTTATGTAATGAGAACGAAGATTCATTTAAGCATTTTCTTATTTTCATAATAAGACTGACAAACTTTAATATAGAAATGAAGTTTTGAGTCACTTGAGAAGTAGAAGCTGCGTATCACAGATTTTTGTATCGTATAAATATAAATAACGATTAGAATATGAGTATATTCGTTAAAGATACATGTTGTGTTTATGTTTATTAAAGTGTTTTTCGACTTTATTCGTATATGTATCTGTAATATTTGGTCTAAGCAGATTGTTTTTTAATTTTCGTGTGTCTGTATTTGATAAGAATCAGAGATCATACTCTATAACTATCGTTATATCTTGTGCAATCATATCTTAACATTTAAATAATTACGATGAACAGCTTAGCATTATTCGATTTATTTGGAAATTAATATTTTACTGCAATCAAGCTTTAACCTTACTAGTCTATAGTATTAGTACTGTCGTTGTGGTGTCACCCCAAGTAAGTTTACAATTAAACAATATAATAATAATAGTACTTAAAAAATATATTATATGAATGTTAAATCTGCTATAGGATTAACCATAAATTGTGACATCTGGAAATTGCTAATTTTCTACAACGTTTCTACCCAATATCTACACTAAGAGCCTGTAGTTTTGTGTCACCTCAAGTAAACTTTGTGCGTTAGTATTTAACTGGATTAGTTGTGGCAAAGGATGCGTATGAAGGGTTACACGTCTCTCTTTAATCGCCAGGTCAGGACTATATGTAACCATTAGTGGTGGGATTTTACAGCCACAGCTTAGAGCAAATTTAATTGAATTGCAGAAAAGTTGTTGTGTCTAAAGAAAGT
This sequence comes from Drosophila neotestacea, assembly GCA_035044365.1. Classification (NCBI taxonomy): domain Eukaryota; kingdom Metazoa; phylum Arthropoda; class Insecta; order Diptera; family Drosophilidae; genus Drosophila; species Drosophila neotestacea. The sequence goes on from JAWNMD010000044.1 coordinate 397,281, forward strand.
TGCTTGCGTAGGAGGATAGAAAAGGGTATGGGAAAGAACCTAAGGATATCGAGAAAGAAGAAGTAAAGTTTGTTAACTCATTTTCTCTCTGTCTTTTTTTCTCCTCTGCTTACAGGTGCGTGCTATGGAGCAGCGGCTGAGTGAATGGCCAAAGCCCCAAGCACAACAACAGCAACAACAACAACAACAGCAACATAGTCAACATAGTACTGCGACTAGCTCTCCGATACATCAGCAACAACAACAGGCAGTTGCCGCAGCTGCCTTGGCCGCAGCCTGTCAACAGAGTGTACTTGCCACAAGCACCAGCAGCAGTTCAGGAACTGGTAACGAGGTCGCCGAGAAGACAATAACCTCATTGGAGATACAGGTGGAGGAACAACGACAACTGCGCTTACACGACGCTCGACAGATCGAGGCAAAGGCCGCGAAGATCAAGGAGTGGGTTAATAATAAGCTCAGGGATCTCGAGGAACAAAATCAATTGCTTCGGGAACAGAATATCAAGTGCAATCAACAGTTGGAGCTGCTGAAGAATCATATTGCCAATCAATCGCAAAGGCATAGCATTGTAGGTCCTGTAAGGAATAGTTTGAGCCTGGATGTTCAGGATTTTGCAAGTACGCCAGAAACGCGACGACGAAGTGAAAGTCTTGATCCACAAGAGATTATAAGTAGACCTTTGACCAGTTCATATCCACATCATCAGCATCGACGCAATCTGTCAATGGAGCCACAGGAACTTGAACGTAATCTTGTGGCAGCCGTCGATGGTCTGACCCTTGCTCCACTCTCCAGTATCTCCAGCAAGGCTCAATCCCAATCGGCTGCCACACGTCCGGATAGTTCCGATACGGATACCGCGCATGATTATGCTGAAATCTATACGCCGTCGTGTGAGAAATTGCCGGCCTGGATGAAAAACAATCCGGCATTGATGGCAAGTGGTGGAAATTCCAGTACAACCACAACCACAACAAGTGAACTAGGCGTGCCCAGACCGCCCACTCCACCACTGCATCGCTTCCCCAGCTGGGAGGCCAAGATCTATCAGGTGGCAAACGATGGACTCGCTGGAACCGGAACCGGAACCGCAATTGGTACAAGCACTGCTGACAGCAATGAACCCACGCCGGATGTGCAGGAGCATAGTTTGACCCTATCGAATGGTCGGACAAGGCATCCCCATGATGGCAATGGGACGCTGGGCAGTAGCGGTACTCCAGGAACTCCTCAGCCGCCGACACGTCAACAACAAACCGCCAGTGGCGGATTCTGTGATATATCCGTGCCCGTTTATGCCACGGTCAAGGGGCGTGCCTCTCAAATACGCTCGATGCCCTTTACGGGCGATTCCAGTGATGATTCCAGCGATGGCGAGGATCATGCCGTTATGCTTACTCACAATTCGCACAATTCATCCAGCACGGACAACACGGAGACCTCGACATCTGGTAGCGCTTCGAGCCCTTCAAAAAGTCTCAAGACCTCATCCAGTTTGAGCCCTGCCAAACGCAGTGGCTCCGAGAGTCCTAAAAATGCCAAAGCGCGTGGTATGTAAACTTTAAACTACCCCTTTTTAATCTGTAATCCAACCCAGTAAAGCGTAATAGGAGCGGTAGTAGCTCCAGCAAGAACCACAGCACTACAAACAGCACGAACCACCAAACCACCAACTACTAACTACTAACCACTAACCAAAAAACCACTCTGTTTGAGATTAACTGGAAAACCATCCATTTTAGTTGCCTGAATCAGCCTGATATCCTTTTTCTTATATGCCTCTCCTCTAATTTATTCCTATTCATTATCCAAAAATCTGTTTGCCTGAGCTACATCCCATAATGTAACTTATAGTTATTCAATCCGTATTTCCAGTAGTATATCTCAATATTATTTTACTTTTTGCTTTTCTCTTCAATGTCTTATGTGTACCTTTTATTATTTTCCTGTCCATTTTAAGTAGTCCCCAAAAAACATTTATTATTATTTCCATGCTAATTACCTTCTATTCGAATCCCTGATTAAAATAAATGCTCTTCCTGAATTTTTCAAATTTGCATGCTCCCAATTTTATATTATTTTCTGATTTGATTTTCCTTGGTGTTTCTTTCAAGACCATTTTCAGTAAGCTCCTATTGTATCCCATCTTCTACTATAATCTGTCCTCCAAGCTCTCATAGTTTATCCGCTAGTATCTGATCTGAATCTGCTATTCATTTTTATCAATCCTTGCTTATATTTATTTTAACAGCTGAGGTTTAATTTTATTTTCTGTACTTGTCCTTCTAAATAGGTTAATATCTATATTGATCCGATATCCCATAGTTTTAACCCAATTCTTCTTACTACTTAAGCGCTATCCTCACTATGATCCCAGTTCTTTCATCCATCCTTAGCAAACCGTATTTGCTGTGCAATTCCAAACTTAATGCCAGTCTTTAGTATTTGAAAAAACTGAACTAATTTTCAAAGTGAATTCTAACAACGATTCTAATACAAAACGGATTGCATTTCCTTCGCCCTCGTCTCGTCCCACTTTAATCTTATTTCTGTGACCCTTTCATTTGTATCCTCATCCGATTACCATTTTTAACCGACACCATCATTAACCACATTCAAATAACAGTACTCACAACACGCACAACAACAACCTCACAACAACAACAACAACACCAACAAGCACATCATTATCAGCATCATCATACGTTGCCACACACTCTGGCGCCTCCGTTGGTGTCCGTGCAACAAGTACAGAGCACGCTACCTCGCCTACATACAACGCCCTCTAGCGCGCAGCTGACGCAACTGCGCGTGAGCTCCTCCCACATGCGTGGCACAGTAATTTCAGATCTTTCCTTTGAATCAGGCCTCTCCGATGATTATGCTCTGCCCCCCGACGCTGTCTCCGAATCGACATGCATGGACGCCTCGATGCCATCGCTATTGATGAGACAATCCTACGTGGATTCGCCCAGCAAGAAATTAGAGTCGCTCGAGAAGGTGAGATATCTGTGAATTGCAGATCTGTAAAATGTACAAAATCACAATATAATTATTAAGTTGATGAAAACTTATTTAGAGTTCTAAATAAAACAAACAACAACTTAATTTTAAATTAACTTAATTTGAATATTAATCAAATGAGTAACACATTGATTGCAATACAAAATTATTGCAGCTCTAATTAGTTAGTATGAAAAGATAATCCTTTAACCTACTCCTGCTTTCTGATTAATTTTTCCTCAATTTAGGTGGGACACTTGGCCAAGCTGGGTGGTAAACTTAAGACCTGGCGCAAGCGTTGGTTTGTCCTGAAGAACGGCACCCTCAATTACTGGAAGAGTCAGCATGATGTGCAACGCAAGCCACAGGGTCAGATTCTATTAGATGAGGCCTGTCGCATTAGTCGGGCAGAAGGTGCCTCCACATTTGAGATAGACACCGGAAAGAAAGTTTACTATTTGACCGCTGACTCACATGCGACTATGGATGATTGGATACGTGTCCTTCAAAACGTGCAACGTCGTAATGCAACCAAATTGTTGCTCAGCCGAGATGATCAAAAGCCCACGGTGCAGGGTTGGGTCACCAAGGTGAAGAATGGACATGCCAAGAAGTGTTGGTGTGTGCTCCTAGGAAAAATGTTCCTCTACTTCAAGGCGCCTGCAGAAACAGTACGTAAATTTAACTATCCATATCTATACAGTCTTTTAATCTTTGCAAAATCCTCTTTAGAATCCTCTGGGACAAATTAATATGCGAGATGCTCGAGTGGAGGAAGTGGAACACGTTTCCGACTCGGATTCAGAGGAACGCGAGGATGCCGCACAGGATCAAGCCCGTCTTACGGTGGCCATCTATCCGGCACATCAGGGACCCACATATCTGATTCTATCTGGCAAACCAGAGCGCGATAATTGGCTCTATCATCTAACCGTCGTGTCGGGAGGTGGACCTAGTGCGGGGACACAGTACGAGCAGCTCGTGCAGAAGCTCATGGAAACCGATGGAGATCCAAGTAAGTTCAATGAATCAACCACAGACCCCTTAAAGTGATATACCTATCTCTGTATTTCTTTAGGCTGTGTTCTCTGGCGTCATCCCATACTGCTACACACCAAAGATACGATTGCATCGCCCTTATCCTCAATGCATACGGAGTCCATGCAGCCGGAGGCTATAAAGCTATTCAAGGTAAGATCCCAAGAGTTAATTTATATCGTTCATTTTATATCGGCTTTATCTGTCGTAGGAAGTATGAGTCGACAGCAAAGTTTTTGTATGAAGGTCTCCTTTGTTTTTTTTTAGAAAAAAAACTTTATATTTTTGGAAAAACTATCTTCATTTTACTTTTTATAAGCATTTCTTTAAGAATTTGCAGTCCTAAAGTATCTATTTGATTTTCTTTCCACAGAGTATTCAGCTGTTCATGTCGGTGGCCGTTAACCAGCCGGGGATCGATTATCATGTAGTGCTCGCACAGAACGCTTTGCAACACTGTCTGGATATGCCGGAACTACAAACCGAAATGATTTGTATATTGATTAAGCAAACGTCCCGACATATGGGCCAGAAATTAAGTGTCGGTGTCCAGGTAAACAAGAAACTGGGCAAGCAAACGCGCGTAAGTTTTTCAGTTGCAAAGCTTCTTATCCTTAAAAGCTTTTTAGTTGTATCCCCAAAAGCCCCCTAAAATCCTAATAGAATTGTTTAACCTTTTCGTTTTTGTATGATTTGTATAAATGTTATTCCCAAAACTAACCCAGATATTAACTAATCAGTTGTGTACATGTTTAGCAATCGGGTTTCACCCGCATCCGCACAAAAAGCTTTCCCCAAACAGAAAGTTCTCTTTCAATGTACATCCCTAAAGTACATATGTAAATACGCATATGTATAACATTTAATATTCGTTCAAATGGCAAACAAAAGCTCGTTCAAAAGCTTTCACAGAGCTTTACTACTCTAAATATTTTCTATATCTGAATATAGGTATTTAATTTAATTTTGAATTAATTGAATTTATTGCTTATCAGGTGCATTGCTTTTAACAAAATGATCAGCTTAAAAAAGCTTTGCTTCAAAATAAAAGCTTACGAACGCTTTATAATCACACAATAATCTATAAGATATAATCATTCACCTAATATTATAATACTTAACGACTATTTATTAAATATATATTTTTAATACTTCATGTTTTCACTTACTTCTGCATGTGTGCGTGTTTACTAATCCTTACTATTGGAAAATACTTTTTTGTATTGTTTTATTTTTAGTTTTCCTTTAAGTATTTAAGTAGTTGGAACAGACAATGAATTTCCCCCATAACCTTCACATTCAATCTGTAATCGTATAAATAATTATACAAGTATGTGTACACTTATTATATTCTCTCTAGTCGAATTCACATTCATTAGCTTTCAAGATAAAACAATAAAGTACCAGCTAAATCTGATAAAATCAAGTTATAATTCTATGTGTACATAATTTATATATTCACACTGATACATATATAGTATGTATTTCTTTTATTTTTCGATCTGATCTTATTGTTGATTCGTTATCATTGTATAAAGTATTTGCTGTAAATTTCACACTCAAACACATACCATACATATTTATAATACTACAAACAATACTACATCACAAGGAACTCACATACATACTTATCTACACACTCTCGTACAAAACGTTTTTAGATACATCCATCGATCATCCAATAAAAAATGTGCCCCTTTATCTCAATTTTCTAGCTATGCAACGATAGAACAATAAAAATAATTCAAACTTTTATTTAATTACAGAAAGTATAGGACAGTTATAAATTTATTTCTTTAGTGTATAACGATTGTAGAATTAAAAGCTATTAGCAGCTATACCGATTATTACGATTATTATTGACATTCAATATAATTCGACGTACATTGATATACGAATTATTAAACTATTTATGAAGACTACAAACTAAATTACTGTACCATTCTTCATAGAGCAATTAAATTATGTAGTTGAAATGATATATTAAAATATGTGACATTATACTCGAGCAGTAAATGACTCGATGTATATCTGGAATTTCTATTATAAAAACAATAGCTATTTAGATTTTAGTAAGATAAGGGGCCCTTTGTAACCACAGATCCACAACCCTCCATTTTCATCCACAGTCCACACAACAACAAGTAAAACAACCATAACAAATGTATTTGCAAAGTTCAAAGCATACTTATAAGAGTGCGATCTCTCTCTTTATGATCCTATCTCACACACACATATACACATGAGAGCTACGTTTAAGCGCAGCCAACTTAACGTGACAATTCTGATCATCAGCAAATATAGAGTTGGCTAAAAACCCTATATATATGTATATATAACACAATTAAGAGGATTTATAACAAAATTATACAATTTTTAATGGAGATTGTTTATGTTCTTTTCGAAACTATAATTAAAATAATATTATTGATCAAAGTTTATCACGTTTTGTAGGCAGCACATAAACATTGGAAAATGTTTCTCTACTCTCTCTGTTGAACTATAGTGTTTTCTAACTTGTTTATGGTTTGCCCAATTCTGTTCTTCATTTTGCGCATATTTTGCTGTTATCACGTCTCATTTCTGTTTTTTTAAATGGCTTTGAATGTTTCGCATTAAAATTAAAAGTTAACTCGTTTTCTTTGCCTATTGCGCTTCTTCTCAAACGAACAAGAACAAAAGAGAAAACAATTTTTGTACTATAGATGTAAAACAAATTAAAGAAAACCAACATCAAATATATAGACATTGAAACTCCTCAACGTGAGCTCAAATTGATCAGCAAATGTTTTTTGGCTTTTCTTCTTCTATTCTGTTTCTTTTCGTTTTGAAACGTTTCGTTTGTATGTGTATCGAAACAAATCCAATACCGATAACCGATAACCGAAACCGATAACCAATCAAACCGCAAACCGTAACGTTTTCCAACACTGTACCGTACCATTTTGACGACAACAACGATCACGAAATTTACAGCAACTACTATTGTGCGCCACCCAAAGCCTGTTCACCTGTGATACCCAACAGGCTGGACAAGCTCAAGCCAACGGCAGTTCGCCCACATCGATACAGGTATGAGGGGAAATTTCTATTGTCATTCGATAAACGATAAGCGATAAGCGATAAACGATAAACGATATAATACGCTATTTGTCAATGTTCTGTGTCCAGAGTTTCGTACACTTGCTTTCAGTTATTGTAGCCAATTGTAGAGTTGCCTAATCCAAACTTTCCATTTATCTAGCTTTTATTACAAGTACGTTAACTAACACTGTCTGCCATTTCCTCTATCTGTCTATCATTTTCTGAACAACAACAGGCACCTGTGACCACGCCCATTATTGACTGCAAGTCAAATCCGCCCGCTTATAGTTTTGTCCAGGGCTGGCAACTTCTCGCCTTGGCCGTCTCTCTATTTGTACCCAAATCGAGTCGCCTTCTTTGGTATCTCAAGCTTCATTTGTCCCGCAATGCGGACACAAAAACCGAGACGGGTAAATACGCGGCATATTGTGAACGGGCCCTGGAGCGTACCCTGAAGAATGGGGGACGGGAGACGAAACCCTCGCGCATGGAGGTTCTATCGATATTGCTGAAGAATCCGTATCATCACTCCCTACCGCATGCCATACCCGTGCACATGATGAACACCACCTACCAGGTAAGTTGAATGGTTTATTTGTTCATATTTTTTTTTATTTATTATTATTAAATTGAGCTTCAATTCAAATATTAATTTTACATCAACTAAAGATATTTGACATCAGAGATTATTCTAATATAATTTAGAAGCATTCAATTAAAAACACTATAGAAAAACATTAGGATAAAATAGGCTGAGCCATCACAGTAGGCGCAGCCCACGTTAGTGACGAAGCACCAAAATAGACTAGTGATATACAGAAAAAATGAAAATTGTATAACGTTAGTTCGATCAGATCGAGATATGTAATAAAACTTAATTTAATTTGAGTATTCTAATAAATCAGTTGAGAATTCGGACAAAAAGACATTTTTAGACAAAAACAAAATTTAAAAAATTTTACTTTTTAAAATTAAAATGTTCAACATGTGTAGGTAAAATGTAGTTCCTCGGATCACTTTTCTTAGCACTGAACAATTTTATAAAAATTGAACCAATTTCGAGAAGATAATTGAATTTCCTGACACTTTTCGCTCTTTTTTAGGTGGTTTCTTTCGACGGCTCCACGACAATCGAGGAATTCCAGACTACGCTGGCCCAGGAGTTAGGCACACGTGATGCCACCAATGGATTTTGTCTATTCAGCGATGATCCGATTGAAAAGGATCTGGAGCATTATTTAGAGCCACTGGCAAAGCTCTGTGATGTGATCAGCAAGTGGGAGACGGCACTGCGGGAGAAGGGTTCGGGCAAATTTGAGAACTCACGGGTCATTCAGCTGAGCTACAAGAATCGCCTCTACTGGAAGCACACCATCAAATGCGAGACGGACAAGGAGCGACTGCTTCTGTGTTATCAGACAAATGCACAGATTGTCCAGGGACGCTTCCCGCTCTCCCGGGAGTTGGCTTTGGAGTTGGCCTCGTTAATGTCCCAAATCGACATGGGTGACTATTCGCACGAGAAGTCCCGTGATGTGGGCCTCAAGGCACTAGACAAATTCTATCCGTATCGTTATCGGGATGCCTTGGGTGCCGAGCAGCTTAAGGATGTTCAGGAGCTGCTAATCTCAAAATGGACCCTACTCAAGGGGCGCTCCACACTGGACTGTGTACGCATCTATCTGACCTGCTGTCGCAAGTGGCCCTACTTTGGAGCCTGCTTGTTTCAGGCCAAGCCAAGACAGTGTGAGCCGCATGCAGGTGTCGGCACACCTGTCGCCTGGTTGGCCGTTGCCGAGGATGCACTCAACGTCCTCGAGCTGTCCACAATGGCACCTGTGGCTCGTTACCCTTACAGCACAGTAATGACCTTTGGCGGGTGTCAGGACGACTTTATGCTTGTTGTGTCCCATGATGATGGCACCTTGGCCGGTGGCTGCGAACAGAAGCTTCTGTTTGCCATGAGCAAGCCTAAGATATTGGAGATAACCCTGCTCATCGCAGACTACATGAATGCCTTGGGACACACGGTGCCCGGTACTCCTCAAATGAACTCTCTTACTCGGAATGGTTCACATCGTTCCCTGCGCACCTCACAAAGACCAGCAGGTGGTGGTGGTGGTGTCGGTGGACTTACAGCTGTCGGTGCTGCCAGTAGCATTACCGGGTTTTCCACAAATGCCACCACAACGGCTCACAATACACTCAACTCTCATGCTACGCACACGTTGAATTCAACACACTCGCACACGCTGAGCAGTTCACATCATGGTGGAGGTGGTGCTGGTGGTGTCGGTGGTGGCAGTCATCAGGGTACGCTTAATTCACAGAATGCCGGGCACCATCATCATCATCACCATCATCAGGTAACGCATCCACATCAGCCGGATATACTTAAGAGTACGCCCGATCATCAGCGGATCAAGTGAGTTGAAACTAGAAAGGGAACGGGAACTGGATGGAGGAAGGTGTACAGGAGGAATACATGCGATACAAACACACATATATATATATAGATGACAACCATACATATAAATGAAGCACTTATAGCATACAGTTTAAGCAAAGCCGTAAAGTATACCAGGGATTGTACTTTACGCGCTACTCAACACTATAACGTTCTTTCCTAAGCTAAGCTAATTACGGTACTCGTACTCTAACACAGATATATATTGTATTGTATACACAGTTTTTTTTTTAATAGTTCTAAGACGTACCCTTCCCAGTTGGGTACATAAATATTATTCAGTGTGTGTGTATTTTCCTATAGATATGCATATACCTATAAACAGACATATAGATATATCTATTTTATCTTCTTGTTTTTTTTTATGTTGTTTTTTTTTTTGTACAAATTGTTTCTTGCACTTTCTGCTATTATCACACCTAACTATAGATCTATCTGTCTACATTCTTGATACTTACTGCTTCGTCATGAATCTCACATTGTCCCTCCATGCTCAAAAACTGCCTTTTGAATGTAGAAGACAAACCAAGATAACGAAATTTAAACCAAGAAGCCAAAAACAAAAAAACAAAACACAAAAAACATGCTTAATAAATTTAGGGTTACTCATGAGAAGAATTAACAACATATTTTGTAAAACAATTTTCATGCCCAGGCAATAGGATTTTTTTAAATATTTTTTTTTTAATATTTGAATAATTAGAAAACAAAAGGAAAACATATACTGTATGTTACTAGTACTACATAAAAACGTATATAGAGATTAATTATGGTATCTGCTTCTATAATTTCACATAGAGAGCACAAGATCAATAAATGTTTTCGAAAGCAAGTATTTAACTTATATATATACACAAATATATATACACATTAATTTTTTAATATTTTTAACTGTGTCAAACTTCTTGTTTATTTTACAAATGTTACAAATAATAATAATAAAAAAAAATGTGTAAAAGTAATTAATAGCCAACCGAACACAGCCAGAGCTTCTAGTGAAAAGTAAAAGATAACAAATTTAATCGAATAAAGCAATTGTAATTGATATACACACATAGAAAAAAAACAAACAATTTCATTTGTGATTTCTACAAACCGAAAATAAAAATATACTTATATAATTAAATTTATAGGAATAGCAAACAAAAATCTCTATGTACTTAGTGCTAACTACAAACCAAATATTAATACAAGCACACTACTCTAATAACAAGTGTTTTCTATAGTATAACTAATTTTCCATTCACACTAAGTTTTCGATATCTCGTTGGAAATAAAATAGATGCTCCGTGTCGATTGGCCATTTTTACTGAGTATTTTCTGGAAATGTTTCGCTTTCGAATGTTTTTCAATTTTGTTGAAGCCACACGTAGACACACAAACATACATACATATATAGTATAGTTCATATATACATATATACACACGTACACATAAATACATTTATATAGTATGTATATTTAACAAAAGGAAATTATACAAGAATTATATAGCTGTGTAAATGGTAACGGCGCATTTTTTTCCTAATTGTAAAAATTTGATATTAAAAATTTATATATGCAAAAATCGCAAAACCGAAAGGCGACAGTCAACTATTAAAGTATATACATATATAAATAAAAGTATATATGTATGTACGGATATGGCAAGGAATAGGCGAATATATCATCACTCAAATGAAAAGGAAAAATATAGAGGAAAAATAATCATTAAAAAAAAACAAAACAAATACATAAAGCATTTTTAATGGGTTGGAATGCAAATGGAAATGAAACAATTTTCGGCGACCCCAAAACTATTCTCAAAATATTTGATTGTTAAGCCTCGGGACTGTTTAGACAAACTATAATGTGCCATATTTTATTTAAACAATGTAAATTGATTTAATTTCTTAATAATTTATGATAAATTGCCTAAAATTGTATTTTATTGATGTTACATAGCATCCATCATTAGTCATTATCATGATCAGCATATCATATCATATACATACAATCTATTTATACACGCATTTGCTTGGATTTTCATAATTTACAAATTTCAATTAGTTTGGGACAACAAAAGTATCAAACTAAGGCTGCAATTGGGTTTGCAACCGCGACATACATTATTTATAGTAATCAAAACAAAATGAAAGTCTAATCAAGAAAAATAAATGCATAAACAAAAAGTCAATGGGGATGTATGTGTGTGCTATCAAATTTTCGCTGGTTTATGAAATTGGCTTTGTCGTTGTTGTATATGTATATCTCTCTCTCTGTGTGTGTGTGTAAATGAAGTTAAACCCAAAACGCAAGGTAAATTAAAGCAAGCGCGGCGCATGTCAAAATTGCTTGCCCCCAATTTAGTGTTTGTTATTAACTATCTGTTGCAGCTGCTGGTTTTATTGCTCTAGTTGCTGTTGTTATACAATTACTATATAAAATATTTAAATGTATTTTGGCCTTTATAATAAGCGGCACACTTAATGTCGCTCTGCTCTGCTTTGCCCATAATGTCTATGACATGTGGGGTAAGACAAAGACAGCGACAACAATAATAACAACAGCAACAACGGCAAAGGCGCCGCTGCTACGCCAATTACAATTAACAACTAAACATATAGATATCTATACATATGCATATAAGACATATGCGTATACATATGAATATATGTATATATATATATGTATATATTACAAAACCCAGAAGTATAGAATAAACACTATAAATATGGTGCCCACAGCCGCCGCCTTCACGTACATTGATTTGCGATTTAGCAATTTGGCATCTTTTTTATACTTTTGCGACATCATTGAAAGGTTTTGTGTTTTCGTATCCAACTCTGTAAGATAGAAAATAAATGAGTATGCGAGGTATATACAATGTAACTAAAATGTGGCTTATGGTTTTATTGACGTACCCGCTAAGACCGTGCCACGTTGCAGCACATCATCAATATTTTGGACCATGATGCGTTGCACATCCTGCAGTTGTGTGTTGATGTTACTTATGTTGCGCCTGCGATCAGTCAATTGCTTTTTCGCCTTTTGTATATAAACATCGAATTCGATAAAGGCATAGGGGCGCGTCACCGAATTAACCCGTCTGCCATAGTTTGTATGAAACTCCTGTGCCAGATCCTCCAGATAATTGAATGCCAAACGTTTTGAATACATTTTATCAACCATCACCAAATAGCATACATCATTTTCGATTAGATAGCTGTGAGGGTGCGAAGTCGATTCGATTAGAATGAAAACAGCCGATATTATTAGGGGTCAATACTAGTATCACTATCATTTTGTACTCACTGGAATAGATATGGTCCTGTCTCAATGCTGCTCCTCGCTGGCGAATGTGTGCCCAGCTTACGAAATAACATTTTCGCCTGATTTTGATAATCCAAGATACTGCGACCGCTCTAAAGTGCACCACAGAAAGTGAAAGTGTATGCATAAGTATTATTGTGGATGAGTGTTTGTGTGTGTATGTGTGTGTATCGCTCACCTGTTCATCTTCCTGCATAGTACCAACTAGGGGAAGGCCATCAATGACACGGGCAATCATTGTTAGCAACGCCATGTTTACGGCTGTGGCTTAGACGTGGACCACAAAACACTCAACACTAGACGCGTGTGTGTGTGTGTTACTGTAATACTCTGTGGCCACGGCTACAGTTTAATGCGGTTGCTGTCTTTTAACTTTGTTTGTTGTTGCCGTGGCCGCTACTCCCCCTGTGCTATCAGTGTTGCTTTTGTTGCTTTGCTCTTGCGATTGCCAACTTTCATTCAATGCTTATGCCTGCAATTATGTTCCAATTTCCAAATTATCGAAATATTATTAGTTCGGCACGGGTGTTTTTACGTTTTCTGCTCAACTTCTGCGTTTATTATTTTATTCTTATTGACAGTAATGGATCGCTTATGTACATTGACAGTTAAATATACGAAATTATGTTGTGAGGCAAACGGATTCGTGTTTTTGTGTTGCTGGAAACACGTCAGCGGGTAGTAGGGTTGTTGAACAAATATTCATATATCGATATATCGATAGATATATTTTACATGATATTTTTTTCTGACGAACTTATCGCTTTCGATATTTTTAAACGGTGCTTTAAATTTTATGGGAAAATAACAGGCACCAGACATTTTTCAAAATTATCCGCTTCATATTATCAAATTTATAATTACGTTGTTTTTATATTTTAAATATTATATTGTTGCATATATAAACAATTGTTTTTATTAAAAAAAAAACACGCAACTCAACACTTGCTCGTTACGTGAGGAGCAACTGGAGTTGTCGAAAAAAATATTGATTTATCGATAGCTTATTAGCGCGAGATAAGACAAAAACAATCGATCGTTTGAAACTGTTGCGAAACTTTAAGAGATGATGAAATACATTTTGAATTTGCTGCGTTATGATGAAAATTTTACTATATTTTTAGCAAGTTATAAGTGTATGAAATGTTGTGGAGAATATGTTGTGAGAATATAACTATATAATTAATGAAATCGAAAAGATTAGAATTTAATATGTGCTTGTGTACGTGTAAACTGTCCTGAGCTGTAATGATTGGTTCACATTTCGCCACAGAGCTTGGCACAAAACGTCAGGGAAGCATCTGGGCATTAAAATAGGTAATCCAAATTTCGGAAACTCAGATGCCCAAATGCTTCCTCTGACACTCTGTGCCAAGCTCTGTGGCGCAATGTGAACGTAGCATTAGTCACGTTTTCCCTCCCTCTTAAACTCGCCTCTCTCTTTCTATTACAGTTCCACTTTCTCGCTCTTAGATTTGCCATCTCTTTTACGTAGTAGATTCAGTTGTGTTTCACAAATCTCTACAGATTTTCATGTCCGTTGCCAAATTCCAACAAGATGACCAATTGTTCAGTTCATATTGATTTTACGCTGCTTTGTGTTGCTAGAGATTTGTAGAACATGTCTGAATTATGTGACAAAATACAAATGACAACAGTTTTATTTGGGCTGGTTAACTTTATTAAATAAGTATATAATTGCATGCATAATTGTGGTCTGCTTTTATTTCAAAAAATCAGGCGGAATGCAGGCCGTGGCTCGGCCACCTTTGAAATATGCTTGAATTTCTTTTCCTTTTTCTTGTGCTGGCATCTGCAGTTGTTATTGTTGTTGCTGTTGTTATTATTCATGTTGTTATTGGTCAACTAGGCGGCCTGCACCGATTGCTTCTGCGAGGAGCTGATCTTATCCCCCAAACTAAGTGCCATGCCCTGTGGATGATAACAAGGATAAATGAGTGAAAATTCAAATGGAATACTCTCATTTACACTCACCTGACTCTTAGCGCGTATACGTATGTGTCCAGTTACCTTTGAGTCGGGATCATCGACGGGCTTCTCAATGCTTAGATTAGCTAGAGCGTTCTCTCCGAAAATGGATCTACAACAAGGAACACAGAATTAATAACATTTCCAGCAGGAAGCGCATTATCAAATGGACTTACTTGGCATACATGTTGGCCGCCATAAAGCCGCATTGGCCGGAGAGCGCCTTTTCGGGCGTCAGGCACTTCATGTTGGTGCTCTTCAACAGATGCTTGAGATACTCGTGCAGATCTGTGAAGCTGGTGTTAACGGTGACCTTGTTCTCCCACTCAAAGTCCTGCCACATCTGACGGAATTCGGTGTCTGTGCAGCTGGCAGGGATGATGTAATCCATGATGTCAATGTGTATGGTATTGAGTACGACAACGTTTGTATTAAGCGCTGTATCATAAACTAGATACGAGGAGACAGAACAGAGATTAGAGAGTCACATAACTAACTTTATTTTAATCAGAGCTGAACGATTGCAATCACATTAAATCTGAAGATGAAGATTGTAATCAATTTGAATGCAATCGTTTTTTGATTTCAATCAGAAAAAAACATCTAGATCTGAGGAACAACATACAAGAGCTAAAGACACTTAACAAATCGAAATAACAAATTAAACATTCGAATTACAAGAGCTAGTCATATATGGTATTTACTTTAGTCTGGATCTCTCCAGAAAGAATCATCTCGATCGGACAATAAACTTGGTAGTTATTTAACAAACAATTTTATGAATTTTTGGTTAAAAAGAGATTTAAATTACAAATACTGTGATTTTAATCAATAAGTGGTTTCAATCACTTATTTCATATGGGTTGCAGATTAATAATTTGCATTTAATTTGATTGCAATTCACTCAGTAGCACAATAATTGATTGCAATTTGTTTAAGCTATGAATAGTTGGTGGCTGTAAACTTACCTATATTGCCAAAGATGATTCCATTCTCTGTGGATGAGACCTTCACATTGGCCTTAATGTTGCAGAAATCGTGCGGCGCAAGCACCACGGGATGTGGACGCTCCACCAGCTTCAGATCACCCAAAGTGGCCAGCTCCAATGTGCAGTTCTGCAAAGTGTCATCTAAAAGAAGAGCATTGGTCAATTATCTGGCTGTCTGGATAAGATTAGTTAGCTCTCTTACTTGTCTGGTTAACAATAAGCACGTCCAGGACAATGTCATATTGGTTGACATTGACATAGGCCTCGGCATACACAGGATCAGAGAAGCCCGTCAGTTGGGTTACCTTATTAAGCTTGTTATTTGGCGATGACATGTCGCTAAGCTGGGCACTCTTTGTGCCGGCCAAGGCTTGATTCAGACTCGACTCAAACACATTCTCGCCCAGCTGATTGTCGCGTCCATTCGAGAGCTGGGCAAACAATACTGGCGAATCCGGTTGTACCTTTGCTGTGGCACGCTGTTTCTCCTTCTGCATGCGCTGATCCTCCTCATGCTGGGCATCCAACATCTTGCCAAGTGCATCACGACAATCGTGCATAAAGACAGCAACTGCCTCAGGTGTTCGCTCGCTGAGCGTGCGAAGGCAAATCATGATGCGATCAGAGTCATCATAGGTAATCGGCTTGGTTGGGAAACCAGATTTGCCCAAATGCAAGATGGAGCTCATGATAAGCATCACCTGTGTGGTTAGGCGATTTTGTGTGCGTGCATCTGGCTGCAATTCTGCATAGCGTAAGGCCAACTTGGTTAACGTGGCTGAGAGGGCGGCTCCAATAAAGAAATCGCCATCCATTAGATACTGGCGCAATGGAGGACGCTTCTCCTTCTTGGCAACACTGAAAGATGCAGGAAGAGAGGGATCAGTTAAAGCAATTGATTAAGTTACTCCTACTTTTAGTACTTACGGTGCCAAGCTGTAGGCGCTCTGTGTGGCATAAGTGCCATCTGAAGTGACCTTGTTGCTGCTGTTGGTTGTAGTTGTAGTTGCTGTGGTGGTGGTGGCGGTGGTATCACCTCCAGCAGAGCCTTGTTGCTGCTGTTGTTGCTGTTGCTCCTCTGTCTGATCGCCAGCAAGACGACGTTGCTCTGCATCCACCATGGGAATCTCACCAAGTGTTTGCTGTATGGCCGCAATGACCTCGAGAATCTGTGCACCTTCCACGTATTCACCCAGAATCCATACGGCGGCACGATGGATCTTTGAGGATTTAATTTGTGGAAAGGCCTCAATCAGATGCTTGATGATGAGTGCACGCAACGCTGGGAACTTCTGGATGGCCTCACGTATAAAGATGAGCACATCAACAGCTGCCAGCTCATTAGTATCGGAGAGGAACTCAACCAGCACTGGAATCACATTGCTGGCTACGTCTGGGAACTTGATGGAGCAGGTGTGCAGTGTGCGGACCAGCAACTGGCGATATTTGCCTGTATCCTCGTGCTCGACGTTGTGCGTCTTGGCCACCTCCTTCTGGAGAACCTGGACCATCTCGTTGATGTTGCGTGAATAGACTAAGTCCATGGCCAGGGCTAGAGTCTTGCGACGCACCTCAATGTCTGGTGCAGCCAGGACACGCAGCACATCCATGACCAGATCCTGCATGACCTTCTCCATATTCTCGTTCTCCTTCATGGCAATCAAACGGTCCAGCACAATAAGCTTCACATTGTTATCGCTCTCCTTGACAATCAGCTCAATGTAGCATCCGGCAGCTGCCTTTATTGCCGTGGGTGCCAAGGAAAGAGTAATTAGAGTGCCAGCGGATTCGTAGCGCACGGCATTCGAGGATGAGTTGAGCAAATTGTATATGCAGCGAATGAATCTCGAACGCTCTGCGGGATTGGCGTGACACACCTTATAGATGAGCTCGACAATAACCAGCTGGAGTATGTCGCCAAAGCTTTGGACCTGATCGATGCACGAGGCGAGATAATTAAGGGCACGTTCCTGGTCAGCATGCAGCAACATGAGGAAGGCATTCCGCTTGCACGACATGTCCTGCTGTGTGTCCAGGAAGCTGGCAATTAGCTCAGGACCATCTGGCACTAGCCAATCAAAGTTTTTGTATATGGTGAATATGGCCAGGACGGCATTTCGACGGACATACGAATGACGATGGTCTAGGCAAGCCCGTATAGCTGGCATTAAAGGTTCCAGCAGCTCTGGCTCCTTCAGTTTGCACAGAAAACGGAGCGTGGAGCCACGTAGAAACTCATTCGGGTGTTGCAGATCCTAAGGAAATAGAGTTAAAACACCATGTGTCAGTTTACCAGATGAGATTGAACTCGCCATAAAGCTATAACACAGGTGTTCCATTCCGAGTTTGGTGAGTTCCTTATTTAAATTCACCTCGACTCTGTCTGTTCCCAGACTGTTGACAGTTTTTGGGAACACAATAAATATGGTGAAATAAACAACTCTATCTACAAACACATTCTCGGATTGGAGCACCTGTACTTTTACATCATGAAACTCACCTTTCGATACGCATCACATACGAGAATCATCTCTTGGAGGAGTTTCCCATCGGACGAAGTCTTTGGCACAATCTCCCAGAAGATGAGCAACAGCTTCTTGATTGTGTGATTCTGCACGGGCAACACAAAGCGTATGATGGTCATAATGAGACCCGGATAGCGCTCACCATTCAGCAACAGTTTGATTACTTTCTTGAGCGTCTCAATTTTTACATTCGTGTCGCCTTTTTCGAGGTCTTGCTTCAGTTGCATCTCGTTCGGCACCTCCAGATCCGGCGAGTTGATGATCGTGTAACACGGCACTTGACTCATCTTGGCTATAAGCTAACCAGCAATGCTGTCCACGATTTAACAGTTTAATTAATTGGTTATTTGTTTAATTTACTGCCGATTTATTTCTCTGTTTGCCAGTCCAACATGTAATTCACTTGACGTGTCATTCGTAGAGTTGTTGAAAAGATATTGACTTATCGACATATCGATATATAAAATTTCTTGTCGATATTCTTTTGTGACAATAAAATTAATATCGATATTTGTGTGATAAAGGTGGCGCATTTTGCTTCGCAAAACAATCAAAAGGTGGCGCCACAGAACTGGACAAGTTTTCAGTTTTGGAAAATGTCATTTTGGCGCACAACACTTAAAATTTAAAAATGGTTTATTATAAAAATTAAAATTAAACTTGCTATTAAGGTGAAATGAGTACATTTACTGTTACATCATGTGGGAAAAGGTACAGATTTTATTTGTACGCAAATCTAATCTAAATCCTAGAGATAACGCGACTATAGTTTGGGTTTTATTTCATGCCAATCAGATGATGGCTTATTCAGCATACTTAACTATAATATGCATAACTAAAAAAATGTCCATGTAATTTGGTTGCGACTGCACGTTGAATTTAGAAATCCCCAGAACGTCACTTGACAAATCTCGTCGCTATGGGATGATGTTAGGACGAGCTCTGTTTTTAAATTGACCCATGATTACGTACTATGGTTTGCATCTAAATATGTACATAAGTACTACAAATAGAGAGAACTATTGGGCATTCAAATAAAACTGCTTATATAGCACTAGTGTCACTTAATCGGTTCAAGTCGGAGCCCTCCCCAACAGCAGCAACAGCAATAACGACGACAATGACAACAAATGACAACAGCAATAAATAAAATACATAATTATTGCTCGGGCAAAAAAAATGACTCGCATACACCCACGTGCATATAAGTAGATCACTTTTGTGATCTTGTTTACTCAGAATATTCTAGTGAATTTCATTAAGGTTCGTTTATAAGCCGCCGCCCACCACAAAACCTGACAATTTGTTCAGTTCCCGACCCCGCCTTGACCCCCGTCTCATCCTCTGCCCATCACCCAACTTGCATTTTAAATAGATCGCAAATTTATGTGCGAAAAGGGGACTGACATGGGGTGATTAGTGAGTAGTTATATTTTGTCTGATGTTAGGTCTACGAAACAGGTTCTGACGTCCAGTCCAACTAAATCAATTGCTAACCTTACTATATGCATGTATAATAATGGCAGGTCTTAAAAGATCAACTAGCGGGAGGTAGGCACAACCCGAAGGGGATTTTGAGGTTTGGAGTGTTTTAATTGTATTAAGCGAATGAACCAGACAAATTATAATAAAGGCACTGTTGCGGTCTAAGCGAATTTGCTTAGCGATAACCTGTTTATTTTTTTATTTTATTTTTTTTTTGTAGAACGAATCTGTGTATATATATCTATATGCTCGATTTAGAATTCTAAGAAAAAGCAAGAGATAATAAATAAGGCAGTTGCTTTGAATAATGCATAATAGATTTCAGATTGATTGTGAAATATATAATTGTATAGATATGTGTGCAATTGGAAGAAGCGCACAATAATTAAGCCATTAATTCGAAATATAAATTAAAATTTCCATAAACAATTTGACTATTAAAACTATTAAGCTATAGATTAATGGAAAAACCTAGTTTTATTGTTTGCAAGACAATTTTCACAGGAAGATATTAAATTGAAATTATTTTACAACAATTAATAATTATCTAAATATACGGTATAAGACTATCCCATTTGTAGGTAAACTTAGGTAATGTAGTAACTAGTAGTAGTAGTTTATGTACATTCTACCCAATAATTCATAATTATCTAAATGGTTTTAAACCACCTTCGTGGGTTAGCTTAATTAGTATAGAACATTTTTCCCAACAATTCCTAATTATCTAAATGTTCTAAAACTAGCTTGTCAGTTTACCCTATAATTCATAATTATCGTGGGTTCGCTGAGGTAATGTGGAACATTTCTCCTAAAGACCTATCTATCTAATGATTTTCCTCTTTGACTCTTATGGTAATCACACAATATGTTCTTCCCCTTTGAGTTTCAGTTTTACTGTTTTTTTTTAAATTTAAAAAGTAGACTTATTTGATCGCAATGACTTTTGTTTAATGTTTATTTTTATACTATATATATAGCTATAAGTCTGGTGTGTATCCACACGTCCAGTGATTGTTGCGAAGCGCAAGTCAAAGTTGCGCCGGGAAGAACCAAACGATTGAGCAAAAGTACCTGAATCGTTTTTATATTCATATCACTTTGTTATACCCTGTATTCATAAAACGCCTTTAACGTGCTTACAGTGCTGGCTGGAAAACCGTTTTTATTTAACAATTTCACTTCTTTTTTTACTTAAGAACTACGGGAAGTGTAAAAATGAATTACTTTTCTAATAAGCTGATTTTTTATTAGAAGTTTGCGATAAGCGTAGGGCCTAAATTACATTCTTGTGTTATTTAAGGCAGACCCTAGAGGTTGTATAAATAATAATGATATTCCTCTAACCATGTGTAACACCTTTATGCACTAGCAGGGCATCTGTTGGTCGAGCACACTCACTAAGATTGACCTTACTTGTTTTCTTTCGCGTCTGCCGCTTAATAAGAAAAGATCACCGGCAATCAAAACGTAAGCGGGTATATGAGAAAAAATGAAGAAAAAAATCAAAACAAAATAGAAGGAAACAAAACAGAGTATAGAAAATGAAAACAAAAAACGTGAACAAATATAATAAATAGCAAATAGAGAAAAAAAAACGGCAAAATGTCGCGACTCTCATCACAAATCGCAACAACGACCCTTGGGGGCTTGGCTATAAAAAGCACCGGCCGGCGAGCTGAGCTCCACAGTTGAGTCAAAGCAACGATAATGTCTGTGACAATGACTTGGATTGTGCCCGCAGCAATGGTGCTGCTGCTGCTTCACTGCACCTCCGCCGAGGAGCCCATCTGTAAGCCGATATACATATATACAATATACAGATGCCACACTGATAGAAACATGGGTCTAAAACGTCGTGAAGATTTCTTAAAAACTATTTTTGTTTTGAACAACTCAATTTAAACAGAAAAATCAAGAACTGGATTCTTATTTTAAGAACACAATGATCTCGACACATTTTTTATAAGAATGGTTTGGATTTCTCCTCACAGAGCTAAGACCTTATTGGTTCTTTCATTGCGCTCTTTAAATAAGAATCCTGTTCTTGATTTTAATGTTGTGTTTTTTGGATCTCTAAAAGTTAAGTTGTTAAAAACAAAATATATTTTTTTTTTTGAAAAATCAGCCCGGTTTCTTAGATCCGTTTTAGCATCCGTGTAGGAATATCCTAGGATCGTCGAGACTAATAAATTCAATTGTATATCGTACAGATCGACTGTGTGTGCCTCAAATCTATTTCCAAGATTGTCAGAAGTTACTCGCTGATCCCTCGGAGGCAGGAATCCGCATGGAGTGCGTTGCTGGACGGGATCGGGTCGATTGCCTCGAGCTGATCGAACAGCGTAAGGCAGATGTGCTGGCTAGCGAGCCGGAGGATATGTACATGGCCTATCATCGCAAGAATGAGGATTATCGCGTCATTTCTGAGATACGCACAGAAGAGGGCAAAGATGGTGAGTTCTTCTATAAAATATACGAACTACAGTGATATATAGTGCTCCGAAAATTTAAATATTTTTTTTTTATAAAAAAGAATACATTTTAATAATTGAGTAAAATTTAAAAGTGAAGTGAAATAAACACGACTGATAGTAATTTAAATTGTCAAGTTTTATTGTAATATTCGCTACGAAAACTAAGAGATTTGATTTGATTTTCGAAACGATCCTTAAACATTCATAAATTATTCCTAAACTGAAAATATTATGCAAGTACATATATGCAAGTGTATTAAATTTGAAATATTATTTAAAAGTTTGTTAAGTGTTCTTTTACCTATTATAATTCAAACAAGTTTCGGAAAGTTGCCTAATCAGTAGCTGCTAAATGATACAATGCATTTTAATACTAAGCAGCCTACTTAAAAATAGCTTGTCATTAAATCAGCCTAGTGAAAACGTCTTTTAAAAGCCCCTAAAATATATATGCAGTGAGTATCAGGTATCACACTACTTGTACTATAAAAGAATTTCTAAAACCGGTACCAAAATGTGTTCTTTTTGTGATTGTTGCAACTTTTCTGCTAAATGATCAATATTGTATTTTTCATTTTGCTTAAAATCCAAAGATTTCATAAATTCGATATGCATCCACATAATTCTATAGTATAGGATCTATACTATAAAATCTACAGAATTAACAAAGAACCGTTTAATAAGCGATTGCCACTTATCGCGCATCGATATATTTTTATCGGGTGCATTGATATCGATTTACAGTCACTCAGCTTATTTTAACCAGCACCTAGGAAATAATTTAAGTGGAAGCATACATATGTAGGTAGATTATTAACTGAAAGAGTTTTCTATTTTTTGCAGCCAACTTCCGTTATGAGGGTATCATCCTGGTGAAGAAGTCATCCCCCATCAAGTCATTGAAGGAACTGCGAGGCGCCAAGTCGTGCCACACGGGCTTTGGACGCAATGTGGGCTACAGGATTCCGATTACAAAGCTGAAGAATTCACAAGTCCTGAAGGTGTCTGCTGATCCACAGATCTCGGCCACAGAGCGTGAGTTGAAGGCGTTGTCGGAGTTCTTTTCGCAGTCTTGTTTGGTGGGAACCTACTCGGCACATCCGGATACGGATCGTCTGCTGAAAAAGAAGTACGCAAATCTGTGCGCTCTCTGCGAGAATCCCACACAGTGCAACTATCCGGACAAGTTCAGTGGCTACGATGGCGCTATCCGTTGCCTTGACAAGGGACACGGTGAGGTGGCCTTCACCAAGGTGCAGTTCATCAAGAAATACTTCGGTTTGACAGGCAATGCTACAGCACCGCCACAAGAAGGCAAACCTGAGGACTTTGAGTATCTGTGTGAGGATGGAACACGTCGTCCAATTACCGGAGCGGCCTGTTCCTGGGCCCAACGTCCCTGGATCGGCTATATTTCTAATGAGCAAGCTGTCCATGGTACCGAGAAACTGCATCAGCTGCAATCGCGCCTGGAGCGCTTTTTCGCGAATGGTCTTCATGCCGAGAACAAAGATGCCGCCGCCCATTTGCTCATCCAGCCCAATGCTTTCTATCACAGCAAACCGGAGCCCGTTGATCCCAAGGTCTATTTGGAGCGTGCCGGCTACAAGGATGTCATTGAACGTGACGGTAGCGCCATCCGCAAGATGCGTCTTTGTGTCCAAAAGGATACGGAGCTTTCCAAGTGCCAGGCTCTCCATAATGCCGCCTATGCCCGTGATGCTCGCCCAGAGCTCGAGTGTGTCCAGTCCACAGACTGCATTGAGGCGTTGGCCAGTAGTAAGGCTGATGTTACCGTTGTTGCAGCTGCCAGCTACGCCGATGCACGGACTCACAAGTTAATTCCTCTCGTTTATGAGCAGTTGCCGGCTGAGAAGCTTCTTGTGGCCGTTGCTCCACCCACCCTCAACAAGGATGAACTGCAAAAAGCGCACATGTAAGTTGCAATTCTACATTTTTGTTTTGTTTTTCATCACGCACCTAACTAGGAAAACCTATTAATTATAAAAATACCCAATACACCGAAACTGTTCAAACCAAGACAACCGCTTAGAAACCGATTCATATACAACGGTTAGTACAAGCTCTGTTTTTTTGCCATTTACCTTATTCGGATTAGCTTATTATTATGCTTATTCTTAAAAAATCTGATCATATTCCATTATTTCTGTGTGCCTTTCTATGTCATGTCTTTTCATCGGTTAGTTTCGATAAAAAAGCGAGGCTCTAAAATTTTGTGTGCACACAGGGCAGCGTCGGTTTTTAGCAAAAAGTCGAAAAAAGACGATAAAAATCCGACCGTGTGAATCTGGCTTAAACAAAATTTATTGTCACTGAACAGTTATTAAAAATTTGCGTTTTTCAAACTCTTAAAACAAATTTTCCTGTTTTTGGGTACCAAATTAGAACCGGTAACCGTTATGAAGCCGATGTAAAAAGATTTGGCGTAACCCTTAGCTACAATCCGGTACTGAATTCTGAAACCTTTGTTCGCTTTGATTTGAATACCCTCCTTTAACTCATATTATTTTTATCTATAGAAAATACGATTCGAACTGCGAACGTGCTCGCCTCAGTGCCGCCCTCTTGAACAAGCGTCGCAATTTGGATTGGTGCAACATTGTGCCCAGCACGGAGGAGCAGCTACTGATTGTGTCTGCCGATGAGCTGGAGAAGCATAAGGATTGGCAATTGGTCTGCCCCACTTTGGAGCGTCGTCCAGTCACCGATTTTGCCACTTGCAACGTAGAAGTTCAATTGCCACATGCCATCTTTGCCCGCGCCGATTCCACTACTGTCGAACAGGAGACCATCAAGCATCTGTTCTCCCTTATTTCAGAGAGATTTGGTGATCATGGCAAGCTCGTTGATGTCTTTGCACTATTCCACGAATACCAAAAGGGCGAGCATAATGTCATCTTTAGTGTAAGTATTTCTAGGGATACAAAAACTAATCTAGCTCCTTGTTAATCTGTAATCTGTAATCCTTGCTCCTTTGCAGGATGATGCCTCCGAGTTGGTCACACAGCTGAAGGGTGATTATCAGAACGAGCATATCTACAACGAGCTCAAGTGCGATGGCAATAAGATTCCCAAACAGTAAGCCGTAGTGAGCGTGCCATCAGCGTCTCCATTATAAACTATACTTATGGATATGCATACTATTTTTTTTTTCTTCTGAATATACATACGAGAAAATTATAAAAAAAAAAACTGTTTTTGCTTTTCATCTCTCAAATGTGTTCTGCGGATTTTTTGATTGTTATATCATAACGATCCTTCAAGAGTTAAAAATTGGAATACATACTTTAATCTTTAAAGTCAACTTACCGACTATTCTTGGCTGTGTCATTATTTCGCTAGAAAGTATCATGATATTTCTTTTGAGGATCCAACTTTAATACTAAGCTTATATATTCCTCCAAAATTATTAGTACTTTAAAATAGATTTATATATGATAAGTCCTGCAGTCTCGGAATCATAGAATTTCAAGAACTCTTATAAAAGTAAGCGAGACTAAACTTATCTTTAGTAAGTAGTAAAGTTCCCAGTGGAGAGTGTGAAAGAAAACTGTTAAAAGAGAGGATTCCTGGGGGAAAACGGACAAACCCTGGTTTAATGAGAGAAAGTTGAGTTTTTCCACGTACATTAACTCATTGTAACGGCTTGTCGCAGCAAATAACCAAATGATTTCTTAACAATATCGAAAACCAATTTTTGTGAGTTGTTCCACGAGAAAATCCTTCTGAATGCAAACAGAATGGCAAAGATTCTTCATTCCTGCTTCTCTTGAGGTTGAATAAAACTCGAAATTAAAATCGATAAATTTTTTATATTTATTAAAAAAAATACACCTTCTATTTATTTTTTGGGCAAATGGAACCAATTCGCTAGTGTATATAGGTTTACGTATATATATATATATAAGTTACACAAATATATATTATATGTATGTATGTATGTATATAGATTTATATATTTGTATATGTAAAATCGAAAAAAAAGGAAATCGCACATTTCTCACATGTTGCAACACGTTGGAAAGAAAAGCTGCAACGATCCTTTAGGTATACCGAGTAGACCTGCCACACTTTGGGGCAGAGCGATAAAAACAGCATTGAAAATTCGTTGATCCAAACGGGGTGGATGTGAAGAGTAGGAGGAGGCATAGACATAGACGAGGACATAGATGGAACAACGTTTAGTCCGAAACATCACGTAATTGTTGTTTCTCTGTCGTGGACTCGGCACCGCTGCCGATCTCCTCCTCCTCGGAGTAATCCTCGTCGTGTGTGTGAGTGACCACAGTGGGCGTAGATGGGCGTGTGTGGACAATGGAACTCTGTAAATAAGGGAGGAATTAAAGCGATTTTAGAAAAAGAGATTCTTTCGATTACATGGAACCCATAAGAATTTCGAATATTTGTTCGGGATACAAAAATTTCAAATTCTATATAATTATAATTATATAATAATTATTGTATTATAATTATATAATTATTATAATATTAATATTTTGAAAGTAGGCTGTTTCTCATATTTCCTTTTGCAATTTTTCCCCTAATTTGTACTTATATACTAAGCATTTTTACTATTTTTGGTTCTTTTTAATTTAATAGGAAAACTCAACTTTGTTGAGTAGAAATAAATTAACGTTTCAACCTATTTATTAATTTTCTTGATCTGACGGTCGGAAAATTTCACTGAAATTTCAATATAAAAAGAATGGGCATTTTTACAGCTTTTTTTCTTAATTTACAAAGGGATAATGGTCTGAATCAATTCATACACTTTTGCCATGATAATTATTTTGTTGTGTGACGGTTTTATAAAAAAAAAAAAAGTTATCATAGTTGATAACTATGAAATGGACTATACCTGGGATGGGAACGCCACATATGTTACATGTGAGCAGTTCGTGAGAAGTTAAATTTTTAGCCTAATAGTGTGTCCCTACTACAGTCTTTACGGCTAATAGTTGTGCATTGTGTCTGTCGACTTTTGTGGACGCCGCTGTGAGCTGTTCGTGAGCAAAGAAATAGCTGTTTGAGCTGAGTCCCGGTTTGGGCATATGCCGTGCCCACCCCTGAATTAAACTATCCAATCAAAGTATACCTTTATTAAAAAAGTACCGTCTTTATACTCAGGCCAAGGCCTTATCAGCCCATCTCCTTATGTTTCCTCAGCTTGCTCTTCCCCGTTATCAGTTTTTTCCATCCCAATATTTGCTTTTTTTATGTTTGTCTTATCAATTTCTTTCCCTAATTTCTAATTAATAGTTGGTTTCTTAATTTTGATGATCATATTAAATGCTTCCCAGTTTTGTTTTGCTAATTTATGTTTCCAAATTAGGAATTCTTCTAAGGAATCCGATTACTTACAGCACGATGCAAATCCTTGCCATCCTTGACAGGAGTAACCGTTGCCGAGTTGTTGCTGATGGGAATCGGTTCCTCTACGGCTTTTACAGCCGAGCTGACCTTGGATGCGGTGCTGCTGACGCTGCTGGAGCTAGCATCCTCTAGGGCTGCGGAGGAAGAAGATGATGCTGTTGCTGGAGGAGGCTGATGGGCCTGATCGTGAGCCACTGTGGATTCGTGAGGCAGCAGCATGGCCGGAGCACGGAACATATAGGAGAAGGGGTAATAGATGAGATTGAGCAAGGTGGCAGCATAGACATCGGCATATCGGACCACCTGGCTGGAGAAGAAGGTCTGGCGTGAGCCCGAACGGAATAGGGAGCCCATCATGCCATAGGACATGTCCATCTTATGGGTCACATCCCTAATGCAGGTGCGCAACTGCGATATGTCCGGCTTGACCTTGGCACTCGAGTCCAGATCACGATAAAGATCACCTAGCTTAATATCCAAATTCTGGAGCTCAGCAAACAATTGACACTCATCCGTCCACACATGCAATTCCCGCACCAGCTCTGGGACAATGAGGAACGTGCGCCAACCGCGAATCTTCTTCGATTTGAGTATATCCCCAAAAATGTGATCGCCCACATAGAGTACATCCTTGCCTTTGGCATTGATGAACTTGGTAAACAGTTCACACGATCCCCCAGAATAAACCTGACCCGGCTGCAATGGCCCAATGTGTGTACCAATCTTCAATCCACCCGTCTTCGTGTCCACCTGTCGCAGCACGGTCCCTTCATCGAAAAACAGCGGCTTTCTGGCATCCACTACGATCACATCGAAGTAACTCTTCCAATCCCGATGAGGCTCATCTGCATCGGCTCCATGCGGAAAGTCAAACAGATAGGTCATTATCTCATTTGTATACGTGTAATCGCTGTTCGTCAGCATAAAGAGTTTGGCTCCCGATTCCCGGATACGT
Source organism: Drosophila neotestacea (assembly GCA_035044365.1). Lineage (NCBI taxonomy): Eukaryota > Metazoa > Arthropoda > Insecta > Diptera > Drosophilidae > Drosophila > Drosophila neotestacea. Next base: position 425,998 of record JAWNMD010000044.1, read on the forward strand.
GACAGGACCGTAGGTAGGCGCTTGTCCTTCTTAACATAGTACGCCATATTCTGCAGAAGGAAAGAGAAAAGGTTTAGTAACAGTAACTTTTAGTTTTAAATTAACTATAAAATAAAAATATATTTGCAACTATAAAATTGCAAATCTTAAATAAAAATCTTAGGAGCTAGAAATGATTTATAGTAATTATAAAAATACGTTTTTGGCGGATATCCTTGGTAATAAAATGAAAGTTTAGGTGTATTTTAAGCTAATTCATCATGTGTCATTCACATTGAATTATTTCGTTAAAATTTAGGCTCAAAACTGATAATATCGATCCGTGAGATAACCACAATTATGTTGTTGGCGATATTTTTAGACCACATATGTTTTCAAACACAGATACATACGTTTAAAAAGTGTCAAATCTATAAATCTACCTTATAATTCGTTTATTTTCGATTCGAGTCGGATTTTTATCGTTACATTTTTTATATTTATTGCTGATTGCATTGCTTTGACAACTATATGATACTGTATTCTGATTTCCTCTCAATGTGGTCAGAATGTATAAGACTCAACCAAAAAATCTGTGTGTTTGAATATTATCTTTATTGATCTTTATTGGCAAACCAGTTGCTGAAAAACATAATATATAATACATAAAAACGATTGACATTATACAACCACATCAATCAGACGCAATACGGAAAAGCAAGAGAGTAATAGTACAGCGATGAAGGTATGTATATTCTTTTCGATGGAATCGTCGGAAGTCCGAACAGAAAAAACTGAAGAAAACAAACATCTTTTCTAAAGACTAAGACATCGGACTACTAAGACTACTCGGCATGGATGAAAACAAAAAGAATTAGTTGGATAACTTACCTGAGTCGTACGACGCTTCAGATCGCCATCGGAATGCACCCAATCGACGGCTCGACGCACGTCCTGGAAAATCGACTTATAGGTAAATAGAAAATCACCAGCTTTGATTCCGCGTTCAACGCTGTAGAGTATAGAGAAAGAGATAAATCGATAGGGTGGATACAAAACAGATATCCAACACTTTACGATCAGGTAGACTGAAAGTAAGGATTTGACTGATTCGATATTTAACTTACCGAACAAAATCGCTGCTATTGGTAAAGAAATCAACGAGACAGGCCAACAAATAGGTTTCTGGCAAATTAAATAGGGTGTTCAGTACATAAACTCTAGACTCATCTAGCTTGAGAAACTTATTCGGATACAGTTCATACACCTGGTGACTAAACGAAAAAACAATTGTTGCATAATATGTAATTTGGAAATAGATTTTGGAACTTACTGCTTGATGAACTCAAAGCCATGCACACAGACCAGAATGTTCCCATAGGCATCTACCTTCAAGAGATTGCCATAGAGAGTATCGAACCATAGACCACGGACTGGAAATGTTGGATCATATTCAAACTGCAATATCTCCTTTGGATAACCCATGTTTACCAGACGCTCCTTGACCAAATTGAATCCCAGCTGCTCATATTGCGGAGATTTGTATTCTGAAAATGAAATCCAAATTTTAATTATCAAATATTTCTAAAGTAAAGATAAGTGTACACACTTACCAGCCAATGTATAGTCCATATCGAACCCATAGTACTTAATGTTTTCCAAATGCAGTGAGCGATTTACAAAGACTCTGTAAATAAAAGAAAATAGTAATGTTAAATTTGTATTATATATAAAATTATTCAGCATTATAAATTCTGAATTTTGAATTCTGTTTTTGCAATTGACGCCCAATACAACAACAAAAAAAATAATTTTTTTTTTAGTTTTCTAAATGTTTTCAGACTTTGTATACATTATTTGAAGGAACTAGGCCCGCAAAAGGGCTACAAAGACGATACATATATTAAAAGAATCCGCTTGAATTAATCTTTTTTAAAATTTAATCGATTTGTTAAATAAATCATTTTTTACTTTAAAAAAAAATAATTATTATTTAATTTTCCAACTTTTAAAAAGTGGTGCGTGATTCAAGCCGAAAAACTTTTGGTGCATACTTTTAGGCTTTTTTATTATTTTTACTCAGTTACACTCAAAAGTGAGACACCCAGAGCTGTCTGGTTTCACGTTTTTTTGGAACTACAATTTTATTTTTGGATTGTGCGTATATGTTGCATAACTAGAACTAGAAACGTTATGGAAACGTCTATCAATATATGATTTATTCCTTAAATGTAAATTAATTTGCGCTGCTAACTGTACAGTCAAAGGTATTCTCATAGTCAGATTTTCGATTGACAAGCCAAGTTAATCGAAAATATGGTTTGTACTGCAACACATAAAAATACATCTAATAGTTTAATACAGATTTAAATGATTTCTATATCGAGCCATGGAATCTATTAAAAGCTTTCATAAAAGTTAATTCGGTAGTTGTGATTATTTTATATAAATGCATTTCTTAAATATGTACGTGTATGCATATTTAAACAGCCATTGACTCGTGTCGATTGAGTTTTGTTATCGCAAATTGCAAAACACAACTCAATCCCCTTACGGGTCAAAAGTTTATCAAATCGCATTGAAAGTGCAGTGCAAATTGCAATTAAATAAAATGAGAATGAAAATGAAAATGAGACTGAGAGCGAAATCAAATCAAATCGAAGTGACATTTAATGATTAAACTAAACACATAAAAATAAATTACTGAGAAAATATTTTAAGTGGGTCCTTGGTCAATGCTTATTTCAAGAACTCAATCTGGTTGCCCACAGTCTGCACTGTGACCAGCAATTAGTGTTAAAAAAAAAAAATTATTGTGGGCGTCGACACGCCCCGCCGGCTGGTCACTGACAGCTCTGTGTGGCAGAGACACGCCCACTGGCGATGTCTCTCTTTTGCGGCAAAACTCATTAGCAATCGAGTTGTTAGAGACGACAGCTCACTTGCTATTTTGTGGTTGCTCTCACACATGTAATGAGCTTGTCAACTTATGTAAGCAACTTGTCTAAGCTTACAAAAGCGTTTTGCATTATTTAAATAAAAGCAAAGCTCAATTATATTAAGTATAGGTTGTCTTTCAGCGCACACTTTTATTTAATTAATGGTTAAGCAAATCCTAAGTTTAATGATATTAAGTATACGTAAATGCAATCAGATTTGTACTTTCTTTTGGGTCGGTTCTTAGTGTTATTTTAAGCACATTAAGTTAAATAAAACCTACTAATAATGATATTAAGTATACGTAAATTCAGTTAGCTTTGAGCCTTCTCTTTTATATCTTGCCTTGATTAGGCACATTTAATCTAATAAAGGGCAAGTTTAATGATATTAAGTATTCGTTTGTGATTTGTGCTTTCTTTTGGGTCGGTTCTCAGTGTTAATTTTAATTTTTTATTGCACTTATATATCCTTTATTACTAAGCACATCCAATTTAATAAAATTTTCTATGAATGATATTAAGTATACCTAAATTCAATCAGATTTGAGCTTTCTTTTGGGTCGTTTTCAGTGCTAGTTTTAATATTTTATTGCTCTTATATATCTTGCTTTGATTAAGCATATTGAATCTAATAAAAAGGCAAGTTTAATGATATTAAGTATACGCAAACTCAGTTGGATTTGAGCCTTCTGTTAACTTGCCTTTCAGTGTAAATTGTTATTTTCTGAATGTGCTTAAAATCTGATTAGATTTTGCTTTTGCAAGCATATTTCAAGTTCGGTTTCTCTCAGCTGTTTTTTACATTTGGACTTTTCGGATTTTTAGACCCAGTACTTTGAAAAAGTACAAATGGGTCTATTACGTTTGTGCAAATGTGCGTAACAGGCAGAAGGAGGCGTGGCAGACCCCATAAAGTATATATATTCTTGATCAGCATCAACAGCCGAGTCGATATAGCCATGTCCGTCTGTCTGTCTGTCCGTCTGTCTGTCTGTCTGTCTGTCTGTCTGTCCCTTTTTGTGTCGCCTAGATCTCAGAGACTATAAGAGCTAGAGACACCAAATTTGGCATGTAGGTTCATCTATATCTCCCATTGATCGAGTTTGTTTTAGATTTTTGCCACGCCCCCTCCGCCCCCCCTGGAAATTGAAATACAAAATTTTGAAGTCGAATTACAAGAGCCCCTTGAAAGCTAGCCCCTTGATTTTTGGTACAAATAACATACACTATAATCCAAACCTATCTAGAAAATTTCATTCCAATCGGATGATAAACGCGAAAGTTATTCAACTAACAATGTTACGGGCAAAAGGAAGAAGAAGAGACGCTAGCGACCTCTGTGTTAACTAACTTATTTCGTAGTGGCGCCATCTATTGCATGGTAGGGAACATTGAAGAACAATCTATAGTGAACGCTTTGCTCTCAAAAAGTACTGGGTCTCCTACTGTCGAGCTTGCTCCACTGTAGCTTACTGCATTTTTTTTTGTACTATTTGGCAGACACACTACTATTTGTGTGTGTCTGTGTGTGTGTGCATTTATTTATTTTGTTGTCCCTTTTCCAATTTGCTTTACTTGAAAATTTGCCAAATAAGCGAAAAGTTGCATCCTTGTCACTGCTGCTGGCTCTGCCACGATTTGTTCTTGTTGTTGTTGTTGTTGCAGCTAGGGACGCTTGTTGTTTAACCCAAATTCGAACAAAGTGCATAAATCTCACACACACACACTTATGTATAATAACACACCAACACACCCAGCAGGGTGGGGTCAAAGAAGTAAGAAAAATGAAATATTTGCAAAATCCCCTTAAAAATATATAATTATTAATTTTACGCTCAGGCGACGTTGCCAATTTTCAATTTATGTGCTGCTGCAAATTTCACAGACAACACTTTTCCCCTATACACTTTTTTTTAATGAGCTTTGTATTGAGGAAATACAATTAAATGAAAAATAAATATATTAATCGGACATCAAATGCCGCCTGTTGAACTTGGGATTCTCTAAAAATAGCACTAAGTGTAAATAAATTGTCGCTAATCTTACGATCTCATTTTGCTGATTTTCTTGATTGCTTATTTTTGTCACAGACTGCGCCTCAATTAATAAAATTAAATGAAAATTTGTATTTATATTTTTATGAAAATACGCAGCAAATTGCAACGCCATAAATCGTTGGATTTATTTTTGTAAACGTTGCGCGATTGCAATAATTAATTAAAGCGATATAAATATGCTTGCGAATATGCAGAGCTAAATCGCATAGAACAGACTAAGAAAAAAAAACATTTCAACAACAATATTAACAAATCTAAGTGTCTTGTTTATTTATTGGCTTAATAGATTTATACGAAATTTTCATTTTTATTTGCATGTGCGATGCACTTTATTCATCTGTTTATCTTAAAACAAAGAATCATTCAAATTTACCAAGATTTCTATATGTTTATCTTGTGCTTTATGAGAAAATTGGTTAATTTTTTAGCAAATTGAAAAAATGTTTATCACAACTCTAAAATACTCAAAGTTACAGAAATTGCTTATTTGTCGAATAAAATATAGTAATTTACAATAATAACTTAAGGAAACTGAAGCAAATTATCTTTGATTGAATCATCTCTATAACGGTAGCCTGCTTTAATGATATAACATAAGTCCAATCGATAGGCATAGTATTTCATTATAAATGTTCTTTTTTCGTCCTATATACTTCTTAACATATACACATATTTGTATGTATACATTAAAATACATATACTCTCAATGAAATGCAAAGTTAGTGTTACGATTATTATTCATCAATTGCATATACTAAAGGTTTTAAGGAGCTTTCCTAATTCGTTTGGTTTAAAGTTATGAGTAATTTATAAGTTAGGTATTCAACCATTTGATTATATGGTCTCTAATGATTCTTAAAATTAAGATACGGATTTCGAATTCCATACTCCTATCATAGTCAATTGCCTATGCTTTCCAGCTTTATTGATTGTCTAGCAATAAGAAGTCCTTCAGTTTAAGTATCTAAATCAATGCAAGGCTATGACCTTAACTAGTGACTAGGCAGCGATAAATGTGTATGTACATATATTCAAAATACTCCATAGATTTTACTCATAGTTTTTAATGTTATTGTTGATGTATTTTTTTTTTGGCTATTTCGATTTGGTTTTTTATGGCCCTTGACTTATTGTCAAAAACGTGGCAAATACGCACCAACACATACAATAACAACGTGTATGTATCGAATATGTATGTGAACGTATGTATTTTGGATTGACAACAATATTGCGTATGAGTAATATTTATGGTTCAGTGTAGAAAGTCACAGGCCAACAAAGTGGTGCGATTGATTCTGTTTTATTGTTACGTCAATCGTAAACTCAAAACATTGTTATTCAAATTGTGGATCAGCGATCGATCGAGTGAGAAAATGCGCAATCGATTTTAAATCTTGTTATTCCAATTTTAATATTTATAGTTCAATATATATGTATTATTGTTATGCTGCCTGATAAGACTGCAATCTCAACTCGTTATTGAATTGCATCAGCAAGCAAATCGTTCAAATTTTTTATAAAGATTACGAATTTATATAAATATAAATTATATTCTATATATATATAATTATATATATTTTATGTATGTTCTATATATTTTGTGCAGCAGAAGAGGTCTATGATTGCTCGTTTCCCATGCCATTTGTTGTTACTGTAGATTGGTATTTTAATTGGAATGTTGACATTTGCATTGAACATTTGTATTTGTATTTGTTCTTTCTTTTTGTTTTTAATTTTGATGCTCTTGTTTTTCAATAGCCTAACACATTTTAACAAGACATTTTTGTCAAGTGCATTGGCATCGTCCATACGAGATAATATTTAAGGAAATTTTCAAATTTAAGAAGTCTGTGTTCTTTTATTAGCTCTTCAGTTATTGTATCTTTAACATTCTATTGAAAAGCTAAATTAGTTTTTAACAGGTTAAGAAGTAACAATTATGAGTTTAATCAAATCAAAAATGATCTCGATGGTTGATAAAATATCATATCTACATTTTTTTAGATGAGGGAGGTATCCTGTAAACAGGATAAACTTTTAAATTAAATTTTTATTATTATAATCAAAAATAAAAGTTTATTAATTAATTATAAGAATTTTAAAGCTTCTGGATTTTACTGACTAGTAAAAATATATTATTAATTTAACTAGAGTAGACAAAATTAATTATGCTTATTATTTGAAATATTTTATAGTTTTTTAAGTTAATATGTATATTTGTCGCACCTTAAACCTTAAACATAAACAGCTTAATCTGCCAAACTCTCTTTCTGAATAAGTGAATCGATCTTGGTGTCTATCAGAGTTGGAAATACTTTGAAGTGTATTTCATATTACATTAATAAACAAATTTATATTACATTTTGGAAGATTAAAATTGTATGCAATGGAGATTTTCATAACAGTCAGATGAAACTGAATCAAAGCCCACAACATTGGAATACATCTGATCATAGGGCATCTCTTAAAGACTAAGAATTAGCTAGGAATTAGCTAGATCAATAAGTTGAACAAATTAGCTTAAATTATTAAGGTGCAGTTTGTCTCATTTGAGATTGTTTTATTTCACAATTTGTTTCTAGTTTTCACACTTACGAATTAAGCGGTTGTTGCATTGTTGTTTTCTTTTTGTTATTGATGGTACAGTTGTTATTATTGTTATTGTTGTTGCTTGGCAGTTGCAACAACACTTGAGGTTGCTCAATTGTTGTTGTCTTTGTTAACTCTGTTAGTTGACTATGCAACTTTTCTTTGTAAGAATTTATTGTTGTGTTGTTAATGCTATTGCCACTGTTGTTGTTGTTGTTGTTGTGCATTGTGCATTGTTGGCTATTATTGTTGTAAGAAGGATTCTAGCAGCTGTTGTCGTTTGTTTGCTTGGAAACTTAAGCAGGACACGATTTTAAGAAGAATTGCATTCTAGTTATAAATAGTGTCCCTTTTACAAAAATAAGTAAACTTTTAAAAGTTTCTACCCAAAACGGAGATTAAGCTTAAACAATTGTAATACATTTTTTAAATTTCTATTTTCCTAGCTGGGAAACACATAACAATAAACGTATTTTAGGATCGACTCGTTAAAGATGTTTTAAGTAACTTTTTGATTCACTTACTAAAAGGTTTTTATAAATTCAAACACATAGATACTAGAACAATAAATTCTCTTTAAACATTCAACTTGAAAGTAGTTTTAAATATTAATATCATATTTAAAACTTGGCTTATAAATACAATTGCTTTGGAACTACAAATTAATCAGCTTGAAACTATTGTCTAATGGTTTTGAAATTGGGTTTTTTTAAATACAAGTAAAAGGTTCTCATTTCAGGATTGAGGTTCATATTTGGAAAGCATTTGCATTGAGAAAAACAAATACAACAAATGTTTCTTATAAAGTCGATTAATTTTAAACTATTTAAAACAATCTTTTAAACCTGTTGACAGGTTTAAACAATCCATACTTAAAAGCATGTGCGTATTATTTTTGATTCTTATCGTTTTTCTTGAAAACTTTGATTTAAAAAACTCATTTCCGAAGAATCCAATCAAAAAGTAAATTTAATAAATCACTGGAATTCAGTTTCATATGCATTCGAATTGGACATTGACAGATAAATAGGTAAACCAACATCAATAAAATGCAAAATGACAAGAATTCAAAATCACATACACTTAAACAAAATTACTTTTTGCAATACTTCAATGTCAAATGTAAACTATATTAGATGTGCTCAAAAATCTGAAAAAAACCGCAAAGTGCACTTTCAGCTACAATTAAGATTCTATCCCTTGGCAGTTTTATTGTTGTTGTCTTGATTCTGGTCAAAAGCAAGTGTGTGTAAACAGAAAATTGATAGCTAGACGCTTACGAAAATGTCATCGTCCCCATCAACCATGTCTTAGCCCGAAGGGCAATCCGATAAAAGGCATGCAGAGAGACACAAGGAACAAGGAACACGGAAAACATGACAAGAAACGAGGATGTCAGGTGGCAATGGCAATGGCGACAACTTGGCAGAAAGCAAGTTTGTATCGCAATTGCAAATACTGTTGCGGTGTCTGATTTGATCCAGATGAACCAGGATAATGGCAATCTACGCCACAGTTGCCAATTACATGTGCCATGGAAATGGACATAGACAATGGACATGGTCAGGACATGGTCACTTTAGGAAAATATCACATAATGTACACATACTCGTAACACACCACTCCACACATACTTTCCTGTGTCTGCAATTGTACTATTGTCCAATTGTCGAATTGCCAGGGCCATTGTAGCTGTTTGGCTATCGAAAAAGCTCATAATGCATCATATACGGTCACCCTAACAACAGACACACTATGTTTGTGAATAAAGCCAGCAACATTTCACAGTTAACTGAGCCATAAAATATTTTACAGTTATAAACATTAAATTTATTTCAGCTTTCAAAAAGGAATGAATACAAGTATTCTCCTGTGAAATGAATACAATTTTATACAAGTTGAAAGTCAATCACTTTTCCTCACATAAATTGAAGCTTTCATGTGCTTTCATTTTAAACCAACTTAATAAGTGATTAATTTCTTGGTTAAACTGTCAATTAAAAAGCTTAATGTAATACATATGTACATTACAGCAAAATGCTCTTTAAAACTTTAATAAGATTAAAAAAGAGAAAGAAAACTTGTGTTAAATTTTGTGGTGAGTACAACTTTAAGGGCAGTCTTCTCACCTTGCCGTTAACCTTAAAGAGGCCGGGTTATCTTACCTTTAAGGTTAATGGCAAGATGAGAAAACGTTTCTAAGTGAGTTGAAAGTCAATCAGTTTTGTTTAAGCTTTTAAAAAAGCTTTACAATATGTGCCTTATTGTTTGATTACGCTTTCAGTTTAAGATGCGAGCTTTTGCCGTCACAGTAATAAGCTGTGAAATAAAAGTTTATCCTCAGTTTTTCATTTTATTTGCCTTTTAAATATAACTTTAATGTGCTTTCAAATTCTAGTGTTATATAAATAGTATAGCTTTATTTTGATAATGCTTTTATATTATTATGCTCTCTGCTTTCATAGTAATAATACATATGTATGTATATGATATACAATCTGGTTGATTGTTTTTAGTTCAAAATTTTCTTGAATTTTGGAATAAACCTTAAATGTGTTTTTTTTTTTAAACAGCAAATAATAATTATTAAATAAAATAATAAACTCTTGACTTGAGATACATTTCCTGTATTGCATGTATTCAAATTTTCAGCAATAACTCATCTTCTTCCTCTAATTGACCTAACATTGCAATAAAATTCAATTAGTTGCTTTATTATGAAATTTATTGGTGTGTATTCAAAAAAATAATAAAACAACAATCCGATTTCATTAAGTTGCATTAAAGATACAAATGCATTTTGGGGCAATTTTCATACAACAAATGCAAACAATTGTGCACAAAAGAAACTTGGCAAGAATTATTAGTTGGCTTTTAGTGATGTTCTCGTATGTCAACAGAGAATTCTTATTCAACAAGAGTCACGTGGATGTCACGGACAACGCTGCGTATGCGTCATAATTCGCATTGTTCTTAAATTGAGTTGAATTTCAGTTTGAAGTTTATGTTTCCCTTTGTCAATGACAGTATCATTAAATGCAGTTTGCAATTCAGAAATTCAAAGCTGCCTTCGAGAATTGTTGTTATTCTCGTTGTTGTTATTGTTATTGTCATTGTTGTTGTCGATGTTGGACACGTGTAAGCTGCACGAATCTTGGATCAACTGTCTTTCGTTTACCTGTGCTCGTCAGATGCACAAACACACAGCACAGCAAGCAATTTGAGCTGCAACTTGTCAAAGGCAGCAGCATCAACAGAAATGACCAGCTGCCCAGGGGCATCATTTTTATTGACCCAGGAGATAGTCAAAGAATGTTTTGATAAAAAAGGCATGAGATAAATATAAATTCTGTGAAAATCGGAGGGAATTTTCAACAGCAAGTCATGCAGAACTATGTAAACGATTTATTACAAACTATTTTAGTACCAAGAACTTCAGCGCTATGGTAAAAGATAGAAATTTTCTATTGATGTCAAAAATCCTATATAATCAAAGATTTCGATGAAGACATCAATAAATTATTAGACTCAAAAAGCTAAGTAGTAATTTAAGACGTGAATTCTTCGATTTTAATAGCAAGTTATATAACTAAATGTAGTACAAATTTCTAATAATCGAAATTATTGAAAATTTATAAAGTTATAGCTTTTTAGTTCTAAGAACTTAAAAATCCTAATTGATAAGGGGAGAAGGCTTCTTATTACTCAGTGTATACCTTTTATACAAATGCATATTTCACAAAATTATCTCAAAAACACTTAAAACTTCACTTTATAGACATTAATAAATTCTATCGAATGAAGTTTAGTTCATCATCTAATAAGCAAATCTCTCGTCAAGGCCTCAAGTCCTTTTTTGTTGTTTTTTGATTCATTGCAAACTTCACACATTTGGCAAAAACTCATCCAACTGAAGTATATTGCAATTTGCAGCATGTATGATGATTCAAGGTAGGAAAGCGCTTTATTCAATTAGAGCCCAGAAAACCCCATTCGAATTCCATTTAAGCCCCAAGGCTCAAGCAAATTGAATTCTCGAACAAGGTCAGGGGCAAAGGCAAACAGCAGGAGGAGAAGGAGGAGCTGACAGGAGTTGTGATGTTTCGGTAACTTTCAGGAAATGTGTATGTGCTTCCAATTAAAATCCAAATTACAAACAAACACATCTACCGTTCTGTGGGTAACACAGCTGAAGGTCTAACCCTGATGGGTTGGAGGGGTAAAGAGAGTGGGATGAAGAAGGGGAAATGAGAAAGCAAAGGCCTGGGACCTGGGACCACTTACTGGCCACATGCGCATTGGTGGCGGCACAATTGGGCGATAATTGACTTAATAAGCATAACCACAAAACCAAATAGCCCAACAAATATAAACATATACGCACAAGCAAACACACACACACACGCACATAAACACACACGTACACACAGACACATACATATGTGTAGTATATGGGAACATGTGACAGTAAGAGGTGCAGGAAAACCATTTACTCTGGCCAACAAAAATTGGAAAAGAGGATAAAACTGGTTTCCTTTGGTGTCCGACAAGTGTGAAAAACCAAATAAGATTAAAGACCAAAAGGATAAACGAATTAGGCCAGAGAGCAATTGATGGAGGACTAGGAACAATAGAACCAACTAGAAAGTAGAGAATAGAGACTAGAGTAAATATACTACTAGACAAGTAGTAGCAAGGAAATGGAAGAGAAAACAAAGATAGATTTAGAAAAACGCACCTAAAGTACCTAATGAAGGAAGGATAACTACAAAAATAGAAAATAGACAGAAGTCTATAAGAGGAATACAATAGAAAGAAAGAGAGAACTGAATTGAGTCAATGTATATCAAAAAGGAATGGCAAGCTGAAAGTAATAAAATAAGGTAGTTTACCATTATTTTGAAAACAGAGTTTGACTAAATTATAAAGCAACTGAAAAGCCAAATTACAAAGCAAAATAATCCTTTTTCAATTTGTTGGCCATAATTCAAATATCGATCTGTATGTACATACATATGTATGTAGACTACTTGGTTAAGATACTTAAGTATCCACTGAGCCTCTCCGAAAGTATAGACTTATGGAATTCAAATCCTATATTTATACATATATATTAACTCTGGTATTTTAAGGGAAAGATTGATAAAATATACACTCTGCACCTTAAAGTACTACTGCACAACTAATTAAGAAACTGTATTGGTGATATAAAAATAAGTTTTCGATTCAGCGAGATCTTTTAAATTGTTTACTTATAAAAATTAATTTCGTTATACTTCTAATGACATTTTTGTGGTCTAGTGTAAAAAAATATATTTATAAATTATTTTGGATACGAGTGTACGAAGTATTAAGGCTTTAATGCTTTTATCCCCATACAAAGTAAGGGGGACCACAAGCTGTGCTCTAATCGTTAAATCAAGACATCAACATCAAAAGCACAACACAATGCAAACAAAACACAACACAGTGCAATTAAACACACACACGCACACACATCAAATAGTTTGAATCCTTTTCCTTGCAAATATAATTAATATATTGTTTGATATTTTCTTTTTTATTTCGAAATTCGCGTCGTGTGTCGTCGTCCAAACTGCACTTGGAGCGAAACCAAACTGAGGCAAAATTTGCTTTAAAAAAAAAAGGCACTCGTAGATGATGACGACGACGTCGACGACCTGTTCTATCTATGTAGAACTTGTTTACCCCCTGACCAGAGATCACTAAAGTTAGTCGAAAACTATGTGGGCAGTGCTCACAGTTTGATGGTGCGTGTGACAATATTTTGTGAGTATAAAAAATAAATATTAACAAAAAAATGAAAATGAGAATGAGCAAAAAAGCAAAAAACTGCTCGCACTTTCAATTTTCAAACGGCGGACCATTGCGTGTGACCTTGGGTCAGTGATAGATTAGGAATGGGGGAGAGTTGCTGCCTTTTTGGGCACACTGTCCGGCTTGTCAATTGATTGAGGGCGGCTTAGCATGTGAATGGCTGGGTTAATTAGACAGCAAGGGCTGCCAACCCTCAATACACATAACGGTAACATTATGCCACCCCTGCGAGATCAAGCCTCCTCTGATTGTTGTTGTTGTTGTTGTTGTTACAATTCACTGGATGCTGTTGCTGTTGAATTCGTTTGGCAAAGGCCTTCAAGTAAGCGGCATAACACTGATTGCTCAAATAAATAAAGGTTAATTAAATTGTTGCTCATTTTTGCTGTTTTCACTCTCACTTAACAAAAGGGAAGCATCCCCAAAGCTATCCCATCATCTATGATATCTGTCAAACCCCAAGCAGCGTGAGAATCATTTAATATGATTAACATACTTGGACATTGGAGGTGACTTCAAAAAGAACGTCCCGGAAATGCTCCAAGAAATTGTTCATCACGTAGAGTAGCTTTAAGAATTAAATAGTTGAGATTCTCTTTAACAAAAGCCTTCAAAAAAATTATTAGCAAAGATCTAATCGACCACCCAACAAAAGAAAAAAAAAGAAAATAGTTTTTAGATGTTTGTATAGTTCAGTTCATTACAATTGAGAAATTGTTCACAATGAATTTAAGTTGAAATATTAAAGTATTGTTTATCAAATACAGTTAATGCCATTGTGATAAGCTATTCTCTATTTTTTTTAACCACTTTAACCACAATTCATCTCTATCTACTTATCAAATTCTCTTCCCAGCGAGTTCGCTGTAGAGTTATTTGGCTGACTAATACAATTATTCGGGTAAGATTACGCCTTGATAGCGTGTGTAAGTTTGTGCGAGTCTACGTTTAATAAAATTCTGCTGAATCCAATTTCATAACAACATGAAGCTTATTTTTTATCAAGAGAGAAATTATTTCTCACCATTTAAAAGACACTTATAAAAGAAGAGTGAACACATATCTGAGACTGTTTTCATTTCTACACCTTATGACAAATTACTAACAAGATTGACAGTTAATTACAGAATTTAATAGAAAATAAATTGATAAATTATGGGTAAATTAATATCATAAACTTATTATACTTATTTATAAGTTTGTAGTATCATAATTCCTAAGGAAACTTAGAAGAATGATGAAATCCTGTAAGTAGTATTGTCTGTCAGTTTTCACATTAATGCATATTAAGATTTATTTGGAAAACTGTTGGACTAAAAACATCCTAGACCAACACCACTTTTTCAAGAGATAATTTAAGTAGTCAAAAAACAATCTGCAGAGTGTTTAATTATTGCCACGGTTCACATTCATCTGTCTTGACTTGACAGGAATTCAGGATGCAAATCGCGACGAGCACGTAAATGTTTCAGGTTTTGAATTCCAAGTTTTTCTTTTTTTTTAAAGGTGTTCTTTTGGCTTCTCGATTTTACGAGCATCTTTTCTCTCCCCTTTTCATAGTCGAAAACGTGACATTGGGTAGACGGTAAGCGTGGGAGGGGTGGGAAGCGGGGCAATGGTTATTTGCATTTTAATGACACATACATGGAAATGTAATTCGCGCAGTCGAAAAAAAAATGGAAACTCCCCCTCTCTTTTTTTGTTGTGTTTTTCTCGCGCTTTCTCTCTGAATTGACCACGCCCATGTTTTAATAATAAATTAGAATTGTTCAAATAATATTTTGTTATACATATTTGTCAATTTGCATAAGTGCAATATATAGTACAAATACCTTTGCAATTAATTAAAGTTGATATTTTAATAATTTTGTTTTTTGAGTTGGATTTGTTGGATTTCCTTTTACTATTTGCGCAATTTAAATGCAAACTGAAAATGTTTATTTTAAATATGCAAATCGAAATGCATATGTGCGACATAACCTTGAATTTTGCTATTAATCAATTGATTAGCTTATTTGTGGCTTGTAATTGAAACAATAAAATCGAATATTACCCAAAACTAAACAATCTGTGCAAATAAAAACGAATTGGGATAGTGTAAGCAAATAAATAGATAATAATTGGTTAAATTCAGCAATCAACTATAAGTAATTCAAATAAACTACATATTTAATTTTAGTTGGTTAAGTATTTAGGAAATCATTTAGCTGATTACTAACATCTGGCCATTTTACTGTTCTGAAATACTGTCATATCATTTTAATGATATATTTTAATAAGTTTATTGAACTTAGTAAATTTCAATTGTAGAGTATGTGCTGCAATTTAACTACATATGCTTTTATTTTGTAATGTATGTATTTGTTTTAAATATTTCATTTATACTTTTATAATTCTATATGTATCACATAACAGACATGTGACTATCTCATATCATATTATGCTCTAAGAATTTTCAACTGTTATTGATCTTACATCTACATTTTGTTTACATCCATATAATCCTTATGGCTCAGCAATAACAAATCCCACATTATTATTGCTCATATGCAGAGACCTGGAATAAGCCGCATAAATTACGCATCACATGAGCAATAACAGTAACAAGAAAAATGATATCAACATTCATAATTATTTCGCTTGGAAGCACAAAAAATACACGCATTTTTTGTTTACACTCAAACTCATGAAATAAATAAGAAATGGCCAAAACATATAAATATTTAAATTCCAGTAAAAAACTTGAAACGATAAAATGCATTTCACATGAGAATTTCAATGAAATGCAAATTGCATTAAACATTTGCTGCTGATGCAGTTGCCGCTTTTGTTGCTGCTGCTGCTGCGGCTGCTGCAGTTGCGGGCTTTTCCGTTTCCGGTGCCGCGAAAAGTTGCAAAGTTTAAACTACGTGACCCACAACGAATGTCACGAATTGTAGCTGAAAAGGTTTTCAAAAAAATAGGTGGTAGAAAGGCAGGGAATATTTTTTGATTTAAGACAACTTCCCAGAGCATTGTTGGAGTCGTATGTATTCTGCACGAACAGGTGCAGGTCACGTTTGAAGACTCAACTTAACGACAAAATGGTGTCCTGAGAAAAAAAATGCTAAATACACGTATCAGTGTATACACAGAACAAAATCCGGGACTGATTATGCAATACGGACTTTTATTTCTTTATTAGCAAATTTCTTGTTAACCGGGGATCCTATAAAAATATCAAGCTGATTTGTTTATTTTAGTGTTGAGTTATCGCTATTTGATTTGCATTTTTATCAAGAAATTAAAGCAATCATTTTATGATTCCTTTTCTGTGTAGGGGATGTGATTGGAGAAAGAGCGAGAGAGAGCGAGAGATAGAGAGAGAGGGGGGAAAAAGGTAGACCAAATGCGAAATCAAATCACAATCGAAAACATAATTTAAATCTTAAATTTACTACTATGGTCGTTTTAAGGAGAGGAAAAGAACTGCAACTAATCAAAATTGATTAGTAGAGGAGATTAGTTATCTGCTGGGAAAGCAAAATTACATTAATTGACAAAAACCAAAATGTGGAGGGAGAGACAAGAATAACGAAAAAAAATACAGAAAATTATCGAAATTGCGCATACGTCGCGTGTTACCGGCAAACCTAAACGACGACAGCAATTAGGCAGCCTGCCAGCAACCCGCCTCACTATTAATTAAGGCTAAAAACAGGTAAATGGGGTGGCCGAGGTGGTGTGTGTGTAGGGTTGGGGAAGAAAGAGAAAGAGGGGTGTAGATCACAAGAGCAAGACAGAGATAGGTGGTACTGTGTCCAAGGGCACATTCATAATCGCATAAACCTTTACCTAAACAACATTCTCCGCAAGCCCCTTCTCTAGCCCAATCCTCATCCCCTTAACTCTTGACCCTTCCCCCATCCACACATGCGCAATAAAATATGCAACGACTTTCGTCACATCAAGAGAAAGAGACTTTAAAGACAGAAAATGTAACAAATATTCTATAAAGAAATAAATATCTTCAGATATTTCAGAAATCGATAGGTTTATAAATAGATTTATGAACAGAATAGGATTAACAAAGAGCGTTTAATAAGTATAAAAATGAGATTAGATAGTGCAATATATTGCAACTGAAGTTTGATAGATGGCTGATGTGTGCTTGATAAGCAGTCAAAAGATAAGAATATGAATGAAATGTATAAGTCACGAAAATCGCATGGATATTATGGCATTACGCGTAAATCGATAGATGAAAACTAATAATAATGTAATAAGTAACATTTGATCATACTACCAATAATAGGTGTCAATAAGTGATCAGAACTGGCCATTAGTTGACATTTCTTTAATTAGATTTCATCAATTAACTCAGCAATTGCTTAAGGTGTGAATAAGATGTATGTACAAACTATATATGAAGATCAAGTATTTATCAAAAGATCTGTCATCAATATTGTTTATACCATAGACCGAACCAGGAAACACATGTGCATAATATTAACATTAAGAGACAGATAAAGAATAATATATTACATGCAAATTTGTTGTTGTCAACCAATGGCAAGAACAAAGTCGGACAGATGGTCACTCTAATGTGTATGGTTGTCATCAAGATAAAGACAAAAGCTCATTGTTTTTATTTAATTTTTTTGTTTACATTGAAGCAGTTCACAATAGACCAGGAACATACAGAAAAAGAGCACAAAAAATAGGACAAATAGTTTTTTATTAAAAGTGTTGGCTTTTAGTAAATATTATTATTCGAAGACCAAATAAAACTTTGTCACTGATATCATAATTCTGTTAGGTTCTTGTTTGTTCGTCTAAAACGCTATTTGGGCCAATCATTCTTACATATTTAGACTATTTCATTTATTAAAAAGATAGAATCCTCTAAAAGAGGAAACTTTACGGGAACTAAGTAGCTGTATGGGACTTTGTCACTGATAGCATTACTCTAGCCATCTTTTTGGTTAGCATTCTTAAACATTTGACCTATTTTATTTGTTTGAAGAGGCTACACGATTCTTTTATACTGACTTGCTCAGACTTTAACCAATTTTAGAATTAAATGTAAGAATATCAGGGGATGTTTGGTATTCTTTTCTATCTAGCATAGTTTTCAAAAAGGACAAATCTCTTTGGAAAATGCCTGAATTGGCATATTCAATTACTTTTATTTGGATTGGCAAAATTTTAAGAATTTATAAAATAGGCAGGATATGGGTACAGAGCATGTTTTAAAAAAGGACATATCTAGCCGGAAAAAGGCTGGGTTGGCAACACTGCATTTTGCAGAAAGAAAACTTTACAGTGATAGTCATCAAACGTTTGCCCGTTGACTGTTTACTCAGCTGATAAGAATGTGAATTGTTGTTGTTGCTGTTTTGTTTGATGTTTCTGGTATTCTGCTCACCTGTGTCCCAGCTCACGCTTATGGCCATGATAGTTGCTTGAGCCATCGACGCCCAGGTGAAGGCCATTAAGCACCGACTGATCCATGTCCGTTTCCCCAATTGTTTGTGTGCGTTCACGTTCGCGTGCACCGGAATTTGAATTGTTGGCTTTGGAATGTGATGGTTGTAATTGTTGTTGTAGTTGTTGCAGTTGCTGTTGCTTTTGTTTTGGTTGGGTTTGCGACATTTTTGTCTGCTGGCTGCTGCTTTTGCTATTGGTGCTACTGCGGCTGCGACTGTGACTGTGACTGGTTAGCCAAAAGCGCCAAAGAGCAATGCCAGCTGAGTTGCGACGACGCGTCGCTGCCGTTAAACGAGAGTTCAGCAGAGCTCTCAAAAAGCACAGCTCAGGCTGGGAGAGAGAGTTGGGAGAGCGCACGCGTGCAAAATGTGAAGAAATAGAAACTGAAGCAGCAAGCAAAACAAAAACAAGCAATGTGGCTGACTTGGCTTCTTATCAGCTGCTGGCAGACAACGACGTCACGACGTCACGAATCTATGCAAAGACAGCGCAGCAGCAGCAGTCACAGTATGGAATGATCTTGTTATTGTAATGCTTTTTATATATTGTTGTGTGCTCTCTTTCTCTCTATTTATTTTGACAATTTATGCTGAGAGCGTTTTAAAAGCTTATCACAGAAAGAACACAATTACACGACAAAAAAATATATCAAATACAAGTGTACAACAATAATAACAATTGGGCTGTTTTTTGTATTTTTGTTTGTATTTGCGGCGTAGAGTTTATGACGAGAACAACAATTTCGGTCAACGTTCGAATTTCAACTGACGGCGACGTCGACGGCGACGTTCATCGAATGCAACGTAGTAGAAATGGGAAGGAAACAGCAGCAGCAACAACAATTACAAAAAAAGAAGAAAAAATCGGCAAATAAGCAAAACTGAGAGAGTGAACGACGCTCAGCTGAGCGACGCGCGCATGCTCTCTCTCGCTGAGCCGCCGCGACGCGTCGAAAGCTCTTCGTCTCTGTATTTGCGTGTCAAAGAGTAGGCGCACTTACATAGCACAGCTGTGTGCTATTTGTTGCTGTTCTTGTCTGCCGTAGACGTTTCGAGTCTATTTGTTGTTTTAATGCCTTTTATGCAATAAATACAATGAGTTGTGGGCTTTATTATGTACATATGTCTGTTGTCTCTCTTTATGCCTTGAAGGCATTTTAACTTTGACATTAGTGAGGGTCAAGGTGAGAGAGAGAAAGCACTGACTTGAAGTGTTACAGGTAAATACGTTAAATAAAATGTATGCATTTTCATAGGGTATACAATCTTCGTGTTGATAGTTAGTGTTGCTTTTACTCGTTTTATCTTCACGCCATAAAGTGAACAGACAAGTACACACTCGAAAATAGCTGCGACCAATGGAAATTTCAGTGTGTCAGTCAGAAAGACGCGTTTGAAAGCAAATGAGAAATTATAAATAGCACAAAAGAAACAACAACAATCACAACAACAACAAGTCCAAGTTGAAGTCTATTCAAACATGGATCGTGTTTAGGCGTATTCACTATGCGTGGGTTTGTGACTTCACTAAACAGACAAAGGTTTTTTTTCTTCATCTTTTTAAAAGTGAAACGTGTAATGTAAAAATGTTTTTATGAAAGATCTACGAATCTGATTATACAATAGTTAATCTATTCATATGTATTCACATGTATTCATTCACATTTCGGAATATCAAAATCAAAATGAATGCTTTGACACCTTTGAGTGTCAAACTGCTTTGATTTTTGGTCATTGGTGCCACATTAATTATACAACAGTGCCTTCGAAAAGTTTTCTATCATCGGACAATAATATTAACTTCATTTATTTCATTATATGCTACGAATATTTATTTATACACACTAGTTGATATTAGAGATTAATTTTCATATATGTTCATATTTGTATGTATGTATATTTCGACAATATTTACCCACAGTATTTACATCAAATTATGCCTTCAAAGATTTTTTCATCTTAGGAAAATTATGTTGTTTTTATAACATTCATCAAACATTTATTTATATTAATCCAGTGAATTTAGAGATTAATTTATTTTCGGCTGGGAACGAACATACTGCTCCCACTGTACATCCAATTATAATAATTATTTGTTCAGCCACGGTTTTGTGGGGAGACTTATAAATATTTTATAAGCCTAGTCAGGTTGTCTTTCTATCTACCTATAAAAGACAAAGTATGTATACATATGTTTACCTTTCTAGGAATTAACATGTTAATATTAAACTCATACCATATCAGAGGCTGACAGGCGATTCCCATCTGATTATCGATTAGTTTTATTGCCAATTTATCAATAAACAATGTCAGCAAATAAACTAAAGTGCAAGTATCTCAGGAATAATCAAAAATTAGTATTGTATTATATATCTTTGTTATTGTTGATTTCAAGTTATGAATCATTATTTTTGGGATCATACTCTACTTACTTTCATTTCACCAACTTATCACGAGTGTTGTAGGTGTTTACTAGAACCCCAATGTGACAACTTGAATGACAAACAAATCTAAAATTAGAGCTGCTTATGCATAATTCCCTCATGTTTCATAGTAGTAGCCATAGAGTTTTGTTTGTTTACTTATGTTTGTGTACACGTTCACAGAATATCATTTAAAAAATCGAATGAGTTTGCATTGAAATCATCTGATTTTCCACTCATCTGATTATTTACTTTTTGTTTGATAATTGGAAATTTGGGAATGCTATTTGAAAAATTCATATAGAAAATGAGCAAATATTGTTAAATAAACTCAATTGGGTGTCCACAACTGTCTGTCTGACGCGTGTCAATGTCAGACGCGTTACGTGGCAAAAACACACAAAAAGTAGAGATATAATATGTATGTATAAGTACGAGTATAGTAGATAATATTGTGTATTGTAATTTTGCGTGTGTTGTTCAACCTGCGACTGGGTGGAAAATGCAGTTGACGCTCGCTAAAATGCCCACTCAAAAGTTTGAGAATAAACCGCCCAGAAAACTGGTTGATAATACGGTACCAACAAAAATAACTAACTATCTACTTATGTATATTCATTCTCACACATTCATAAGTGTGTTTACAATAAAGAAAACAAAAATAGCACTTGAAAACTTTCCAAATAGCCGAGATATAGATACCCTTACTCGCATTTATATTGGCTAAGTAAACTATCGATATTACAGTGTGTTTTCGTTATCAGCGATTGCTTCCAGAATTGTTTAAACAATTTTATCAGCTTAAACATTTCAATTCAAATAAATTTATAGATGTATGTACTATGCTTGGGATAGTATGTTCCTGCAGAATATATTAAATTTATACATACATATTTTATTATTATTAAAAATGTATATTAATATGTTACATTCGATATATATCGATAAAATCAAGTGCTGTTAATCTTTCTTTAATCTTATGCGTTACAAACATGATAAAATGCTGATGCCCGTTTTCAACAACTCTTATGCATATCAAAAAATACATGCATGTTGTCATATATGCAAGTATGTCTCTGGTTCTCTTGGGTTAGCTACATACATATAAATCTTTGTATGTATGAATATGTTTACTAATTTGTAGTTGTAGTTCTCAGCGTCTCTGCTCAGAGATAAGGCGATAATGTAGCAGCACTGTTTAGCATTTGACATTGGCCGTGAACAGCCCGTAAGCAGCGATTCTGTTACTCGCTATAAAATTCTAGAACTCCACGTAAACATGTGATACTACACTCAGAGAAATGTACGAGTCCAAAATAATTATACAGACAAGCTAAAAAAAACTTATATGAATTGTATTCACATGTTTTTTATGGCCATATTAGAATTTTACTAGCATTGGCATTAGTTATCAAATTGGTATTTGATGTAACTTTAAAATCAGCCTAAGCATTAGCATTGGCAGAATTATTAATTTTAGCATAACTCTTACCATTGGCATTAGAAGCAATAGCATTAGCATTGCCATGAGAATTAGCATTAAAATTAGGTTGTGTGTAAGATGTAGCA
This sequence comes from Drosophila neotestacea, assembly GCA_035044365.1. Lineage (NCBI taxonomy): Eukaryota > Metazoa > Arthropoda > Insecta > Diptera > Drosophilidae > Drosophila > Drosophila neotestacea. The sequence continues at coordinate 448,860 of JAWNMD010000044.1, forward strand.
TTAGCATTTGAACCATTAGCTATCGCATTAGAATTACTATTATCATAAGTAGTAGTATGAAAATTATAAATGGCATTTGATTAAGCAATAGCTTTTGCTTCCGAACTAGCTTAAATATTAGCATTACCATGAGAATTGTCATTAAAATTCGCCTTAACTTTTAAATACTAAATATTACCATTTTGATTTGCATTAGTATTGAAATGAGCATGAGAATTCTTATTTGCATTTGCATTAGAATTATCATTAGCACTAACATTTCATAATTGCGCTTATAAAATCACTCTACAAAGTTAATGAATCATTAAGATTTAAGCTATATATTTAAATTTTCCATTCAAGATTGTGTTATCACTATCTATTCAAATATTTGCTTATCTATATGTTTACTTAAATTTTGTCATTTTCTTTAAAAATATCGGTATTCAATAGTCTCACATTGTTAACGTTCTAGCTTTCTATTTTAGCAAATTTCTTTAGGTCAGTTTAAGTTTAATCAACCTTGACTCTGGTTAAACTTGTATAGAACTTTCCACAATGAAAGCTGACCTATGTCACCTATGACACTGTCATGGAAAATCACAGCAACAGTCACAAAAAAAAAAACAAGAAATGAACTGCAACAACAACAAGGTTCAACAAAAGTGACACTAATGATAAGAACTGGGTAAGGTCAATCTTGACAGTCTAATGAGGAAAGGAAAAGGTTCTCAATGTCAGCCCCACATTGAGTTTATTTACAAATAATCGTTGGTTCATCTAAGGTCTATGTTATTGCCCCCAACGAAATGCTTACGTCTTTACTTATATGTGACGTCACATAGTTTCAATACAGTTACAACAACTGCGGAAAGTGCATGTATTGCAATCAAACTACAATTTAATGTACTAATCAGCGTTGCCAAGCCATAATTTATAATTATGTTTACTTTATTCATATAAAATAAAAACATTGTAAATATTTTTACGCACTTTTCGTTTTTAATTAGGTTAACCGTTAACACTTCTTTTGCTCCGCAAATTATTAATTAGAATTAATTAATTTAATTAATTTAAATATGAGACTGTTAATGCCTCATTACTGCGCTGAAATGATGTAAAATGTGAATGATGTAAACTGTTGACGGTTAAATAAAAATATTTATTTATGGGAAAATCATAAGTAGCAATTTAATTGATTGCCAAAGGGCATAATGATGATAAAAATGAATTAACTTCATTTGTACAAAAAATAAGTTAACGTACTTATATTTTACATTTACAAAACAAACTAGATGCTTTTTAACTCTGACATTTAGAGTTGAGTGTAAATTAGGCTTAATGAAAATACTGAGTACCAAAAACATTTCTTTATATTTTAGGTACATTTAAGTTTGGTAAATTGTTTATTTCCACCATTTTTCTTTATATTACTATTTATTTATTTTTGCAAGTCTGGTTCTAATGACAGAACACTGAGAATAGGAACACGTCCGAGTACGAAGAGTAACCAGTTAGAGTTCTGCGCTTACATAAACATATAAAACCTCTTTTCCCATGATTGCAGGGTGTAAATAAAAAGTCATTGCATAACAAGTTTCAAATTTTGAGTAGTCTGTCATGAGAAACTAAACAAATTTGAAAGAGGGTTTTGTATTCGAATTTCCATAAATATTTATAATGCTTACACACCCCCAAACACATATACACAACCGTACTTTAACGTGTGTGTGTGCGTGGGTGTGTTTATTTTGACTTGCACTTACCTGTGAGCGGCATGGCGATAATACTTTTTGGGTACCGAGCAGGGTCCTGGCGTGTTAGGCGCTGAGTCGCTCATTTCGCACTGGAAAATCCCGTATAAGAAGAAGATACGCAGAGGGTGAGAGATGGTGAGAAGAGGAGGAAGAGAATGTAAGTGAAATTAGTGCAGTATTATAAAGCAAGTACAGATAATGTGTACAAATGTACACAAAAGAACATCTTTAAATTGTATGTGACAGAGATTGGAAAGGAAGTGGATGTTAAGTAGAAGGCGGTGCAGTAAAAGCAATTAAGTGCATAAAAGAGCATCAGCAGAGTAAATCTTAAGCTCTCGCACGTATGTGTGTGTGTGTCGAGTGTGTGTGTGCGTGAGTGACACAATTGGTACAGCAAGCTAATGAGCTTTGCTGCAGCTGATTGATATGTCTGTCTGTATCCCGTTGATACTTACATACATTTCTATACATATGCACATATACGTACCTTCCACGCTCTTCCTCTCTTCTTCTCTTTCATACTTACTTGGTAGGGCATGTCATAGTACTCTCTGGCGAACTGAGCCTGAGCCTGAGCTTCTGCCATGCTCTCCGCAGCCTCTTGAGACATTGTTGTTGTCATTTTGCCTAAACTTGCATAGGTGCTGCGACAGCAGCTTTTGCCTCTTTGCTTCTTTTTGTTGTTGTGCTGCTGCTGCTGCTGCTGTAGTTGCTCAGTTGTCGCAGCTGGGCGGCGTAATTTGTAGTTTGAGCTTGACTTGTAGTTGTTGTTTTTGTTCTTGTGTTTGCTTTGTCTGTTTGAGTTGTTGTTGCTCTATTTCTTGTTAATGTTGTGGATTTTGTTGTTGTTGTTTGGATGAACTGCAAAGTGTTTGGACCATTGCGTAAGTTCTTTAACATTTGCGACAAGTTAACAAAAGCCATTGAGAGCGCACATGAAAGCGACAAAAACTTAAAGCAAATTCGACATACATACATATGTATATATACATACATACATACATACATATATGTACGTGCGTGTGTCTGTGAGTGTTTGTGTGTATTTTTTTAGCTGCGATTACAATTAAAATTTTGCTTATGAGATTTGTTCAAATGTAGTGAGAAGCTAAATGTTTAAACTTTTAAAAAATATTATCACACATGACGTGTTTACACTGTTTAAATAAACAAATACAAAACAATAATAATAATAACAGTAACGAATGATAAAACAAAAGCAATTTACATGCACAGCCTAAAAGTATGATATGAAAATTTCACTTGACTCGAAAACTTAATGGACAGTTAGTTTTATTCACATGTCCAATGTTGTTGTTGCTATTGCTGTTCTCTCTTTTTCTGTTATTGTTGTTGCTGAATAAGTGCTAAGTACAAGTTTAAAAATTAAAGTTGACGAAACGTCCAAATTATCGATCTATCAACTATGTATGCAAACAAGTTTCGTGTACAAGAAATGAAAATCTGCAACTTTGATGGGTGTCTAAAAATAAGCCTCCAGAGGCCCCTTGCGTGTGCGGCGACCAAAACAACAACATCAACAGCAGCAACAACAACTCGGACAATCTATGAGTCATCATTAATAGACACTGTGAATTTTCACACCATTTGAATAGGCATAGAATTTAAACAACAAACTAAAAAAAAACTTTTGTTTGATTTTTAAATTGTTTGCACTTATTTAAACACAATTTTTTTTTAACTCTGTATGTACCTGAGATACAATGAGAATAGGAAGAAAATCGAATACAATTACACCTTTGTTTCAATAATTCTCAATAATTTTTAGTTGTCTAGTTTTTTACACACACGACGAACTCGATGTCATAACAAATACTGCGATTAGCATTAGAATTGTTCCAAAAATGCCAAAAGTCTTCAACTTTCTGTTAGAACGAAATGCGTAAGTGTGAAATTTTCTGTGACGTCTGTCGAAAATTCGAATCGACTCTAATTTATCATATGGTCGACCGCGTCTTTTGTTTGTCTGTTCAGTTTGTACTTATTGTTCGTTTTATATTTTGGTTTCTTTTTCGCTTTTTATGTTTTTGCCTGTAACTTGTCGTCTTAATTCTCACAATTTTTCTTTCGTTTACATTTTGGATTGCAATTTTGACATTTGAAGCGCACGCGCTCTCTGAAATAAAAGAGAACGGAAGAGAACCGCATTATGAGAGAGAGCAATTGCAATGCCGGCCAAAGCTTTATTTTTTTTGTTTGTAAACAAAGCGAAAGCTTTGCCCAACTTCACTGACAGCTGGCAGTTCTGTTGCTTTGGTGTTTCGATATTTTGGCGCCAAGAATTTGAACCGACTTTTAAAGTTACTTATGAAAGTGTTGTGAGAGGAAGTTTTATTTAAAGATAAACAAACTACTTATTGCAGCTACCTAATGCGAATTACGAATAGTTTTGTAAGAATTAAAAGAAGAAAGAAAAAAAGATTTATGGAATTTAAAAACTCACTAAATGCTAGCTTAAAAAGCGATATATATTATTATTATTATTATTTTTAAAGAAAATCTTGAACTTTAAGAAAACAATACATAGTTAGAAGATCGACAGTAGGAGATCCTGTATTTTTGAGTGCAAATGTGCGCTCGAGAAATTTCAATATATAGCGCTACTACGAAGATATATGTAAGTTGATAAGCACAGAGGTCGCTAGCATCTCTTCTTTTTCCTTTTGCCCGTAACATTTTTAGTTGAATAACTTCCGCGTTTAAAATCTGATTGGAATGAAATCAGGGAGCTAGCGTTAAAGGTTCTCTTGTAATTCGACTTTAAAATGTTGTTTTTTAACTTGCGTAGGCAGAGGGGGCGGCGTACCAAAAATCTTAAGCAAACTCGTTCAATGCAAGATAAAGATGAACCTACATGCCAAATTTGGTATCTCTAGCTCTTATAGGCTCTGAGATCTAGTTGACACAAAATGGGACAGACGGACAGACAGACGGACATAGCTATATCGACTCGGCTGTTGATGCTGATCATGAATATATATACTTTATGGGGTCTGCCACGCCTTCTTCTGCCTGTTATGCACATTTTTTTTTGCACAAACTTAATAGAAACATTTGTACTTTTTTAAAGTACAGGGTCTAAAAAGTACAACATTTTTTGACTGCTGGTTTTCGTAATTTGTATACCCTGTGGTATATTAGGTTTGTTTAAAAATAATATAACAGACAGAAGGAGGCGTGACAGACCCCAAAAAGTATATATATTCTTGATCAACACCCGAGTCGATATGGCCATGTCTGTCTGCCTGTCCGCCTGTCCGTCCGTATGAACGAAAGGATCTCAGAGATGCTAAGCATATGTAAGGACATCTATTTTGGTATAAAGACTTCATATATTTGCACGCAAGTTTATGTAAAATTTTGGATGCTTTAGGTTTAGCGCTATTATTGGGTCAAGGGGGCGTGGCTCACAATAACGATATAACTAAAGCAATGTTACAGCTACAGACTTGAGATTTAGCACGTGTGATGACAAATCATAACTCTGTCATATATCAAGCTGTAGATTTATAATGAGGCATAAACGATACTTAGGGTGATGTTACATCACCGTCAAAATTTGATCGCAATCGAATAATAAACATGGAAGATATTGGAAGACAATGATTCCATATATTGACGCTTATATGTTTACATACATACATATGTATTGAGCAGGTTAATTCTGTTTGCATTCATATGGAATTTAACATCGTCCTTTACTTCTACAGGGTATTTTACTGTCGGCTCCTCCCTACGGAATGTTATATTTATCTTTATATTTTTCAATTTTTGTGTATTCTTTATTACTTGTTTCCTAATTTTTTACTTCAAATTTTTAAGTTTTAGATTTTTTATTTATTGTCAGATTTAATTCAAGTGGTAAAACTGCAAAAGAAAAATTCAAATACCGCTGATTGATATGAATTATAACTATGTGAAATATAAACTTAAAACTATATTGAAATTCACTTATTTGAGAGTTTTAGAATGTTGCATCTTAAGTTGTGTGGATAGTTATTTTTTTTTCCTTCCCTATGGAGTCTGTCGATTGCCAACGCCTAAAAGGCAACTGATAAATTTCCGCGTGCTTTGGCTGACGAGGCACTTCCTTGCACTTGTAGCCACTTCCTTTGGCTTCGCTTATACGCTCATAAAAGGAATCGTCCGGTCCGGTCCTGGTCCAGCCGCCAATTGTGGGGAAAAAAAGTGAAAAACAGTTGGTAAAAAAGAGGAAAATGGCAAGTGCAAGTAGCTCGGCCAATGACCAATGGCCAATGGCCAGTGGACGATGGTCATTTGGCCATTTGGCGGGCATCGCCTTACGCAACGTTTAAATTTTATCACCTGAAACCTCCATTCCCGGCTACTGGATTTGGATTTGGCTCTGTGGGTTGTCGGGTTGTCGGGCTTTTCAATAAACTGGCCATAAAAAACGAGAGCAGTTCGATGCGCCAGCTATGGAGTTGTTGTTGTTGTTGATATTGTTGTTATTGTTGTTGACGCTCTTGGCGCTGTTTTCGCACTTAATGTTGAGGGAAACGGTAAATAAAGTGAAGTGGTCTGGAAGCGATCCGGCTAACAACGACCTGCAAGCCACTAACACCATCAACAACCATCTGCAGTAACAGCAACAGCAACAGCAACAGCAACAAACCCCCGCAGCAACAACACAAATACTACAAGAAAAAAGACGACAACAACATTAACAATGGGCAACCAGCTTGCTGACCAAAACACTTGCCCTCTTGCCAAGTTGGTCGCTTGCTTAGTTAGTGCAACTTTTTGGCTGAAATCAATTTAGCAGCTGCTAAAAAAAAGCTGATAACTTCTTAATACACTTTCAAAGCAGTTAAAAAAGTTATTTTCTTAATTAAACGAAAATATAACTAGTTGTAGGTGATGACAAAGATTCTTTCAAAGCACATTAAGCCGTAAAAACAATATACCAAGTCAACATAATTTTTGTATCAAATGCGCTATGTTGTTAATAATGTTAATAAATATATTTTATAAAAAAAGAGGCACATTAAAGCCTGTTGTCGAGCTTACTTTCTGAAAACTTACATTTATTAATTAGCAAAAGCTGTTGAAGCACATTTCAGCTTAAAACAATCTTCAACGTAAAAGAAACTACTACTACTATTATGTTTTTGCTCTACCCTAAATCATATTTTACTCTTTTTTTCATAATCCAAGAACTTCGGATAGCAAACAATTTTCCTTTATTTTGTTCTAGTCATTAAAGCTTTAAGTGAACTTATTTGGTTAAATAAAATTTATCTCTAATTTCTTGTAAGCTGCACCTCAATCAAATCTAACTATGGGATAAATCTGTGTTTTCCACCAATGTTTTATAGCCTATACTTTTTGAAAAGAAAGATTTCATATAAGATTAATTAATGCCCGAGAGCTCAATCAGAGACTAGCATAAGATTAAAAATGAATTGTACTTCTATTTATTAAGTCAAACATCCAATTTATTATAATAAATAAAAAAAAAAAATATATATATATATACTTAGATTGCGTAACAATATAATATTTATTATATTATAGTATAATTACACTAAGTAACAAGGAAAACTTATAATACATATGTTTGCCCAGATGCTAGAAGTAGTGTTTTGAATTATTTATTTCTTAAAATTTTGTTTTTAATTGAGCTGTTTTCTTTTAGGGTTTTTTTGTATGGTCTCACAGTTTTGATAATTTCTTAAGAACGGCACAACCGACTTTAAAAAGCTTTACTGATTCCTAAAGACAGTAAATATATCTGATAATCTAACTACTAATTTAAACATTATTTTTCTTAAATTTAAATCCATAGTTTAACAACCATGTATTTTTTAAATTAAAAAATAAAAATTTTTTTTAAACAATTTTTTACTTTACAATTGAAGAAAAATTAGAAAAATAAATATAACCTTCTAAATTGCAAAAATTGATGGCTAAAGGCATTAATAGATAAGTTTTTTGTTAAAATTCGTGACTTTCTTGCGGAATGGTCTTAGCAAATCGGACCTTAAGTCCTATAAATAATGCCCCGAATTCATTTTTTTATACCCTTGCAGAGGGTATTATAATTTTGTCACGAAATGTGTAACGCATTGAAGGAGGCCTCACAGACCCCATAAAGTATATATATTCGTGATCAGGGCGACGAGCTGAGTCGATATAGCCATGTCCGTCTGTCCGTCTGTCCGTCTGTTTCTATGCAAACTAGTCTCTCAGTTTTGAAGCTATCTTGATGAAACTTGGTACAGGTCCGTCTTTTTGCTGCACGCAGTACATATGTCGGAACCGGCCGGATCGGATAACTATATCATATAGCTGCCATAGGAACGATCGGTTGGAAATAAACATTTAGTATGAAAAACTTTTTTGTTTCCCAAGATATCTAAACCAAACATACACATTGTATGTTTAATTAAGTTTTAAACAGGCTGACCAAATTTGATGTAAATCGGACTACTATATCATATACCTGCCATAGGAACGATTGGTTCAAAATCAACATTTATCAAATTTTGTAAAAAATCTGACGGCTTACACAGGGCACTGCAAGGGTATCCAAACTTTGGCGCGCCAAAGTTAGCTTGCGCTATATTTTCATTTAAGATTTAAGTAATTTATCGTTTGTTAAAATCAACACAGAAACAACAAATTTAGTCTGGAACTTTTAATAATTGTACAGGAGAGTGTATACTTTTATTATACCCGATTTTAGCTGGTCAGATAAAGAAGTTTTAAAGAAACTAAAAAGTCAATGGAGTGAATGTTATCTTGACAGTTTCCATTACCATAGAAACCTTTTATTGATTCATAATTAAATATGTTTGGTTAAGTTTATAAAATTAATGTGTGTATAAATAAAAATAATTTAGCCAAGCTTAAATTCTACAATCGCTTGTCTAGATAATTTGGAATATAAATCAAGCAAAATCGTATTCAATCATAAACTTGTAGCTTCTGTCATTGGACTGTACAATAAATTTTGCATGGTTAAATATATTAATTAAACGAACGAACATAAACTAACCAAATTTAAATTATGCAATAAGTTCAGTAGATAGATTAGACAGATATGCAAATCAAGTTATTTTTCATTTAATCCATAAGTAAATATGCGTTATTAAGTACATATATAAAATATGTAAAAAGATATGAATTACCCAAAAAAGAGATTCAATAATCTCTATATTAGTCAATTTGAAATTAAAATCAAGCCAAATCTTATTTTATTTCTTTTATTTTAAGTATGAAATCGTTTTGTGCAAGTCTTCTGACATACTCATTTAAAGTTAGGGTATAGACCGCACATAAACTAGTTGGCCATGTTCATGTGCAAAGTGCAGGCAGCGTCGACAACGTCGATTTTTGCCTTTAGTTGCCACTAGTTGTTTTTATTGTTGTTGCTTTTACCAGTAGTAGTAGTAGTTGTTGTTGTTGTTGTTGTTACTATTTGTGGCCTCGCGAATTTGGTCAAAATTGTTACAGGTCGTACTTTAATTGCATTTTGTGTGCCCGTGTCTGGGTTGGGTTTTCAATTCATGTTTTCCTTTTTGCTTTTTTGTGTGTTTTGTTTTTCTGTACTTCTTTTGGTTGTGTCTTTAATGAGTGAGGCACGGTGCGTATACGCAATTAACAAGTCAGAAATCACAGTTAGCTGACTTCAGGTATAACAACAGCCAACAATAACAACAATCACCAGAGACAGCTTGGCCTCCAGGGAGCCACATATGGAACAGTTTGGGCCATGAGACTGGACCAACAATCTACCACGTCGAATACATACCAATGAGTTCAAGTGAAGGTCCTTGGGAAGGTGTGGGTGGGGTGAAGACTCCTGACTGTAGCTGGAGACATTCAAGTGTTTAGGTAAACTCATTGAATACCTAAGAAGGCTATCATTCGCGACGGGACGTTTGCTCAATTCCCCTTTCTTTTCCCTTTGTCCTGTTGCGGAAATCCTCAAACGAAATCGATTCATAAATTATACAATATGAAGCTATACTCACCAGTATCTATGTATGTGTTTATGTATCTATCTTGTAACTGTGTGTCAGTGGTAGGTACTCTCCTTATTGTTGGTGTTGTTGTTGGCTTTGTCTTTGGGCCAAAATTCGCAAGCCGATTAGATGTTTTGGGCGTGGCACGTGTGCTTGGCAATAACTGAGGTGTGGCTCTAAAATATTGACTGAAATTAGCTATGATATGCGCATTAGAATTGCCTTCGAATATGCTTTGGCCTAATGATGCCGCAAATATCTCTGAATGTCCAGTCAAGTATCTAGGCTCATGAATATCGATAGCTTTTGCTCAAGGAAGATGCAGACCTTCTAAGTACAGTGCAACCTCTCTTTACATTTTAATATAATTATTCACCCATCGCTATCCTCGCATCACCCTTAAATTAAAATCTTCAGGTTCTCTAAATAAAAATAATAAATACTAATACTCTAATTCTATTAATCTAGAACATTTGTTTAATAGTTAATTATTAATTCAATTATAATTGATAATTAAAATAAATTGTATCTCAAACTTTACTTTTTATAATTTAATGTTTTATGTTGCTTATTAATTAATCATATAAATAACTATTTAAATCTTAGATTTTTTGTAGCAAAGTTCATCATAGCGCTGTTCGACTGTAGCCAAAAGTCAATTGTGCGTGAGCTGAAGATTCTGGCTTTGAGGATGCATGTCCTAGGCTTCGTTTTGGACGGCAGCCTTCTCGGTTCAATTTTGCGGCCGGGCAAAACTAATAAACCAACTCAATTAAGCAGCTGCCGCCGTTGGCCAAAAATATTTCCAATCAGAATCGTTTTTTGTGTTTTTTCTTCTCCTTTCTTTCTGTGTTTTTCCTCTTTTTTGTATGGCTGCCCGGACGGAGGACGGAACGAGGCCATGTGGGTGGCCAAAAAATTATTCTGACTATAAATGCGAAAATAAATAAAAAAGAAACTAATTTAATTAAAAGACAGTCGCTACGCAAACTTAGAGAACGGCCTGCCAAACAAAATGCTTAAGGCCCAAACCAAAATTCAAATATCAATATAAGAAATGTAGAGAGGGAAGGAGAGCTCAAAGTCTGATCTGAAATCAGGTCGCAAGAAATCTCTTGGATTGAAAAGTATTTTACCGGCCTGTCACCAGTTTTGTCCATACTCTTTCTACTAGCGCTTATAATGTTGTATGTTAAGCTATAACAAAAGAAACAGACTCGAAATAAAAAAAGGGCCTTTTTCCAAATTTCGATTCTGAACAAACGGAAATTTGTTAACAGAATGTTAAGAGTAATGAGAAACATTTGGCTAACATTAGATAGAGCTCAAAAGAGAAAGTATTTATCAACGTTTTGTTCGATTTCATAAAAAGACTTATAACTAAAACTTTAAACTTTGACTAAATTCCTGAAAAAATCAATAAATGCATCAAAAAATTATACATTAAATATAGTAAAAATATGTATATTTTAAAAAGAAAGTGTTGTATATATAATATATATTAAAGCATTTAATATTGCTAATAGTCAGCTAAAGCTCTTAATTGCTAGTTTTAGTTTTGAAAACTAAAACATCAATTGAAATAAATAAATAATAAAATAAATTATTATGTTTATTAACTCTCTTACTTGACAACAGCCAGTTAAAGATTCTGTTTTTTTTTTTTTTTTTCAATGAATGGTAGAGAATACAATATTCGCTGTGCTGAGATTCCATAGATATAATCTGACGTTGCGTAGCCTGTCACGATTGAAGGTGCATTGGGACACTGGAGGCACGGTCTACACAATTATTTATGCCTCGTTTGATTTGTCGCTTAATTTGCAACGCATTTTATATAAGCCGCCAACAGCTGTGTGCTGCAATTTGGCATTTGATTACTCGGAATCTTACGACTTTTAGTCTGAGTGGTAGTCAGAGCCCCGATAAGTCTAGAGATAAGCATTGAAACTTCCTGGGCAACAGGCACTTGCAGCTTGCCAAGTCAAAGCTGCGCCTTTGGCCATATTGCGTATACGGCGCATGGGCTAAGCTTCACAAATTGAATATACATTTTAAAAAGCAAATGATAGAAGAAAAATAGTTCGAGAGTTAATTGCTAGGAATTTATAAATTCCACACTTTATCTTTGCATTTTCCTTTTGACTTCAGCGACATTAAAAGTCTTATAGCCAGAGGTAGCTAAGTGACTTAATAAAGTGAAATTGTGATCTTAAAGGTTGACATTTCGGTCTATCGCTATAAAGAAAATGTGCCATCACATTGAATGCATTTCAGAAAATGAATATTTTAAACATCTTTTCAATTTTAAGAAATTATGAAAACATGCTCAAATTTCATTTACCGAGTATTTACACTTTGAGAACTAACAGTTTTTTTGTAATAGAATCTATCAATTCATCAGTTAAAAGTAAAATATTAAAGTTCTTTAACCTTTTGAAATTCCCAAAGTCCAATCTTAATTATAAAATCACCCAGACATTCAAAGTGAGAGCACAAGTAAATTGATTGCAAAATGTCTGGACAGGCATAATAATTAATGCTATTATAATTTGAGCTTATTTTGCTCTATTTTTTTTTTACCAATTTAGTCTATTAAATCTATGTGAAAAAAGAAAAACAAAAAATGAAATTGCTCAATGAAATATCGGCAAATGTTGTCAAAAGTTGACACAAAAAAGAAAGTTTGAGCTGTGCGACACTTTGAATGAGCTGCAATTCCAAACTTGGAAATGGGAACTCAACTAAGATTGAAAAGTTGAATGGAAAAAACGATAAGAAGGCCGAGGAAAATCTCTTGCTAAACCTATCAAAATGACTTTGCCAACTTTATATTTAATGATAAGGAAGACTCTCTGTTTGTTGTTTAACTTACTTATTTTTGCACTGTATTTGTATTTATTTACTTAAATATATTGTGTGACCAGTTGCAATGTATTCGACTGGTCACACTACGATTGACTTAATTCTAGACCATATTCCATTTGATCTCATTTTCGGAAATTCAATTCACAACCGACTAACAATAATGTTATCCATCCTTCGTTTGCCTCTTTGCCTGTTTACCTATACTTAATCTTGTTATCTATAAAAGCTCGGATTCCCTCCGCTCCATCCCTTCAATTACTTTGCCTCGTCGAACAGAATAGAAACAGAAAACAAAAATCTTGTTTGAAATCAACCTGTGTGTGTACCGTAATACAATAACAATAATAAATGCACAAATTTCACAACAAATTAACACAGAAATGTGGGCGGGCATTGTTGGTAGGCAGACTGGCAGGTTTATTTTATTTTTGTTGGGTTCGTTAAGATAAGAAGAATGGGCGTGGCCAACGCCCAAACGTTTCTATCGCAGCTGTGGCATCGACATGAGCACGAAATTCTTGGAAATAATAAGAAATCAAACAAATGTAATATTTGCACAACTAGCAGATACTCTGTGTACAGGACAGTTCAGTTATTTAATGAAAGCGTCCAACACCTAAAAGTTTTTCCAAATAACTCATAAGCTAATACCAGTGAAAATAAAGAATATTTGAACTAAAAAAGGACTTCATTTGACTTTATTTTTTGGAAAAGCTTAGATTTGGCGAAAAAGGCTAGACTTTTGTCGGAAATAGGACAGACTTGGAGCCAAAAGGGTAAACTTTGCTTGGAAATAACCAGATTTGGCGGGAAGAAGGCTTTGTTTGACTGAAAAACCTTAAGATTGAGCAGAAAACAGCCGATTTTGCTGAAAAGAGCTAAATTTTGTTGCAAAGGCAAGAAAATGCAAGAAATCTTAATGCACGAATGAATTTGTTTCTGCTATGGTGTGTACAAATAAATTTATTTCTCTTAAATGTTAAATTACTTAAGCATGCCTTTTTCCAAACTTCATTAATACAAGGTATATAAAAAAAAAAACATTCAACAAAAAGTCGCAAAGCAGAAAAAATGAATAAAATCTGCCTCCAAAAAAATTTGAACGTTGTCTTTTTGAGGCGTGTTCCATTGTTGTTGTTTGTTGCTGTAGTTGCTTGAGGTGTGGGCACCGTTGCTTATTGATTTTAAATTTGAAGGTGAATTTTAATGTGCCCCAGCTTAATATTTGCCAGCACTTATCTCTAGTATGGTATATATTATATATGGTCTGTTCTAGTCAATGGCGTGTTACACAGCAGCATCGCCTCAGATTGTGACACGTCGGGCAATTGGCAATTGAAAGTGCTTGTCAAACAAAATTCAATTGCTTAACTTATAATTATGTTGTGCTTTGGCGCCACCTGCCGGTCAGGCGACAGCTTAATATCGAGTATTTCGCGGGCTGAACTTAATTTAAGCAGCCAACTTAAGAGTCGATAAATTAAATGGTCGAAAACAGACGGCAAACTTTGAAAACTTTGGTCGAAAATAGTCCCACAAATGGAAGACAAAAAAGAAAAGAATATAAAGAATAGCAAAATAAAAGTAAATAAAGCATAGACAACTAAAAACCGAAAAATCATCATAAGGGAAAGAAACAAATAGTGTAGAAAGATAGGAAGAAGACTAATAAAAGAGAGGAAAGGAAACCGAAATAAAAGAAAGGAAACTTAATCCAACACACAATGTGTATATTTGGTTGAGATATCTTGAGAAACAAACAGTTTTTCATACTAAATGTTTATTTCCAACCGATCGTTCCTATGGCAGCTATTTGATATAGTAGTCCGATTTACACCAAATTTAGTCAGCCTGTTTAAAACTTAATCAAACACACAATGTGTATATTTGGTTGAGATATCTTGAGAAACAAAAAGTTTTTTATACCAAATGTTTATTTCCAACCGATCGTTCCTATGGCAGCTATACGATATAGTTATCCGATCCGGCCGATTCCAACATATGTACTGCGAGCAGTAAAAAGACGGATCTGTACAAAGTTTCATCAAGATAGCTTCAAAACTAAAAGATTATTTTGCACAAAAAGGAGTCATTTGACAAGGGAGTAATTCATTTTAACAAAAAGCATACATAGCTATAAAATATTGTTACTTCACTAACTTAACTACGATTTTTATGAGTAATATTAAACGACGTCTTTTTAATGCTTCTAGCTATTTAGTTTTAAAAATAAAAAGAACGTAATTTTTTTTAATTTTCCTTGAATTTTAAAGTCAAAAAATCGTAAAACAAACAGCAAAAAAATCATAATTTTCTTAATTTAAAAATATATATTTGTTAAACTATTGAATTAAATTAAAAACAATGTAATAATGATGAGTAGGTACATGCAATATCTTTTGGAATCTGTAACGTTTTTTTTAGCACCAAAAAAAATCGCTAGAATAAAACCGCTAAACTTTAAAAAAACAAGAACAAGAGTTTAACTGCAAATTTTGACCACTTGCAGGTCGAATTTTGCAAAAAGCCGTCCTATTGGACGTTGATTATGACTTAGCAATGTTTTGTGAAAATGTCAGCCCCATAGTTATTATGGTAAAGGTTGTACGGTGATGATCAGTAAGAATAAATAGATGTTTTTTATATATAGATATGCATATCAATCCCCCAACATAAATTACGATTACATCTTATTCAAAATCGATGTTGAAATTAATTTCAACTTAACTAAAGGTCAAAAGACTACACACATAAAAGCTGACAGTGAATGTCATATTGGACTAATAACACACATTTTCAATAATCGCCAGGTTGGGGGTGATCGGAATGATTTAAGAGCAAGAACAAAATGACACAACGCCCGTCATTAATCTTCACTGCCGTGGAATTTTCATGTTAAATAGCCAAATTATAAAAGGCAACAAAGGAAAGTAATATTCGACTCATCAAAGTTGTAATACCCTTGCTAAATAAATATTTTTAAACAGATCCTATGATAAGAAATATTTTCCATAATGAAGATCCATTTCCGACCCACTATTCCCATAGTAGCTAACGTATTTATTAGTCCGATTTGTATTCAAAATATAAGTTTAAGACAATATACATATGTTTGTATAATTTGCGAGTTTCGTAGAGACATCTTAAGTAACAAAGAATTTAATACTATCTTTCCTGAAATGATATACATACATAGTAGTCCGATCCCACATACATAACGCTCATTTACTAGAAGATTGACACATCTCCTATGTAAATCATATGGGAGATGTCTCACTCTTCTAGTAAATGAGCGATATGTAAATATTCCGTGTATCTAAAGCACGGCTCTGTACCAAGTTTCATTAACTTAGTTTCAAATCTGATAGATACAACTTATCGTTGTACTTACCAAGAGCAGGTTTACTTTTGGGTGTCTGTCATGCCTGTCAAAATTATAATACCCTTTGAACGGGATTTCAAAAATTACACACATTCAATTTTAGTTTTGAGTGGGTGAGTCGGGTGCTAATGGCTGACAGTTGCAAGTATTTAGGCAAATGTGGTTCCAGCCAACAGGCAACAGTAAAAGCGACAACAACAACGGCAACAATGACCACAATGACAGACAGAACCAGAACAGATAGACCAGAACAATGGACGGCAATAACAACAGCAACAAGAACAACAGCAGAGACAATAACAACAATGACATCAATAGGAGCAATTGAAACAAGTGTTGTCACGCCGCCGACGCTAACAGCGACGTCGACTGCGAAGCTATCGTCCTGGCGTAATGACTGACAAGCAGTGGCCAATGAAAGGCATTGTCCTTTATAATACCCTACATATCGATAAAAGCATAACAAGATTGTAAAATTTTTTTAATGTGTTATCGTTAATATTAAACTAATATAATATAATAAATATAAATAATAATTTATGTATACCACACGATATGACATATCCTTTTTGATACCCTACATACCGATGAAAGCATAAGAAGATTGTTAAAAAATGGAAAGTTGGAAGTACATCGAAATGTGCCGAACGTCAAACTTGACATCCCTAATTTTTCATACAGGCATGTTTTACAAAACTCTAGCAACCCAAAAGCAACTCCAAAGCAATTTTTGGTGTTCCTCAAAACAAGCAAGTATTGCTTTCAAATGTCAATGAAATTGTTAAGACATTTGATAAATCTTTAAATTTATTGAATTAACTTTGATTATTTAAAAATGCGTAAAATAAATTTTAAATGAATTTATAAATTTTAGAAAATACAGAAATTGTTAATAGTTTTGTAAAAAGTCGAATAAAATAAACAGGAAAAGACTTTCTTACTTCGAAAATTTTTTTAAAAAAATAAAATATTCGACGTTTCAGGAACACCAACATTTAGAACAGTTGTTTTCAAAAGCAATTGTAGGCAAAAGATCTAGAGCTTTGTGGAACACCTCTGATACTCTCATTTTTATTGCCCTCAATTTTAAAAAACATAATTTTTGAAAAATCTTAAACTATTGCTCAGAGTATAAATATTTCGTCTTAGCTTAAACTTATTACTTTTTGACCCACATTGACGCGTAAAGTTGCGCCTGACTAGACGCCATTGACAATAGTTGGGTGACCCACTTGATTGGGAAGGGACATGGACATGCTTGCTTGCACATGTGACTGATGTTTGTTGTTGTTGTTAATGTTGCCAGTGTTGTTTTTGTTTTTGTTGTTGTTGTTATGTATTGTTTATGGCATGGTATTGTCGCTGCAATTATACAAATTAATTTGGAGACAAAGGCGTGCAGATTGTTTTTCACAAGCCTGACAAACATTTATTATTCGACAGAGACGAAATAAAATATCAGGCAAAAAGTCACACAGAGGGAGAGACTGAGTGAAAAAGAGGAAGACTGATAGACATATAGGCAACCATGTCAAACATCAAACATGACCATCGATAGTTCATGGTTCATGGTTCATGGCAAAAACATCTTACACAATGAACATGCGGATATGCAGCTGAGCAATTGCCATTTGCCTTGGCAACTTCAACAGCAGCAGCAGCAACAGCAACAGGAACAGCAACAACAATTGCAACAGCAACAGCAACATCAATTCATTGAGGCGCCACAGGCGATATCCATGCCACGCAATATGGCGTTATTCTTTCCTCATGCACAGTTTTATTCGCATACTCATTGCAGCAGAAGGTCAGCATATAAGAACTCAAGCGAACTGAAAACATTTGCTATCTGTTTGTATTTCCCCTTCATTTCATTTTTTGGAATCAAGCTAAATCAACCTTCAACCCATTATCGTTCACGCTTTTATGTTAAAGCTCCTTAAGAGCCAATCCTCCGCTACAATTTAAGGTTACCATTAAAGCTTATGTGTTTTTTAAAAAATACAATAAGGTTGTGTTAAAGACCTGTATTCAAAAATATCGACTCATGATAGCTATATGATATAATAGTCTGATTTGATAATGATAATAATGAATACGCAGCAGACAATCTCTGAAAAATATTTTAAAAAACAAGTTCTTCATACTATAAGTTGGATATACTGAAGAGGCCTCTGAAGAGGCCTTGGAAATTTAGTTCATTTAATAGAACTGTATCCAGACTGAGCTAAATTATTGTACGGCTAACTAAGGTTATGGACTTTTTATTTCATGAATTGTTGACGATTTATTATTATGTCAGCTTGATAATACATCATATATTGTATTATAAATAAATAGATTGGTAATACTATATATGGTAGATAATTTAATGCTGAGTATTTGTAGATTTATTATTAATAATTAGTGGACATGGCGAACTTCGTCTCGCACCAATTTAACGCCTTCAGACTGTTGTCGTTAACAGTGCTGTATACGTTAACAGTGAGTACATCTGTTAAGGGTCTAGCGACTATACCGGAAAGTTTTTCCCAAATGTTCTTTTCTATAAACCATCTCCTGACAATTACGAGCAACTGAAAAGAAATTTGAGGCACAGCCGTTCTCAATTGATGATTACCTATACAATTATTGTGGCTCCATTTTTTTTTTTTTTAGATAGATATATTATTTTCCAATCTTTTGTTAACGCATGAGATCAAATTTGTGTATTGTATGTTTAAATTGACCTTTTTTGCGGTCCACTTGGAAATGATTCGCATCACTTTATTTTTAATTAGACTCGTATTTATGGGCACTCGAATCATTTGCGTGGCATCCATCGAGTGTTTTCATAAATGGTCCTTAGTCTTTTTGCAGTAATGCTTTCGCAAATTCTGCCAAAAAAAAA
This sequence comes from Drosophila neotestacea, assembly GCA_035044365.1. Lineage (NCBI taxonomy): Eukaryota > Metazoa > Arthropoda > Insecta > Diptera > Drosophilidae > Drosophila > Drosophila neotestacea. The sequence continues at coordinate 467,751 of JAWNMD010000044.1, forward strand.
TGCAGCCACATTGTTGGCCCAGTTGGGGATTTATTTTTTCTATGCTTTTCTGTTTTTTCATCGTTCTCACGCAGCAGCCGCCAACTGGGCGCGGAAATTGGGCTTGCAACCAGGGCCAATTGAAGTATCCATGCATTGCCCCAAGTCTCTGGCCAGGCAGCCTTCGAATGTCTATGCAACAATGTGCAGGGTGAGGCTTGGGGCAGAGTGAGACGCAGACAAAGCCGGAGAGTTAGTGCAACAAAGGGAGGGAGGTTTGTTTGATGTAAGGCCTTTTTGCAAGTGGCTTGATTTGCGATTTCGGCATTTTTTGTATATGTCGTTAGGTGGTTAACTTGAAGTTGGCTTTCGATTTTGTGGGTCGCACAATTTATGCGCACTTTATGCGTTGCCCAAGTCGTGACTTGGACTTAAAGAGTGGAGCATTGGAGCAGTTATGTAATGTGCGTGTGTATTATTGTGTGTGTGTGTGTGTGTGTATGTGTGTGGGGAGCCTAAGCTGTCAAGTGAGAGTTGCACCTATTGCACCAGACTCATGTGGCAGCTGCAATTTGATCAATCATTTTCAGGCCAGAACAATTAATAACATCGCCTGCGTTTTTATTATATTTAATTATGCCAACAATTATTATAAATTGCTCAATTGGTAAGATTTAATTGACCGTATTTTTTTTTTTATAATATATCACAAATAAACCCATTTTAATATTAACGAGAATGCATATTATTATGTAAACATTGTAAGAAGGGGAAAAATGTATTTTCAATTTGTTAATTTAAGCTTGAAAGATTCTATACAAGTTTAATAAACACTATTTATTCTGTACCTTAAAAATATATGATAAAAATTAGAAGTTGCTGATTATTATAAATTTTCTCTTAATTATTTAAAAAAAACGGAGGTTTTAAAGTTTGTTATATATGTTACATATAAACTTTATTAAGATAATCAAATACACATTTTATTGAATGCAACGATTAAGTTATTATATCGATACATTGATGGATTCATAATCGAAATATAGATCGATTTATTCGTAAATAAATTCTAAAATTATTCTACTCAAGTATAAAGAACATATATAAAATGGATTTTAAAATTGCTATTGCTTTAAAAAGTATCGCTTCTTGTTATCGAATATTTTAAGCTTCGGTTGATGGACAAAGGTAACAATATAGATTTGTTTTTCCTATTGCCGCATGTCGCATTTTGTTGCATGGAAAATCCTCAATCGGATCAAAAAATTAGCCAACAACCATTTCTAATTAAACAATGGCTTTGATGTCATTTCAATTAACTTGAATTTGTTGACAATCGAAATGCAATCAACAAATGGGCAATGAAACCACATTTAGGCGGGTGTTATCGGCGTCGCTGTCGGCGTCGCTGTCAGCGTCAACGCAGTGCGTCGGCCGCGCCTGCGCACATTCACAATAGACAGACAAGCTGGTAGGCTGTTAGGTTGTTAGGCTGGTACGCAGTTGGCAGAGCTATGCTCTGCCTGCTTTGCCAAAATGCTGAGGCTGTAAACACGTTTTTCCATGGCTGCTTTTGACGCTGAACCATATTTTCCAAGCGCTTTTCCATCCAAAGTTGCTGTATAAATAAGCGCAAAGAACGCGATACTGAGACAGTTTTCAATTCGAAGCCCAGCAATTCGCTAGCTCATTTTTTTTTCAATCGTTTCACGTGAAGCAAAATATCCATAATTACAATGGCATTCAAGGTGCGTAAAGTTTCAACCTGATGCTAAAGTGTTTAAAGTGTATAACCTGGACTTAAAAGGATATTAGTTGTCAAGTTGTTGTGATAGTCAGCTATGGGTTTTTGGATAGTTGCAGATAGCGTTTGCAGTTTGTCATTCTAGCTGCAAAAGCAATTATCCTTTCACTTTGGCAGCTCAGCCAAAAATGTTGCTGTCTCTTGCTATCTTTTTGAGGACCTCTGATGTCAGTGCATTTGTGTGATAAATACTCAAGCTTTTGAAACGGCATTCCCCCTTTTCCCGTTTGCCAGTCAAATTTTCAAAGCTCAAAAGTCCTCACAGATTTCCTATGAAATTGGCATAGAAATATGCTGAAGGATAATTGCAGTCAAATGTGAATCCTGTTTGACAATTTCCCAAAAACCTGAACTTTTCAAGCAGTGAGTTCAACTGGAAAGTGCTGCTTCAGTATATGTAGTTGTATATTCTTTACATAGCATATCACGCAACTTAATTGGAATTCACGAATATATATTTTCATATATGTCTAAGGCTTTGCAATAAAAAAAATGCAACTTTATTTTGAACGTTGTTTCTAAATATTTGTATTTGTAGAATGCCTTACTTAGAATTGGGAAAACAACTGATTCCTTTATCAGTTATATTGAGATTGACAATTTGTATCGTTGAATTAATCCATGTTCAGCTCTGCTAAGCAAATAAACTTAAAAAGTTCACTTAAGCCTTAAACATAAGTTCTTAAAAGCATAGTTTAAATTCGATTTCTATTGCTTACTTTAATCGTTTAAATTATGTTATTCTTTCTCATTGATAATCATTAAAGTCCCTTCAATCATATCAAAGAATATTTGACACTTTATATGTCATGCAACAAAATAAAAAGCGAAAGCATTCTGTTTTTAATCAAAACAAAGTTCTAGCTGACCTCAATTATTTTGTAGCTTGTTATGATATTCAAATTAAACAAAATACTTAGTTGAAGGCCATCGAGCTGGAAAGTGTTTCAATGTTAATTTGCTGAAATTCGCATTCGAAATTGACGCACATGCAGAAATAATATGGAAATTGATAAAGTAAATAACAAGTGCGAGTGAAACACTTTGTGGCCATGGCAAAGTGGGTCAATAAATTGGATTGTGGGAAAGTTGTCGCCAGCATCCACTTACTCATCATTTCATACATATGTGAATTCTGCAACAGAGTTAGCTCTATGGTTATCTTAAATCAGTCAGTGCTTGAATCAGTATCTTTAAACAAAAGTTACGTAACTTGTTCATGCTTCATAATGGGCCCCTTCCTGTCCGGCAGTCAGTTACGCTTAATTAAAATCAGATAAATACCCAAAGACAAATAAAAGCCGCGCCAAGTCAAGTGCAAGGCAGACAGGCACAAAAATAAGTAAAACGAAGCAAAGGATAAAAAAACACAAGGAAACCGAGCACAACAAAGCACAACACAACAGAACAGAACAGAACACAATAAAACAGTATAGAACAGACGAGAGCCAAAAAGAAATGGAACAAGCAAATGGAAAATGATATAAAATTTAAATAAAAAAGGGCATCCACAACTCCCTGAAGTCCCTGCCCTAACCCTTGAAGTTTTTAAATGTTTTTCAGCATTTTTGCGCGTAAATTGAAATTCAATGGAATTGGATATAAAATGTAAAAAGAAAGTTAACTCACAGAAGGCAACACAAAAGTAAAAGACTGAATAAACCAACAAAAACTCTGTTGAAATACCCTGCAAGTTGACCGAGCAGCGAGTAACGATAAAAGCAAATAGGAAAGCAAAAACGATCGAGTAATTAGTAGAAATTAAACCCAAATTAGCAAAGAAGCAAGTACTTGAATAGAATAACAACAATATTAGATTGTAATTAGCTATTATTAACTGACAAATATGCTGGCAAAGGTAGCGAGCGAAGAGTAACGAGTTAATCGAGATAAAAGTGATGGTGAATCACAAATGATTAATAAATATGAATGAGCAAAGTTATTAGCGTTACACGGGGTATAAACACACAGCAAAGCAAAGAAATATAGCTTAACTATAGGGTATAAGGTAGCTAATAACGAGTATTCCACATACATTGACACTGAAAGTAATAACGAGTAGCGAGTGTTTTACAAACATTAAGACTGAAAAATATTGCAACTAAAATGAACCAACAACTTTTAAAGCGTCACTTAAAAGTAGCGATTAGTTAATAACTTGTAGCAGGTAACGAGTATATTGCATTACATTAAGCTGTAACTAATTTGACATGTAATCGAGCAACAAATAATAGAGAGTTACTATAAATTAGCGAGTAATTAATAACGAGCTAGGAATATTTTGTACATATTGAACAGAATTTCAAATAAAAGATACAACTTTGATAGCAACAGTTGAAAAAGTAATTACAGTTATTATGTAAGCTAAATACTGAATAATTTCTTGCACCAGTTATATGTGATATGCAGTTGATATATTTGTACGTAGAACCGTATGTTAGGAGCTCTGAAAAGCTCACAACTCAACACAAAGTTGCTATGGTGGTGTTTCAAGCAAATTCACCGTAAATAATACGCATACGCCGCATTGCACAGTCTGCAACGCGTGCGAGTGTTAAAATGAAGGAAAGAGAGAGAGAGAGACAAAGAGAGTGAGATGGAATGAATTTGAGTTTTCAACTACTTTGCGAACTTAATTAAAAGTTTATGCGTCTGCAATTTCCTTGTGTATGCAAACAAAATACAAATGAGTTGTCAAGCGGCTGTTGCACTCACTGAATTTATGCATGTCCCGATTGAGTGTAGATGCGAGTACTTATAACATTATCTATATTTATACATACATATTTAAAAAATTTCTTTGATAGCTCATCTTCTGCATTGCTGCAATGGCTATTGCCTGTGCCCAGGCCAAACCCGGTGGACCCGCAGCCTATTCGATTAGTGCACCCAGTGTGGATCACGCATCGGTGGGCAACACACAGGAGCATACGGTTAAGGGGCACTATGGTCAATCCTCCCAGTCGGACTATGCCAGTCAAGTGCAGACTGCACACTCTCAGTCCCATGTTCAACGCTCTAGCATTAGCAACGATGGTGGCTTGGCGCCTGCTCATGGATATGCTGGTGAGTGGGAAGTACTAAATACTAGAGTTACAGTTGCAGTTTCAACACTCACACTCACACTTGCATTCACAACATGCACAATGCACTCTCATTAATCATTGTACTATATATAATTGCACGTAGTTCTTGATATGCTAACACCTAGAAATCGAAATCTAAATCTAGTCGCACCACAAGCCGCCAGCTATGCCATTGGACACACCGCTCCGGCAGCTCAAATCCAGTTGGCCAGCAGCCATGGTGCATTGTCTGGTCATGGTTTGGCATATGGTGGTCATTATGCAGCCGCTGCAGCACCCACCTTTGCCTATGGTGGACACTATGCCACCTCGGCTGCTGCTGCCCCAGCTTTAGCCTATGGCGGACACTATGCTGCCACAGCACCAGCCATCCATCTATCAGGTGGTGCCTCTCATCTTGGCTATGGTTATGGCTATAGCGCTGCTGCTGCTCCTGCCTTGTCCCACGGCTACTTGGCTGCCGCACCAGCTCCAATTGTGAAATACGCAGCTGCTCCAGCTTATGGTAGGTGTCATGACCTTAGTTAATGCCTAATCTTCAGCACCTATTTGCACCTTTTTGATCGCTTTTGTAGTTGTCATCTTTACTAATTTTCCAGCCAAAAGTAACTTAACATTTATTTACCTATTTATTTATTTATTACTGACAATTATGAACGAACAGTTAACTAAAGAGTTTCATTTGCTTTTTTAGATATTCCTGATCCGAATTTGTAGAAGTAGTATTTGAAGTTGGAAAAACTTAAACGTTAGATTTTAGATGAGCTATTCATATAATTTAATGTTGTTATTTTCAACATCAATATCAACATTGAGAAAAAATATTTAATAAGAAACTAGATGTTTTTAATTTAAATGAATGGCTCACTTAAAATCTTAATTTTTTTTCCTGCTTACAGTTTTAAAAATTTGTCGCGTAAAGCATACAATTATTATGAGTTGATTAATGATAATTGGCAAAAGTAGAGTTAAAGTCGAAAGAGAATAAATAATAATCGTATTTATTAAAAGTACGAAAGGCTTCATGTTTGTCGTAGTTTCTTAAAAAACCTAGGGGATTAAGAGAGACATTACGTCTGGAAATAAACTTGACCGGAGTTGATGGAGGGATTTTACACTATGGAAAACTATGCGTTTTCATTAGGATGATAAATCGAATAACTCTGACAACTATAACAGATATCAATAGTTGACCCTTTTCTGGTCAGATCCAATCTGATCTGTAGTCAAGGGAACTGAACATACAGTTGGCCCAGCTGTAGTTCTGAACTTTCTGCTCTTATCTCTTTCTCCCTTTGAGTTGTTATGCAATTTATTATATTTTCGCTTTGCCGGCCAAGTGCACTTGGCCAAAACAAACTGTGAAGCTGTGTAAATACACAAAGCACAACTTTCATTCTGGACATGCCTGACTACGTAAGCTACGACAGCTGCCCAAGTATTGGATAAGTAGGTTAAGGGAAAAGGGATATAGGAGCAGGGGGCAGGGGGCTGGGGTTAAGGGTCAGTTGCATTTTGCTGGTGTCTGCTCAAAGTGCTGTGAATCTAAAGAAAATATAAGCATTATAAGAAGCGACTGTAAAAGTAAGATAAAGTCTGTGAAAGCCATAAGTGGCGCCATCTGGCGAAACAACATATAAATAGAAAACTATTTCACTGAATTTCCCATTTATTTCATACAAAAGTGTTTAAAATAGAATCTAAGTACATATGAGTGTAAAAGCAGAAGAGATTAACAAGAATGATTGCAAACATAACCAGAATTTCATTCATAGTTTCTATAATTAATTCTTTTATGCCAGAAGCCTACGGTTAATGTAGATGAATGATAATGAGTTGAATTTGACAATATATAAACAAGAATTCAAATGAAACTAATTTACAGTCTTGATACGATTTAATTCATTCAAAGATTTTTTGTTGGCTAGCGACGAGTTCAACTACATCATAAACAAATCACTTTCAACTGCTGTACAATTATTTGATTTTTTCAAATGACAATTCAGGTATGAATATGAATTTATTCACATGTTTTGTACAAGGAATTAATTGAATATATGTAGTTAAAGTTTCAGTGCTCTAAAATCGATAAATACCCACTTACGACCAATAGGCAATTATCCTAATACTGCATGCACGAGAAAGTCCGATAGGGGGGTGTAGTTCAAAAATTACCATACATTATCAATAAATAAAGGTGCGTTGCACGTGCTACACGGCGGGCACAAGCTTCAGCCGTAGTCGCCTGGTGTATGCAACATTCCGGCGTTGTCACTGTCACTGTTTGCTATCGATTTCTGCCTAGACAACAGCAACTTTGGGATTGGGCAGGTCTTTCAGTTCGGGTTAGTTTTAGATACTCACTCAGCAGAATTTTGGTCAACGCCTGGCGTATAATCAATCATTCATTCATTGTTGCCAACTAGTTTAAAGCAATGACACATGGCCCGCCTGATGATAAAGATACTTAGGATGAGTCCTCAAGTGGGACCAGTCAGTCAGTTCGTCAGTCATTTGGACAAGTGGCGTTTGCCATTGGCAAGCCATGTGGCCCGCCTCGCACGCTCAATGCACAGGACAACAGGACATCAGGAAAAGAGGGCAATTCTGGGACGTTTGTCCAATGCTTATCAATGCTGCGTTGTCGCAATTCATCTTCATGCTTCACTTGACCGTCGGAAACGCTGGCCTAGACAAGTAACACTTGTAAAAAGTTCGCAAAGTGTTGGAAACTACTATTGTATTGTTTGTCAAGAGGAAGTTTTTTTTATATATTTTTATTTCCCAATTGCTGCAATAACAACTAGTTTACTTGACTTGAATTTCCCCCATTTTTATTTCATGCACTGTTGCCTAATTTCACAAGAGGACCTATTGTCATATTGTGCAACTGGCATTTGAAATGTAATTTTAATTTCTCTCACAATTGCATTCTATTTGGAGGAACTTTGTAACTGGCATTCAATTACATATTTGCAATTCATTATTTGATGCACTGTTGTCAAACTTCTCTAGGATGACAGTAGTTTATTTGTCACACTGTGCAAAGACACGTATCACATTTCATGTTCGCTTGACAATACAAAATTGCAGACCTTGCCGCGTCAGTTGATTGATGTCGACTTGTCAAGATTCCATGTGCTTAAATATGACCCAAACCCGCCCAGAATTCAGATACAACAGGGTCCTACTTGCAACAATGAACCAATTCAAGACGTGGTCGACATCATTGTTAATGTTAATGTTGACAACATGGTCGGGTTATTGTTACCCAAGAGGCTAATATCCAGATTCAGATACAGGTACAGATACAGATACAGATGCTGTTTCCCAGGCCAGTTTATGGAAGAGGGGCTTCGAAGTGTTTATTGTGACATTGCCTCTGCGGTTGTTAATGCGTTTTGTATTCTCCTCCTCAACAGCACCTAGCATTCTTGGACATGGCATTGGATATGCTGCACCAGCAGCTTATGCTGCCCCTGCCTATGCTGCCCCTGCCTACACCACGCATTTGGCTGCCGCCCCAGTGCTTAAGTGAGTTTATTTTTATAAATAGAGATGGATTGCCTTATGGTCTCATCACATCATTCCCTCTTCCACCTTCTCTTTCAGGGCTGCCGTTGCTGCCCCCGCCCTGGTGCACACATCCGTCTCTGGCCATGGCATTCACTATGGCTACTAGAGCTTTGGTATAAGCATGCAGCAGGACTAGACAGCAGCACCCGCCACCACCAAGCACCATCAGCACCACCAACACCACCTGTTCCCAACATGGAGTTAGCGGCTAAAAATATAAATACGTGTAATATCTATGGCGAGCCTTAGTGTAAATAACGTGTGACCTTCGACAGTAAAATTACAAAAAAAAAGAACATGTAATAATTTTAAAAATTCAAATTTGCAAATTGGCAACGCTGCAAATTTTAAATTACATTTTTAATTTTGCAACGTTGCCCTTTTTCAGGTTGCCATAATCGAAATTTTCTTTTGGTTAGCTCCGTGTTCAAAGGGAAAGTCTCTCACACACCGTCTCTCTGTCTATTGTATTACATGATAATTGTGTGTACGTATTTTTTTATCGCGGTTGAATTTATGTTTTATTTAAAAGTTACTTTGTACAGAAAATGCATGTGAAATGTTGGAAAGAATAAAATCATTTAATGTATACGAAATGTGGTCGACTTTTGGACAATTGGGAGGCATAATTCCTGGTCTATTCTACAGGGAGGGTCGGTCCCACCATGCTGCAGTTACACTTATGATATATGGACACACCCAAAAACTATGCTGCGATTTATATGCCACGCTCCAGTTGAGCACTTGCCATATCGTACATACTGTCGCATACTTTATGGCGCATTGCGTGGAATTTATCATCCTCACAAAACACACTATCACACATATTTTGTTGTATGTGCCAAATGGGAAGCGAAAGCGAGCGAAAGTATTAAAGTTCAAATGCCCAAAAGCCCCTTCCTCATATTTTTTTAAGCCATCGACCATTGTATGTCACGCATACGCCATGTGGGGTCAAGTCGCAAATAGAACTTGGCGGGTATTTTTAGATCGCAATAATCTTAATATAGCTTCAAATGAAGAGCATGAACAATGAAAATGTCAATGCATATGCGAAATATACAATATTTCAATGGGAAATAGCATTCGAGTCGAAAAGCGTAAATAACTACAAATGATCAAAATTATTTATAGACTAGAACTCTTAACAACTCACAATCAGCTGTATTTTATAAATTTTAATTTTTTATAACATTAAACCAACTTAATATTGATGTACTCTTTAAATTCTTTGAGCAGGATGAGCATTGGTATTGGATATAAATATATAAATAATAGGTGTAATTTCAGTAAGCTATTATATTATGATTAAGTAAAATTCAGTATCATATTATATTTTAATTAAATAAACAACAACAAAATCACGACGTTTATAAAAGATAATGAAGAGCTTCCTAATTAAATTGTGCTACATTACAGAAAAAAGTGGAGAATATTCCTAAGCTAAAAATGATTGACAAGTAGATACTTATTAGCAAGTTGTAAAATAAGCGCTTTGAAAAAAACATTAATTTTGATTGATTTATTTGTTTGTTTATTAAGTAATTAACTAAAATATTAATTTATTAATTCAGTTAATTCTAATTTTGAAACAAAATCTGCAAGGATTGACATTTTATGAGCTGATGATTAGCACAAATCTGATATTTGCAGAGTATGTAAAATTCATCAAATTCAAAGTACTTTGAATTTCATTTTACGGCTATTCTTCGCCAACAGACAGCTTAAGAGTATTACTTAATGGATTGTACACCCTCTGTCCTTTCTATATTTCAGAGGGTATAACCAAATGTCAGATATATAATAAATGCACAAACAAAAGAATTGATTAACTGTAAATGCAATTACGTAGAACATTTAATGCGTCATTTGAATTGCAATTTGCCTGCGATTGCAGCAAATAATTGAGCTGCCGATCAAATGCAGAATATGTTTGATTGAGTTACTCTGAGCTCCTCTATAAATACAATTTACCACATTTGCACATTGAATATAGTTGTTGTTCTTGCTGATGCCGTTCGCGTTGTTGCTGATGTTGTTGTTGTAGTTGTTGTTGTTGTTGTTGTTGCTGCTATAGTACTACTGTGGGAAAAAGTATGATTTATTTCACTTCCGACTAGAGCAAAAATTCAATGTATTGACATCAAATAAATTTAAATACCATCACTATTAAATTTTAATTACATATATATTTAAACATTAAGCTAACGATTTGAACTGTTGGATATACGTTAGACTAAAAGACCACAGCGTTATCCGTTAACTAACAAAAAATTACTTTTTATACTATCTTGAGTATTTTATTCATTGAGTTTGACTTTCTAGTGCTGAAATTAAAAATGTATAATTTATTACACTAATCACTATTATTATATGTAGTTCAAAAACATTGTTATTATTATTATAATAAAAAAGGTTACATTAAGTATTAAATATTAAACAGATTTAAAAACAGATTTAGAACTCGATTATAACAATAACAACTCTAGAAATTCGAGCTACATTAATAAGGAATTGTCTCTCCAATAAATGTAACATTGAGTGGTAAGATTTGTTTTCAAAATATTGAGCAACTAAAAAGTTGACTCTTGTCATCATTTCGGACTTTTTCCCCATAGTCCAGTGTGGCACAGCAGTAGGGAGCATATGCGGCAAATACAAAGTATGGATTGAAGTGTGCGAGTTGCATTTGTCGAGGGCTCATGGCAACTTGGAAGCAACCACCTCAAAACAAACAAATGCAGAAACAACAATGTATCTTTAAGGGACACAGCATGCTGTGCACATGTGTGTATAATAATTGTCAGAGTTTATCTACAAGAGATGGTTTTTCGTTGGAAAAGAGAATCGTTAACTTGGCAAAACAACCACAACATATTGCGGTTATGCGGATGTTTGCTTAGCTTATTTTTTCGTGGAAACGGCTCACACACATACATATTGGCTAGAATATACAAATATTATTGCAAGATTCCTGTCCATGCATAGCGAGAAGTTTACCAAGCAGCTGGATATCAATTAAGATGCAAAGTTATGCCTGGCAATGGGAATCAAAGTCTACTAAACCACCCAATCACCCAATCACCCAAACCACTGCCTTTTGTTTATTGTGTGCGTGACTAGAGACACAGCTTAGTTCATTTGGCCGAAGCCTTTAAGCCAGTGGAAAAGCAAGGCAACAGTTGTCAGCCAAAAAGAGTGTTGCCATTTTCACTTTGCGAACGAAATGCAAATACATGTTGTGGGATGCAAATGCAAATACATAAACATATTACAAAGTATCTTAAAAGAGGACACCTGGGTCCAAGGACACGCCTTGCTCAAATACAAATACAAATACGAATACATATACAAATACAAAGAAAAGCGAGAGAACGAAAATTCAAAGGCAAACCACGAAAATTGCATTAAGGACACTCTGCGATGCTGAACATTCAAATGAAAATGCGAGAAGCAAAACGAAATTGAAGGAGAAGCAGCAAATGAAGAAGACTTTAAGGCAAGGCCAATTTGAACGAAGCCAAGCAAATACAAACAAACTTAACAAAACTAAACAAACTCAACAAAGTACAAAAGCCAATGGCAATGCGAAAGACAAACACTTGAGTTCATCGTCTAAACTAATTGGAAATTGACCACAACACATAATACAATACTAACATAAAGGTAAGGTCAGACCTACAAAATGTTAAATACCAAATCAAACGATTGGTAGAAAATCAAGAAATTCATCTCCAGTTTTAATTGTAAATGTTTTACAAATGTAACCCAAAAGCATTTTAATTTCAAAATATTAATGGAAATGTACAAAAAAAAACTATTTTCTTTTGGGCAACCTAACAACATGTCAATGAATTTTAAAAAAGTATAAAGTTTGTTCAAAAAACAATGTGCGTACTAGGCAGAATGAGGCGTAGCAGAGCCCAAAAAGTATATATATTCTTGATCAGCATCAACAGCCGAGTCGATATAGCCATGTCCGTCTATCTGTCCCTTTTTTGAAGACCTAGATCTCAGAGACTATACGAGCTAGAGACACCAAATTTGGTACGTATGTTTATCTATGTATATCTTTCCCAGATCACGGTTGTTTAAGAACTTTGCCACGCCCCCTACCGCCCACGTAAATCGAAATACAAAATTTCAAAGTCTAATTACTGGACCTCCTTGCTATAAGCACTGTAGCTCGAATCTGTCCTGAAAATTTGGTCTTTCCCTTAAGTACAGGGTATCCTTATGAAGACCTTGTTCCACTGTAGCTTAACGTATTTTTGCATATTAATATTGACGTACATTTATGTACATACATATACTGTTAAAAATATTTATTTTTATCTTTCGCATTTATTTTTGCCTACGTAGAGCATAAAGTATTTGAATCCAAATTCAAGTAAATAAATCTAAAAACAAATAATTAATCATTTAGATATTGAAAAAAAAAAAAAAAAAAATTGTTGTATTAAATTAGAGCAAGGTTCTAATAGGATCCTTGGGTTGAGGAGATCTACAACTAGCTTACGAACCGAGTGTAAGTCTTCTCAACACTTTTAGATTTTAATTATTACCCATTTTTTACTGTATCCTTCTTTACGTCCTCATTTTAGCTTTCACTTTTTATTCCATGTACATAATTGCACAACATTGAGAAACTTTTTCTATTCATTTATATAGGTCAGCATAAAGGTAGAGCTTAATTAAAATAAGCTGGAGAATTATAATATTGTTAGCAACCTGTCCGCTGAGTAGCTCCATTTCAATTAGTTGTTTGTAATTAAGTGAATGCAATAAAAAATAAATAAATGCAGAAAAGTGTTTTACTGTCATGGAGGGAATTTTCACGAAATAACTGAATCCCACGCATTGCGAAACCAAAAGGGAAAACTGAATGCAGTTGAACACTGAGATGTCCGAGCTACAGATGCTGCTGTGAGTGACGAGGGGGAGAAAACAGCGGGAGGATCTCTGTAGTTGAACATATTTGCATGGAAAATTTCAATTTAGTGCGTCCCACAAACAACAAAAGCACACAAAAAAATGTTTGCAGCATAAAGCAAACAAAAAAAGAATACAAATTCTATCTTTGCCAAAGACTTCATACCCTTGCAAAGACCTGCAATGACAGCAATATAGTGGTCCGATGTAAGCCAAATTTAATCAGGCTATATAAAATAACACCAGACACACAAGTTGCGAGTTTGGTTGAGATATTCCGAGATACGAAAAAGTTGATTTTTGACCGGTCGGCCCTAGTCCTAGTCCTAGTCTTATTTCAATCAAATAATAGCAAGTTTGTTAGAAACTTTTCAAAAAGAAGGAAATATATAATATAACATAAATAAACATATATGAATATATATAAAACACATAATACATATAGTGATCTGGTTCGACGGATTCTGACAAATACTCTGCCTGCAGCAAAAAAAGGATCTATAGGAAGTTTCAACAAGATAGCTTAAAAACTAAGAGACAGACATACGGACATGGATATATCGACATGCTGCTTGAGAATAAATATATATTATATGGGTTCTGCCACGCCTCCTTTAATGCGTTGCACATTTCGTGACGAAATTATAATACCCTCTGCTAGAGTATAATAAATGGTCAAAATGCACAAAGAGATATGGACAGAAGGACAGACGCAGAGAGATTGACAGACCGAGGGACAGTTGTATACACAGACGGGCACAAATACATGTACACAAAGACCGCATGCTGTCTGGAGGAAGTATGTGTGTATGTGTGTGTGTGTGTGTGTGTGTTTATGTGTGTGGCTGCTTCCTGTTCATTTCCCTAGCTGACAGAACACAACAAAGCCAAAATGTCTAGCAATGACATCGACTGTTACGACCATGGTCAAAACTTGACCCCTTCTCCTCTACACCCTACCACCCCCGTGAGCAAGGGGTATTTTGGTTGATATGCTGTTGCACGTTGCATACTTCTGGCTACTTGGGATAATTCTATTTACACTTCAATTTGGGAAACGGTGGCGTATGCGTAATGCCTCCAATGAAGTGTGTTCAAAGATTCTACATTGATGATAAGTTGAAATTTCAATAGCTTCCTAATTGAAACTCTATTTGTACACTTGAATGTGTGTTTGTGCGTGTGCGTGTGTGTATATGTAACTGTACCTTCATTGTGACTACATTAAATTGAAAAAGTTACAGCTTTTATATGCATTTTATTAGTTAATTAAAAAGTTTCGATGTCAATACCAAATAGTTATATGAAAATTAATGGTTTAACTCACTTAAACAACACTCTAACTGATGACAGTGCTTTCTATGCCAAAGTACTTCCTGTTATTAGTGCGGTAAAATAGTAACCTTTCCATGTCAAGTGCAAAAAAATGCATTTTCATCTGCTTAAGGATCAATTGCCTATAAAGAATTCTGACTTGAATGACTTTCATATACAGATAAGTATCAATCAACGCTTAGTATATTAAAGTATTTTAGGTGTTTGGAAGACTCGATAGCGTTCAACAAACAATAGAAATTACATTTTTTAATATTATTAATAATAATATGACTAATAATTTAGATTAATCGAAGCAGAACTAAAGAACACTTGAATTGTTAATTGCCTCTTAGCTCTAAAAAACATATAATAGACATTCAAATATATAATAGTCTGTCACTCGTAGATCTTTTATCTATTAAACCATGAAACTGTCTCTAGGACAGCGATTGAAAAGGACGCATAAAGTTGAATATAATGGAGGTTCAAGTATTAACATAAATAAATGTTAATTATTGGAATAAAAAACATGTATATCACAATTAATACTATAGCCACTTTTATACAGAGCATTTATAATGTCTTTAATTTTAATAGAGCGAATAAATTGCCAACCGTTTTAAGAGCATACTACGAGACTCAAAACATTAGAAAATTTAATTAAATTAAATTATTTTCATGAATTGATTCAAAATTTAAAGTCAACTCTCGTTAGTTATGTATGATTCGTGTTTATACACACATTTTAACGACCTTCACTTAAATAAATAAATAGTAATTCTAAGATCTTCTAGCTCATAAGGAGAGATGGAGGAACTGATATGGCTGATTAAGAATATATCGCTCATTTACTACAAAAGTGACATATCTCAAAAAATCTCATTTCGAGATAAAAGCATTTAAAGTTTTCAAGTGTCGCTTGTCCTCCTACAAAGCGGTCAAACATATATGTACTCTTCTCTACTAATACGCTCTGCGTATTAAAGGTAGGATGATGAAATTTTAACACAACATAGCTAAGCACATAATGAACATATCTAAATTATGGCAACACTTCTTTTGGGCATATGCCTTACATTTACAAGAATTAAATAATTATGAATCTTTACATTCTAATACATTTTTAAAAACACCCAGAATTTTTTTTAATTTTTTTAGCTTATTAAATGCTTAATATCCAAGTCGAGCTATAAAATAGCTTAAGTGGAGCATTGGCATGGCAATGAGCAAAAACTTAAAAACTATAAATATTTCCCCTTACTCTTTCCCATTTTTAAAGAAAACAAAAGAGTTTAAATTTTATATAAATTTCACTAGTGACAATTTATTACTCTTTGCTACCGTGTTGCCAATTTGGACATGTTAACATGTACAGTGTTTAGATAGTACTTAGAGTATATGATACTAAAGCTATTTGCAAAAAAAAAAACAGAAAAAAAAGTAGAGTTTTTGTTGTTTCCACTTGGCAAAGTGAAATCGAGCTACAACAACAGCTCAGTTTGCATTTCATGAGGAGCTGGCAATGGGCTTAGAAATTATAGTTGAGGTTGCCGCTGCTGAATCTCACATGGGATACGGCTGATGAAGGTTGGTACGATGGAGAAGCCAATACGGAGGATTCGGGGACTGCCATGCCATAGCTCTCGGTTGTGGTTGGCGCATTTTGTCCGGTTGCGTATTGTTGGGCAACACTTTGCTGTTGCTCCCGGAGAATATTCTGCTGTTGCTGCTGTAGGAATCCCATATGTTGGAGGGTCGAATAGTAGTTTGGCTGCCTACCAGTTGCTGGCTGTGACTGCGATTGCAATTCCGGAAACTGGCTCTGCTGCTGCTGTGGCGCAGCTTGACGTTGTTGCAACTGCAACCCATTGTTGCTGCCAAGGAAACCGGCCGACTGGCGTTGACCGAAGTTTGTTGCTGGTTGCTGTTGTGCTGTTGGTTGTGACTGAGACTGTTGACCGATCGACACATCGGGATAATAGGTGTAGAGTTTCTGCAACAGTTGCTGTTGCTGCTGTTCAAACTCCAATCGCTGACGCTGGTAATCAAGGAAGGCTGCTTGCATCTGATCCGCGTAGCTGGGAATATTTCCGACTCCTTGCAATTGTTGCTGTTGCTGTTGTTGTGCCAAATATTGCTGTTGTTGCTGCTGCTGCAATTGTTGCTGTTGCTGCTGTAGCTGTTGCTGTAACTGTTGCTGTTGTTGCTGCTGCTGCAGCGTGCTGACAACTGGCTCTGGCTTTGGCTTGGTTTGGCGACCTCCAAGGGATTGGTCCGGATACACACCTGTATATTGTACTCCCGTGCGTCCGGTGAAACGATTTGGAATTTGCTGAAAAAATAAGGAAAGTGATAATAGAATCAGAAAGCGCTTCTTTTTCGCATTGAATATGCTGATAAACAGGAAAAGAAAAGACAAAATGGAATAAAGAAGGCCTTCATCCCACTTGCCACTGTTAACGCAATTGGCCCTTTTATATATCTGGTCACACTTTAACAGCAGTTATGCAAAACAATTAAACACAAGCCGTGAAATTGCCCGAAATGGGATGAAAGAGGATAAAATGTTGCACTGAAATTGAAATTTGAGTTTTTTTTTTTTACCAGTCGAGCACCATGTTTGCTACGTTTCGTTGCGGTTCTCATTGCGATTTGCGAAGAAAAAAGTATAAAGAGGATAACCACAAAAACAATTTGGCAATGATGGAAATTTAGCACAGTTTCGATACACGTTCAAAAAAAAGTTTTAAAAGAAAAAAATTACAAAATGAGAAAAAATTTCGGAAATTCGAAGTCTAAACTGATAAAGCGAGAGAACGAGACTAAAAGTGCTCAGGCCCCTCGAGCTGAAACCCCAACCCGGAACTGTATTTCAAAGCCTGCTCTGTTAACACGTTTTTTTTTTAACCTCATATGTGTGTGTACAAAGGCCAGAGCAAACAAGCTCGTAACACGAAACGAAACGAGACGAAACGGAACGGAACGCAAAACAAACAGTGAAATGTGTGCCAAAGGGCGAAATTGATCATACGCCACGTTGTGCAGATGCGATGCACGCGAACGAAAACGAGAATGGGAATGCGACAAAGTGACATAAAATGGATGGCAATAACATGAACTGAGCACAGTTGGAAGATGCACTTCGTTTGGCAGATGTTGCAAGCTTATCTCTGCCTTTTAATAGGCATGGGATGGATACAAGCCAGGCCCTCAAATCCTATCGAGCAACTTGCTTTGGGCGCTCTTAACGTTGGTGAACAAATCATGAGTACGATGCAGGATGGCAACAAGGCTACAAAAGAATTAAACTTTGATACAGCAGTGATGAAGATTCATTCAAAGACAGAAATGGGGCATGGTAACGCTATGCTTCCACCCTCTGAGGACGACTCTGATGAATCCGATGAATTTAGGAGAAGGAAACGAAGTATCCACAAGGAACATTTCATGGCACATCGTGGCAAGCGTTCGCCATGTTTCAATAAGATGCCATCGGAATCATCGGATGATGTCGAGGCAAGAAAGAAGGCGGCGGCAAGGAAACGTGCTGCCAACAATGCGGTGAGATCACGGATAATGCGTACCATAAATAAGAATCAAAAAAAGAAGAAGTTTCATCGGGAACGTCGTCAAGCAACGCAATCTGGTGGTGCCCCAGGACAGCAGGGTCCTAATCTAGGGGACCGTGTCAAGGGAATGTGGCTCGCAATTGTGGACAACGTGGTCGATGCTATGCAACAGATGAGGCAACAAATCAAAGGGGCAGCAGCTCAGGCAACTGGTGGCAATTAAATAATTAATTTCAATGAAATGTTCATAAATAAAATTTGTTTTGAATGCGATAAGAGAATCAATAAACAATCGTTTCAACTAACTGCGACTTTGATTAAATCTATTAGTTGAAGTTGAGTTGAACAACAGTTACAAGTCTTAATTTATCTGCCGATCTTCGAGTATCGATAAATGTTTCGAGTGAACATTTTCGACATGCCACAGTTTGCGTGCAACATGTGCAACATTTCCGGTTTGTCGTTCTCTATCGCTGACTCTATACAAAAGCCACAATGCTTCGTTACCAACTATTCAGTTTGAACAATGACTTCTACTTGTCAATTATTCATTGCCTTAATTCTGGCCCTGGCTCTGGCCTTGATCAATTGTCAGGATGATCTGGAATTGGACTACTCCAATGAGTATGACAATGTCCGGCCACATTTCATCTATCCCGATGAACCAAGGCTGGACAAACGTCTGACCTCTGCGGCCCAACAATTTGGAGAGAGTGTGAAAAATGCCTGGGAATCTATGGTGGACTCTCTTCACAATTACTTTGAGGAGGTTCGGGATGTCTTTGCTGATGGAGTCAACAATAACAATGCTGAGGAGTTTCCAGTTTCCAATTAAACTCTGTCTAACTTATTGAATATCTCCAAAATAAACTTCAATATGGAAAAATAATAAAAGAGTTTTGTTTGTAAAAGAAGAGAAGAGCAAAGGCAACTCTATATTGAGTTTAATAATAAAAATTAGAATTTTCTTAAATTTGGAATTAACTTCAATTGTCTGTGTAGGGACTAGAGATAACTACTAAGCAGGCATTGATGCACTTGGTATAGATTAGATTATATTAGTTATATTATATAGTTTATTCCATATTAAGGTGTGAAACAAAGCAGATTACAAAAAGTGCTAAAACTAATATTAAATTGGATTATTACCGTCTGAAAGTTGCTATTACGCAGCTTACTTGTGCAGTCTATCATATGATTTAATCATTAAAAGAACAATAAAAGAAGTACAAGGACATAAATTTCAATGTTTGACGAACACAAATTTTATGAACTTTAATGTAAGCTTCTAAATGCAGCTTACTTACATAGACTTGAAGAGTCTTTTAAAACTCAGAATGAACTTGAATAATCGAAAAAATATTATTATGCAGTTTCTTTACACAGGGTAACTCATGATACAATTAAAAAATATCCAAATTAACAAAAATGGTTTCCATTAAAATTACATAGTTTTGATAGAATTAGCGACCTTTAGTGGATTTTGACCTTGAGTCAGCTAAAAAATAAAATAAAATAAAATACTACAAAAACAAATAACAATAATTACACAAAAAAAAATGAGCAATTGTTAAATGTAATGATATTAACTTGAAGATCTTTTGCAAATGTGCCCATGATTAATTGCTAATGATTAGCTTAAATAAAATAAGTCAATACAAAATTTGAGTAGAGAATAGTAATAAGAGATCATAGATATATATGTATATGCATGCAAACAAAACTATAATTCAAACAAAAGGTTTATCGAACGAGGATCAAATTAGCTGCTAAATAATGACAATTTTTGTAAAAAAAAACAAAAAAAATAAAACAATTAAGGAAGAAGAACATTATAGGAACACATAACGATTTAAAATCTTTGGCTGTTAAAAACTGAGTACTATAGAATTATCTATAGAAATCTTAGACTGTATGAAGTTGAGTAAATATTAATATGAGCAGCAATCGAAGACACCGAGCTTTTGTAGAACTATTTACTATTTACAAAAAAACTGTAATAAAAACATAAACACATTTAGATATCGCAGAAGAAAGAAAAAGGTGAATAGTATGATAAAGGGAATTGACGCTGTAGATATATAATATTAACATGCAAATAACATCATACTTAATGACATAAAACAAACGAATAAGATACGCTTAATATTTTAAAATTTAATTATTTAAAAAAATATTATAACATATCTTAACTAAGGTTGACAAATCAAAATGAGTGCTACCAGCTTTTAGATGCACTAAAATAATAAAATCTTATGGTTGTTCTCCAACATTGATAACCCTGAAACACAAGTCTTTAACCATCATTAACAAACATCTTATGCTTGTTCTCCAACACTGATAGCCTTGAAATACAAATGTTTAACCAACATCAACAAACAACATATGGTTGTTCTCCAACACTGATAACCTTGAAATATTTAACAGCAGTATTCGGATGATAAAATCAGAAATAGGCGGAAATTAAAATCGAATTACTACAATTAGAACAATGGGACCTTGAATGTAACATGATGGTTATGCAACACTGGAATTCATACATGCCCTAGAGATGCATGCGATACATGAAGAATGATTACGATAACAATTTACTGATTAGCAGAGATAGATTCATTGAAGGCCAGTGGGCTTTTCAGTTGAACAAACGGTGGTGATTACATTGATCTAAATGCTTTCGATGTTGCTTAACACTAGAGCACGATACAATTGCTAATTACTAGCGCATTTCTGGTTACAGATGTTGCCTGAGATTATACCGGATATGTGCTCATGTTGTTTTTGTTACAGTTACAGTTGCAGTTGCCGTTGCAGTTGCTGTTGCGCGTGGTGTGAGGTTAATTAGCCAAATGGCATCGGTTGACTGTTAAATAAGCCGCAACGAGAACAAACTGAATCAGATGTTACTTCATCCTCAGAGTGTAACGATTTCCATGGAAATGAATTCGGTTTTCATTGCTTTGTTGCTGCTCGCTGGTTGCATTCACGCCCGGCCACAGGTAAATAGAAAAAGGACCAGTTGTTTTGGTAGTACTAGTAACTAAAGTTTACATCTCAACTTGGACTAGGATTTGGAGACAGGCATGTTATTGGCAGCCGCTCAGTTGAAGGAACTGGTGGAGACTGGAGGTGCAGCACGAAATGAGCATAGTGTTGAGATCTTTGGCCAGAAGTTTAGTAATGGCATGGAACTGGGTTTTGGAGATGCAATGCGACCACCTGGAGGCCGTCGTCGACGCCGAAGTCTTTTTAACTTTACACCCAATATGCAAGTGCAACTTATGCTTCTCTAAATAAATGCATAAGCGAACTAGCTCTTCTTGTTATTGTTATACCGTAGCTAGTGAATACTAAGTTTGAGCACATAGAAGTAATTCGCTTTGCCAAATTAAATCAAACCAAACTAGTGAAGTAATGTAATACTCGTAGCGTCGATTAATCGATTTTTGCTGTAGCGACTTTGAGTAACTTATTTCGATCTTGATGAATCAATTAAATGGATCGATTATTTGGACAAACGGAGTCTAATGAAATTTGTGTTTGAATAAGCAAAAAACGAAGCAAAGAGCTTAATGAGTTCTAAAAAATGGAAATGAATAATATACCTAAATAACTTCAAATATTATATTTTCAACATATTTTACTACTCGGTTCGAGTGTCTCACTTGTTGCCTTTGATTTAATAATAATAAATTAAATTAAATGTACCTATTAGGGTGTATACTTGCTAGGCTATCTTATTTGTTGCTGATGCTTTTAGAACATTCCATTTAAGAAAATAACGTGGTAGGTATCTTATTATTAGGGTATCTTACTAGTCTTTTATGCTTTTAAAACAATAAATTAAAAAAAATGTGTTAAGGTATCACTTGATATTGTATCTTATTATTTATTTGTGCTTCTACAACAATAAATTTGAGTAAACGGACCTAGTAGAGTATATAGATATTAGGGGATCTACTTGTTATTGTATCTTAATATTTATTTGTGCTTCTACAACAATAAGTTTGAGTAAATGTTAGGGTATCTACTTGACATGGTATCTTAATGTTTATAAATATACCTGATAGAGTATCTAGTTGTTAGGGGATCTGCTTGTTAGGGTATCTTAATATTTATTTGTGCATCTACATCAATAAATTTGAATAAATGTATCTGGTAGAGTATCTAGTTGTTAGGGTATCTACATGATAGGGTATCTTACTTGACAGGGTATCGTAATATTTATAAATATACCTGATAGAGTATCTAACTAGTTATTAGGGATCTACTTGTTAGGGTATCTTAATATTTGTGTGTGCTTCAACAGCAATAAATTTGAACAAATGTACCTGGTAGAGTATCTAGTTGTTAGGGGATCTACTTGTTAGGGTATCTTAATATTTGTGTGTGCTTCAACAGCAATAAATTTGAATAAATGTTAGGGTATCTTACTTGTTGTTCTTGTTGTTGGCCTACGTCTGCTGACGCAAGTTGAGGCTGTGACAATTCCGCTTGTTGCAACTGCTGCGGTTGTTGTTGCTGTTGTTTGGCGGCGCCATAATATCGGGTGAAGCTCTGTTGCAGTCCTGGGGTTTTCAGTGTAAAGGAGTTGGTGTTGGCATCGGTGTGAAAGGATAATTGTGCCTGGCACACATCCTGCAGGCTAAATAACAGCAGGCACAAAGTCAACACTGCCCCGGGATACCACGAGCCAAACATGTCCGTCTTCTATGATTTATGACTACGGCAGCAAATGCTAATGGTAATTGATTCAGATATCCAGATCTCCAGACTCCACACTGTACACTGTACACGCGGTGCCCTTAATTAATGCCACGCCCACAAAGCAACGAAAACAACAACGACAACGACAACAACGATGCGATTGCAGTTACTCCCAAATTGCGACTGTGCGTTGCCCGCCCGTTGTTTAAACGTTTTATACTTGGCCCTTTGCTTTTGGCCATTGGCTTAAGCTTTTGACCATTTACTTGGCATGCAGCAATGGCAACAACGGCAGCAGCTGATGGTAAATGGAAAATTTATTAATTGGCTCTGTCTGCGTGAGGTGACAGCCTAACAAACCAATCTTCTATCCCTCCTTTCCCCCTCTAAAGACCCTTCATTAATTGCCAAATCGTAGTGCAGAGCTGCCATATACGTGAAAGACATGTTTTTTTTGGATATTGGCATTATAAAAGTAATAATATTCATGGCATTTGTATATTATATAAAAGCTATAGAGAGAGAGAGAGAGATACAGGAAAAAACGATGATCCAGATTAATGGACATGAAAACAATCCAAATCTATTTATGTCTTTTATTTATATTATTTCAACCACATACTCGTAGACAGTTAGAAAAGGAAACTTTAAAAATAAAATAATCCAAAAATAAAAAATCTATGTAAAAATAATAAGACAAAATTAAACATTTCAAAAAATTATTATTAATAATTTAATCATTTTAAATACGACTTTAATAAATAAATAATATGCAGCAACTAGCTTACTAGTTTAATTAGAACATAATAAGAAAGTTTAGATATATAAACTAAAGTTAATTTAATAAATAATAAACAGTTCTTTACTTAAAAGTTTTAAATAGATGTTTAATAAATTAATTATAAATAGGGACTTGCCATTCATTTATTTGTCTTGTCTTGTGATCCCAATAAATAAACAAATAAATAAAGAATTGTTAGTATTAATAGAAAGAGTATTTATTTGACAACATCAATTTATTATTTGCTTTCAGTTTAAAAGTTACTAATTTAATATAAACGGTATCTAAGGCGATTTAATTGCGATATCTATTAAGCCATAACTATGGTTTCGAAATTAGCAATCAACTTCAATGACTGATTCTGACAATCGATTTGTACAATTAAAGGTAAAACTATTTAAATTATGAGCCATTTTATGTAATTATTTATTTAACAATTAATATGAATTAAATTTAAGTCAAGTTTTCTTTTAATTTTCGAACTTTGATATGTTGAATTTATTGGAGTTTGATGAGAAGAGTTAAGAATTAACTAGTGTACTGAATTTAGGCTTCCTATTCAATCAAACATTAAACTTTAAGTTAGTTTTAAATTTTTAATACAAATCTGAAAAAATAACTAAAGCCAGAAAAATTTAAAAAAAGGGCACTAAACATTACTATTATAAAGTATACTTACTTATCTGAAACATTTCTAGCTAATAATAATTCTTAATAGTTCAAATCCTTAAAGTAACGTAGTCCTTATAAAATACAATACGTACTTTTTTATAGTATTTACCATTTTGTTTTTTACATACTATATACATATTTCTTAAAGATAAAGATCAATTTTTAGTTCAAAAGTAAATAGAAAAATGCAGTAAGCTACAGTGGAGCAAGCTCGACAGTAGGAGACCCAGTACTTAATGTGGGCAAAGCGTGCACTCCCTGTTCTTCAAAACAAACTTGATCAATGCAAAATATAAATGAACCTGCATGCCAAATTTGGTGTCTCTAGCTCTGACAGTCTCTGAGATCTACGTCTTCAAAAAAGGGGGCAGACAGACGGACATGGCTATATCGACTCGGCTGTTGATGCTGATCAAGAATATATATACTTTATGGGGTCTGGCACGCCTCCTTCTGAATGTTACGCACAGTTTTTTTTTGCACAAACGTAATAGACCCATTTCGACTTTTTTAAAGTACTGGGTCTAAAAAATAACATTCACTATTTATTGTTATACCCTTGCAGAGGGTATTATATTTTTGTCACGAAATGTGTAACGCATTGAAGGAAGCCTCACAGACCCCATAAAGTATTTATATTCTTGATCAGGGCGACGAGCTGAGTCGATATAGCCATGTCCGTCTGTCTGTCCGTCTGTCTGTCTGTCTGTCTGTTTCTATGCAAACTAGTCTCTCAGTTTTGAAGCTATCTTGATGAAACTTGGTACAGGTCCGTCTTTTTGCTGCACGCAACCGGCCGGATCGGATAACTATATCATATAGCTGCCATAGGAACGATCGGTTGAAAATAAACATTTAGTATGAAAAACTTTTTTGTTTCTCAAGATATCGCAACCAAATATACACATTATGTGTTTGATTAAGTTTTAAACAGGTTGATTAAATTTGGTGTAAATCGAACTACTATATCATATAGCTGCCATAGGAACGATCGGTTAAAAATCAACAAATTTTGTAAAAAATCTGACGGCTTACACAAGGCACTGCAAGGGTATCCAAACTTTGGCGCGCCAAAGTTAGTTTGCGCTATATTTTTTTTATAAAAAAATATTATCTAAGATATATTTCTGAATTTGACATGATTTTATATACATTCTACGACAAAATATAACTATTTGTGCTTTCATTTAAAATACTTATCACTCTAAGAGAAACTTTATCAGTTTTATTGCAGTTCGATATTAATTCAAAGCAAGTTTTTACCTCTTTTAATCTAATATTGAAGTTAACAATACAACTATTGTGTAAATATGATAAAGTACGAGATATATATATAACACTCGCCTCAAAACGCCGTGGAAATGAAAAACTCCATAAGCAGTATTTAGACTCGCGTCAAAATGAAATCGTAAAAAATCTGGTTTTTTCACTCATCTAACAGAATATTAGTATTTTGTTATCGATATACGTGTTCGATATCGATATATGTGTTATCTACGCTGTTGTTGTGGCCGCTTTATATAAATCAGCTGTTGTTGCTGCTGTTAAACAAAACAAATTAAATGCTGCCACTTATAAACAAAATAATAATATAGTTTTTTTTCCCGTTTTTCATTTCAAAGTTGGTTCACACTTCTCGTTACGTTTCATAACGTAAGGGCCTGCCGTTCTGCTAAACTCAAAATGGCACTGTTAGACTTAACATAGCACAGTTTGCGGGCCATTTCAATTTGACGTAATGAAATAAGCCTCCACCCCTTATTTCATCAGAGAATGATGAAATTATGACCTATTGAATAGTAAAATTTGGGGAAAATGTGGTGTGAGGGAATTAACGACGTTTAATTGGAGGTCACTGCTTAAATACCGCAGATTATCAAAGGTCATAAGGACCAAACAAGTTAATTAGACTTTATGTATTTAATTAAAATGATATGCCCAACAAAATAAATATATAATATAATTATAATGTATCATCAGGCCAGAAAGCGACTATATTATTATTTAATTTAAAATTGGCAGCATTAAATTTGTTTTGCTTATGAGCAGCAACAACAGCTGATTTATATAAAGCGGCCACAATAACAGCGTAGATAACACGTATATCGATATCGAACACGTATATTGATAACAAAATTCTGATAATATTCTGTTAGCGACTTATCGGAAAAACAGAGTTGCACTAACAACAGTTGCCATCTCTCTGATAGAGTAATTGTCATCTCCACGTGCAAGTCATTTGCCATCGTTTTCAATAATTTAATCTGCAAATTGAAATTGAATTGAAATGGATAATACTGTAAGTATCAAATAGTAATCTGCAGATAAACTCACTTATGCATCTGTGTACATATTTTAGGGACCTCCTTCAGCTTCGCAAAACGTATGCAGGGAATGTACCATCCCATTAGCCACAAGGGACTCCCAGATGTGCAATTTTTGCGACATGGCTAGGAGATTGGAATCGGCAGCCATTCGAAGAGTTAGACACCATCGTGTAGGCATTCTATTAGAAAAAGTGTCAGAAATCTCAAATTCACCTGACCCTTAAATGTGGATTAGAGATGGGCGCGGGCCTCATTTTTTAGGCCCGGCCCGACCCGAGCCCGAAATTCCCGATGGAAAAAAGGCCCAAGCCCGCCCGATGTTTTTGCTGTAAAGCCCGAACCCGCCCGGCCCGACCCGAAAAATTTAAAAAAAATTAAAATTGTTATTTATTTTAAATTTTTATTTAAAAATAAAATCTTATCCAAATTGGAACTTAGCAATCTAGTTCGTTTTTCGCACAAAACATTTCCAGATGTCGAAAATACCCTTCACTACTGGTAGAGCTTGCTGGGATAGCAAGGATTCTGCGTGCTAGAGTTTTCAATAATGTTAAATCATTGGCGTTTTTCCAAAACTCTAGAACGCACTCACCCGGCGTCTTGAATAACATTTTTTGATACATTCATTTTTACTGAAAAACTTTCGTTGCGCGATGTTTAAAAAGTTCAAAAGAGTGCGTCGTACCAATAATTGAAATAGCTTATTCAGTCATTCGTGAACTTTATCGTTCATTTCGTTCAGTTAGTTGGATGCTCATAAGCGAAATGAACGTATGAGCGTAGTTCAGGAACTGAATAAAAAATTCACAGAAATAACGGAGCTTTGTGTAGTGTGACCGAATTCGGATAGCAAAAAAATGCAATAGATTTTGGTGTGTTTCGGGCTTTCGGGCTTTCGGGCTTTAGAGTTAGGCCCGAGCCCGACCCGGCCCGATCCGAAATGAGATTTTTCGGCCCGAACCCGAAAATTTTGAAAAAGGCCCATGGGTCCCGAGGCCCGGCCCGGCCCGTGCCCATCTCTAATGTGGATACTGTTTGGTACTTCCGATGTAATTAGAATAAATAAAGTGGACTGTATGACTTTTGCCTCTTGATCGGTGCGAGATTTTTTTAATAATGAATTTCACAAGACGCCGATGCAGCGACGCGCCAATATACATACATAGACAAAATGTGTGAATACAAGTATGTGTGTGTGTGGTGCTTAAGTCTACAATAGTGATGAAATAAAACTAGTTCTGATCTTGGAATATAGAGGGCGCTGTTTTGGCGCTATATCAATAATGTGAAAGCGTTCACAAACATCCCGGCCCGCCCTGAAACACAGTTAGGGTGTTCACTCGACTCTCGCATCGTAGCAGCTTTTCAAGCTTGCGACACCTAACGTGTGAACAACCTTTTATGTAGCAAGTGTGCGCAGTTAGATATTTATATTCGAGCTACTTTGACATTTAAAAAATCTGCTTATTTACTTTTTTAACATAAACACAATTTTAGTTCAAGAAAATGCCATCTAAGAGAATGTAAGTAATACCTCCCGGATCATGGACCCGGGAATTGATTTATAAAAGATTCGAATTCCTTTTTTAATTTTATTCAAAATAATTTTTTTCGGACAAAGTGTTTTTGTGTCAACTTTCATCCATTTTCTGTATTGAAGTCATTATGATAAATTTTAAGCAAGTAAATATAAATATTTAACATTTCTCGTAAATAGTATAAAAAATTTCTTAGTTTTCTGCATAATAGTATTACGCTTAACATTCCTTAAAGACATTATTAAAACTTTAGTGATTTTGAATCAATTCAACAATGAATCAGCCGGAGAAGGAGAAGAAAAATCTGATAGCCTTAATTACCGCCTCAGTGCAAAAACATTTACTTACTACGGCAGAGGTTTCCATAAGTTCCGAAATGTTGGATAAGATCACAACCGAAATACAAAGTAAGCTGAATGAATACATCAATGAACTGCGCTCCGAAGTGTCCCAATGTCGAGCTCTTCTTGAGGACATCGTTAAAACTAATTTAAAAGCCGATCAGGATATCAAATATATTCGTGAATTAATGCAGGATATACAACACGAAATTCATGAAAAACAATGAGGACGAAAACTAACCACAAAAGCGGCGAAAAATTTACCTCTTTTACTGTAGAGAAACATTTCCGAATCTTTTCTTCTCTCTCTTTCTTAACAAACAAACCAAATACAATCCAGGAATCAAGCTTAACCTTAGTTTTTTTCTCTATGTAGGTACTTTTGATATTAGCTCGAAACATCAAATATACAAATATTTACTTCCTGAAAGCTGCGCCCGAGCCGAAGCGCTTTGTTCAAAATGGAGATTCATAAGTAAATCATAATCTTAAGTCAGATTTCTCTTCAAATAAGACATTATTTTACCATATTCATGGAATTCAACTGAGAAAATTAAATAGTTTTGTTGTATTAAATTGAATCCAAACCGAAACTCACGGGTTCAGAGGCTCTGAAAATCAGATTGCGAAGAGAACAAAATACCAAAGAGCTGAATAATCTTTAAAGTTTTGAAAATTAAAAAAAAATGCAGTAAGCTACAATGGAGCAAGCTCGACGGTAGGAGACTCAGTACTATATGAGGGCAAAGCGTTCACTATAGATTGTTCTTCAATGTGGCGTTGCACTCAATAGATGGCGCCACTACGATGATAAGTTAATAAACACAGATGTCGCTGGCGTCTCTTCTTACTTTGCCCGTATGCCCGTAACATTGTTAGTTGAATAACTTGAAATGAAATGAATGACATTTTCTGGACAGGTTTGAACCATTGAAAACAGTGTTTATTATATGTCTTAAAAATCAAGGCGCTAGCTTAAAACTTAATAGACCCATTGTACTTTTTTTAAGTACAGGGTTTAAAAACGTTAACTTTAAGTATTCATATATTTTGTGTATGCTCTGGTTTTAAGTTTGAGCATGGATTCTCGAGGTTTACCATTAAGCGAGGTCTAAAAATTATGTTTGATAGATATTTAACTTTCTTAAAAGTGACTCTAGGGCACAAAACAGTTTGTAGAAGTGCGTTTGGAATTTGAATATGATATTAAAGAAAAGAAGAGAGAAGAGTTGGTAATTTCAATACAAATTGAATATTGTCTTGCTGCTTATATAACATACGCTAACAAAATAAAAAGGCAACGGCAAAAGACGAAAGACGAAAGAAGAGCGAAGAAAGGGAGAAATGAGGAGAAATATATGTGAGCACAGAGCACACTAAGTATAAAGACTGACATAAAATGTTGTTTATAGGAACGTGCGTGGCATACAGAATATGCGAGGCAACAAGTTGTCTGCTTGCCACAAGGGGCATGTTAGTGATGTGATGGGGAGGGGGTATAGGAGAAGGGATTCGAGTTGGGGGAGTTCAGAGGTCAAGCGGGGTTACACATAAGGAAGTTGGGTGAAGGTTAAATGATAAGCGATTGTCACAATTGCAATTGCAATTGCAATTAGCCAACTTTTGGAATGTAATGCCAAAGTACGAGTTTGGGCCAAAAACGATTATGAAAGACGAGTTTTATGAGCCAATGTACTTCGTATATGTTAAAAGCCGATGGGAGGAGGTGGTCAATGGCCAATTGCCAGTTGACAGTTGCCAGTTGTGGGTTGTGGGTAGTCTGTTCACATTGCGTATACGTGATCGCCATAAATTTATTTGGTCGCGCGATTCATTTCATTTTGCAGACGCAATCGCAATTGAAAGCGCATTTCATATGATTGAAAGTTGTTTATGTGTGTCATTTGCGGCTAACGCACGTATACCCCATGTCCGAGGCGTGAAATGGGTATATATGTGTATACATAAATATGTACATATATATATATATATATATATACATATATGCGTATGCTATTCCACACATTCGCAATTTACGATTTAACACGCATTATGCCAATGAGCCGACAATAAAGAAGACACACGCAACAACAAACAGACAGACAGACAGACAACCAGTTAACAGACCACAGTAAACCAGTTAACAGCTAGCTGAAGTTCATATTTTGGCTTATTATTACAATATTCGAATTAAAGTCTTGCCTTTAAATTGATGGCAGAAGAAGGGCAAGCCTTTTAAGAGCTATAAAAACTAAATTTATTTTTAAGATATACGCTTTTTTTATTTATTATATTTATCATTATGTTTTTATTACATTAGTATACTTATTCTTGTTTTAAAAACATAGCAATTTCAGATAACAGTTAGCTAGACTCTACGAAATGACTGTAAAAACAATATGTGTACGATATTTCGAGCCTTTTTTGTAATTTTCATACATGTATTTGTTGTGCGTACTATTAAAAAATAACTGCTCTTATCTCTGAGAAAAAGACTTTTGCATATCTATAAAATGATATCCATATTGTTAGGATATAAAAACTAGGTGTAGGAATATCTGTTGGGCTGACAATACAAGCAAAAGAGCTTTGAAATAAAGTCGGTGTTGGGTTTCAGGTTAAAGTTAAATAGCATTCCTCAGAACTTTTGCTTCAATTGTAAACAAGATAAAGCCTTAATACATATAGTTGTGATTTGAAAAAAAGAAACTGACATAAATCTACATAACCCAAAAGAGATATGAAGTTTTATTACAATTATATAACATTGCTTGAACTGTAGACTAGATTAAATTGACTTCGCTCAGTCGAATAAGTATTAAAATAATAATACATATATAAGTATCACTCGAAATTTATTCCAGTATACAATGGCTAATGGCTTTTCAAATCCAATTTGTTCGTCCAATTCAAATTTGGTACGAATGATTTGCCTGCCAAATGGGCCACAAGAAAATGTTGGCCAAGTTTCCTTACTTTTAATAACTCCCAAAATGACAGACCACAATGTTAATTTTAGCCAACAATAGCACATGAAATTCTTGTAATTTAACGATGATGCCATGGACCATAAAATAGTATCAACAAATAAAAAAAATAACGAACGATAAAAAGAGACAAAAATATTATGCAAAAGCAGCCGAAAAATGCTGAAGAATAGGGAAAAGAGTAGATGGAGAATTGTGTAGAGTGAGATGCTAAATAATGGTACTTAATCATTTTATTGGGTCATTCGAAGGCTTCAACTGGGGTTTTGACTTCTTCAAACTAGAGCACAGATTGTTGAGAGAAAGAGGGAGAATAGAGAAAGAGAGAGAGAGAAAGAGAGAGAGAGAGAGAGGGTCATCCATATGGAGCCGATTCGAGGCTGTTAAACTCAACTGAACAGCTGAACTTTTGAACTCGCACACTGACCTCAATGCACACACTCACCCAAATAATGTATACTATGTACATGTAATAATATATATGTACATATTTATAAATATCCATCGCTCCCTTTATCCTTTAACACGCTCTCTCCCTCATGCTGGCAAGTTTATTGCGCTGCGAATTATTTTGGCTCCCTTATTTTTCGCCTTTGCATTTGCACAGATTAAATTGAGGCGACATGGGCACGTGGCCACAGCATCAGCTTTAGTACATCTCTTCCAGTTTCAGCTTGAATCCCTGCTCCTACTTCCCAATCTCATCCGCATCCGCATCCGCTTTCACATACTATACGCAGCTTACCTAGGACAGCACTGAAAGACAAACAGCAGGAATCAACCTTTTTTATGGCGGCGACCCGTTACAGTGGACTCGAGGTGCAACAAAACTGATTTAAAAAGAGTCCTTATATCAATACTATTAAATATGTTTTTTAAAAATAAAAACTATATTAGATCTCGTTATAAATAAACTATACAAAATTAAATTTCATTTACAACTATTTAAAACAATTCAACCTATTATTTAAATATATTTTTTAATTCAATTATTGTTAAAAAAAAATATCCTTAATTAAATACCAATATTCATATTCATAAAATATGATTTATATCAGAGCTGTAAAAGAGTGCAACCTTTTTTTTATTGCAATCAATTTGATTCACATTGATTTAATTGGAATCAAAATTTATCGCAAACATTTTGATTAGAAAAAACTTTAAAACTACAATTTAAATCAATGATTGCAATCAGTTTTTAATTCAAACACAAAATATTAAATTTTAATCTGTTTCTGACAAAGAAAACATTGTTGGTGAAATGACATTCGAGCTTTCTTTCCAATGAAGATGAAGTTTTTAGGAAAAAGCCGGACAATGGTATATGTATATCATTTGGTAGTTTGGTATTTTGAGCTCTTATAGTTTTGAGCATGTAGATTTTACTGATTGAAATCAAAACTTGCAATCAAAGGACCTAAAGTTTTCAATTTTGTCTGTGTTAGTTTACAAATCAAATTAATTCTAAGAAATAAAAAAATTATTGTAAAAGTAGAAACACATAAATTTAGGTTTTTAACCCATGTTCAACTTAAAACTTAAATATGAGAAAATTAACTTTAAATCAAAGTAGAAGATGCGCTTTAAAGTTGAAGACTTCCTATGACAGTACTTGTATCTTCCAATGTAGTGATCGTTCTACGTTTTGATTGAATCTGCTACGCATCTTCTAAACTCACAACTAAGAAATGTGAGAATTCCAATCAAATTATTTTCTTTCTCGTACAGCGCTTGATTTACTTCCTTAATAAATTTGAGACTCTAATTATAATGTTATTACATATAATTATAGTCTATGCTATTTATCGTTGACTTGACTCCACTGTGCAGGACTGAAATACAAATAAAAAAGGCCAACACCAATGCAGCAGATTTTTGTTTTTCTTTCTTTATTTTTGTATGTTTAACTCACATAAAATTTTTTTTTATTAGTTTCTCTCTTTGTTTTATACACCAATACAAAAAAAAACCCAAAAAAAAAAAACAGCCGTATTCAATATACGCACAAATATATAAGTATATATTCATATGTGTATATTTATATATGAACATACATATTGTATGTATATATATTTATGTACTTATTTATATAGGGTCTTACATTTTATGGGCCTTCCTGTGCCATTTGGTTGGAACTCTGGGCTCATCCTTGTACAGCTTTTTTACTTTAAATATATATTTATATACTAAGTACAACAATTCGGTTGTGAATCGAATTGAATTAGATTTTGGTTAAGTTTTTCATGGGGTGAGAGCCAGTCAAGACTGTTAAATTATGCATAGAATTCGGTTTAATTTATAGTAAGTACGAGTACAACTAACAAATTGCAATTCCCGGGGCTCAGAAGAATTGCAACCAGTTTAACTTGATATTAAATTATTCATTTATCATATATGTATGTATATATATTTGTAAAGATATTTTCTGTGTGTGTTTGTGTAACTCTTAATAAACTTTTTTGCTGTTAAAAAATTGCTGCCGGCAATTAATATTTTAAAAGGCTTGCACAACATTTCACCATAAATATATTTGTATTTACTTTGCATAAATAAGTATGTGGATTATGAGAAGATTTTCTCTTCTTTGTTTTCTTATTACTTTTGTTTATTGTTTTCTATACCCTGTACCCATTACAAAACGGGCTATAGTTCTATATGTTTTCGCAACAGCAGCATCAACAGTTCCTCAGTTAAACCCTCAGATACTTTTCAATTCCCCGAAATATGTATTACAACCGCATGGTGAAAGATAAAGCCTTGAGTTACAATTAACGTTTATACATATATGTCTGTCATCTTAGTATTCTGAATATTTCATAACAATCGATTAAGAAGCATAAAAGTTGTTTATTTGTAAATGCTGGAGGAAAATATGTATTTGAACTTTGTGAGACGTGGGTACAGGGTATCGCTTTAGATCGGAGCATATCTGGGATTCAGTTGGACATTAAAACACATTTTCAATTTGTTACTTTGTAAAGTTATAAATATTTAATACGTAGGTTATGCACTATTTTGAAAACTTTGGCAACCCATTAGCAATCCAATGAACTTCCAACAATAAATAAAATGATAGACAACTTGATAATAGTTTATTTTAATAATATTCATCAAGTTTCAATCAGTACAACAGGTTACCAAACTTTCTCATTATTATGAATTCCCCACTTTATCTTATTCTTATTCTTACACTGCCTCATAGCTGTATGTGTATTTGGTATATACACAAATTATTTTTGTATTTTATTTCTTTTGAAATTGATTTTGTTGCTTGGCACATTTTGCATGCTCTTTAAGCAATGCTTGATTATTTTTTATAATCTATAATTATTTATTATGCTATTTTGTGAAGAATTCTTCTTAGCTAAACACAGCAAAAATTTACTTATTCTAAAGGGTTTTTATTCCCTTTCTTTTATAACATTTCGTTAAATAGGTAACATGAATTATGCTAACAAATTTAAGTTTCTGTTTAAGAAAGTTCATATTGATTATTTTTGTCATAAATTTGTCTTGTTCATAACTATCCTTTGTGAGCTGCTTAAAAAATACATATTTCAATTCTTTTATCCTTGTATAAACACTTTAACTGAGCAACTGTTGCCGCTCTATCTCTCTATCTCTCTCTATGTATAACTACTTTCCACTTTTCAATTTCTGTTCTTTAGGCACGCTTTCCCAATCCATTGTCCGGCTCATTGACAAATTTGTCATCAACAATACGTGTATATAAGCATTTAAATCGAACATTGAGATAAGTGATTATGTATGCTGTATATAATATTAGTTTTTATTATTTGTTAATCTCGTAATACTATAAAAAATTTCACTATCGCTGCGAAAATGTTTAAGTTTGAGTTTTTATGCTTGACATTTGCAGCTTTTAATTCTCCTGCAAGTTTTGAAAAATCCATTTGCTCCTGCTTCTACTTTCCCATTTTACTAAGTAGTATTTCTCCTAAGCTAATAAGTAGAAAAATCGTTGATAGAAAAGTTGCATTCGCAAAATATTCTAGAGTTACAAAAAAAGTGTGGGAAATTGCACTTTGCATTTCCTTTTTGTCGCTTACAGTTCGGCAAAGATATTCTCCCTAAAGTCCAGCTCAGGATGCGCCGAGTGTGCGGATCCGTGTCCATAATCCCGTGACTTTAACGAGCTACGTGCTGAACTAGAGCTGAAGCTAGCATTTCGTGGACTACTACGTCGCATACGTCCCTCAAGTCCGGCCATTTTATTTAGTGGCTGAGTTGGATCCAGTTCACAGAATGCGCCGGCTATCAGATCGGTGCCATTGAGCGAGTTAAAGCTGTCCCGCTTGGAACCACGTGATGTGCCGACTCCCACATGATGGGAACTTGTTCCGGAACTTTTACGGCTTAAGCGTCGGGTATATTGATACTGATAGGCGGGCGGGGGCGGAGCGGGAGCTGTGGGTTGCGCCATGGCCGATTGGACCGCTTGGGGCAAGTTGTTGCTGCCACCTGGTGTGTAGCTATCATAAAAGTCCTGTGGCACCTCCTCCTCATCCAACTCCTGTTGACTGAGACGCTGATGATGCTGCTGTTGTACCTGCAACTGTTGTTGCTGTTGAAGCTGCAACTGTTGCTGTTGCTGTTGCTGTTGCTCTTGCAACAGGCTATATTCTGTGGGCTGACTGCTACTAGAGATGGACATGCTCAACGGGTCACTTCCAGGCATGACCAGAGCCAATGCCGCCTTATCATAACCATAGCCGGAATCTCTTTTAGGTTTTGGGTTTGGCGAGCGTTGAGCGTAGATCTTTTCGATATCCGGCAATTGACGTCCAACTCCGCCAATTGATAAACGTATCTTCTCTCCCTGTTGTTCCCGCTGCATCATCTCCTGGATATCCATGCTCCGCTCACGCTCTAGCAGATCAATAATCTCCAGGTCACGTTCCAATGTACTGGACGAGAAGGTGCTGCTGCATTCACTAAAGGAGACATCCTTGTGCCGCATGTTGGGCCAACGCTGAGGCGGATGCATCATGCTGCTGACTACAGAGCTCTCCTCACCATCACCATAATTACTGGTACTGCTGTCATCCAAGAGAGCACTGCTGTTCCCATTACAGTACGTGGATGCGGTCAGATTGGACACCGAGTTGTTCGACACGGACATGCACTCTATGGGCAACTTGTGTCTAGCCTGGCCGGACTTTCCACGGCTGCTGTTGTTGCTGCCACTGCCACTGAGCGGTTGCTTGCGTCCCTGGGAGGCGGTATGCCCCCCATCCGAGATGATGTTGATCTTCACGTCATGCTTCTTGCCACGCATATTCTTGCCCAAGTTATTTACCACGCCAGCATCCCCAGCACCTCGTCCACTTACAGGATTTCCACCTCGTTGTCTTTCCCGTTCTCGGTCTCTATCTCTATCTCTATCTCTTTCCCTATCCCTGTCTCTGTCCCTATCTCGCTCTCGTTCCCTCTCCCTATCTCTATCTTTGCCTACAGACTGAGCCTGTCTGTAAGGTGCCCCACTGTATCGATCATTGGAGCTCGAGCCATGTCCATGTCCTCGTTCATGTCGCACCGATGTTGCATTTCCCTTTGATAGCTGCTTATGGGGTTCACCCTGTGGATGTGCACCCTGTGCGCTACCAACAATATTTGTCGTATTCGTATGCTCATCCTTCTCAATGGAATCCTCACGTGAGCTGCCTGTCCCAGCATCACTGCGACGTTGTGACTTTGGCTTCCTTTTGGCCGATAAACGAAAATAGCCACGAAGACGCTCCTGCTCATCTCTGATGGGAAAGAAAAAGAAAAGTCCAAAATTAAAATCGAATAAGAATGGAATAAAATGAATGAATGTTTCCTGTCAATATATTAGTGCTAGGATATGTACAAATAAGTACTTTTATATAATATGAACGACTAAATACAATCCTAACTAAACATCAATAATGATATGAATCTGTCATTTAGGAATATTAGCTGATAGTATTCATAAATGCATTTGGACCAAAAATATCCTCGCCTTGAAGTGTTACTAAGTACATGTTTTTCCATTTCTCTCTTAAGAAAAATTAAATGGAGGATTCCAATAATTTTTACATAAATTAAATGAATTTATTCACGAATGCATTTTTCTTGATAAAGATGGGAATATAAGGTATTCACGGATGTATTGAAGCTGACTAATGTTGAGCAGTTGCAATTCAAAGTACTCACTGTATTGAATCAATTAAGTACTAAGTCAAAATGTCTTATTTGCAAATATAAAATACTTGAAACTTAATGTTTTCATTCAAGTGACATCAAATGCATTCGCAATCTCATTCTTTCCTTTGCATTTATTATTCAATCATTTTTCAAACTAATAAGATTTGCAAGTCTGCTTTTAAGTTTTTCATATTATAAATAGCAAAAACGTTGAAAAGTGAAAGTATTTAAGCACAAATCTTTCTTTTCTGTTCAAATGTTATTGAATAATTAATACCCAAACTATTTTTTCTTTTTGTATATAATCTTTTAAGCTTTTATTGATTAAAAAATTTTCTTTATTTTTAATCTTTATTTAATTAAGCTTCAAGGACAGGAAACGAAGGAGAGAGTATAGAATATTTATGTGTATGTACTAATTGTCATCGTTTGCTTTAAAAAGTCGTTGATATATCACCTTTTGTACAAATGCTTGGAAGTTAATATCATTTGCAGAGCTCATTCATTAAAATGTACTTTAAACATGTATTGCTATATTATTTCAAAATGAATCGGGTACTCTGCTCTTACTTAAATAAAGAATGTTCTTATACCTACACTTTAAACTTCGAAATACTTCGAAGTGAGCAGACAAAAGTCTTTCACTGCAGTGCACTGTTCGTAATTTCTAATTAATTCTAATGTTTTTATAACGCATTCCCTTTGATTAATTATAAATATTATAGTTAGAGGCATTTCAAACATTTAAAAGCACTTACCTGGGCAATATCTGTGAGGCATAAATGCATGGAAATATGACCGTGGGTAGAAATGCGACCCACACAAACATCAGGTAGGTGAAGTCGAAATGTTTCTGGTTTTCGTAGGTCTCCTCAAGGGAGAGACGTGCGAATCGGAGTATCATCAATGGACACAGACATACTACTTGGGTGGCAGCCATACTTCCAAAATTCCTCTGTTTCCGCTTCTCCCGATGGACGTCCAGTTCGGCACTGTAGAGATCATAGGAGCGGGCACTGACACTGTGTCCATTACTCAGGCCTGCCACGCCCCCGCCGCTGAGTGTACGCGGCTCCACAGAGGATGTGGATGAGTTTCTGAGGAAGAGCAAACCCAGAAAGGCGAAAGGTGAGCAAGAGAAATGGGCAAAAAGAAAGTTGTTGAGGAAATCGAAGTCATTAAACTGCCATTGGGCTGGAATTGTGCTCATTAGCAACGCACGACAAGAGTCCAGATGCTCTCTGATTTCCGTACTCTCAATCTCAATCTTAATCCGTTCGCAAAATTAATCAGCTCAATTAGCAGTGTTACGGCTCGCACAAATGAAACCCAAATCGATGCCAAAACCCGATTGAGTAATGAACTCACTTCATTCAATGCCCAACAAGCGCTTAATATTTCAATTTAATGACACAGCTCACGGCAAACACACCGGCCACAGATATTCCTATCCATTTTTTATGTCCTTTTCATTTTCATTTTCATTTCATTTTCCCTCCTTTTTTTATAATTTATATAATTTAAATGTCTCTAAGTTGTTGCAAACAAAAAGTGTTTACAAGTCTTAAAGGTAAAAGGTTATTAATTGACTATGAGGTCTAATCAAACGTAACAAGAGAATTATTACAATAAGTATAACTTTGTATAGAAGCATTTAAATTTAGTAAGCTTCGGGACAACTATATCTATATCTATATCTATATCTATATCTATATCTATATCTATATCTATATCTATATCTATATCTATATCTATATCTATATCTATATCTATATCTATATCTATATCTATATCTATATCTATATCTATATCTATATCCATATCTATATCTATATCTATATCTATATCTATATCTATATCTATATCTATATCCATATCTATATCCATATCTATATCTATAACTATATCTTTAACTATATCTATATCTATATCTTTATCTATATCTATATCTATATCTATATCTATATCTATATCTTTAACTATATTTATATCTATATATATATCTATACCCATATCTATATCTATATCTATATTTATATCTATATCTTTAACTATATCTATATCTATATCTATATCTTTAACTATATCTATATATATATCTATATTCATATCTATATCGAAGTCATGGTTTGCGGTTCGAGCTACCCAGTGACACTTCCCTGAACATTTTTAAGGGTTGCAGCTGTTGCTTTAATCTAATAATTGTTAATTCGAAGATGAATATTTCACACTTCACTTTGAAGTCATTTTTAACTAACCTTTGTCTCATCCGAAGATCGGCACGATGCTCGTACATCATGACCGCAAAGGGGCCATCGGGTGGACGCAGTTCCTGGGAGGTGCGTATATATAAATATGACAATAAGACTGCCGGTCCACAGTACCTAAAAGTGTATAAGCAAAACGATTCGGGACACTCATTGTTTATTCGTCAATTGTCGCAAACACGTACGTTGTAACTTACATGATTAGAAACAATCCTCGGGAGTATTCCTGCATGTCATCCATCAAATTGACAACACAGAGCCCAATGCCAGTCAGCTGAGGCATGT
This sequence comes from Drosophila neotestacea, assembly GCA_035044365.1. NCBI lineage: Eukaryota > Metazoa > Arthropoda > Insecta > Diptera > Drosophilidae > Drosophila > Drosophila neotestacea. The sequence continues at coordinate 508,105 of JAWNMD010000044.1, forward strand.
AGTCCTGCAAATGAACACGAAACATAATCAGCAGGTACTTGCTTAATATATTATACATGAAATCAAGTATTCAAAATAAATTAATTTTGGATCCATATGTTATTAGATCAAAGCTGATTAACTTTATAATTACAGTAGCTTAAATTGAGTCAATTTAGTGCAAAGACAAAGCAGGTAAATGACCAGCTGCTATCGATTTAGTATAAAAAGTAAATACAAAAGTCAATTGAATAGAATTTCCGTCGATACGGAAAGTTCAACTTGCTGGCATTGGCCATGGCCATGGCCCTCATTCTGGCCTTGCTCCTGGCCAAAGTCCCCGCAGTTATCATGGCCTGTTACCAATGCGTAACACCTGTTTTCTGTCTCCCTTACTTCAATTCTTGTATCTCTCTCATTCTTATTGTCAGTGTCAGTCTCCATCTCCAACTCCCACTCGTAATTGTATTGTTTGCACCCTCCACACATTCCAACACACACTTTGTTGATCTCCCTGTTGCCCCTATAGCCTGTGGCATGCTACCACGAACGCTTTTGTGGAGGCATTTTGCGTAATTGTAATTACACATACACATGCAAGTATGTACGGGGCAAAGAATGGAACTGGAACTGGAACTGGAACTTGGGCTGAAGACGGAGATGGAGCTGGAGATGGAGAGCTTCAATGAATATTGAACAACGGGCGGAAATGAATTTATGGATATGAAGTTATTGCCGTAATGGGCCAACTGATAAAACGTGTACATAACATTTGGTAGCACATTACACATACGCAGTGGACATCAGAATTGTTGCCATGGATGTTTCTTATCAGAAGCTTTATGGTATATTCTCAAATTACTCAAATGAAAGTCGCCTGTTACGAGTATTGCTTAAATTTATTACGTAGAGTGAAAAAAATGTTGGCAATAAACATGTATGCCAAAAAACAAATGGAACGAGACGATAAGGAAATATATGTTTGATTTATATAAGAAAAAAGAGAGACGAACTTTCATTAAATTACTTTCAGATATTACATAAGAAACTATGTAAAACTTGACATTAAAGCAACTATATCAAGAAGTGAATGGAAATTGAGTTGATTAATGGGTTATCTGTAATATTAACAGAAATTCAGTTCTTACAGTTTTTGAGTATTGTTCAATTAGATATATAAGACTGTTAAATAAATAACTGAATGATCACTCTCTCGAAGTAGAATTAAAAAGAAAATAATATTTTTAATTGTACCATATTGGAGTCTTAGTAGCATATTTTTCATGTCTCTAGTCCTTACTATCTCTGAGATCAATGAGGATGCCAAAACAAAACTATAGGAAACATGAACCCTTCAATAACACACCCTTATAGTATCAGACTCAAAGCGTCATTATAAATTATATACTTTCAGTTCTCTGGATTTTACGAATCATGACATCATATGGACTGGCCCAAGAATAAACTATATAAGTGTTATCCTGTTAAGTGTTGATTTAAAGTTAGTAATATAGATGACACTCAATTTTACACACTAGTTTTATTTTGATAATAGTTTCTTTTACTCACTAGAAGTTGAAAAGTAGAAAACAAAACACAATTTATTTAAATGTAACTTTTTCTGTTTCACTGCAAATATATTGTATTTATTGCTGTTAACTGAAATAGAGACGATAAATTAAAGTATATTAATCAGACTTGTGCAGATTACAGTAGCAAATTATTAAATCACTGCAATTGCCACAAATCAGCTTAAGAGCTTGAACGTAACGTGCAACATTGCAGCATGAAATTACATGTAAACACACTCCGAGTGGCACTTGAAAAGATGAGTTAAGCCCAATTGAGTGGCTGTAACTGGAGTTACTTGGAACTAATTGAGCTACAGTTGTTTCGAGTGGTTTACGTGATTATTCCGCTTGAGCTGAAGTTGAAGATGGGTTTAAAATTGGGGGATGGGATTGGATTGAAGGGCAAGGACTTGAAGGATTCTTTGCCATTTGCTCGTTAACATTTGGTGCACAAATTTTTCGCCTAGCAACTTGGCACTTTGATAAAGTTTTCATATACTTTTGCATATGTTTAACACACAAACAAACAAAGAGAGTGAAAGAGATAGAGAGAGAGAGAGAGAGAGAGAGACCATTAAATGGAAGGCACTCGTAAATGATTTTGTATGAACAACTATTTAAAAGTTTTTGCAACTCCCTTGACAGGGAACAGCAGCAACTACATAGCATAAATAAGTATATGTTACTCTATCCACAACAGACAAAGCCAACGGAAAAATAAAGTGGAATGAGAGGCAGAAAAAGTAAAAGTTGGGTCAAAGTTTTAAAGAAAATTGCCGGGTGTAAACTATGAGCAGTTTGCAAAAAGAAAGATGAGCAAAAGTTTTTTGGCTTTGGCTTTTGCTTTTGCCTGGCTTTGGTCTGATGCCTGACTCAAAAATTTTGAATGGAAGAAACCTTTTCAGCCAAATCACTGTAGTGACCACATTGAGACCGGCTATGACAACAGCCCTGACCCCGATCCCCGATCCCGATCCCGCTGAAGATCCCAACGAATCAGCCCACAGCAGTCATTTGGGTAATGAACTGTTAGCGCTGTACAATCTGGCCAGGAAATCTGTTTTGAATTCCTTAGCCAACGCAGAGGGCAAAAAATGCAAATAAAGGACAAACAGGACGTCAACAACGACAACGACAATGACTATGTGCTTAAAGATGAACATGAGTCTGAGGTTGAGGTTGACAATGAGGTTGAGGCTGGGGATGATGGCTATAACGATGAAGCTGAAGATGGCTCCATAGCATTTAACGAGGCAGCCTGCGATTTTATGAGACGACAGAGCTCTGGAGATGATGCTGTTGCTGCGGCTTCGGCTGCGGCTGCGGCCAACCGCGACGCCTACAAACCAAAAAAAGAGATGGCAACTGTAACGGGACTGGGCATAAGCACGAGAGAGGAAAACGAAACGGAAGCTACACGCAATTTAACGAGTCTTGGGGGTATCTTTCTGATACTCTAGAATAACAATATATATTGCAACTATGTCAGGGAACTAGCCAACCTGCAAAAGAGTACCTTAGTAGTAGTAAATAATGCATTAAATTAACCAAATTTGTTCATTTTTAATACTTTATAGAAAAGTTCCTTATGGGTGCCTAAAAGTATGCCATGGAAAATGCAATGAACTTATCGGGTGTACTTCACTTAACACCATTGCATTTTCCATTGCATACTCCATAGAGAATTTAAAGTGACTTTAACCGTTTAAAATTATAAACCATTATATGTTATTTCACGCATTTCTTTACAATTAAAAAATCATCTTAATTTATTGGTTGCTTGATTTCATGTCTGTCTGTCAAGGTGCCACCTATTTTAGTTGTAAAACACAAGATGTTTTTAAGCTTTCGCAATGAAAGTAGAGCGCATTTCTTTTATTTTTTTACAATTCCAATTCTAGTTAAAAGCATTGGAAGCATATTCAAGGTTCGACTTTGTCAAGCTGTTTTTATGTGAAATCTTTCAGATATTTTTTTTTATTTCATTTTCTGTTTGCTATATTATTTTTGTTTTTATTCTGTTTTATTCCTTTACGTTTGCCGACTTTTCTGTGCGACTTTTGTGACTGTTTCCGCTTTGCTTTTAAGCTTTCTGACGCCCTTCAGGCAGCCAAGAATGGAAATGGGTGGTGTGTTCAATTTGGGGGACTGACACCCTAGACTATTGATGTTTCCTGCTGAATTGAGTCGCGTCGAGTCGAGTCGAGTTATGATTACCTTTCCTCAAGCAGTGCAATTGATTTTGTTTGTGTGCGTGGCACAAATCAATTTGACGGAGGCCGTAAACTGTTTATGCCTTCTGCAACAAGTGGCTGCCACATTAAATTGCCGCACATTATTTGGGCTTTGGCCACGCCTACACAGACCCACGCAAGCCCACGCACACATACATATACACAAACACACCCACACACATATTCATTTTGAATTTAGCGCGCGTTTCAAATATTTCATAGACTCTAGCGAAAACTGAACTGAAAGGGAGACTAAGGCCGAAGCCGAAGCCGAAGGCATTCTATAGACCAAAAGCATTAATAACAATTTATTTCCATCGTGGCAGCAACAAGAGGCAAGCAACAGAGACAACATTCCACAGATTCTCGCCACAGTAGCTAGACGGCAGAAATTGGTATGACGATGAAGATAAGTCAGGAAGTTTCTGGCGGTAACTTGAGGCGGCACCAGGTTTGGAGTGTGGAAAAGTCAGCCACTGCTGTAGGCACTGACAACAAATTGCAACAGCAGGCGCAAAAAGTACTCTTAAGCATAATCGTGCCCACTGCCGTAATTTTGACATTGACGAATTGTTGCTAAAGGATATCACAAAGGCAAAACACCAGGCTGAGAAGGGTGTGTGTGTGTGTGTGTTAGCTAGTAACTTTAAATGAAAAGCACTTAATAATAATTTAGTACAAGTTAAAATGCCTGCGCCTGACAGTTTGCCCAGAGGCGTACTGATTTCAGCAAGTGATGTCAGAATTGATCAGAGGCTTTAACAATTGCGATAAAAAAGAGGGAATGCTGTCGATAAGAAAGAACAAAATGTTAAAATAAAATGAGGAAAATTCAATAAATAAATACAAAGTTTGTTTATTTTTGTTTTTCATGTAATTTGTAACTTTTGAGTGAGTTTAAGTATTTATTAATTTCTAATGACTGGTGCCTAAATTTATAAGCTCTGTCTTGTAGTAGTAGTACTAAATAAAAGTGATAAATAACCGTGAAAAGTAGCTTTTTATTTTTCAAATACTATTTTAATTCTGTATTGACAAAGAATGCAACAATTGATTCGTCTTCGAGCACAAACTTAAAATGGACTCAAAATGTTCTTAAAACATTGTGTAAATGTATTCCATCATTATGGAAATGTGTGTTTAAGTCTCTTGCGTAATTAATTCTTGGGAATGTTTCTGAAAATTGATACGTATTTATTTTGTATTACTTAAGATACTCTTTGTATTTTGAATTATCAAAGAAAACTACCTTCGTTTCTTCTTTGAGTATAGACCTGTTGTGCATTCAAAATTTTCTTAAAATATGTTTAAATAAATTCCTTGTATTTTTAGAGCTTCTGCTGATTTCCTGAGTAACATAAACTTAACATAATATAACATGAATGCTTAATTTTTTCATTTAAGTATAGACTTTCAATTGATTCAAGATTTTCTTGAAACATTGTATACATGTTATTCCAATTATATTAAAATTTGTGTTAATGTTTCTTGCTTAATTTAATTCGCGGAAATTTGTTTGAAATTTGATACATATTTTGAATATTGGAATTCAGACATCTGTCTAATTAGCGTTAACTCCCATTGAAACCCCACTGAGCACCCACACACATAAGTAAGTACTTGGGAGACTTTGAAAAAATGAACAAGCTGGGAATATGTAGTCGTAGAAACTCAAATGTAGCCAAAGAAATCTGAGATCCAAGTAACGTTGGCAAAGTAAATATATTAAAGCCATAATTTAATTAATTGCCGTTTGAAGCATATACAACAACGGACAAAAATATAAATATAAAGACAAAATTAGCCGGGGCGTATGTGTAATTAATTTGCTTCTCTAATGAAAAGCAAATAAATTGTTAGCTCTGTGAGCAAATGGAATGAAAAAAATAAAAAATGAAGAACTTGAGGCAATAATCACCGTTCAGGTTTTAATTATTAGCCATTTTCATTTCTTATTTCTACTTTTTGCCTTCATAATGTATTCTCTTGAAAAGTTTGTTAATGAAAAAGGAAGCTCTGAAAATGTTTCGATGCATAATTAAAAGCATTGCGCATTTCATAATTTAAATAATAAGAATAACAATGCCAGAAGACTGAGCACAGATTAAATTGTAAGTAAGGACGACCCCAAAGGTTGGACACACTACTTAGAGATTCGTTCAGGGTGCGGGTCCAAGTCCGGGTCGAAGGCGGTGGGGGCGTGGCATTAAAACGGCAACGACCCAAACAGCAATAACAACTGTAGCCGTAGCCATAGCCATAGCCGTAGCCGTAGCCGTAACCCCCAAAAAGACACTGCCGGGGCTTAATGGCCGTAAAATGCTTGCCAAGCAGACCGGCCAGACAAGGTCAGGCCTGAACGCACACAACACATACAACATACAACAGAGGACACTCGCACATACACAAGAAATCATGCACACACACATAGAAGCTAAGGAGCACACAGGACATGACCAGAAACGGGTCCGCACGCTTATGATAATAACACAATTATGTACTTACATAATTAAAGTCGTAAAGTGCACAAATACAAGCAAAGCAAATACACATACATACACGCACACACACACACACACACACACACACGCTGTTATAAACTGAAATATGTACAAACACATATCTACATTGACTGTGGATTGTAACGTTCGACTAACGTAAATTTGATTTATAATAAGTAAGAAAAATTGTTATCTCAACATGTTCAAAAAAAAGTGATACCCCGACTAGATAATAAATTCCTCAAATTGTGCCTAAGCCATCTAAGGCATATAGTAATCTGTTCTTAAGCAGAATCATCTTAGTATTTGAGTTCATGTATGTATACATATAGTCAAATTTAGTTTATATATGAATAGTGTACACTGTACATTAATTCCAAGCTCAAATTATAAAATAATTTTTGTTAAGATTCTAAATGAAATTTAAAGTATCACTGACCTTTCGAAAAATTGTTTGTAAAATAGGATTTTGAAACATACGCATATGGACTATTAATTTATTGTACCCTGTAGAAAAGTTCTTCTATAAGTTACAGACTATGTTAAAAAAACGGAATACCCTCTTTTAGGATATGCAACTAACAAGGCCAGAATTGAAATTTATAGTCACATACTTATATACAAACCGTACTTCATCATATTTCTAAAAACATACGTTTTCTTATGTTATTAACGTGTTATTTACATTATGAATACAAGTATGAGATGATTCAATGCATTTTGAATGGAACAAATAACAAATTGTTATGCATATATAAGAGTTTGGCTAATAGAAATCCCAACATAAAATATCAAATAAATATAAATAAGATTTTTAAAAAAATTCTGTTTAAAATCTCTAGAGATTATTGGAACATATCTAATAAAATTCATCTCTCCAAACTGCTATTTTTATCTTTTCAGTGGAGAGTTGAGTGATAGACCTTTATAAAAATACTCTACTAGCGAGGTTCACTTTAATTTACATTGAATTAAGTGTACTCTTAATTAAGGACATTACAATCTTATTTTAAAACTCTAGTTATAAAGAAACTAGATGGAAAAATATGCTCTGGCTAAATTTTCCAGCATATTTGTTTTATCGTTTATTTTTCCTTTGTTTTCATGTATTCGAACTTTTGTCTTAGTTTTAATTTACAACAATAGCAATAAAGTTTTATTTTTATTTTTTTCTACTTATTTTGGCGTTTATTTAAGTTGTTTGCTGCTGCTGAAGTTGATGGTATTAATATTTTATGCTTATGTGCATAACAACAAGAAGAAGCGTCAAACAATAACAGTAACAACAACAACAACAACATCACAGCAATATGTAATAAAAACAACAACAAGTGGTTTTTTCCTAAAAGCTGCTGACAATAGCAACAGAAGATGGCACAAATATTCACCCCTCTTCAAATGTATGTACATACACATGTGTGTACCACTGTGCATATGTATGTGTAATAGAATTGCCAAATACACGTACATTTGAACTTTGTTAGAAGTGTTTGGCACTTGAAACTGTTTTGTATTTTCTGTTACTCGGCCTTGTCTACTTGTCTACTTGTAATTCAGTCCGAACCATCGAATAGGCAGACAGGCTTCTGAGTAAAATGCAGATGAGATTGGCCTAAAGGATATTGAGATGGCAGTCTGTATTCTTTGGAATAAGCTAAGTGAATACTACGTGGGCAGCAACTTTAAAGTCTACACACACATACACATACAAATGACACTCAGTTAATCCAAGAATCTTTCAATGAATACAAGGCTCTGTTGTCACTGTCAACGGCAGTCCACTCTAGTGTCGAAGCATAGGGGACGGTTCCAAAAGAGACTACCAATATCTATGTATATGAAGAATAAGAAATATATGATACAATTGTCTGAACACTGCCGACAACTCGATAAAAGTTTAAAGCATTTGAAAAATGTATTGGCTTTTGTTTGTTTGTTTCTGAAATTTAAAGGATTCATTCCTTATTACAAATCTAGAAATGTTTTTTTTTTAGCGAGAATACGCTAAGGACCGTCAAAATTGACATCTTGATAGTTTCCAAAGCACAGAAGCCCGAACATGTTCTAAATATGGTTGGGAAGATATGTTCAAGAGCACTTACCTTTACTTTTGCAATTAAAAATAATTTGGCATTCGGCAAGCGAAAAATTTAAATTTTTGGTATATAGGATTTGCACCTTTTTGCGCAATGTTTTGAAAGTCAAAATATTTGTATTATTTGAGAATAGTTCATATGTTTATTTGAATATCTTTCTTTGCAATAAGTATTATAAATCACATAGTCACAAAGCAGTAGATTTTGAGCTTGTAAAAGGGTTTTTATTCAAGACATAACTTTTGTTCTTATATGCTTATTGGACATATAAAGATATTCTGATATTTGAGAGAAAAAACGGCAATCTGTACTTGAAAGACGGTTAAAATCGGAAAGAAAACGGACATTATAACACATAAAATACTTCTAATTAGGAGTTGAATGCTTAGCCTTCAATAATGCCAAGCAATTTCAAGCCCGACTCAACCGATGGTTGCCGATCAGTCTAATAATTCAAAAACTATAAAGCATTCGATTTATATTTTTAATATAAAGTAGGTTTTGCAACAATTTGTGAAAAGTCAGAAAGAAGTGGTCTTAGACAGTAAAATCAACTAAGTGGGATCTTAAAAGTAAATATCGATTACTATATGATTGCAAAAAGCTATGCCATTGCCATCCATAAGCAAAACTCAACTGAAATTGTTGATTTTGCTGAAGAATCAAGCTCTGAATTGCAAAAGCATTAACAAATTTATGCAGTTCAACTAAGGAATGCATTGAAAGGCAAAAAGGAAATGGCAAAAAGGAGTGAAATCATTTCTCCGGTTGCTTTCTCATTACATTACAAATGCATTGCGCATTGGATAATGTATTGCTTATTCCGAAAACTCCCAATTTCTAATGCCAATCCATCTAGAGGAGTTCTGCCAACCGTTCAACAGCAACAACAGCAACAAGGACAACAAGGACAACAATAACAATGAGAATAACAGTAAGTGATTTACAACAATAAGCAGCTTACGATGTTTCAACCCCATAAGAAGACGTCCTTGTACAGCATCAACAACTGGGGCCAACAACATGAGCAAGGAGCAACCGCATGTCAATTTGCCAGGACGTTACCAAATCGTCAAATCTTCTGAAGTGCCCCTAGTGATATTAAGGCAATATGTGCACACACACAGAAACAGTACACATATTGCGAGTACATAAATATTATAAAGATATTCGAGCAGGCATCATCTGATGCTTTTAAATTTGGCAACCTTTAAGCCCAATTTGCGAGGGTCTCTCAAAGAGAATTGTTTTCTATTAGACTTATAAGGGACGATTTATTATCTTGTCGGCTATTTCACAGTCTAAATAAACTTGAAATTGTGTTGTGACTACGTACATTTAGCTAGATTGTCTGTTATTTTTTAAAATCCATTCAACAGTTTCGAAAATAGAAAAAAGATTTTTCTGACCGAGTCTTACTCTATTCCTTTTTATTTCTAAGAGATCTTTTGATCGAAGATTTAATATTTTTAATATTTTAATTTCATTTATCTATAATTATTTCAAGCTTACAGCTTTTGATTTTGGTCACCATGGAAGGTTTTAATAATCATAACTTACTAATAGGAAATCTTTTGTTATATTTTATATGTGTAGTTAGATTACTGCTTTGATCCTCCTTTGATTTCCTCATAAGTTGTGTAGCAACCCACGCAGGTTGTATACATTATTTTGTTTTGTGCGCTGCCTTTTGCTAAATTTTTATATTGTTATTTAACAATATGTAAAACATTTATTTGGAATTTAGCTGTGTGTGTGTGTGTGTGTGGCACACACTACAGCCACTCTAAGAGAAAGTAACCAAAGCAACAACAAAATTTTACCTGGAATTTATGTGAAATTTGTCAATGTCGATTTTTTCCGCAGTGGAAAGGTGGCAAGGCTTTTGCTTTGGGACAGTAACCGTTGTCATCTTATTAGACCAGCTGCTTTCCATTATTGGTGTTATTCTTGTTGTTGTTGTCATATTGTTTTTTGCTGCTCCAGCTCCAGCTGTTGCTTGGGCTATAAAAATTGATTGGCTGACGAGCGATTGTGATTCCAAAAACTCATAAAATCAATGAAGTTTGTTGTTCATTGCCACACAATTTTCTCAAACAGCTGAGCCATTAAAATCGCCTCAAATTACTAAGAAATGAACATGAACTGCAAATGCAATGCTTGCGTGCCCCATTTGGGGGCATGCACCCTGCTGAAGTACATTGACAATACAGCTGGCAAAAGTCATGCACACACAAAAGTCGAGCAAAAAGTCAAGCGAATTTCTAATAGAATTTCTGTGTAGCCGCATGTGCAACAAATCTACAAGTATTTACAGCATCTACCACATTGAAACACAGCATGCTCCAAAAGTCTCAGAGATGAAGGAGAAAAATAGAATGAAAGTAAGGCATTCTCACTGCAGCAGTTTCCTTTCTGATCTGCCGTTGAAATGAATTTACGTTTGCCCATTAATAACGAAGAAAATAAAATAGAAATGGAAACATTGAAATAAAGAACGCAGTCACCATCTGGCAAAGAAAACTACTCAGCTCCAGCTGATGCATGACCCTCATAAGTATGCTATGAATTCTTTTGCTTCATTTCTGATGACGTTGTATTCATGTCAAAGGGCAATAAACAACAAAAATGTGTGTTCATGTCGAGCACATGAGATACATCATAATAATAACTGTCACACTAGCAGCATCAACTAATCAGGTTCAAAGAATTAAATAGTAATGGAACACGCTGAATAAATCGCAAAATTCAGAGGTAAAATAATATGATCGATAACACAGTGTGACAGCCAAAAAAACTGACGACTGCGTCTTCACTGCTACAGAACTCGTCCAGATATACTTGTTTAAAAAAAATTTGAGAATTGGGCCTGTAGATGGAATATTGCCATAAACCCTGATAAGTGTGTATCAGTCACATACACTCTCAGAGCACAAATCTCTCCCGGGGTATTCTTACATGGTGAACTCTTAGTCCAGAAAGATGCTCACAAATATCTTGGAGTCACTCTGGACAAACGGCTAAATCTCCAGCGCCATATTACTGATACAGTTAAGCGTCTCAAGGCAATCGAATAAAAACAAGACGCTCATATACAAAGTCACTCTGGCACCCATTTGAAGATATGGTATCCAGGTATACGGCATAGCGGCAAAGTCGAACCTCAATAAAATACGAGTAGTGCAGTCCCAAATCTTGCGTTGAATTTCTGGTGCGGCATGGTACATACGCAACAGCGACATCGACAAGGAACTCCAAGTACCGAGGATCGGAGATGTGATCAATGGAGCCCCTGAACCAAAGTCAATGCTATTAATTTTTCTTGCTACCTTTTTGCCGTTTGCATATTTTATAAGTTCTTTAAATATGTTTGTGTATGTGTCTATTACTTAAACAAATTTCTAACAGTTAAATGTGAAAATCAAAAACATTTATGCGCAGAATTGGGAAATTTTTAATAAGTACAACAATAAGCCGTTCTTGAAGATTTGTTGAAAAATTATCGACTTCTGTGAAAACATCGTTTTTTAGGGTATGTAGACCGAAATACGATGACTATATTCATAACATTTATATTTAACTCAAAAAATAGGCAAGTCTTCATTTAGTATTTATTTTATTTCAAAATGTTTATTTAATAGATTTCTGATGTGCTTTTATTTTATTTAAATTTTTTATTTGATTTAAAGTATTTAGAGCAGAAGTAAAAGTCACAGCTTCGTTTAAGCAATTAGTAACAGTTGAATTGAATAGTAATTTTCGATCTTTCCTATTTTTGAGGCACGGCAAATACGTTATCGAAATATAACTAATGCCATATTACCCTGTATGTACATAGAGTACGTTATATAATAATAATACAGACATATTGGTTGAAAAAATGTTCGAACTGAACCTTTTTATTATGAAAGTGCTCCGGTTCGGGTTCGGGTACGGTGCTCGAAACTTTAAAAGGGTTCGGTTCGTGGTTAGGTTCGGGTAGTCCAAAGAACCCGAACCGAACCGGTTCTGCAAGGTTCGCTTCAAACACGTTTTCAGCCTTCATAGTAACAGTAGGCTATAAAAACAATTATAAACGCAGTAAGGCATGTTCTACAAAACTTAAATTTTAGAAAATACAGAAATAATTAAAAGTTTTGTAAAACTCGAATAAAATGAACAGCAGCAGATTTTCTTACTTCGAAAAACTGTAGGAAAAAATAAAATCTCCGACACTTTAGGAACACCAACATTTAGAACAGCTGTTTTCAAAAGCAATTGTAGGCAAAAGATCTAGAGCTTTGTGGAACACCCCTGAGTATTTAAAAAGAAAAAAAATTTCAATTTGTAACACAGTGCACTATGGCAACTTTGCCCGATTTTTAGACTCAGTACTTTAAAAAATGCAGTAAGCTACAGTGGAGCAAGCTCCACAGTAGGAGACCCAGTACTTTTTGAGTGCAAAGCGTTCACTATTGATTGTTTTTCAATAATGCGTACCAAACAATAGATGGCGCCACTACGAAGTTAATAAACACAGAGGTCGCTAGCGTCTCTTCTTCTTCCTTTTGCCCGTAACATTGTTAATTGAATAACTTCCGCGTTTATCATCCGATTGGAATGACAACTTTTTAGACCCAGTACTTTAAAAAAGTACAAATGGGTCTATTAAGTTTGTGCAAAAAAATGTGCGTAACAGGCAGAAGGAGGCGTGGCAGACCCCATAAAGTATATATATTCTTGATCAGCATCAACAGCCGAGTCGATATAGCCATGTCCGTCTGTCCGTCTGTCTGTCCTATTTTGTGTCACCTAGATCTCAGAGACCATAAGAGCTAGAGACACCAAATTTGGCATGTAGGTTCATCTATACTCCCATTGATCAAGTTTGTTTTGGATTTTTTCCACGCCCCCTCCGCCACCGGAAATTGGAAAACAAAATTTCAAAGTCGAATTACAAGAGCCCCTTTAATGCTAGCGCCTTGATTATTGGTACATATGATAAACACTATAGTCCAAACCTGTCATTCCAATCGGATGATAAACGCGGCAGTTATTCAACTAACAATGTTACGGGCAAAAGAAAGAACAAGAGACCCTAGCGACCTCTGTGTTTATTAACTTATCTTCGTAGTGGCGCCATCTATTGAATGGTACGCAACATTGAAAAACAATCTAAAGTGAACGGTTTGCACTCAAAAAGTACTGGGTCTCCTACTGTCGAGCATGCTCTACTGTAGCTTACTGCATTTTTATAACTGCACGCAGATCAAGTGTTTTTTTCAAATTTTTGATGCTACGCCCCCTTCGCCCACAAATCGAAATAAAAACGACATAACTAAACAATGTTACAGCTTCCGACTTGAGATTTGGCACGTGTGATGAAAAAAGGGTTCGGACCGATCGGTAGTTTCAAATTTTTGAAGAGTCAGCTCATTCTCCTACAAATCGCAACAGACCATAACTCTGGCAGTTACCAAGCAGTAAAGATTCGGCATAAACTTAGGGCGATATAACATCACCGTCAAAATTTGATCGCAATCAGATAATAAACATGGAAGATATTCAAAGTCAATTATTCTATATAGTGACAGGGTATTTTACTGTCGGGCCCTCCCGACTGAATGATATATTTATTTTCCGCGTTTATCATGTAATTTAGAGTTTTGAATTAATTAGTAGCATATTGACATATCTGAAAAGTATATATAAAAGAAATGTAAATCTAATTCTTAATAAATTTGCAATTGATAAGCCATAAAGAAAGAAGAATTTGTCTGAAAAGAATATAGTCCAGTGATATTGTTATCATGACTTTATTCAGACGCTATATCCAAAAACAAAAGGAAATAAAGTATTTGGCCAATATTGTCTGTCTCATCATCGATACTTTTGCTTCATCAATAATTATATATTCTAATATTGGTGTGTATTATAAGACACATATATTAATTGTTACAATTTATGACTACAACCACTTTAAGTTAATCCAGTTTAGATTAATGCAGCTCATTTCTGTCATGAAATCCCGCTAATTTCCTGTTCAAATGCTGTCTGCAAATTTTATTTGATCTTTAATATGTTTACCAAAAGGATTTTGGTATCAAAAAAAAATAAGAAAAATATAATAATAACATCACGAGTTGTTTACAAATTCAATATAAATATTTCGAATTGCAAGGCTTTGACAATTGTTAAGTGGATTTATTAATATCCATGGCAACAAACTCTATTGAAAATATGTGGCACGTGCAATAGACAAAGCCTTTCGGGGACCAGAAAATGCTAAAATGTATAGAGATTGAGATAGAAAGTGAACTGCCATTGTGTCTTTCTGGTTCCCGTTGCTTCAATTTTCATCAATGCAATCAGCATATGACCCCTGGGCAAAAGAACTCAACTAATTTGCTTTGACTGTCAGCAATTTGCATGTTCCGTCTGTCTCTATGTCTATGTCTGTGTCTGTGTCTGTGACTGTGTTGGCCAACTGGTAAATGACAATTTAATAAGCCTTAGACATGCCCACACACTCGCATGAGCCCATTGAAAATGGGAGGCCTCCTAACAAAGTTACAGTCATAATAATAATAATGATGGGTATAATAAAAAATAGTGTGGAGCGTCAGAATGGGATAAGGGGTGGAATGGAAAATAGGATATGGGTAAACCCACCCATAGGGCACTTCGATTTCCTGTTAAAGCGGAAGTTGCATTTACGGTCATGTATGTGTAACTTTCGCAAATTGTTATAACAGCCCAAAGCAAATTCCAAGAATACACTTGATTGTATTTTCCCACACTTTTCTAAGCCACGTAGAGAGATTGACAGTGAAAGGCGGGAGAGTCTTTCACAAGTTGTGCTGTTATTTAGCATTTACACACAATAATGTTCTTAGTCAAACTACAACAAACTACAACAGTAAGTTTGAGTAGTGCTGCATTTGACATCAAAAATTCATTTGAAAATCGATTCAATTCGATTCCTGTGCCGAAATACAATTGATATATTTAATTAGAATCAATCCAAATTGAATTACAAATTCAATTAAGGTATTTGTGTATCTTGTTTGTCCCAAAATGTGTTCAAGGTGAATGCCTGAGTCAAGTCAAATATGCAATCATCTCTATGTCCTGGCATTTTTACAGAAATCAGTTAATAAATAGAAAGGTTATTCAGTGGAGCTGTTTTTCAAAACTCTTCAGTAATATTGTGATAATACACTAATATTTATCGTATTCTATAATTCATAGCCCTTTGTGTCTAATTTTTCACAGTTATAAATTAATTCTATGTTTGTTTTTGAATGTAATTTCTGTTCCAGACAATAAATTAATAATTAATTGAAGACAGGGATATATGCAAATTTTACTTAGTAGCATCATACCAAACGAGACAAACAATATACATCTGCCGTCTTAATTATTTTGACACAACGGTCACTTGTGTCACATTCACTTAATTCTGATTTGAGCCAATGAAAAAATTTGAAAAAAATTTATAGTAGCAGTGAATACATTACACCCAACGACAAAACAAAAACCGCACTCAGAAACTTAAACAAATTTTCACTTATCCTGCCTGTGGTTTCACCAATTGTTATTCTATACGACTAATTTTTTTTGGTGAATCCTCTGTGATGTTTTCTTCACTTTTTGTATTGACTTCAATGTCAAAGTTGCGCTCAATACTTACTTTTAGACGTTTTCCGAGAGCACCTTGAAAAAGTATGACTAAAGGAATTTAACTGACTGTAACAGAAAATCCAATTTAATGCATTTGCTCATCAGAATATTTAATTTCCATAAATATCGGAGGGAATATACATTAATGAAAGTATAGTGCCAGGATTTATTAAAAAAAATTCGTAAGAGTGGACAACCAGAGAGGAAAGCAAGTTCCAATTGAAAAAAATACATACCTCTACAGGAAGATCGGTCTATCTTGAGATCGAGCCTACAAAATCGCTTTAAAAATGCTGTGGAGATAGCTTTTGAAGTGGAGGAACGATCTAAAAATGCTATTTCGACTCGAACTGTTTTACTATGGATAAAGAAAACCTGTCGAAATGCCATTTTTTAATAAACTAATGAAAACAACTTCTTTAGTTTGGTCCAAACAAATTTTTTTTTTGTTAATCTGAGTTGTCACTCATTATATTTTCGGATGGGTTCAAGTTTGACCTGATTGGACACGATAGCTTCCACACAACTCGCCTTAAAAGTCTCGCCTCATATGACAAAGAACGTCATTCTGGCGAAAAACCAATGCTTCCTCGATCAATATGTTTATATTGCTTAAAGCACAAACATATAATGTTCATAATAACTGCTGTTGGTGCACAGAATGAACAAGCTGTATGCGTTTCGGAAACTTCTGTGTAAAGAGAGCAAAAACAAATACTCCAGATAGTATAAGGCTATCTTTGATGCGCTAAGGTCCGTTTATATCAAATTTGGTTGATACACAATGTTCAATATCACTCATTGAACATTAAAACAATGATTTGGGAAGACAGAACTTTAACATATCCCTAGCAAGCTCTTTCTTCGTCCTTCTCTTTTTTACACTCGCTCTCTTTGTCATTCATTTATTCATTGTGCTTCTTCCCACCAGTTTGTCAGGTCTTTTGATACTGTATGCGATTACTTTTGGCATTTCTTTTGCGCAGTCACTTGAATTTTCATGGCTCGTAGCCTGTAGCATAATTTCGTTTTCCAAACGCATATCCGGGTTAGTTCGATGGATGATTAGAGGGGGCGGAGCCAATACGTGGGGGGATGGTAGGGTGGCCTTGGGATTAGGAAACACTTCGTGCCAAAGTCAACGCGGGCAAACGGATATTCGTAAAAACAAGACGTTGCTCGACAACAAAACAACAACGACTACGACTACGACAACAACATCAACATGGAGTTCAAGTAGTAAACATAAATAAATAGCCACATTGTTGTTTCTGTTGTTTGTTGTTGCTATTTTTGGGGCGTTGTCTTTGCCAAGGACCTGCATTACAAGTATGAGGTTGAGTATGACATTAGTGTTAGTTTGAATTTCATTTGCCACAAATGAAGACAAAACCTTAGGTAAGTCTGTTATAACTCCTTTATCGCAGAATTCAGGACTTGCACTATTATGTAAGTAATTAGTTGACTGACTGCGGTCGCAAATTGTCTAACAGACAATGTAATCGAGGGCTTTTTCATATCAAGTATACGACAGATTTAATTTGACGCAGGTAAAAGTCATATCCCTAGCTTGTTATTTTGAACTTACAAATAAATTCGTTTCATCGTTTATCCATTGGGGTGAGGGCACTTGAACCAATAAAAATATAAAATATTTTCAATTTGTTTTGCGTCGCAAAAGTTTTTGTCACATTTTGACAAAGATAAACAAAAGTTGTCCTTGTGTTCAAATCGCATCGAACATGCGAAATGCCATAACTGAAAACTGAAACTAAAAACGAAAAGCGAAAAACTTAAAATGGCATGTGGGAAAATGGAATTTCGGTCAGAAGAAAGGCGTAAAAGTGCAACTTGTGTTTCTAAATTTTATCGAGCGGTAGGTTAAAAGGTTATCCAAATCATTTTCACAAGCAATAGAAAAAGATTTATTTTTTTATTGCACAAAGCATTGTCTTAAGTCTTAGTCCCTTTAAATTGTGGGAATCGATGTCAAAGATAAAAGAATTAGACAAGGCAGTGGTTTCATTCAAATGCAACAACAATTAATCTAGTTAATATATCAATTTAATGACAAGTATTTTGAGTAATAATTAATTAAGAAAGCAATAGGTTAAATTTTTACTTTTTTCTTTTATAAATAAATATGCCAACATTATAAAGTGAATTATGTTTAAGACTGGTACATTACCATCCGGCAAGGAATTAAGAGAAAAATATATAAATAAAATAATAAAAGAACCGTATAAGTAATATTTAAAATTTAGTCATTACAAATTACAATGCCTTTTGAATAATAATTATAATAAACAAATAAATTATATTTCATCAGAAATACAATTATTTATAATTTCTTTTACTTTTGCTTAAGTAATTGCATAAACATTTTATGTATTAGATTTAGGTAGCAAGAGGATTTATTTAATCAAATGATTTATTTGTGACCATGGCATCAATTTATGAGGACATCCTTAAGGCCCTAGGAAATAATAGCTCGATTTCACTAACTACAAGAACAACTATTTCCTAAAACTCCCACATTTTCAAAATTATGTTAAAGTATTTAGAAAAGGAACAATTGTTAGTCATCATGGTTTCATAACCGTTGCAAAACCATTTCATAGTCAAAACCGCCGTAAAATCTTTAAAATACCTGTACAAACATATTCATGCCACACAACTTGCTTTGAATTGCGGAAATTCAAGCTAAATAAGTTTAATAACCGTTTCAAATTAGCGACAATTCGATGTAAGTATTTCCAGAAAAGGTATAGAAAATAAAAAATTCATAGAAAAGAATGAATTGTGGATGTTATTGTTAATCACAGACTTATACACACACACACACACAATGGAATGCGAGAGATTTGTTTGCAACATGACAACCAAAGTTCTGAAGGCATTGTGCGAAGATGTGTGAGTGAATGCGAGTGTCAAAGCAATTTGTTAAACCCAAATACCAAATACCGAAAACTGAATGCCGAATACGTAATGGCACATCATATTTGCTTCCCTACACTTCCCAATTTCTCACCCTATTTGGTCATAACATATTCGTAAAATATTCATAAATTGCACAAGCGGCGAACCCAAATGAGATAATAAGCCATGTGTAGGGTTCCAGCAAAGGAGGATCAGGGGTCTAAGCAGATGGTGTCCTCGGTCTGAATGTCTGTTTGTCTGACTTTTTGTCTGAGTCCTAGCATAGCCATCAAATTAAGTATACGCATATATTGAACTAATGAAATTATTGACGACTGATTGAGTTTGACTGCCTTATAAGTATGCACGCATACAAAGACACTCAACACACACACACATGTTTATCCACACACACACACACACTTACACAAATACTACGCACGGGCGGAATATAATAATCGACTTTTAGGCATAAGTATTATAAATCGTTGTAATTATCATTGGCTTTATTATTGTTTTTATTATTACGACTAGTAGTAAGATTATCATCATTATTATAATCATCATTATTGTGTGTGTCACTTGTTGCCATCAGGTTGCTCATTTTATGAGCCCAGACATTTACTGAATTGCCATATAAATTATACAAATTGTCGTTAGCCGTCGAACATGAAAAACATGAATGGCAATGGAAAGCTACTCTCAACATAAATAGCAAAAATACTCGCACTCTTGTATAATTGCGACAAGAGTTCAACCAACCCACGCATTTCAGCATTCTAGAGCCAATAATAAAATATGGTCAAAGCAAACCCGAACCAACCAATTGCCAAGAAGCCCCCTTTCATTTTAGAAGCAAGGTCTGAAGAGGTTGTTTTTGACATTATTCGAGGATTCGTGTATTTGATACGCTTCCAAATGACTCTTCAGCCGAATGGGCTGCCACTTCACGCACAGTGGTAAGTGGTAAGTGGCAAGTGGCAAGTGGTAAGTGGTAAGTGGTAGATGGTAAGTGGCAAGCAACTTCAGGGCTCTCAATTTTCCACCCACCTTTACGTCATTTCATTTTATATGTATGTAAAATGAATATAAATGGATTTTCTTTACTCTTGCTCTCAATTTGTCTTTTGTTTTTCACACCATTTCTTTCCCTTTAATGCTCATAAATTAATTTATTATATCAACATAAGACATTAAGAGAATACTCGTAAGATAATGGATAAGAAATCTAAGCACAGTTGATAAATATGTATATATAGTAATTTAAAGTTACCATTAAAATGTAACAATTACAAAATCAATTACTTATATATATTTATAGAAAAGTCTTTGTCCTGACTGATTAACTTACTCATCATTGTAAAGCCCAAACGGTGAAACCAGTTGAGGCAATCTTTTTAAAAAAAAACTAATCAAAATTTGTATGTGAATGAATATCAGCGATAGAAGCCATTGGCTTATTGAATTTCATCTAAATAATCTTTATGCCTTATGATAATAGTCGATAATTGTGCTGCATTAACACAGCGCACTGTGCATAAGAAATATAAATAAAAATTGATGTTTGTAAGACTTTCAAATTTTTAATTTTTATACACAATTTTCATAGGAGCTTAACTACGATTTTTGGGTGAGGGCAACAAAGTCAACTTTGTGCATATACGACTATTTCAATATCCTAGACAAAACTAAAGTCTAAGCCTGATAAGCGATTGTTAAACCATCAATCAAAATTTATTCGCTATAAGATTTATTTATAGGATTAGAGAACTTTCATTTGTTGCACTCTTTTAATATTAGAGCAGTTAATCGTTGGCCTGTAACACACTTTTATGGATACAGGGTACACGAATGCAGTGTTGTTGTTATACGTCTAACTACAGTAGTTGCCTGTTGTTGTTTTGATGCCAAGGAAATAAAGTTGAGCACAGTTTGGCAATATTTACAAACAAACCCACACCCATCAAAAGAGGAAGACAGAAAGAGGACAAAAAATTGAAGAGGAGGAGAAGGAGGAGGAGGAGGAGGTAAACATGTTGAGTGTATCAAAAAGTTGCAACACTTTATGGTCCATAAATATTTATGTGTTGTTGCTACTGTTGCAATTGTTGGCATTGCTGTGGGCGCACTTTAAGAGCTCATGTCGCAAATATTTTGGCAGCAAAATGCAAGCGCAGTTGACAAGCCATGTTAACGAGTTTCAAATTGGCCCACACAGCATCAAACATACTTATACATCCACACACACATCCACACACACACACTTAGGTGGTCACACCAAACCTACCCATATCAACAATGGGGTATTTGCCGATTTTGTTGGAATTCCAAATTAACTGAAGATCGTAAAAAGGTTACTAATATTAACAGGAAGTTGGGTTGGAAAAATTAATGTGGCACAGCATTTTTTTTTTTAACAGATGACAGGTTTGGCGTATAATCATCCCATTAACATTTTGTTCAAAAATTATCGAAATGGACTATCGACAACTATGTCCAAATATCATATTGCTCCCATAGGATCAATTGAATAAAATTCAAGTTATTGTATGCGGAACTTGTTTGTTATCCAACATATTCAAATCAAACTCACCAGTTATTCACAATAATACGCTAATGGCATTTTGGCCAAAAAATTGTCCTGATCGGACTGCAATACCATATGACTCTCGTAGAAGCAATCAATCGAGAGACAAGTTATTGTTTGAAATAAGTTATTATTTGACTTTTTTTGATGCAAAATTGACTTATTTATCCTTATTTTGCATACTTGTGGAAAATGAACTATTGTCACAGAAATCGCACAATTTCCCATAGTGCTTAGTGCAGTCACACCAATAACACCCATATTAACAATGTCAGAAGCCTCGCAATGAGCCAGTTCAGTTTGCCGCTTTGCAAGTTGCCAGTTTGCCAGTTGCCAGTTGCCACATTGGCAGTTGCTAGTTGCCAGTAGTTGCTAATCAGACCATTGGGATTTTTTGCCGACAATGATAAAGTGAATGTTACGAAGCGACAGTCGTCCGATTATATAACGTATTTCCTACGAGTTCTGCATAGCTATTTACGAATCACACATTTGATACAATAAACTGCAAGCTTTTAATCAGAATCTGACATACAAATAAATACAATTGAATGTAATCTTTTTGAATATAAAGTCTGCTATGGAATATCTTATGAAATTGTCATTTAAAAAAAACCAAATATTTAGTTCAATAATGTTGCACAATTTTTTTTGAAAAACATCTTTAAATATCAAATAATAATTCGGATACATCTTCAAAGTCATATTTATAATATTTCAACAAAATAATTAGCTATTGGTATAATTTATACAATAAATAGATGCATTTAAAGTGAAATTAAAGTCTTTTGAATCAGATAAAATATTAAGCTTTTTTAATTGGAATAATTTCAAATTTTTGAATAAACATAAAAATAAATCTATTATAATTTAAATCAATCGAATTTTGTTCAATGTTTTAAAATAAGAAAGCAATGGTTAGTTGGCTTTCAGAAATAGATAGTGCAAAAACAATGCAATGTCCTGGCAATCGTTTTCAACTTGTAAAAGATAGAACGTACTTTAATTTGAAGTGCTTCGAAATGCGTACATTCATAAGCATATGAGTCTATTTTGGCGAGGACCACACAAATCTAAGATCTTTCCGGACTACAGGTAGAACAGATAAATTGTTGCCTCCTAATTCAACAGGCACCGTCGATCAGTAATTAATTTTCCGAAAATGATTGTAAAAACACTTAAGCAAAAAAATAAAATTCAATTCATAGCCGTTCGATATTTTGACTGTCAGGCGTTTTATTTGTTTTGTTTTTGTATTCTAGTGACAGCACTTTCTCGATTTACACAATAATTACCAAAAATCGTGAAAGTAACGAGTATTCCTATCGAAATGCAATTTTATTTTGGTTGAATGCTACTTTTTCCCACCCCTAGCTCTTATAAAAAATGTATGGGGTGAAATGCGGCATTTGTCCGAAAATGCAGAAATGCGGAATGCAAGTGCAGTGAGGAAAAGTGAGGACAGAGCATTAGAGATTTATAGATTTTTCATATTTTAGAGATTTATCTGATATTGTACCTTTCAGTACATACGAGATTAGACTTTTTCATTCAAATTGTGTCCAATCAGATTTATGAACTTTGCGTTGTTAACAATTCAATGGAACTTCTAAAGAACAAACCCTGTGGAAATTCACAGGAGAATCGTTCTCAATGTTTTGCCTCAATGACGTCAAAAATAACAAAGATATCAGGAATCAATATCTTGTCAAAGGAACAGACGTGTTACCATACGACATGTGGCATGTGGCACAAATGTGTTCATAAATGTTCTCCAGCATAAGTCACAAAGAGACTGTCGCTGTCTGCGATTGTCGACCGTTGAGTACCTCGGCAGAATGCTTTAACGGTCTGCTGAATTTACTTTGATCTAGGCAGGTATAAAATATACTCCTACCACACTTCACAACACACTCAGCATACACAGCATACACACATTGGTGTGTGGCACATGTCGCATCTATGGCATCGCGTAATTTTTAATAAAGCAACACATTGAGCTTGTCCCCCAAATGGATACTCACCCCAAGCTCAACGTAAACCGTATAAATGGGATAAGGGAGCGCTATCACCATCCCAGTTAGCCATGTGGCACAGCAGCAGACGAAGCCAGGTATGCGACCCTTGAGCGGATCGTTTAGCCAACGCATCCGATCCCAGGCAATCAGTATATGCGATATCATGGCAACATGTAACGGAATGTCCTGCAAAAGAGGATATAAAAACAGATACATTTATTTAAATAAATTTACAGATACACGGAAAAAAATCCTAGATTCTTGAGATAAAATCAATCCACATGGTTTCAAAAGATTGGGGAATCTCAGACTTTTTACTAGTAAGTAAGTGAATATATTTTCAAACTGTATAAAATATATCAAGCTGAACTTAACATGATCTGTAATTTTATGAATCAAAACAAAATGCAAATTACTTGTTTTAACTACGGGTTTTCATTTCACTCTCATCAAATATTTCAACAACTCAGCTCTTACAAGAAATGCTTATATGAAATAATCTTTGGATATTTGATGATACACGTAATTTGACTTATTACTTAATGGATAAGTATTAATGACAAAGATCATTGACAAACTTGGTAGCTTAAGTACCCATTACAAATTACATAATTGCTTGTTCTGACCTAATTTAACATTTATCTATCTCTAAGTTAATATTTAAATTGTATTGCTTTTCTAATAGTTTTCAAGTTGTTAGTTATCTATGTTAGTATATTTCAAAGTCTAACAACATACCCAAATTTAAAAAACTCTAGCTACATACAACATAAATTTTAGAATGTTTTTTTTTTCTGTGTATAAGTATGCAACAATATAACCTACAGTTGAAGCAGACTGGGACAGGGTATGAGTTTCTTTGGGGATGATGATTCTTCAGCTTTGTTTACTTAGTCCAATGGCTTAGGCAACCATTTTTCGGCCGTGTGCAGTGATTGAAATAAATTTGTTTGCCTCTGATTGTTGTTATCGGTTTGGGTTGGGTTTCGCTCCAATGGGCATTAATATACGTGTACGCATGTGTATATGTATTTGTAAGCATGTATGTTGTTGTTGTGATGCCTTCACATATGAGCGAAATCCCAAAGATTTTCCAGACTATTCATTTTTCGGCAAGGTTGCTTTTTCTTTTTCTTCTTCTTCTTTTCCTTGTTTGTTTACTTGTCTGAGATGCCAGATTGGATGTGACAACACCTCAAAAGCAATCATCTTTCACAGATTGTCTAGCACTAGCCTATGATCCATGTATTCGTACACAAGGTAGCTAAAGATAAATTATGACCTCGAGCGATTATAATATAATATATGTAATAACTAAAACAATGATAATAATCATGTTTAGCTTAAAGCCATATTTAACTGTTCCGATACGCAAGTTAACTACTAAATATAAATTGTGACTAGGACCGATTATAAAATATATCAAGATATTATAATTGAATTAAACATAATATTGCCTTTCCGGATTCTTACATAAATCTCCATAAATGTGCAAAAAAAAAAAATATCAAACAATTTAATGCTGGTATTCTGAATATATTATCATGTTTTATTTAAAACTAAAATAACCTGTTCTAACTACAGTTTTCTTAAATTCTCAATTACAAAAAAGTTAAATGCTAAAGTTTGAAAAAAAAAACATACGAGCTAATGAACTTTAAGATTATCCAAAAAAAACAATCATGTTTTGTTTAAGATAAGAAATATAAGTTCTAGAATGCACTTGTGTTGAATTTAACAGAAATATAGTATTTATATTTCCCTTTAAATTTGTATTTTATGTCCCCCAAAGCTAAATATTAAATTCTAGGGTTTAATCTAAAATATAAAATTTGAATTGTTAATTTAATTTAATTTAAATTTTTTTGTCGACTGTTCATAGTCTGAAAACAAATAAATAAATATAATATATATACATTTTTAGAGAGTGAGACAAAACAAATAACTTTTATTTGGAATAAAATACGAGAAAGGTAACTTTAAGGTTTATCGGGCTTTTCAAAATACATTGTTACATAAACAATCTTTATCAGCTCTTATCCAGTGTTGCCGATGTCACAAAAATCAATTGTTACAAAAAAAATTGTAAGATTTTTCATCTGCAACTTATTCTTGTTTACATATAAAAACAACGCCTAAACTCATATTAAATTTTTGACAAAAAAAAAACAAATCGTTTAAATTGATGGGAGTTATCATAAAACCCCTTAAAATTGAATTAAAAATGTTACCGACCATGAAAAGGATGCGTATGTAGTCCTATTCCTAAAAGATCTAAAAATCTTTCTACGGTTTTCTTCAACAATTTTCACTAATTTTCTGCTCAATTGCAATACTCATTTAGCTGGATGTGACTTTAAGTGATAAAATGTAATGTATCGTCGAAGCGACTTGAAAACATTTGTGGGTTGTCTGTGGCGCCTGTGGCATCAATCAATTTCAACAGGGAGAAAGGCAAGAAGGACTCAAACACTAACACACACATGGTAAATGTGTGTGTGTGTGTGTGTGTGTGTGTGTGTGTGTGTTTGTGTGTTTGTGTGTTTGTATTTTTGTTAGGGGCGTGTATGAGCTATTTGTCGCCCTTTGTGATAGCAATCAAATCGAATCATATCCGTTGCCTGGCATTTTGTTTCGCGTCTTTTGTTTGCGAATGGGTCTGTAATACAATCTTTAAGAACGTCTAGCTCAATTTTCATATTCTTTGCAAAATACTTAGGCACTGTTAAAGGTTTTGTAGAATAGTTCATAAATCTATATGGGCTGCCGTTGCCAGAGGCAACATTTGAAATCAGTCTATCAGTTTTTGTTTATAAAACAAAGCATAGGTCTACTACCTTATTTGACTTGGCCAACATCTAAGCTCACTAGGCGGCCAAAATATCATGTTTTTCTTTTTTGTAAGACGCGTCACAAGCAAAGAGAACAAGAGTGTAGCTGACGACATTAAATTAAGGTAGCAAAAGAAAATTGAATGCAAGTAAATTATTTGATATCCTCTTGATTGTTACACACACACAAACAACAACACATACATATATGTATATACAGTATGTATATATACAAATATACTTATGTTCATATATGTATATGTACTGTTACCAGTCCCTGTGAAATGTGTCAATCATTGCGGCTTTTGGCAAGAAGACGTGGCGATAGCTATTGCGTGAAAATGCTCCATATTGCAAGGTGACAAAGCGAAAAAGTGTGAACTTGAGTGGGGACTGGCAAATCGGTAAGAACAGAAAAAAAAACAGACATATAAACATTGTTACGGTCTTCTGATTCCAAGCCACCATTATACATATATGGTCTTGACATGCCAATTAGGTAGAGTTAACAGCCCTTTAACTGTCCTAAACCCTCTAAGCCAAAGCATCCATCACATAAATAAAAATTACTCGTTTGTTATGAACATCCTTCCAAGAAGTATTTCCATTAGTGAGCAAAAAACAGTTTGGTTTATCATAATAATAATATATTTAATAAATTATATTAAGCGTTAAGATAACAGTTTCAGACCATATTCATTGGCATCAGCGTAAAGATTAATAAGTTATTTTTGTGGCACACAAAACGGACCGTGTGAAGGCTCCTTCAAGAAATTCTTAAAAGTAACTTTAATAAACGTCTAAGAAAATTTTTTTCGAATTTTATGTCTAATGGAAATCCATTTAGTTTAAAAAAAAATGTATGTCACAGAAACACATTCGCTTTGAAAATCAACATTTTACATACATATAAACTGTGATGCAAGTTTCAAATAAGTTTGTGCATAAGTCAGATTAAAGCTTAAACATTTTGGAAATGTCCAAAATGAAACTTAAGTCTGTTAGAGAGGGCTAAAATTCCAATGACTTTTTAATTCATTCTCTTTTTACTTAATATTTTAGTGTCTTATTGGTTGTTATCGTTCTTTCCATTCTTTACGCTTCTTAAAGGAGTTTACATTGCCAACGCTTCGCACAATGGGCTACAACACGAAAATCGTGGCTAATTTTCTACATATTTGAGCTCTTAGTGAGCAAATCACTTCGCTTTAAGTTTAAGCTACTTTTA
The DNA here is from genome assembly GCA_035044365.1 of Drosophila neotestacea. NCBI lineage: Eukaryota > Metazoa > Arthropoda > Insecta > Diptera > Drosophilidae > Drosophila > Drosophila neotestacea. Next base: position 535,731 of record JAWNMD010000044.1, read on the forward strand.
TTATTAAAGTGATAAATAAAACTTAAAGATTCAATTTTTTATATAAAAATCAAAGTTATTTTACCGATACTTAGTTTCAAAACGAAGTGTGTCTGCATACCTTGCATACAAAACATATATTTTTTATATACAAAATTATACAAAATAGAAAAAAAGTTTAAATTGAATTAAACTTGAAATTTAATTTTTGATCCACAATTTGTTTTACTTAGTGCAATAACAGAAATTCAAATTAATTTTAATATTGAAAATAAATAAATTCTACATTATTGCATTCTGATGAACTATGTACCTTTACATCTGGATTTTTCAACTCATAGTTTTTGTTTGCACTTCCTCTAAAATACTAATTTTAGATTAACACAAATTATTTGTAAAGCTTATAATTAACTTATCAGATTGCACAGTTCTCTCCACAGTGCAGCTGTTTAAATTTTCATTGTGCGAAGCGAACAGAGGAGCAGATAAAACAGAATGCGTTAAGTTTATTAACTTGTCATAGTGCCATGAGGTTTATCGGCTCATCTGGCCCGCTAGCAGCTTTAGAGCCGCTCCCCGGCCGGCAATTGACCAGGAGAAGGATGTGGAAGCAGAAGGAGTCGTAGATAACGATGCTCGTGAGTGAGTTTAATTAAAATTTGCTAGACCACAACTACATACATAGATATGGCCCGTGTGGCAATAAATAATGAATAAATGGACACACTCACCTGCAGCATGGGAAGAAAAAAGCACAGGAATTGGCCAAAGATCCAGTTCTGGATGAGCATTACCATCAGGGAGATGGGCAACACTAGTGCACACTGGACAAAATGGCAAAGGGCCAAGTTGATGATGAACGCATGCGTGACATCCTTGTAGAGACGATGATACATGATGTAGACGATGATGATGATGTTCATCAGGACTCCCAAGAGAGCCAGGGCTGCATACTGGATGAGAAATAGCCAATAGACCGACTTGATGCTGGCCTTAAGTATCGGACCATTGAATTTTTCCAAGTCCTCCGTCTCATTAACATGGCCAGCAAGAAAGTTTGCAATCGCCAATAGATACTTGTCCGGCACATCTTTCCACTTCTCACCGCTTGTGCTGGCGGCCAGATTATAATCCTCATCGCCAGCCCCATTGGGCGTGGCCACATGATGCTCAGCGGGCGACATTCTTACCACCTGCAAATGGGATAAAAACAGAGACAGCAACAACAATGAATATTTTATATGCCTGGCAAACCATAACAAAAGGCATAAAGCTGATGCCCACCCAGGGGAAGGTGTTGCACCTCGAGAGGGGACAGCATTGTGAAGGAAAACAAGGAAAAAGAAAAGGAAAGGAAAGGAAAGGGAAGGGAAGGAAAGACAAGCAAGCATGACGGATCCTAACAATTGGTGGCTTTTCATTCGCTATGCAGCCAAGAAAAATTGCAGTTTTACTGACGGTGAAAAGGGATTCGGATGGAAAACGGAACATGAAAAGGGGGATCAGATTCATAACGGTGTGTTCACAGTTCGTTTTGTCAAGTTATGCAAGGCTCACATAATGACAAACATCTTTTTCTCGGCACGTTCACCCGACCAAACCATCGAAAAAAAGATTACTCTCAAAATGAAAGATGTGTACAAGATTTATTATTATTATAATTCTAACACTTTTCAAATTTTAAAATGGCGTTTATTTTCATGATCCGATTCTATTGTAGCCACATCAATCACACATAATTAAAACTCTTTTGAGAACAAAATAAATAGAACGTATTCCTTTTGAATTGCTATCGAATTATACAAAACATAATTGTCTTAAAAGTAATATTGAAAACGGAGCGAATTTACAAAAGCAATCTAAGTAAATAGAAATTTTAATAAGTTGAAAATACTGCAACTATTCAACTACTATATAAAATGCACTGCAAAGTTTGGCAGTGACTGTTAAGTTGAATGTAATCTTGAGGGAAACGTAAGTTTTGATCAAAGCCGACAATTTTGTCGCCTGTTTTTTTTTGTGCTCATTGCCGTCGCTGGCATTATAAAATTTCCTATTCATTCATTTGTTTTTATTGTTTGTTTGTCAGTTGCTTTTGTTATTGCTGCAGTTGTTGTTACATTTAGTTTTCTTTTGTTTAGCATTTGCAACGGAAATTACCAAAAGGATTTCCAAACGGCACTTGCGACAAGCCTCAGTAAGACCTTGCAACATTATATGGAAATTGAAAATCTGTATGCACCTCCCGTGCAACATAAAGTCAGTCCATAACCTCTCTATCTCTTGCTATCTCTTGCTATCTCCTACTATTTCTCTATCTGTCTGTCTTTGTCTCATCCTGTGTTTTGTAGGGGATTAAGTTAAGTGCGGTCCTGTAGATAGTACATGTGTATAAAAGTGTGTGCTATACAAGCTCAGAGTACGCCTATTTTCGGCCTTAGGCGATTCAAGAATTTCAATCTAGATGACTAGACAATAGTAGCAACAACAAGCTCACAGACAGATACATACATATTATACGTATGTATGTGCACATACATAGTCAGTGTGTCACGTATGTGTCTGTATTCTTGTATGTATATGTGTATGTATGTTGGCCAAATAGCCACAGCAATAACCACAGACAAACAACGCTAAAAATATCCCCTATTTTAGGCCCCCAAACCCAACAAAACCGAGTCGAATTTCGACATTTACCAGTTGCCGGCGTTTTTGGTATTTTCCAAGCTTCCGCTATGCTAGCTTTTCTTTTCTTTTTACATTTTTTGTCTTCTTTGTCTTGTTTTGTTTTGTTTCTGTTTTCATTCTCCATTTTCCATTTTAAGCAGCAACTTCCGTTCAATTTATTGTACCTAATTTTTCTTCACTTTCGGCAAAAATATTTGTTTGCAGACTTCGCTGTTAGGCATTTATAGGGTGTTCCGGGTAAACGAGGAAAGTGGGACTAACGACAACTCAAAGGGAACCCAACTGATGTTGTTATTGTATTTCAATTTAAATTAAAGACAATGCAATTTACATCACATCATAATGTGTGAGTGAATGCCAAAGGCCAAATGATGCCATCATTCACATGATATGCCACATCAGGTAAAATGCTATCAAATTTCCCACAGGTGTATTTGACATTCTGAATCAACCAGTTGAGCTATGCTTAATTCATTGAAACACTGTTATACATATTTAACTTTTGAGCATTGTCACTCATTTAAATTAATACATTCTCATTTAAATCACCCTGTATGTAAATCATTTCCAGTTAACTGACGTTCATTTTCATAACTTTCAATTACATGCAAATGCGTTTCGATTATTTTCCACTGAATCCATCTGTATAGCATCTGTTTAATTTTTCATATTTTTATACGCTACGGACATAAAAAATGGGGGAAGGGTATAGTGTGCTAGTCTGTCTGTTGTTTAACAATATATGTATGTACATACAGACAAAGTACATTCATATAACCCTGTAAAAGGCTTTGGTGCGAAGTTTCTGCTTTCAAAACACATTTAAACATGCTGATTACTTTAAGCAAAATACTTAATTTAAACATTTTCAAACAATCGAGTATCTCAATCAATGAAAATGTGCTGGAATAGCTTAAAAAAAATATTGTATTTATTGCTGAAAGAATTAGTCTTAGACAGGAAACTCTAATGAAAATGCATTTTTTAATACAAATAATATCAATACAATTCAAATGTGATAGAAACTCTCTAAAAGTGAGCCGATTTAAATTTAATAAAAGATCGGTTTGATGTTGATATTTATTGTTATTTATAGTATGCTTTAGCATTACCATGAAGTGTCCATCGAGGACTTAAAGCTCATTATCTGGCGAGCTACGTCAGTCTTCAAAGATCGTAAGAAAACTGCAGATTTTTGTTATGATCTTTTTTCCATCTATATATATATTTATGGAAAGCATTTTGTTAAAGATGGGATGACTATAAGAAAACGAGCGGACAGAATTAGTTCAAATTGTTTCTGGTTTCTTTCAATGCTATGATGTTTGAATGCATTTCAGGAAAAGCATTTCTCTAAAATAATCACTATTGGTTTATTTCGTAAATATTACTTTAAATATCCAATATTCTTAACATCGAATTAAAAATTGAACAATAAAATATTTATTTTCTTAAAAGTTAAGAATTAGAAACACGACTCGAATGGCGAGTCAAAACTGATCATAAAAATCGGTCTAAAACGAAAAAGATTCGAAAATTTGTGTGAATTTAATATGAAAGGGATCAGAAATGACTCTTCAAGAATAGTTGTGGCTAGGGTACCAATGACAAATGCCGACAAATGTATCATTTAGGATCAGAAAACGAACGCTTTTATGATTATTTTAATCAGACTGACAACTCGAAAAAGACTCGAATATGATAAAAAATTGTATACAATTTATGCTTTACTGTCTTAAATTTGTGTTGGTTTTAAAGGCACCCTGTTTGAGGTGCGGACAAAGCTTGGACTGCAACGACCACTCGGTTTGATGACCCATGCATTGGCAACTGTTGGCGCGCTTAATTTTGTTTGAACCTACACCCCTTTTCGCCTATTCCTAGTCCCCTTCCTAGTTTGCACCATGCTATAGTTAGTAGGTTTTTTGCCCTCAGCCTGGTTGGTGCGCTTATCTGTGCTACGTTTGGTTGCACAAACACACATATGAGGCGTCCCCAATTGAGATGGCACCGTGGAGCGCCTGCTTCTATCCTTAGAAGAGGAACTCCCAGCAGGAGTCGTTAGTCGGGAAAGGGAAAAGGGAAAAGGGAATCGGAGGATAAGTATATGTCGACTTGCACGTCCTCTCCTGCTGTTTCCTCCTTCCCTCTTCCCGTCCAGTTATATGCCGACTGCATGTCGAGTTTATTATGCCTTTCAATGATTTATACGGCACTGAGAGGCCGCATTACGGCCACAGGGCTCTCCCGAAGGGGTGGCCAATTGCAACGGGACTATCGTCCCAGATTCGCTTCAATTCATTTCATTTCAGTTCGTCTCACATCGTTTTATTCCATTACATTCCTTTTTTTTTCTGGCTAAAATGCAGTGCTGCCAACTTTCGAGAAGCAAAAAAGCAGTTTTTGATGGTTTAATGGTCAAAATATCAACGTTTTGTATATTAAAAAAAATATTCTGAACAAATATTTATGTTCTTATTATGTTTATTACAAATTTTGCATCCATTTTCATTAATATCCATTTAATATCAGTTCGTCAGACTTTGTTTCTTTCCATTCTATTCTTTTAAGGGTTAGTGGCTTATTGGTCAAAAAATAAATAAATAATCCATTAAGAAAATCTTGCAAAAAATTAAAGTTTTTTATTTTTTACATACATTTTCGTTAGTATCCAATATTTTATTAAAGTTCATTCCAAAAATTTTAAAATTAACCACTTGTTATGATAGTTTTAGGCAATTTGTTTACTAGAATTAAATAGAACTGTCCCTAAAATAAGCTCTTGATATAGAGTGTACAAGCTAACGTTCAACTAAAAATTTGTAAATTTATTTATGAACAGAAAAAAAGCTGAAAAGCCAAAACACAATCGTCGTTAGACTCTGAAAAAATTCCAAATTTCTTGTGAGAAAAGCTGTCTTGACAACACTGTTAAAATGCTAATTTTAGACTGCAAAGTGTGATTTTTCAAATGCGTTAAATTCTCTTATATGTGTCTGTTAATTTACATTACCCAATTTCCGTAAATTTACAGAGTTTTTCACCCTTTATTCCCATCAACTAGCAAGTTTATAATTTTATTTGCTTGATGTGAGCAGCTTAAACTATATTCTAAATAGTTTCAAATTACGCAAAACTTTTGCCCAACTTGTGTGGTTTTTGGTTACTCACTGCAAATTTCTTAATTGGCTCAAAATGTTGCCGAATGTGGCTGTTGCCAATGCCGATGTCAATGGCTGCAATGTCTCAAGTCAATCTCAATATAAGCTCTGTGGTTTCTTAGATGCAAAAGTGGCAAGTAATTCGTTTATCATTTCAAATTCTACAACTTTTGATTTTGAATTCCAGGAAAAAAAATAGCAAAATAGCATTGTCAACCATTTGTACGAAAAGAATGTAAGAATCAAACAGATTAGACAATTTGGTTGAACTTCGAACTCATTGGTACAGAATAAACAAATATATTCAGTCGGGGGGATCCGACAGCAAAATACCCTATGCAAATTTGGTATACATGCAAACAGATCTAACTTGCTCACGTATATACATTTATAAATAAGCATATTAAAAGAAACACACTTAAACAACCACTTTACTTCATTGAATAATTGTTTCTTGAAGACCTTTCCAGGGTCTTACCCTCTCTCTGAGATCCTTTTGTTTACACAGACGGACAGACGGACATGGCTATATCGACTCGGCTTTGATGCTGATCAACAATATAGATACTTAATGGGGTTCGGGAATGAGGCGTTCATTCTGCATGTTACATACTAACACTAACTTTTTAAAAAACTTAATATAACCCCACAGGGTATAAAAATAAAACATTTAAAATTTCGAAACATTTGATATTTTTGCCCTGTCCTCACTGCACTTGCATTTCGCATTTCTGCATTTCCGGACAAATGCTGCATTTCACCCCATACATTTCTTATGGGAGCTAGGGGTGGGGAAAAGTAGTATTCAACCAAAATAAAATTGCATTTCGATAGGAGTATTCGTTACTTATTCGATTTATTGGTAATTGTTGTGAAAATTGAGAAAGTGCTGTCAAAACAAATAAAAGCCTGACAGGTAAAATGTCGAATGGCTATGAATTGAATTTTATTTTGTTGCTTAAGTGTTTTTACAATCATTTTCGGAAAATTAATTACTGATCGACGGTGCCTGTTGAATTAGGAGGCAGCAAATTATCTGTTCCACCTGTAGTCCGGAAAGATCTTAGATTTGTATGGTTCTCGCCAAAATAGACTCATATGCTTATGAATGTACGCATTTCCAAGCACTTCAAATTAAAGTACGTTCTATCATTTACAAGTTGAAAACGATTGCCAGGACATTGCATTGTTTTTGCACTATCTCATTCTCTGAGTCAAGCATCACAATCATTTATATTTCATATATTAGACAATTTGGTTGTTCCTTGAACTTAATAATCTACATTTGTACATACATATGTAAATTAAAGATAAAGGACTCACTGTACTTGCATAAATGAATGTTGAATCAATTTCAAACTCAATTTCAAAGCTCTTCCCAAAAACTAATCGGATTTTACCCATTAAAGTCCTAAACAATTGCAAATAAATGGTTTGCTTTGACAATTTTGGTAAAGTCGGAAAATGGACTATTGACTCTTTTGTCTTAATTTTGAGCCAAAAGCAGAGAGACGATATAAACGATTTATGTGTCGAAAAAGAAATATCAAAAATGGATTCTTTTTCAGCTACAAATTTAAGAAATTTTGATTGCCATCAAATGCAAAGAATTGTCAAAGTTGAAACTTTTCATTTGAGGATATCTAATTATGGCTGTTTGGATTTTTCTTCATACTCATTTCTGTGGGTGTAAGTGTAGAGGTGGGTGTGAGTGCAGAGAAAGAAAAATAGAGAGATTTGCAGTTTAGTATGAAAAAGCGTTAGTGCATCAATCACAGGCACTTAGACTGGCTAAAAGCGCGTTGCGTTGCGCCATTTAGTTGGTCATTAAATAGCTAGCGACTAACCGTCGCAGGGTTGCCATCAAAACAATTTGCCACACCAGTGTTTATACTTGTATGTATATATATTAATGTGTGTGGGTGTATGTGCGTGTGTGTGTGTGTGTTTGTGCGACATGTGGCATTGCTCTATGCTGCTGTTTTGACTGCTTTTGTTGGCAACAAGAAGTCAAGTAATTAATACTGATTTCTCTTGCGCTCGTTGATGCGGAACAGCGCACACTAGACAAAGGTGCTGCTAGCGACAACAACAACACCAACAATAACGGAAAAAAGAAATGCCAGCAACAACAGTAACAACAACATGTGACATTAACAACAAAGCGACGGCTAACAACTTTATGTGCGTCTCAAGGTTGTATGTACTTATTATGCTCGACTTTGTCAGTTGCTATTGCCCGTCCTCTTTTTTCTCTCTTTTCTCTTTTCTCTTGCCTGCTCCTTTCTTCACCTGTCGACCAAGTTGTTTGCTCACTTTGCTCTCTCCTGCTTTCCCTTACTTTGATTTACTTTGCTTTGCTTACTCATCGCGGCTTTAATTGTTTAACACCAATTTTATTCTCATTCAAACTTTGCTAATTAAGTAGCTGTAGTCGACAGAGATTTGCATGATCCCACATCTAATAAAATGGCATGAATTCAGTTCTATGTCCTGTAACATAAATAAAACTGAGCCTAATAAGAAAATAATAGGCAGACAGGCAAACACAATACCCGATTTAATCATGTTCAACTAGCTGTTACCCTACAAAGACAAGACAGTTGCCTATTGTAAGCATCTTTAGATTGTCAATTTCTGAATTCTGAACGTAATACTAATTGATAGTTTCTGTATGCATATATCTTTAGAGTGCATTACAATTTTAACAACAGATCAGTGATAAATAAAATTAGGTATTGCTGTGTTAATTTACTGATTGTATTGCAAGTTGCATAACTTCAAGGTTCTTACCAATTTTATATGTATTTTAATGTACAAGAATGCACTGCTGCTTAATCAATTGTTTTAAAATTTAAATAAATATTTTATGTATGCATTTGATGAAAAGCAAGACTCTACCTTTTCTTTCCTTAAATAATTCTGGTCTAAAGGGTACTACAATGACACTTCTCCAGACACACACAAAAAACCCTAATTTAACTGAAATTCGTCAATTTGTAATCAATTGCTGGGTGTGTCTTTTGTATGTATGTAAATTTTACTGCTTCAGCTTTGAGAAGTCTAAAGAAAGCCAACTGGGACTTACCCAGTCTACTCATCGACTGAAAATAAAACAGAAATAAAAGCAACGTGGCAAAGATTAGGACTTTTAAAGCAAATGGGTTGAGTAACTATATAATAATCCTACCTTAATAACAAATTTCTAAGCCATATAAAATTTACACTTTACGAGCTTTGACTTTGTCGAGATTTATTGTCTGCGATAAAATAAAGAACTTGAAGAACTGTCTCAGCGTTAGCTGAAAGTTAAGAGAGAATCCTTTCCATATCAGAAATGTGTTTTAATCTCCTTTAAACATTTTGAACTTTAATGCTGCTTAAATTTGTCATTTAATATTCTTTGTTCATTTAGGATTAATTGAAGCCTATCAAAATCGCATTATTACTATTATTAGTAACTAGCTTGATGAAATCTATACCAATTTAATTTGTTCATTGTGAATTCTTGTTATTCGAAGAATTCACTCGCACATATGCAAAGTTGAAGACCAATTCAGAAATTAATTAATCCTTGTTGTTATAAAATTCTGCCAAATTCGTATAAATTTGGCCTTGGCCTTCCTTGTTTATTGTAATGAATATATGCAGATGTATGTATATAAAATTATTATATGTATATACAAGCTTGCCATCCAATTAATTTTCGAAATGTGGTAAATAATACTTTTCACTCGATGTAGTTCATCGAGAGTTGCCCAATAAAGTTATCAGCACGCTTAATCCCTTAACTTATTAAAATAGTTTTTTGGCAATTTGTAAAAAACAACTGTGAAAGAAGACTTAAAAATATGTCTGAAAGGGAAGTTTACAAAGTTTATTTATTATTTTCAACATTGCTGCCTGTAAACTGCTGTAAACTCTGTCATATAATATTACATATGTCTATACTTTAATTAGCGGATTTCCTTGACTCTAGTGCTAGGAATACTTTGCTACCTCTAATTAAAGGTCTATTGGAAAATTAACCTTTATAATTATAGTCTCCATTTCATTTATTTTCTAAATATTTTAAAAGGTTCTTATCGACTGCCCCTCGATGATATTTAAACACCTGCCCAGCACAGAAAGTTGTGCATTTTGAATGATGTGTAAATTCAGGAACACGGTGATATGTATGATGATGATATGGAAATAAATACTGCATAATGTTGTCATTCACATATTTGTTTAAGGCATTTCACATAAATGTTTTTGGTGGCTGTGGGCATTGGCATTTCAATTCATTGTAGTGGGCTGTCGGCGGGTGCATGGTACCCGATAACGCTGAAAAGTATGCTAAATAAAACCTGAATGCACCAGCTACATAAAGCAACCACATAAATACGAATTAATTGTTCAGCAAAACGCAAATCGACGCTGCTTAATTCAGTGGCTGATAACCGAAACACATATTTAATTAACAAACAAATGAATTTGAAAAGACACCCGATCCCAAAAAGAACATACAGCATGGTATTTGATACCCCAAACAACTGCTGCAAACAGACTCCGTCATAAAATAAAGAGCGTTGCCAAATTATTTGGTCATAAAATTGTCATGAAATATGTGCGTCAAGGCCTATTAGATGCTGGGTTAGCTGAGGTAATTTCCTCCGGGGATTTCAATAATACACACAGCCTAAGTATGGGTGATATCAATATTAAACCGATACATAAGAGCGATATTAAGTTGAAAACGATATGCGTCATAACATACATATGTATGTTTGTATTTAATACAAAGTATTGCATACATTATAATCTCTTAAAACTTAAAACTTATCTCTTAAACTTTCTTAAATTATGCCCAAGCATGGTCGTTTTGAAGTCTATGTGTGTATTCTTCTTTCTTCTTTTTTATGTAGCTATAATTGAATTTCATATTAAGTTTAATATTGATCAATAATATGTTTAAATCACAGTCATAATTAGATTAAGACTGCATTCCTTAATTAATTGAATTTCTATTTACTCAAACCCCTCGTAACTGAATGAATACGATATTTTTGATATCATATTCAATGTAATATTTTTTTACGATAAAAATGTCTACACTTTCTTACCAATACCCATCCCGAACACAGACACACAAACATTAACAATTGTGCAATGAAAATCGTAAGTGCGTTTTGCCAACCATAAATTAGCGAACAGTAAAAGGCGTTTTGGAAAACTTTTGTCAGTTCGATTTACCCATGCTTCTTCTCTGTCACATTGTCTCACGCTGTCCCACTCTATCTACACTCTGTCCCTCTCTCCCTCTCTCTCATTTTACTTAGGCTTGCACCACTTGGAGGCTGCCAAGTGCGCAGCATTGACTGATTATGGAAGGAAAATGAGCGCGTCAAGTGCCAAACCAAAGGAAAAGCAAATAAAGCTGCCGGCAGCTTATAGGTTACTTCAATGGGAGGGTAAAAAGGAAAGAGATGAGAGGAAAGTTAAGTGAGAAAAAGGAACCAAAGACATTGAAATTGATAAGCCCTACGTTTGTCTGCGTATTGCACACCCACACAAATATCGTGAGATTCGTGCATGTACACTGCAAAAAAGAAACAGCTTTCAAAATGAAGAACAATATTCAATGTTATGGTTTTAAAATAGACAAAATACCTAAAGCTAAGAGTTTCAATATAACAAGTCTTACATTTTTTAAATTGACAACCACATTTTAAATTTTGGGAAAAATATACAAATTTTAAAATGTTCATTTTTTTTATTCATATTACAAAATCAGGTATTATTCTTAGGATATTCAAAAATTTTAACCTTTTTATTCCCTACAATTTTCTTTGGGTTCTGACGGCACACATTTTTTCTATGTGAGTAATGAATAAACTTTAAACTTATACTTACTTTGGAGTCTTAAAAATTTAAGAATATATATCATTTTGTATGTTGTTAATAAGAACATGGTCTTTTTTAAAAGGCTCTAACTAGTGGATTTTTAATTCTCGACCAAAATTCTTTATTTTTAAACCAAAATTCCAAATTCTGAGCCCAATATCTTAGTTTTAAAACCTATATTTTATCAGTGTAGCTGTGCATTTTATGTTTATTGTTTTCACACACCCATCCGCACACACACGCATACGCGTAGGCAAATAAAAACATGTATGTGTAGCATACTTAGCAGGGCCTCGGGCTGTGATGCCCTTTGAAAAGGAGCCTGAAACCTTTGACATTGCCTTTAAATCAACCCCACACTTGAAGCTTTCATGCTATGTACTTTAAAATTTATTGTTGCACTCTTTGGGCAAACAATAATTCAGCCAGTGTCATTGGGTTAAGAAAAAAGATCCATTAGTTATTAACAACTACTTGCATTATAAATGAAAGTCAAACTAGTTCAATATCATTTACGTAAATCAGGATATCATTCTGTGGCAATGTTGAATTAGAAATTTATTTTCGCTTTAAGCTACACTTTGTTGAACTAAAATGTTCCCTTTGAAATTCCTTTCATATCCGTTTCTTATTTACAAAATATACAATGTACTTAGTAACTAAAAATAATAAAAAGTTATTAATTGATGTAAGAATGTTAAGAACCGGAAGGAATCAAATGAAATACGATGCGATAAGAAATATCTAAATTCGAATTAAAGAGAAGATACTAAGGATTTAAAAAGATAAACAATTTTAAGCTTTCAACCTAAAAATCTTTATTAAAATTGTATTTGTAAAAAATGTGATCTTCTTCTAGAAAAGCGACCAAAGATTCACCACTAGTTAAAAACATTTTTATGCCATTAAATTTAACATATTTACATGTATGGAAGCCCCATTATCATTAACACTAATAAATAAAGCTGCTTAATACTATCAAGAGATTAAAACTAGTTAATTTCTTTATATTTCAGTTCTTTTGTCATATGTAAAATTTCTTTATAGATACTTATTTATGTATGTACATTTACACTTCAAATATCTGTCACAGTAACGGCATCAAGTCTTCGGCTTTTCATATGAAAATAACTTTCCATTTTCTTGGTGTTGCTGTTACTTATGCTATCTGCTTTACCATGTCCTTTTATTTGTCATTGGCTTATGACTATAAAAAAATATTTACGCTCACTTTGTCTATCCATTTTATATGTGACAGTGTGTGTGTTTATGTTTTACCAATTGGCTTTTAAGGGCTTGAGACTTTAATTTTGCAGTCAACAGCAGCATTTTTATAGCTGTTGTTTTATACGCCAGCCACATTGGAGCTTTAAAAAACAATTTACAGATTTGGGAACTTATCTTGTGTTCATCTGGTTCGCCTTTAATCTGTTACTCATTTTATGGGCATTTAACGGTCTCTATCTTTATCACTGAATATAGTATGTTTTTATGCCCTTGAAAATTGTCATCTAATTTCATTGTTTGCCACTCGAATGCACACTTGAACACATCGCTTTTGAAGATGTGCAAATCATATTACAATTTCAGTTCTAATTTGACGAATTCAATTTCAATTAATCAAATTACAGTAATACCAATATTATCGAATAATAGGCTTTATTTGGATCGCCAGAACTTAGTTGATGTATGTATGCGTAAGCGTAATCAATTGTATACCATATACTACTACTAGACTACACACTCATAATACTTATTAAAGTATATAGCCAATCTATATAATGTGCAGTCGTTGTCCAATCTGTGCCGAAGGAAATGCAATTAATGTTTTCGGGTCGGTGCGGAACCACAGGAAATGGCCAATTGTAGATACGAGTTCAGTTCAGTTCAGTTCACTTGCTCGCAACGTAGATAAACTTTACAGTAATTGCGCAATTATATAATTTGAATGTGTGCCAGAGCAATTTCCAATTCGAAACAAGGAATAACGCACAGTTACACCAATTTCGGAAAAGATTTAGTACTCTACGAAGGAGTCTTTAAAGTAAAGTAATCTATGTAGTTGTGAGCAAACTCAAGAAAAATATTTATAAAAGTGTTATTTATTTATGCTTATTTAAAAACCAAAGATTTAATAATGAAGTACTGATAATCTTGAAATGTATAAATACTTTACACCACTATAAAGCTCTCAAAATAATAACATTTCATAATTCTTCTATTTTCAAATACACAATTAGCGTCATTTTCCAACTTTTTAATAAAAATGTCAAATGGTTTCATTTATGAGAAATGTTATAAATATTTTACATATAATTTTTGTAATATATTGTAGTAATTATCGTTTTATGATTTACTAATGATTGTTGAATGTTTATGTTGTTCAATTGTGGTAAGATATATAAAAGAAATATGTGTGAATTTGGAAATTCCGTAACTATTTTTTCAGCTAACAGTCAAGGCTGACTTACTGTCACGCAGTTCGTTGCCCTGATTAGGAATAGATATGAAAGTATATTCACTTAATGGGGTCAGCAACGCCTTCAGTGTTGCACCTACGCGCATCGTCACAGAATGATAACACCCTCTGCTAAAGGGTATATATGTTGAAATAGGTGTGGAGCCCCAACCGGGAATAGTGCAACGTGAATACAAAACAGAATCGAGCATGAGAATGAGAATGAAAAAGGGAAAAGGAAAGGAAAGGACAGCGAAGGGGGAATTCGAATGGGAAGCATGCTAATTATTTTAATAGTGTCAATCAAGCCAATTTACACAGTGGGAGACATGGGCAGTCAGGACAATTGTCATCACCGTCAGCGCAACAATTGCCCCACTCACCCCCTCCCTGAACCTACTTCTCCTTATCTGTCCATCACATGGAAATAGAGCGTGCGAATAATTGCATACTTTTCTGCATAAGTGGACAGAGGAATGTCGTGTGGTTAACCTTTGTGTACATACATGGTACATAGTATGGCAAATACTGAATACGAAGTTATGGCACTCAAGGTAATTAAGATCTCTCATTTCTCGTTCTCCGTATTACTCTCAAGTCTTATCAGCATTTTCTTATCAAATCCATTTCCACATGGCTATACCTATTTGTGTTCTCATTCTTATACTTAGTCTTAGTCTTGTGCTCTTCTTAACGCCAACGCCTAAACCCTAAGCGGAAATTGATTTTGCAAGCCGTTGGCTGATCAACTCCTGCTCAACATTCACAACCGTTTTAGCATTGATTTTTGTATACACTTTCCTGAAATGGAGCCATATCACTTTTACATATAGTTGGTCGAATAATAAAAAAAGGACGATAGATTTTTAATCTACTCCACAGTGCGTTTATTGCTTAAATAACTTAGAGAAAGTTTTTTTTGCTATAGAGAAGTGTACTCTTACTCTCATCTTAGCTTCTATATTCATACTAAATTTTACTTTGCGTGAGTATTCAGATGTGTCTTTGTATTTTTGCTGATACAAGCTAAATTTTGGTGTTTATTGAGTTTTTGAAATCTATAGAAAACATTTATTTCGCTAAAAAAAAACATCGAAACCTATTTGATATGCAATATACTTTATACTAATACTTATTATTTTTAAATGAAAATGCAGACAACTTAACATTATTAAAGGTGATAACTATACGAAACTCTTTATTTACCCTGTTAGGTAGATTAAGTTTGTTCAAAAAAATTAAAGTGTGTAACAAGAAAAAATATGTGTTGTAATGTGCTTGTATGTACATATTTTTATGTACATATGTATGTGCATATGTGTATACGTGTACGCTGAATTAAAGTGAGTTAATAGTTAGAAGAATGGTTTAGGTGGTATAGTTGCCGACCAGGCGGACAGGAGGTCGAGGTTGTAGTCCCAGTTCCGACGTGCTTAAATTATTTATTTATTAAATTTATTATGCGTTTCAAATTGTATTTATAAATATATGTATATATATATGTACTTATTAAGTTCAAATGTGAAAAGTGCTGCAGAATGCAAAAATACAAAACACATATATAATTAGAAGAAAATTTGAGCGGCTTCCTTTACTTCCACAGGGTATATTACTGTCGGACCCTCTCGACTAAATATTATATTTTAAATTATAAATGAGAGTTTAGATTAAAACCGATTCGACTCGAGTTCTCGGGCAAACCGAACCGGATAATTGACCGTAACATTTTGACATATTTACTCTTTGAGCCCGAAACAGACTCTCTTTTAAAAATAAAGGTTCGATTCTGAATAAATATGAGCTACACTGTATTTTTATATCAAATATATATCATACGTATATTTCAATCAAAGGCTCAAATGAATATATCATAAAAGAACAAATCAAAATAAACTAAAACTTAACAGTTAAAAGAATGATCATGTAATAACATGAACTATAAATAAAGATATGATTTAATAATTGGAAGTAAATAAGCAAACAAAAAATTAATAATGGTATATTATAAATAATAATACTCGTGATTAAACTTATAAAATAAGACATTTTAACTATCTTATAGTTTATAACATTAAATTAAAATAAAAACAAAACTATTGGTGAGAAGATATAAGTTTTGTTTCCTAGTGTTAGATAGAGTATCTTAAGTTCGCTTTTAGACAAGGACACGACTTTCTTCTCGTTTTATTTGATTTTGCTACTTCGGCTTTGCCTTTCTGTTTCTTTATTGAGTAACAAGACAACTATAAAAGCGCAAAAGACGAAGACGTTGGGTGGTTTGCACGGTGGCTGCTTTACTCGATGGTTTGGTCGGTGGCGCCTCTAGAAATTGACAAGTTTCAACTCGAGTGTGCAGTCAAAGGCGTCGAGGTTGTGGGGATGAGTTTGAGTGTTGCCTGTGTCTGTGTCTATGTCTGTGTCTATGTCTATCCCTATGTCTATGACTATGACTATGGCGATGGCGATGTCGTTGTCTATGCGGGCAACGGCTGCTAGTGACTGCTGAGCTCAATGTTGCAACGCCCCGTGGCACGCCCATTGCTGCAGTGGCAGTGGCACAGTAGCTTAGTTGTTGGGTTTGTGCCTGACGCCCATCGTCGGTCATTGACTCGCTGGCACGCTGCAATTTTCAACAAATCAGCCCCCATAGCACCACCCAACCCTTGAACCACCCTGCACCACCCTGCACCAACCACTCCACTGCCCCACCGTACCCCGAGCAATTGTCAATAGCAACAAAAATTCAAAAGCGACATGAATTTTATACGAGATTGCACGACGCACAGTGGCAAAAATACAAAAAATATAAATAATATCATGCAAACAAAAATTCAAATTTATAGTAAAGTTTGATAAATAATTGTTTTTGTAAAAAAAAAAAGTATGTAACAAGCAGAAGGAAGCTTGACAGACCCCATAACAAACATATATTCTTGATTACTATCAGAAGCCGAGTCAATATAGGTCATCATCGGGAGAGCCCGACGGTAAAATACCCTGTGCAAATTAGAGAAGTCGATCAAATTTACTTTCGACTACAAATATTTATGTTTCGTTTTCGTCTGCATCGCAATGACTTTCTAATTTAATGTATCTTATTTTATAATGTATCTTGTATTTTCAGAAAACACTTTTTCGTGTTGAAATGAAATACTTTGACATTAAAAAGTCGATACTAAGCACAACATAATTTAAGCATAAAGCTCGATTCGACTTAAGCAAAAACTGCCATCAAAAAAAACGCCCCAAAGCGAAAAATTATTGTTGACTTTTTGGTTTAAAAAAAAATGCAAAAAGATGCCAATTAAAATTGAATTCTACACAAACAGCTTTTAGGGAGCTTTAACTATATTATAAATGCATCTTTTTAAGACTCGTAGCATTAGGAGTATATATCAATATAAGGTATTTAAAATTGTATTCCGAAAGCTCACGTAGCTATAAACTAACAGAATTTTGCCACCAACTTCAACAAAACGAGCCACTGTGCGACGCGTCGGCTGAAATAATAATACCGAAAACAGCTGTTGGTTGTGCTCAGCATTGATTTTGGTCAATGGCCTATGGCCAGGGCAGTAGCCTCTCTAACTGACTTACTGACTGACTGACTCACTGATTGACTGACTGACAGACTTATTGCCAAGACTAACTCTCCAAGTTGTTCATAATCAAAGACCAAAAACAAAATGTAAGGACTTTTAAAATGTTAAATGGTGCGTATGATTAATCTCAGTTCTGGGCAACTTTTTAGCTTTTTAAGTGGTAACAAATGGGGCGTGCCACGCCCCAAATGACCAAATTCATATAGCACACATTGAAGACAAATTAACTTGCCTAATTGCAAATTAGCACAAAAATTGAAAATGAAATGCCTGTCAATCTCATGGGTACTGCGTACTAATTGCGGACTTGTCTCTAGGGACACACAGGCTTATTGATTTTTGTGGTTGAGTTCTCACGTCTCTGTAGTCCACCAAAGACAATGTACGAATCCCCAAATTGTAGATGAATGCCGATCCCAATCTGAGTCAGACATTGCCCGGGAGTCACAGTAATTTGCATAGCTCTTCTTGTTTTTGCACCACCCTCCCCCCGTTTCTTGGATTTCAAGTGGAATGGATCCCAAGACAGCTGCAGCTCTTTTCTCTCATGTGTTGAACTTGTCTAGGAAAGGAGTCATCCAGTCATTTTGTGCTTAACTAAAATAACAACTAAGTAATACCTTGGAATTGAAGGATTCCATTAACATTATGTTATGAGAGGGGAAGTCATTTAATTGTGCGAAGGAGGAGATTGATTAAGAATGAGAATAAAGTAAAATGTCTCGTAAACTGTACAGTACTTTAAAAGAACAGAGCTAACAGCTGCCTTGCCTGCATTAAAATTCTTACATGACTATTAAAAGCACTTTCAGAGACTTTCTTTAGCTGAGAAAAGTAGAGAACAATATAAAGAAAGTTGTCAGATGACACTTCTTTATGAAGATAACTTACATAACAGTGTATTCTTTTAAGTAATATAAACATTTAATCAAATTTTAACTGTCAAAGTAATACCATTTTATACAGAATTATGAAAAAAAACTTAAATACAAGCTATACAATTTCCAAGTTAGATGACAGTCCTTTATGAAAATAGTTTACATAACAGTGACTGTTACTGTGACAAGTGTCTAGCTCGCATTAACATTTTTCTGTTAACTGTATACTTTTACAATATTATTATTGTTATTTATGTGAAGCATAGAACTTCATTCTTATTGTAAGGTATGTTGCTTTTTAAAATATACTACTCTTGGGTTACAAAAACATTTTATAAAATTTCAGCTGTCAAAACCATACCAGTCTACATAGAATTATGAATAAAAGTTAGATAAAAGAAATCCATTTTCCAAGTATTGTATAAGATTTCAAACCAGCTGGCAACTTGCAACTGGCAGTCTTGTCAAAAGGGTATTTGATATTTGACATGCCCATTCTTGTATTGTCTTGTATAGTCTTGGCTAGGAACAAACTGACTGACTGACTGACTGACTGACGGACTTACTGACTGACTCACAGACTTATTCAGTGTAAGGCTTAGCGACGACTAAACTCAACTCTTGACCCGGGACTGGGTTACCTTGACTTGGTTTCCAGCTCGTAGATTGTTTTCAATGCGCTGACACTTCGATATCCTTGAACTTTGTGGGCCTCTGAGGGGCTGAGGACGTTTGTTTACACATCGGTGCGAATACTTTTTGTATAGGCTGTGAAATGTTTGTTTGTTTTCGCTTTTGTGTTTTGGGGCGTAAAACGATGAATGTCGAGCACATTTGCATTTTTTTGGGGTCAGGCAACAATAACAAAACGCCACGCACGAAGCATTTGGCATGAGGTACGAAGCAAGGAGGCAAGTGGCACGAGACAGTGGCATGAAGCATGTAGCAGAAGGATGCTGAGTGCTGCTGCAATCTCATTTAAATTTTATCTGTTCCGTTCCAAGGATTAGGGCCGGCTACATGAGTCACCAATTTGTCAGATTAAAAAGACGCGACATAATAAATGTACCAAATTAATTGCCAGGCAAGGGCAAAAGTAAAGCCTGTACCTAATAAATTGCTATTAAAAATGAAGTGCCCCATTTTAAGTCTAAAATGAAGAACGCAAAATGCGACTGAAAATTAACGATGGCAATGACAACGACGACTACGACGACGACGGCGACGACGACAACGGCGACAACGGCGACGACAATAAAGACGTCGACGATGAGCACGAATGTAACAACGTGTTAATTTTACTATATATTCCATTTAAAATCTAATCCATCCATCCAACGGTACGTATGCGTAATGTGTAAAAGATATGCAATCACATTGGCATTGACAATACACAACAAGTAAATAACTGAAATAAACTTGAAAGAAAAAGCAAATGAATAATCTATGCAGTAACTTTCAACACTGGCTAAGGACATCAATCATTTAATTAAGCCAACACTCACTTAAGAATGTAAGAGTTCATTTATGTTATAAGTGGACAAACATCCGAGAATTTTACGAGCAAAGCTCAGTTTCTCATTCATTTTCCTTAAAGTATGTGTCATAATCATTGACACGGCAATTACAATTGCAGGGACAAGAAATGCGAAACGAGAAGCGATTAAAAATTGTGCCATCAACAATGAAGAGGAAGAAGTAAAGTAAAGTCGGGAAAAGTGAAAGTAGTTTGTCTACGGATAGAAAGAAAGTAAGTAAAACGTTAGGGGAAGCAATTAGAAAGAAGGAGAACTATAAATCACCCAGTGGCGCAAATTCCCATTACAGACTCGGTTATGGGCGGCTAATTTTTCTAGAGCGCTCTCTTTGACGTTTGTACTGTCATGGCCGCTTTTTAAAAACCCCTTTACTTGAAATGGAGAAAGTAGGAGGCGAAGCCAAATACAAATCGGGACTGGTTTACACTTTGGCATACACCCTAATTGACTTTAACAGGGAGGCGCCAACATCGATTAAAATTTCAAAATGACAAAACCTGATGTTAAGCAGATGTTATACGGTTTAATGTAGTAAATAGGTTTGTAATAAAGTTGATGTATACAAAAAAATAAAAAAAATGGTTAATTTTTCAACTATCGAATTTATAATCTTCTAAATTAAAATTTAATTTTTATTTGTTTTATTTTCTTACATCAACTCGAAAACTTATTAACTTATGGGGATTCGAACACAGACCCAGTGGGCTACAAAGAAATCAATTTGTCTTCTGCTAAAGACTGTCAGGCGGACTAATGGACATGAAGGAAAAGTAAACAGAGAAATCAAAGCCTCACAGGAAAATATAAAATTACGAACGGTCTACGAAGTTTTGAACGAATGAATCTAAAAAAAACCCTACAATTATAGCAGTATTATTCAAATACTTTAAATCTATGAAAATGTATTCTGTAAAGAAGGTTAATTTAACAGTGTATAACTGGGCAGTTGCTTGAGCGAAAAGAGAAGCAGAGTGAGAGAAGCGAATTTTATTTGGAAATGATCTCAGGGGTTAATGTAGTTCTTCAAAAGCGAGAAGCACATTATTTTTAGAAGCACTTTGAAAAGTCAGAAAAAACCGAAAGAAGCACTAAGCTTTTTGAAAAAGCGAGAAGCACTTTAAAGAACTGACAAGTTTAAAGAGAAAATAAATTTTGATTTAAGATGAATGAAAAAGAATGAAAGAAGCGTACACAGAATCGCTAAGCGATTCAAAGAAGTATGAATTAAGCAAATGAAGCGAAGTTAAAAACAGAATGAAAACTTGAGAAGAACATGGAAAAGATACTGATACTTTTCTTAAGTAAATAGACCAAAAAAGTATGAGCTCAAGAGAACATCGAAGAAGGAGATGGAAAGAAGAAAGTGAGCACAGAAAAAATAAGAAAAGAAAGATATTAATATTCAAATTTAATAATGAAAAGAAAATAATTAATCATATTATAAATAAGTATATATATTTAAGTTTATTTACTGCAAACCAATTCCAAACCGAACTTTTTTTCTAAACGATGTTATCACAGAGCTCGATACATTTTCAACAAATCTTCAAGAACGTGCTATCGACGTATTCAAATTTCTTTAAACCAATTCTGTGCATAAGGGTTTTTGATTTTACACTTTACAATTTTAAAATTTGACATAAAAAAAAAATGATACAGTATGCATTAAGTAAAAAGGTAAGCAATAATAAAAGCAAGAAAAATGTATAACATGGAACCAAGGCTCCAAGCCAAACCTTGGGCTTAAGGGCTCCTTAAACCCGTCCGTTAACCGAACCCTTATCTTACTTTATGGTTCCAACCACCGAACCGAACCTCCCCAAACATTTTTGAGGTTTGCAGCCTTGAAAATAACACAAGCCCACAAATTTAAAAAATAAATCTTAGCCATTTAAGTGTGCAAATCAAATTTTAAAAATACTTTTATATACTTACAAGTAACTTGTTTTTGTAACATCTATATAAGATCTCAAATATTTATGTGAATGATATTTTGATGTAATAAATATGTATTTTAATTTATGTCAAAATCAAAAACTTCTATCAGAAAAAGTTATTTGGACTATGAAAAAACGGACCTTAGTAATTTAAATACGCTACCTAATTGAAACTTTTATACTATCGCACTAGTCACAAAAAGTTTGCAGTGAGATCTTTTAAGAATATTTATTAACTTATGTTAATCTTAAGAGCATATAGTTTAATGAAATTATTTGTCTAACATAGACTTAAATACATATTGACATTAAATGGGGCGTAGAGTTTAACTTGAACAGTTTATTTGTAGCCTCGTTAAAATTTAAAATTAAAAAGTGTTTTGAAGTTTTATTAAAGGCGTCGGAGGAAAATGAAATATCGAGCATAACAGCGAAAGGAGCCGCAGGGCTGGCAGCCGAGCCCCAAATTGGAAAACCCTTCACATTACCAAAAACCATAATTCGTGCTCTGACTATTGATGAACTTAAAGTCGCTCGGTTTTCGTACAATTGAAAACACTTGGCGCGTGCGGTTCCAACTCTATGGCTTCTCGTGTGAGTAACTTGCGGTTGAAATTTACACCTGCGCACTATTTTCGGGGTCTGGAAAGGAAGCAGTCAAGATGGGCGAGGATTTTGCAAATGACAAAAGCAGTGAAAAGGGGCAGCTAAGGTAAGAAAATGGTTTGAGTTCTTCAAATTTAATAACTGTTTAGCAGCTGTGTTCAAATGCGCAATCTTCTGAATTTCACCAAAATGTTCGGCATTTGAAAGCGTGTTAAGAGCTTCCAATAAGCATTTATGGTATTACCAAAATGCCTTAAAACTCCTTTGATGAATGGTTTAGGTGAATTTGCAGCGTTTTGAAGCATTTCAGAATGCTTCTTTTGAATTGAAAAATTTGAGCAGGTTGCTTTTGGTGGGACGGTTTTGGCTTTAGTTTTAAGTCCATCAAATGCTGCCAGCCTTCATTTTTTAATGCCGCAACGCTGTTATTCATTAAGTTTAATGAGTTCATTTGAATTTGAATGGATGGTGAGGGAAGAAAATGGAATTGAGAAGGGAAAGGCAAAGGCAAAGGAAGGAGTTAGGAGAAATGAGTATAGAGAGCCGAGACGTTACTGAACTTAAGCAAAAAGCGGACGATTTGCGGATGGCAATTTTAAAAGGCTTGAAATTGAAGCAAGGCTGCAGGCTAATTGACAACCCGCCAGCCCAATTTTGGGTCCTAAGTGTGCCCCCTGTTTCTTCCCCAACCTATACCTCTACCTCTGCCTCTGCTGTTTCCTTCCCACCAAAGGGAACCTGAAAATATTAGATGGATCCTAGCGACATTCCACGAACTGCCATTCAGCCATTTCTACCAGTTGCCAGCTGCCATGCGACTAATTCAATTAGCGTCGCTAATTTCGGCTCTATTAACTGACAAGCTGCCGTTTGTCGTTTGTTCGATGTGCGATGTGCGATACTTTTTGGCGCGCACTGTTGAAAATGACAGCACTCAACACTTTCCCCGCTTGATTGCCTACGAATCTAATAAGTCAACTGATGATAAATATCACAATGTGAGGCTACATAAAACACCCAAGTAACCTATCATCAAAGCGTACTTAAAATGTTGTCAAGCGCTAAATATTAACAATTCTCGACCTGACCTTTTAAAGACTATTATTAAAGTATTTGTCTGATAAATTTGACTTACAATCAATTCTATATTTAGCGACAAATATTTGATATTTACTTGACTCGCACTTTACTAATTTGTATTATGAAAGGCACCGAGTTAAGCCGAATAACTTATAAATTAGCTCATTTTGTGGGACTTTGAAAATTGGCTAAATACAATAATTCAAAAATCAATATTTTGTCCGTACAGTATTAAATCCATCTTCCACGAAGCATAAACGCTGAATTTTCAGAAATACTTATGTTCTTATTAAAGCTTTTTACTAAAATGTAAAAATTCACAATGCTTTTTTTCTCCAATTTCTAATTAACATCCTAATACTCATTTTTCGAAACCCACGGATGGCTCTTAGGGCTCATTTAAATACAGGGTATTTCTTAAGCCGAGCACTTTCGCAAAAACCGTCGAGAACCGCTGTTTATGATTATATGTTTGCTATTGAAATTGATATTGTAAACGCTAGTCACAGTCTCTTACTAACGTTTTTAGATAACATGATAAATTAATATCTAAACAGCCATATATTACAACTATAAATAAATTCAAAGCTATAAACTGCAAATAAAAATATCTACAATCCGTTTTAATATATGAATGTTGTAAAAATACATATATTGCTTGTTGACAAGAAAACTTTTTGCGCTGACAACGCTGTGACAATATTTTCAACATTTTTAATTGCCAGCTACAGCAACAGGCATTTAAATTGCAATACCAACAACAACGACAACAACAACGGAAGCAACAACAACCCAAAAATAATTTACCCGTTTTTACACGCACGCACAGCAAAAAGTTCCACATACTAAACTTTTGAGTCAGTTTATTTCAATACCCTGTAACCCTAAAAAGGCCCAACAGGGTTTCAGTCAATTTGTGGAATTGTAATCGATAAAAGGAGAACTGTTATCGATAAAAGTAGGCAGAGAGGAATCAATAAAACATCATTGTAAGTTAAAACTTTTTACAATAACTAGTTTTTGTTTTCCTTTTTTGACTTTAGTATTAATATAGAACTGATACATATAGTATCTACAGTATAGTTCTACTTAACTTTTAATTCAATTACTTGTTAGACTCATCTAACGATGTATCCAGATAACTATATATTATGTTATTAGACTCATCAATATCTAAAATGGTCAATATACTAATTCACTACTAAATCAAGTCCCTTTGCCTGTTCTTCTATTGAAGGGTATTTCTAGTTTCGGATAGCTTAACTTAATTGTAAATTTTAATTTATTTTAAATTTCTCAAGTCTAAATAGTTTTTAAGTAATATTACATTTAAATATTATCAGTGTTTCTATTGGAAGGGTAGAGCAACTTTCGGTTAGTTAAACTTATTTCCAAATAAGCATTTTTTTTTAATTTTCTTCCTTTTTTTTCATTACGAAAATTTCGTAAGGTAGACGTGTGTGCATACTATAAGAGAGAGTTTTATGATACGTTCCCTTCGGGAGGAGAAGGGTAGGTTTGGTTAGCGTAGGCGCAGGCACGCGCCCATGTTTGTTCCTATGGGGAACCAGGAACAGGAAGAAGTAGCAGGAGGAGTTATAGAAGCAGTTGGAGGGAAGTAAAGGAGTTGGGGGAGACGATACTTTTGGTAGGGACAACGGTAACACACGTGCTGCAGCAAATCGATTAAATTTCCTTAATGCCAGACCATAAATTTTCAGTTGTTTTACCATTGTCAACGACCTTTCAACCCAAAACACACATACACAGACTGAGACAGTCACACATACACACAAACACACACACAAACAGACACATAGTTACCAAACGAAAATAAAATGAAATAAAATTATGTCTAACATCACATAGTCGAGTTCAGTTGACTCTTTGTCAGAGTTAAGTGCCATACTATGAGAGCATTATATAAGCATGTCAGTATATGTATGTGTCATTTGTATCTTTTTGGATGTGTATGTGCGAATAACCGTTATGTTTCTTTGTCCTCCTTTTGTTGTTGCCTTTGCCTTTTCGTTTCTTAAAGCGATTTCCCTGCCTTTTTTTTATTATTTTGCCCAACGAAATGAGAGATTTGTGCGGAGATTTACGTGCTACACAAAAATGAACTTGTGTAAATTTATGTGCATTACAAGCACTCACACATACACCCACACACACACACACACACACACACATATATTTATATAGATTGGTATACAAATCTTGAGCCTAGTGCCTCGTGTGGAGACTCCTCCAACTAAGTAAGAAACGCCATTAGCTGCTTAGTTTTTGGACTCGACCTCATACTTTTCCTTTTCTGGTACTCCATCTCCCCTCTCTTTCTCACTTTCAATCTCTCTTCCTCTCTCTGTTGTGCCCTCACTGGATGTGGCATTTTTATTGCTGCATTCCTCAAAGCAACATCAAAGTATCTGAACGAAATCTGTGCTTAAGTCGGCTTTGGCTACAACTAGCTGCACGCCTAGTGAATAATAGGGGCACAACCACCTCACAGATACACACACTCACACTCACACTCAAGCCACATACACAACTACAAATATATGTGGTTGTGTCAAATCTAACATTCGTGTGTGTATCCTTGCCATCTGACGCTATTAATTTGTCACAATGTTGAGGCAGTTGCTGGAATCTACAAAGGAGCTGTTGCTTCCTTGCCAAAGAAAATTGAAAATGAGAATATAAAAGGGAAAACATCTATCGAACTGACCAGAAAATAAGTCGATTAGCTTTCTATTCAATTTAATTCCTCCAGTAGTTTCCTGTCCGCAAAATTCTCTTAATAGAATTGACACTTCGTACTTTAATTGTGGTCAGCAAAATTGCAATACTTTTGGTTTAAGTTCGGTTCTGAGTAGGAAGTTATTAAATAGATATTGCTTAAGAATAGTTCAAAATCAAACAATAATTTAAATACAACTTTTAATTTTAATGCAAAATTATGCTTTTTTGAAAATGAATTATTTTTTGAAGGTGGACAATTTTTAAACGAATTTTGAAGCGGTTATTAAATAATTTATTAAATAAAACATATTTTAACATATTACCAAAAGAGCAAACATAATTTGGTATATTTTCGTATTTAATATACTCTACATGTTTTAATTATATTAATAAAAATATTAAATTATAATTGAAACGCCAAATATGTATAAAATGGTATGCAATTCAGAACCAACAAATGATTTAATGTTTAAAAGATAGATTTTCAGGATCAAGTTTGAATTGCATGGTACGCTTCAGGGTTTATTCAAGAAGTCTCTATCGAATCGGTTTTGGAGCGATTATGTCCAATAAATAGTTACCCAATGTATGTATAAACAAAATAAAGCTACTTCCGGAGGAATCTCTCGAAGTTCCTTGGTATCAATTATATCTCTCAAATCCAACTTTAATGTGACGTAAATATGTATATGTCAGCAGTACATTAAGTTTCAAAATAGATATACTTTTACATTTATCATCATATTAAAAGTGATTATAGAATTTTTGGAAATTCATATTTATTGGCGAAAAGAGCAATCTTTATATAAATACATGCTAAGAAAATACTTTAAGATTGTCACGGAATATCTGAACACCTTTTTTTGATGTGGGAACTCATTGTGAGTCATTTGTTCAGTTGAATGCTGAAAAGTATGCTATAATTCTTATACCCTTGAGTTAGAAATGGAAACAATTGCCCCACACTTTCGGGCTACAAGCTGAGTGGTTTCCATAAACATTTCCAATAAATTATGAATATTTATATGCAATTCTCCAGCTCATATACGAGTACATGTACAAAGCATTTTTGATTGCTTTCAGCAACATTTCTTCAAGCACATGAATATTTAATGAGCTCCTGGGTTGTCATTAACTTAAAAAAACAACGGAAAAAGCAAAAGAAAATAAAGTAGGAAAAAAAATTAAACAACTTTGTTGTTGATAGGCAGAGACACGTCAAAAATCAACATAAACACCTGTGACCTGCCTCAACTTCTGTGTTTTGTGTGGAGAAGACGAAATGGGAGAATAGGGAGAAAAGTTAATTATTTTGTTTGTCATGAGTCCAGAGAGTCAAACATTCTTTTTGCTATATGCGAGTTAAAGTTGATTACCTGCTATGCTCTCTGTTCAACTGCACTAAAAAGGGTATACTCGACTTTCGAAGAAGTTAAAAATTGGGTAGATTAATCAATCGGATGACTTGATAGTTTTAATAATTTAGAGCTTACTACAATATTGTAGGGTATCTGTTCATCGTTACTATCAAGTTATCCCAATAGTTTCTTGTTTTTTGTTTTGTTATCTGCGCTCGCTTTATTAATTAAAAGAGGTCACAACTTGTGGGTGATTGTATTTGTCAGCTCAAATTAGAATAGTATTTAGCACGCACACATACGCTCACACAAATAGAAGCATAAATATACATACATACATGCACTTAGAATAGAGAGCTCTGCCCCAAAAGGCAAATAAGCGGCCAATAAAAATATTATTAATATGCCAACGACACACAATCCTCGACTTTTTGGCATCCGCCTCGATGATGTCCACTGCGATGTCGTGACATTTCCACAGACACTCATACACACACACAAGCATATATATGTATATATGCGCAGAGATAGGCGGACAGGAAAATTTGAAGCTAGTCTACTATGGGTAATTTATCCAGTTTTTTTTGGAATTGATTAATATATTAAGAGCGAAACAAGATTTGTTTCAATATACGCTCCTGTTCCGATTTTCACTTTTGGCATCAAAGTTTAATTAACAAACTAGTGTACCTATGAAATTCTTCAATTCCGTTTAGTTATAATGGATATATACTAACTCACACCAAATTATTTAAATAAATTAATATTTTGTGACTAATGCATTATATATATTTAAATTAAATAAATACTTAATTTCTATTTGAATTACTGCGAAATTTTCCCTATTGAATTTATTGATTAATTAGGGTTGATGAATTATAATGTGAAAACAATAATGTATACAAACTGCTCTTAAATACAACGTAAAAAATTATTTTATTCATTCTTGTAATATGCTGACCACATTAGTAATCTCTCCTCAAAGAGAAAATTATTTGCCAAATTTATTATTAAGGCAAGTTTTTAATTTACTTAACACGTAGACTTTAAAGGCACTCTAGTTGAGCCTTTGAAGAAGTGTAAACAACACTGTGTTACAGATATTCTTAAGAGTAATCCATTTTTAACATTTCTTGCGAGTAATATAAATACTTGAGGTATTTCCAATGTCATCAATAGATCAAAAATGTTCTCCAAAAGGGAGCTAATGCCCCACAGTACCCCAACACAGCTCAGCATAGCACGGCACATCAGCTGGGTGTGTTTTGGCCATAAATTTATTAACTTAGTGTCACATTTATAGCCACATTTTCTAACCGCCAGCAACAGAAGCAACATTCGAAGGACACCCACATACACCCAAACACACACACGCACATAATCAGCAAAGTTCCCGTGTGTTCTAAGCCCTTCCCTTCCCTTCCCATCCCTTCAGTTCACTTTCCTTCCCCACGCTTCCCTGCAAAACCCTTCCCTTTCCTTGGCAAATGTAATGTCAACAAATTGCTTTAAAATACTTCATAATGTCTAATTGATTGACCGGTTAAGCGTGAACATTGTCGTTTCTGGCAATTTGTCAAGTGGAACACAAATTTCCAGTTGCCAATTAGAGTGATAAGGTTGTATTGACACATAACACGATATTGATATTTATTTAAATTTCACAAACAACATGAACATGGAATTTAATTAAATACTTCAGTAGTTAACAATAAAAGGAAAGAGGAATTATCTATCTAAATATTAGTTGTTTTTGTTGTGATTACATTTTGAATGCATGTAAAACCAAAGAAGTTTGCTTTATTCGTTAAAACAAAGTGGAAGGGGAGCTATTTATTTATAACTTCGAATTCTAGCTAAAAGTATGTAGTTCTTTCCATGTTTTCACATTTGTCCATTACTAACATTTTACATTTGTTTGAGACTAACGCTTAGAGCACTTTCCGCTTAAGCCTTTTAGATTTTATCGTTTTAACAAATTTATTACTAAAGACAAGAAAGTATTAAGTATGGGAATTAAGTTTTCAGTCTTGTAATTAGCTGTTCTAGCAAATCTGCTTAACCAGATGCAAACGCTTTTCAGGTAATATTATTATATGCTCATTTTAATTTTAAAGAGAAAGCTAAACTTTCTGCCTATTAATTATAATTAGCTGTTCTAGTAAATATCATAATTATCCGCAATATGTCAAAGAAAAGGTCTCATTACTTATGCATTGCATTACTCATTAAACTCAAGACATAAGCTGCTTTGTACATTTTTTCAAAAATTACAACTACATTTTCGCAAAGCTCTTGAAATTTGGGAACAATTATAATATTTTTGAGCTGCAATTAATCAATTTGAACTTCGATCAATCAATATAAAAAACTTTGAGAATATGACTAAAATCTTCTTTACAACTTAACAACAACAAACAAATTATAAAATAAATCCACAAGAAGGAGAAATAGATTAAAAGTTTTTTTATTGAAACATATAAAACCAACAGCCAAATCAAAAAACAAGTATAAGCTTAACTTCAAAAATTTATTCGAAATAAATGGGAAAGTATAAAAGCTTGAATACCTTTAGAATATGTGGGTAACCTAGCTCTAATTTAACTTGCAGAATCCACCATCTTTGGTAGTTAAAGATAATTGAATTCAACTTAATTTATGTCTTCCTTGGGACTTTTACTTTTACAGTTTTTTGACAAGTTTCACAACGTCACTTCTTAGATAAGAAAATTCCAGCAAAATTTTAAGTGAAACACCAAAAAAAAACAAATGAAAGGTAGCAATTTTTCATAAGCTTTCGTTAGTGACATTTTCGCCTAAATTCCGTAAGTAATTTGCTGTGTTTGTCTCAAAATGGTTGAAGTTAAATAAGTTTAAGTTAAGTCAAATAAACCGTGTGATATTTCATAAAAGTATTCCGAATGTCAAAGCACCTGTTGTCCAATGGGGCTCACAGTTCTTATCGCAAACATTGGCCTTTGCACAAATGGCCCGAGGCTACCGTACAGATATTTACGAGTATGGTTGATTGTTTCCATTGCTTATCGAATGTTGAAACAGATGTACAATTGAAATCAATTTCCCAGCTTGTGATTAATGCGTCAATACTGATAAACAATATATATGCTAAGGTTTTAATGTTGAACTCACAATAAACACTCATCAAACAAACAAGGACAACATTGAACATTGAACTTACATTGAGCAACTGTCAAAAATTCGTAACCGTTAAATTAAATTTTCAAAATGGTCGCGCCAAAAAAACGTTGCATACCGCACGGCGCAACTTATTCCCAATAACAACAGTAACAATAACAAACAGTTCACTTTAAAAAAAATAACAAGAAAAACAAACAAGAACAAGAAGAACAACAAGAATTATTTGTCCTAAGCGTTGCTTTCAACGTCTGTCGTTTCCTTCTGCTGGGGACGAACTAACGGCAACGCAGTCTCGCGACCAACTGAGGCGCCCCAAACGGCAGCAGCAGCATTTAAGAAGCAGCTGAAACAGTTGTTGCGTATAGGCGAAGAGGTCGCACAAGGCGGGAGAGTAGCAGGAGAGCGGAGGGAGTTGGGATGGCTGTGATAGGCGAACGACCAAAAAGGGAAACGCACCTCACCGGCAGCGGCATTTTGTAACGGTTCAAAACAACTGGCATCGCAGTTAATAACCGACAAAAGCTAAGTAGGCGGTAAAGCTTAAAGCTTTTGAGCTATCCTCTGTACACATCTGGCAATGCTGGTGAAAGAGAAAAAAATTAAGAGAGCTTTCATTGTCCAACTCGGATTTTGACATTTGCTCTTTGTGCTCTGTTTACGTAGGCGAATGGATGACAAAGAGCACGTTAATAGCATCAAGAACTGAATGAACAGCTGAACCAGCTGGTATGTGAGCATGAACCAGTTCGGAACTTAATATAATAATAGAATAAAATTTTTATTATAAATTAGAAAATTAATTGTTAAGTAACAAAACGTTTCTAATTTTTTTTTATAAAAATATTCGGAATATAGAAATTCCGAAGGTAAAAATTTAAGACCAAGACTCTATTCTGATTATATTAAAAAGAAAAAAAAATTATGGTTAAATTCAAATGTCTCCTCAACCAAGCTCAAAATCTTTCATAAATAACTAAATGAACAGCTGAACCAGCCGAAAGTGATTATGAACCAGAAACTGAACTAAATAATAAAATGTAATTTTTGTTATAAATGTTATTGAATAAACATTAATAAACAAGACAAGTTCCATAATTAAAAAAAAAGAATTGATCTTTATTTTTTTATTAACAAACTGCTTTCCGTTAACTTTTTCTCGGGGCTAATTTCTTTTTATATCAATATTCAAATCTTATTTGTAATCCATAGTAAAAAAATAAATGTGAAATTAATTGGAACTAACAACGTATCGAGAACAATAAAAATCAGCTCAATTTTTGCTTTGCAAGTATTGTGCAAAGAAATTTTTACTTGGAACCAGTTCATACACAATAGTTTGCATAAAAACAGATTTAATTATTTCTACAATCTAAACTACTTTAAACCTACTAAACAGCTGTTTATTAAATAAAATAAGATTACAAATATATATGTAAGAGTTGAAATTTCGTTTTCTTCTCCCATCGCTTTTGAATATAATTATAAAAATCCATATTTAAGCTTAAGATTTATTTATCGAAATCTACAACATATATGTATTTCTGATTAGTGTAATTATTTTTTGTGCGCATTAGGCTACATAGATCTAAATAAAAAATGCATAAATTTATTCCTAAAATTTTACGAACTTTTATTTAAAATCGACTTGCTTATGACTTAGTGCTAAACACTGAAGATCCATTACTTAGTTAACTACATTATTTGGCCACACAACACTCTCGATAAAGTCCAAATAGGCTGCGACACGTGTGTACAGTCC
The DNA here is from genome assembly GCA_035044365.1 of Drosophila neotestacea. Lineage (NCBI taxonomy): Eukaryota > Metazoa > Arthropoda > Insecta > Diptera > Drosophilidae > Drosophila > Drosophila neotestacea. Next base: position 568,562 of record JAWNMD010000044.1, read on the forward strand.
CGGAGTTTTGGTAGCACACCCGAAACCCGATGATATGACGCCCAATATGCTGTACTTGTTGTTGACAATATCATGCTCTAGCACCAATGGGCCTCCAGAATCGCCTTGACAGGCGTCCTTCTGTTGTAATCCGTCTGCCGCACAGAGCAGGGTGTTAGTGATGCCATCCTTGATAAATCGTTTGCTACTCGGAAACTCGGCAAAGGATAAATCACACTGATCCAATGGCACAATACTCAAAGGAGCACGCAGCAAAACCTTCGATGTGCGTCGAGCTGCAAAAGCGTTGAAGAGTTAACACACAAACTATATTTCAAGGTCTGTGATCTTACTGGTCTGATTCATAACACCCCAACCGGCCACAAAGAGTTTGGAGCTTGCTGGAGGATCCGCGACGTTTGTTTCCAGGCACGCCGGGTATATATAATAACTTAGCTTGGCATCTTCCGCCAGCTCAAGTATGGCAATATCATTGTACTTGCTACTGCTCACATATTCGGGATGTATTGTTATATTACCCTGCCAAAGATCAAGAAAAAATCAATTCAACGATAAACATGAAATGAGAATAGGAAAACTAAATTAAGAATAATATAGCTAAGTTCCGGTTATGGGAAACAACTTACTTCTTTTAATTTATATGTATTGTATTTAGGAACTTTTAACTCCCATGGTATAAATATTGCTCTGTAACTCTATCCTTTTCCCACCAAGTCTAACTTTAACTCCGTGAAATGAATTTTTTTTTGTCACCGGCAAGTCTGGACACCTCCGCTAAATCTAGCTTTTTCCGGCCAAATCTGGCTTTTTCCCTTCAAACCCAGCCTTTCTAATGTTAGTTAAATTGGGGAAAATTTTAAACGGAGGGCAGCGGGAAAATAGTCTTTCCTGCCAAATCTTGTAGCTTCCCGCCAAATCTGGCTTTTTTGGTCAAATCTGAACTATTTCTGTATACTCTTATTATTTTGAGTTGACATCACAAAAACCATAAAAATTGTTTTTCATTATCACTCCTCATTTCAACACCTCATTTCTCTAGTTGTTTTATCGATCGCTTTGCTTGGACCCTCAAAACTATAGAAGAAGATGCTATAACCTTTAATGAATAATATATTCATCACTAAGAAGAGTAATTTATTTTAAAAACTGTAAGTAGGGTAGACTTTTTCAAGATTTAATTAAGTCGTTGCAAAAAAAAAAAAAACACTCATTCCTGAATTTGAATTAAATGCTACTTATACTGTTGATAGATGATTTAATTAAATTTCGGAAACAAAATGAGGCGTGACAGAAATTTTGAAACACATTTAAACTGCGTGGGCTTTATTAAAGTGTTTTTACCAAATTTGGTTGCTGTTGTAGTTATTGAAATCTTTTTTTCCCTACCATGGTCAACAATATTTATGAACCTTACAAATTTTCCGCCGAAATTTAGATATTATTATAAACATTTAACTCACTTACAATTATGGCAATATCCTGATAATGCGCATTGACTTGATCTATATTTACAGTTCCCAGGCGAACGTGGACGGGCGTCAATTCCACACTGTTAACACAATGAGCAGCTGTCAGAACATGACGACGTGAGATCAATGAACCACCGCATCGATAATTGAAGCTTCCAAAATTACTAAAGGCTATTGCCGCCATATGAGGATAAATGCCGTCGTCTACAGCAACGCCGTCTAGAATGTGAGGTGACAGGGCATTTGCATTCAGGCGATCCTCAATCATTCTACAAGCTTGAAAAAATAATTAAAAATGTTAGTTTGGGAACGATAATGACTGTGAAATCTATCCGATATTTTATCAACTTTAATAGGATTTTCAAATTCAAGTTCTATAATAGAAATTAGCTATTCGTAAATCATTTACTTTTTCAACATTAGGAAATAATTAAAAACTTGTTGAAGGAGTAGATTACACAGGTAACCTGCTTGTAGAACTCAACCCTAGGAAAAGTTGGGGAATATTTCGGAATTGTTTCATGCATGAATTTAACTTTTGATTTCCTAGGATCTAGGAATGAAGAATGGTACTTAAGGTGTTCCTAAATTTCTCCTCAACGAAAATCGACTCGGCTGATGTTTCTGATTAAAAAAATATATACTTTATATATATGTGACCCCTTCTCCCTGTTATATCCCACTAACGAACTAAATATACCCGCACAGGGTAAAAAATAAACTTAATAAAGAAATTTGGAATAAGATTTAACGTACTATGTATATGTGTCTATTCAGGATATTGAAGAGGAAAAATATTTGACCGGAAAAATATATTTTTAAAATAAACAAATTTTGAATGCTTCAAATTAAGAGAGACTAAATAACAAAAGATGTTTAAATTTAGGCACTAATAGAGCTATGGCAAAAAAAATTCGAGATGAATTACCTCTCACAGCTGCTCTTTCCTTCGGCGGTGTTATATCCACTCGAGTCGTTGGCGTGGGTTGAATAGTTCTCGTCGTAGTTGTATCTGGTCTGGAATTGTAGAAGGGATAGGAATCAGTATTGGTGGGATGTTCAGGGTCTTGGGTAGAGGGATGTGGGGCTAGGGCCAATTGATGTCATGCATAAACTGTGACAAACCCAGTTGCTTCAGCAACGCCATTGCCCAACTCATTCGAGTTGAGCTCATCCAATGGACTTGGTCGAAAGCGAAATGGTGCCCATGGATCCAAGTCGAAGTTGACAATTGTTGGTGCTGGAGTTGGACGTGCTGTGCTTGTCGTTGTTTTCATCTCAAATGTAGTCACCTCGTTGGCTGGAACAATATTCATGCCCTGCTGACGAAGTCGATCATTGACCAAATGTATCAAGTTGCCTGATTCTGGTCCTGGCATTACCATTGGTGCTGGTCTCCGTCGTGGATTTTGCTGCAACCTTAAGGACTGGGGTCTATTAATTATCTTCGGCTGTCGATCCATAGTTGGAGCTGGTCCCAATGGACCAACACTCTGAAACTGATCTAGGCTCCGCCCAGTGGGCGATGGATTTGGTAATAGTTGAGACGGATTAAATCCAGGCCAATTAGCATTGTTATTAATTGGAACTTGAGGCTTAAACTGAGATATGGACGGACGTTTGGTGGTCTTCCTGTTGAGCAGCTGCTGGAAATCAAAGTAATCCGAATGCTCATCCAAATTTGATGTGGTTGAAGTTGTCGGTCTGCTAGTCGTTGTCGATGTGGTTGGAGTTCGTCTTGTGGTTGTGGTCACAACCTGTCTTGGGCTGCATGTATGTACATAAATCAGATGCATTGCGTTAGACGCCAGTTTCTTGCTTGGCTAACAATAATGAAACATGCAACAACAACAATTGGCTCAAAGCTCGCGAGAACAACAACAAAAAGCAACAATCCCATCCCCTCCCATCATCATCATCCTTACCGTGGCTCATCCGGACAACATTCGGCAATTGGACAGCAGACAATCTCCTCATGCGTTCCAAGGCCACAAGTGGGCACATCATCACCGGTCAGTGTTCCGGACTTGATATATTTTTCAAGGTGCGGTTCACACTTGGAGGAGGCTCTGCAAACACCTGGCAGATTCTCCTTTAACGTACATGAGTCGCCCTCTGAAACGAAACTCATACTTTTTGTTATCCCATAAAAATAGAATATGACCCATGCTTACCTTCTACTGCCTCCAGAGATGTTAAACTGGTTAGTATAAGGCCACACAATACTAGGATGGCTAAACCACTTTGACTGGGCATTACCAAGGCCAGCGACATGATCACCACTCCAACGTCGAATCCAAAATATCCAGATTAATTGTAAAAATTATGACAAGGGAGGAGACTCAACTTCCTGAAAGACACAGATATAAAAAATACAGAAATTATTATAATACTGTATTACTCATATCATGGAAATCGCCTAGGTATAGTATAATCTTAAAGGTAAGAAAATAGTATAGCAAAATCATTTAAATGTTGTACTTAGCTCCATACAACTTTCTGCCAACTCTGATGCATTTTTCGATATCAATTAAATACTTATTTCCAAACAAATGAAACTTGCCAACAACTTTCAAAAAACATTGCACGAACTAATGATTAATTTAATATGTACCTTAAAATATACATGCATATATTTTAATGGCTGAATCTTGAATTTCTGGGAAAACACTGTCTGTAAGTTTTAGACTAAGTAAAGAATAGCATTAATAGGATTAAGTAACTCCACATCTGCCGGCTTTTTATTGCTATCGTAAGACTTGAGTATTCTCCTTAAAAATATATGGAATCGATCATTTCGATGATTTCAAAGTCTTAATTTTGATTTGATTGAATTGAGTACAACGACCTTAATAAAGATGAAGTCATATGTATTCACAGTTAAAAAGCATTTCGAATGAAAAAGCACTTTCTATCTTTTACTGAGAAACAGTGACTAAATTCCAGAGCTTAAGAATTTAAGTACCAGCCTGCGAAGTTCACTAAACACATTGAAATCATTAGTGTATGTATTATTTTGAGGAACACTGTTCTAAATTGTCTTGTACACTCTGAACCAGATCAGAGTTTTACTTCGTATGCAAATTCTTATCAATCTGAATATATAGAGTTCATATACTATATATTTTTATTATTTAAAAGTGTGTAAGTAGGTTAATTACTTGAGAGTTGTTTTTTATTTTGCAGATAGCAAATGTTCCTAGTCAGGAAACTCAAGTTGTGTGTTGAGCGAAAAGCTTTTGAAATCTTTTTGAAATAAGCATAGATTTCAAGCCGAAACCAAGAATGAAATTAATGTTTGACTTGATAAAGAAAATTAAAAGGTAAACAAAAAAACATTTGGTTTAATTTGATTTCGTCTCCGTTGTCTTCCATTTGTTGAAGATAGCCAGAATGAGAAGGAGAGTGTTAGTTTACTGATAACAATAAGTCTGTTATTGACCAATATATAAATTTAAAAATTAGCTGACATACGTAAGTCGCATAGAATCTGCAACTCTGAATGTGTGCTCTTTTGAGTAGTGGGAAATACAAAAGTCAACCCCAAATCATTATATTTAAAATTATGTCTATCTCAATGGAATTTTCCCAAGAGAAATACTACTGTTAATATATGAGACTACATCACGTTTAGCTGTGATTCACACACACACATTTTCCTTCCAATCTCTATTGTCTCTTATCAGACGGACTTTTGGATCAGATCGCTGAACTCTAAAATCTCAAATGGTTATTTTGTAATACGCGTAAAGTATTAGATTGTTAAACCATTTATCAAACATTCGTTTCATTAAGTAGAGCAAAAGAAGAAAATGTAAACAGAAAAAATAATGTGAAAAACATAGACGAAAATGTGATACATTTGTTCAACACGTTCCAACTAATTAACAAATTATCTTTCGTATCAGCTGTGATTCTCGAGCAGAAGACAATCTACTGAAGACAGTCTAAAGCACATTCGTACGTATTTCAAAGTATTCAGTTATCATGCAATGTTTTTGGCGACGAGTCAATAAAAAAGTTGAGATGCTGAAACTAAACGACAATTGTATTCTACCAAGAATTGAACTGATCATTTCATAATTTCATTGCATCTACATCATCAAGAATCATTATAAATGTTAAGAATAATGCTCAACATTTATTGTACCTAAAATACTTCATATTGTTTTATAATCTGTTGTCAGATAGCATAGGTTTATGAACAAATTTTCGGCACAACAATAAAGCAGACCAAAATAAATTTATTCATACATCCAAATTAAATTTGCTATGGTCGTGGCATTAGCATTAATATTGCCCCCGAAATTCGATTACTTTTATGATTTTGCTGACATCTGACATTATTTCTGTATATATACGAATTTCTTTCAGTCCAATTTATAGCATATTTTGAATGTATATATGGATTAAAATTGATCTTGTAATTTACACATATGTTTGCTTATCATGTTAATGACGTCACAGCACCAAGTAAATACTTGTAATATTATTCTAAGGTTCTAAGATTCTTCACTGTACACAGTACAGTATAGTGGTAAAAGATTATTTTGATACCTAAACCACTTTTGACTTTTGTTTATATTATAATTACTGTTGTTGATTACAATGTTCTTGTTGTTAGTTATAATTAATTATCAAACGCACCTTTGACACGCAACTTTTCAGCTCTCCAATTGATAAGAACCAAACGAATCAACAAACAAAAATAGCTGCACTTGTTTTTATTGTCGTTGCTCTAATTGATGTTTTTGTATTGTATATATAACTAAGTATAGATAATTATATATATTAATGCATACGTAAGCACAGTTGGTCCAACACTTTAATTTAAAAAGCACAATATTCAAAAAAATTATAATAATAAGGAATATTAGCGCCGTATAAAACTTATACACAAAAAAAAAAATTAAAATAAAACCGAGATAATAAAAAACAACAAACAAATTGAAACCGGTGCCTGTCGATTGGCAAACGGGTCGCTCGGGGCTCTTGTGTAGCTCGAATCACGACTCACGACTCTCGATTCTCAATTCTCGAGGAGGGAGCTGGAGACTAAGGTTGTGGATGTGGATGGGGCTGGGGCAACGGACTACCTCACAGCAACGCGTCGCTTTGGCAACTGAAGCTGAGATTAGAACCCAAACGTAGCTGAAGCTATAGCCAGAGTGAGACCCAGACCCAGACCCAGAGATAGAGACAGAAACAGAAACAGAAGCAGAGATGAGGCCGTGGCCGTGTTGTTGTTGCTGTTGCTGTTGTTTATTGTTGATAGCGAGTGAGCCTCGAACCGGTTTGTTTTTTAGCATTTCACAGAATCAAAATACGCAACTGAGCGCAACTCAGCAACTATAGGTACAACAGACCCCAAAACGATTGCCAACAATAAGACAACGACAACAACAACAATAACTAGACTACTTGGTATGATTCAAGGGAAATACACAGGCCAGCGCAGAAATCACAGAGAGTTTATGTCAGAGCGCAGTTGAATTAATTGAATATGTTTACTGGGTTTGTCCCCAAAAAAGACCGTCTTCAAGCCGGACACGTTTTTGGCAGCATTTCAAAATAGATCTATGCAATTCACTTGCAATTTTGTGATTTCCACAGTTAGTCATTGCAAGTTGTTAATGATGTACTTACGTGCTTGCAGTTGGGTACTGCTTCCATCTCTTACTGCAACAATTCTGCTGAAATTTTCAACACATTTGTAGAAACATAATAATAAAGGCATGCCAAAAATTAAGGCTAACATAATAAAAGAATGACAGTAGTTTAGGTAATAAAATATTTTGTAATTGCCAAAATATGTGCATACTTCAAAAAATTATAAAAATGTTTATAAAGACATTGGCATAGTTTTATTTAAATATGTAAAGGCGGTAAATATTTCGGCTTTGCAAGAAACAACAGTAACATATTTAGCTTGTTTTAATTTTTATTTATTTTAGCCTAGATAAAATATGTATATCTTTGTGTATATAAACTGAACTCAGAATGCTACAACTTAAGAAAAATTTAACAGATCTCATCAGAATTTTTCCTCTTAATTCATTTTAAATAAACACTATTTTATTTAGAAGAAATATAAATAATATAACGATAAATAGTATTAAACAAAATTTTAAATATTATTCTGAAATGTACCCAAGTTCATTTACCTGTTCGTATCAACAAATATGTATGAATATAGATTTAAGAGCCAATAAAAGCTAGAGCAACAAAATTTGGTGACAATACTTCTTGAATATGCTTACAGTTCAAGTTTGTTTTAGGCATATCGAAAAAAGAGCAATAGGCTTAAAAAGCGAAGGGTGCTATAGTTTTGACATATGTATGGAAATTATAGGTATTGTTTCGACATTCCCTGCAAATATATTCATGCTCCGATAATTTGTTTTTTTATATATTAACATGTATATATTTATAATATATTTTGCTAAATATAATTAAACTCTCGTGTCACTTACATATTATAACTATGTGCTATATATATTATATCTAACTACTGAGCTTTATTATTATATGTATTCATAACATTGACTAGGTATTGAGTGCAGAAAAAGGTTGTAACAGACCCTTGAAGTTTCGAGAGATGGCTTTTGTACTCTCCCAATCTTGCGCTGCAAAAACAAAATAGAAATCAAACTAGCAAAGCCTTAAGAAATGCCTTTACCATCATACGGACTAAAATAATAATAGACTAAAATAAATAATCAAAATTAAAATACAGATAAATTAACATGCAGCAATCTGACATCATTTAATTGCATAAGTTTACTTTCGATATGCAAATCAATGTAAATATTAGGATGTCATTAAGCAAGTGTTTTTTAACAAAATTAAAAACATCATTACACTCTAAAAATGTATATCATGAAATATTTTTTATTTATTTTTATTTTATAAGACAGAATAATAATATATATATTATATTATACCTACGCCGGCTATGCCGTACTTACAAGTACGTCCAAAGAGGTCAGCAGGCCAGTCGACGATTGAATCTGTAGGCGCTATTAAGGCATTATATGTATGTACATATGTGAATGAAATATCAAGCTGCTGACTAAATACAAATGAATACAAAGTTATTTATAAGTATGTATTAAATCAAATTTACAATTACGATAACTTGATTGTCGACACTGTGTAGATTCATTACAAAACAAAGCAGTGTCCGTCTCTTAATCGCTGCACGCCTATAACTTTCTAGCAGGAGTAATGTTAAAGTCAAAGCAGTACTCCCAAATAATGTTCAGCCGTAGATACACATAAGACTCTATAGGTATGCACAGATATGTTCGAGTCGTTGCGGACCAACAAGAAGTCGGGGAAATACTTAACAGTGCCAGCCGAGATATAATTAATCCTTTTAAGAACTAGGGAAGCACAAGATCAGCAACTTCCTAAACCAGTACCAGTCTGATCAAACCTGATTAAAATCTTCGCTAAAATCACACAAACAATCCTCCAGCATTCAATACAGTGGGTAACGATTGAAAATGTTCACATACCATTTTCAAATTTGTTTAAAACACAACATATAGAAAAATTGTATACGGTTTCACACTAATCTCGACCCATGTGCCGCGAGGTTTTGCATTTTCCAAGAGCTTATGCATCTTCCAAGTGCTTGTGCATATTCCAAAAGCTTTTGAATATTCCAAGAGCTTTTGCATATTTACAAAGCTTTCAGCTGCACCGAGCTTTGAACTGCATTGAACAATTGGGGTCATTAACAAGCTCGACAGTTAAGCTAAAGCTCGCATTCCGCTAAAGCTGTTAGGTTAAAGCTCAACTATTACAGTAGCGGTCAACACCAGTGAGTATGGCAAAGGAAACTTTGTTTTTGTTAACCTGCAAGTGTCTGTTGATCCCTTATTAATATCATATCTGCTTTATTTGTTTCTGTAGTGCACTAATAATTACACAATAGGAGGAAGAATCCTACCCGATTCCCCGAGCTAAGTCTACGCTACGCTAACCAAAAAGTGCACGCCGAAATCAATCAGATCTTAGAAACATCAGGGTATTCACAAAAATCGAACGGGATAATGGAAGATCCATTGATATACTTAGTTAAACAACATTATTTGGCCATACAACGCTCTCAATGAAATCCAAATAGGAAGCAATACGTGTGTACAGTCCCGGAGTTGGAGTGGCACACCTGATACCCGCTATCACAATGCCCAATATGGTGTAATTGCTGTCATGCTCTATGACCAATAGACCTCCGGAATCGCCCTGACAGGCGTCCGACCGCTGATTTCGTAAGTCCGCCGCACATAGCAGGGTATCAATAACGCCATGTTGGATGTATCGTGGGGAAAATGGATTTTCGGCATAGATTGCATCGCACTGATCCAATGGAACAACATTCAAAGCAGCACGCTGCAACACCTTCGAGGTGAGTTTATCTGAGAAAGATAAATATGGTAAGACATAAACTATCTTAGCTTTTGATTTCAGATCTTACCTTCCAGACTTCGAACTCCCCAACCGGCCACAAAGAGTTTGGAACTTGCTGGCGGATCCGCGACATTAGTTTCCAGGCACGCCGGGTATATAGAATAACTCAGCTTGGCCTCCTTGGCCAGCTCAAGTACGGCAATGTCATTGTACTTGATACTAGCCACATATTCGGGATGAATATAACTACTCTGCCAAAGATAAAAATAGTAAATAAGATAAGATAAGAATTCTATAATCGAGTTCCAACTATCAAATAACCGTTACTAATAATTAATTATGTGTATATTTATTGTATATTTGAATTTCAAAACACAACGGCTCAGACGTAGATGCTCTCAAGCAGCTGGTCTACAATACATTTACAATAAAAAGAGCATTCTATCTTGAAAACGTGATCACAGGGCGTAATACGAATTTTAAGCTATCTTGAGCTGGTTGGGGTTGTTCGACTTTTGTGTGCCTAATTTAGTTGCTCTTACTCACAGTTATGGCAATATCCTGATGATTCGCATTTACTTGAGCTATATTCACAGTGCCCAGACGAACATGGACGGACGTCAATTCCACACTGTTGACACAATGAGCAGCTGTCAGAACATGACGACGTGAGATCAATGAACCACCGCATAAGTATTCAATATTTCCACAGCTACTGAAACCAATTGCCGCCATATGAGGATAGATGCCATCGTCTACAGCAACGCCGTTAAAGATGGGAGGTAAGGGGGAATAAGATTCCTGACCATTTTCAAGCTTAAGGATGGGAGGTGAGAGGGAATAAGATTTCTGACCATTTTTAAACATTCGACAAGCTTGAAAATATAATTGTATAAAAATGTAAGAAAATTAAAAGAAATAAAAAAATTTAGATTGTTGGATTAGTTGCGAGAGGAGTAAATTGAATTAACTTAAGAAGAAAACTTAAAGGAACTACGTTTTAAGAATTTATTTATTTATTAGTTCATTATTCCTAATGCAACAAGTAAGTTACAAATTTAATTTATGGGAAATACAAACATAGAAAAGTTTACTATATATTATATGGATTTTGATTAAATTATTGTTACGGTATACATTGAATAATGAAAATAAAAAGCAGTGTCTTATTAATTAAAGTTTTAGATACAGTTTTAGATTTTTACCAAATTACATTGCGTTATTTATGATCTAAAGACTTTTAGAAAGCTGATTTCAATCTCGCGAAGCACTAATTGGGAAATCTCTCTCCGAGTTTAAACCTAATGCAGCTTAAGTTATTAGTTCTGTTTGATGCACTAAAGCTTAGTTTAAAGTTATGACGGTTGAAAATGGGAATTCAAGAATTCTGCCGAATAATTCGAATACACAGTCAGTTTGTTTAAGTTTAAAATGTATATTCTTTTGGTAATCACATGGAGGATTTAATGGACCTCTTTTCTTTTTAAAATAAGCAGATTTCAAATGCTTTAAGTTCCGAAATGGATGCAACCTAATGATGGTTAAGCTTGCAACTAAATAAATGCATTAGTTTCGGCAATAATAAAGCAAGAACTAAGTAAATTCTGTTACCTCTCACAGCTGCTCTTTCCTTCTGCGGTGTTATATCCACTTGAGTCGTTGGCGTGGGTTCAATAGATTTCGTCGTAGTTGTATCTGGTCTGGAATTGTAAAAGGCATACGAATAAGCAATTATTGGATGCCAATACTTTATAGAGTCTGCCACGCATCCGTTTTAATAAAACGTTGTAATTTTTAGATGCAGTCTCTTCCATTTCAGCATAACAATCCCATCACTATCCTTACCTTGACTCATCCTGGCAACAGTCAGCAATTGGATAGCAGACAATCTCCTCATACGTCCCAAGACCACAAGTGGGGACATCATCACCGATCAATGTTCCGGTCTTGAAATATTTTTCAAGGTGGGGTTCACATTTGGAAGTCGCTTTGCAAACACCAGGCAGATTCCCCTTCAACGTACACGGGTCGCCCTCTGAAACGAGATCCATAAATTTGTTATTCCCTAACAGTACATTTTGATCCATGCTTACCTTCAGACGCCTTCAGAGGTGGTAAACTCGTTAGTATAAGGCAACAGAATACTACGATGGCTAAATCACTTTGATTGGCTTTCATTATCCTGGGATTTGCCAAGGCCAGAGACATGTAGCCACTCCAATATTGAATAAAAACTATATGAAGTTGTCTTCCTGTAAGGTTAATTATTACAAAGAAAAAATTTCAATTTCCTGAAAAAATTTCTAAAGAAACGCCAAAACAAGTTTTGGTTTTCCTCAAACCAAGCAACTTATGCTAATGACCAGAATGTCAAAAAAATGATTGAAGATAAATTAAAATGTAAGGTTTATTGAATTAATTTTAACATTTTTTAAATAAAACGAATTGTTAATAAATTTTTTAATTACCGGAAATTAATTAATCAGGTAGGTTCTACAAAATTCCATTGTAGAACATGGCTGATTAGTTCTTTATTTATAAATTTACTTTTAAGCTTTCCTACCACTTTTCTCCCTAAAGGATTCGATTGGAAAACCAAAGAAAGTTTAAGGGGAAATTCATTAAAAACTTATGAATGAAACTAATTTTATAGGAGGAAATTACATTTTACGCAATTACTCATATGTTGAAATGAGCTCCGTACAACTTTAAACCGCTTATTTTCAACTGGGGATGCACTTTACAAAATGAATTAAATATTTCCAAATAAATGCAAAACCTAGTGATCTTCACAATACAAACTATTGACTACATTTAATTTAGTTTCATATTGTATTCATTTACTGTTGTATAGCATGTAACTGCAAATTTATTATTATTATTATGATTGTTGTTGTTGTTGATGATGTTGTGGCTTTTGTTGCTAGTTATTATCAGACTCACCTTTGACACACCAATTGATAAGAGCAAGCGAAACAACAATCAAACAACTGCACTTATTTGTATTGTCGTTGATTTAACTAACGTTTTTTATTGTTTATATAACTAGCAAGACAATTATATATATTTATGCATGCATAAGTAAGCACGATTATAAAACACATTGATTTAAAAAGTACAAGCTTATCAAAGAGATAAAAAAAATATTACCTTATTGAAATAATATTACAAAAATTGTCTCAAGCATGCCAAAGATTTCATACTACAAATTTATACATTCGTTATTCAGTATATAGTATTCACTATATAGTAAGCAAAATGGGTCAGGATATTTAAAACAACTCCAAATACACAAACTGCGAGTTTAGCTGAGAAATCTCAAGAAACAAAATAGTTTTGATTGAGATGTGAGGTTGATTTTTCACCAATTGTTCATAAGGAATTCCAAACGATTAATTTTCACAATAAGTACTGCCTTCAGCAAAAAAAATGATAGCTGACAGCATGCTTTTGACTCAGCTCGTCGTCCTGATAAAAAAATAAAATACTTCGTGGGTTATGCCACGTGACAATATTGTAATAAAAATCAAAACCGATATTATGAAAGCTGGAACTTAAGAAAGACTACAGAAAAAATAACTCGACTGTAAGAGACCCTGTAATTAATCTGAATAAAACCATATACAAACACCACACCAGTGTCCCCTCCTCTATCTTTGGCCTGACACTGTGCAAAATTGGATGGAAAGTTTCCGAGCCCTACGTGAAATTCAGTTTGTAAATTGCTTTTCTGAAATCTGAATGGAATATTTATAAAGGAACCTACATACCAAGTTTAGTGTCTCTAGCTCTTATAGTCTCTGAAATCTAGATGCTTATACAGACAGGCTTTTTCTGCCTGCTAAGCACACTTTTACAGACCTAATATACCTTTCGTACTATTTAAGTACAGGGTTTAAAAAAAAACAATAAAATTAAAACCGGTGCCTGCCGATCGGCAAACGGGTAGCTCGGGGCTCTTGTGTAGCTCGAATCACGACTCAAGACTCTCGATTCTCAATTCTCGAGGAGGGAGCTGGAGACTGAGGTTGTGGATGTGGATGTGGACGTGGATGTGAATGGGGCTGGGGCAACGGACTACCTCACAGCAACGCGTCGCTTAGGCAACTGAAGCTGGGGTTAGAACCCACGTAACTGCATCTATAGTCAGACCCAGACCGAGACCCAGAGATAGAGACAGAAACAGAAACAGAGATGAGGCCGTGGCCGTGTTGTTGTTGCTGTTGTTCATTGTTGATAGCGAGTGAGCCTCGAACCGGTTTGTATTTTAGCATTTTACAGAATCAAAATACGCAACTGAGCGCAACTCAGCAACCATAGGTACTACAGACCCCAATAATAACAACAACAACAACTAGACTACGTAGTATGATTCAAGGGAAATACACAGGCCAGCGCAGAAATCACAGAGAGTTTATGTCAGAGCGCAGTTGAATTAATTGAATATGTTTGCTGGGTTTGTCCCCAAAAAAGACTGTCTTTAAGCCGGACACGTTTTTGGCAGCAATTCAAAATATATCTATGAATAACCGAAATAATAACTGTGACTAACGCTTGCAACTCATTTTTATTGCAAGTTAATTGTGACGTACTTACTTGCTTGCAGTTGGAATCTGCTGAAATTTGCATCATACTCAGCTGATAGATAATTATATAAGCATGCCAAAAATTAAGACTCTACCGCTTAAATTTATGATTGTAGACATGTTTACAAAATTACAAAGCTTAAAAAAAAATTCAAAACAATAATTATAATTTAGTTTGTTTATCTGTTCTTAAATTAAGCCTAGATAAAATATGTTTGGTGTGTACACACTGGTGGCCACTTGGTTTTTATACATTTATAAAAAAATATTATAACTAATCACAGTAACTTCCTTATACTTATTACAGATTCAGTCGCAGATCCTCGACAAATTTAAAAAGCTGTCTGTCCACCAGACTCGTATAGTACATAACCGCGGCATGGCAATCATCCCCAGTGGGCGTGGCAACGCCCAAGACACAACGCCTGCCATTCGAACTCTGCAAATGCAACACGCTGCCTACCGCAGAGGGACATGGAACACAGGAGCTGGAATTTGTGGCAAGTAATGAGGCAAGATTTCTTGGTTCCACGCACATATGCCGCGATGGCAGATCCTGTATGCCTCCAACATTGGAAATGTCCTTACAGGCGGCGGAGGGCAACAGACGCATTGGAAGCTCGTAGAGCGGACAATCGCTATCTAGAAGTAGGATTAATATTAGGATTAGAATTAAGGATTAATACACAGATTGTGAAGCTATAAAAATTGTATTTAATCTTACCATTGCCTTTGGCCCAGGCGCTTGCGAAAATGTTTCCACTGGCCTGCCAACGTGTCTGCTCATAGTAACTACAGACTGAAGCCTGTTCTCCTTGATGAGGTTGAGGCAGACGTAAAAGCGCCAAATCCTGATGATAAACTGAGATTTTCTAAGGAAGAGAAATGCAAAGAAGAAAGTAATAACTTTATAAAATTTTAGTGTCAGAAAAAGCTAGATTATCTATATGACAAAATTAATTTCTTGTTTGCAGTTAGAACTAAAACCGTTTTGACTAAGTATAAGAAAAGTGGAAATGGATGTCAAAATGGGAACGTGATACAATTCAGAAATAAATCAAAAGCTACCCTAGTAGATTAAGTGAACTAAAGTAGGTTTAGTTTGAGTCATAGATCTAGATTTAAGATGAGAACAAACTACAAACTACTGGGAACGCTGCACAATTTAATAAACAAAAATAGGTTAAGTATAATAAATCAGACTTCAGGTAATTTGTAATTCTTGTCAGTTCTTTAATGATGTCTGTCAATAATTGTTGTCTTTTGATTAATGACTGAAGTATTATAATCATGTTGGAATCAAGAATGTGAAGTCATGAGAGCGACAGCTCTCGATTTCAAAAACAAAGATATTTCAGTTTGCTGAGATAGTAGTTTTGTAAGTGTAGTGTAAACTAATCTATCTTTTTGTCGTACACAGTGATAAATTCTTATAAAAATACAGAATATTGTTCAATGTTTATATTTTAACAACTTAATATGAAAATGAAAATAAAGCAAAGAAGGCAATTTCATGTGTTGGCCTTTTGACAATCTACGCTTACATCTTTATAATTGAAACAGGAGTTGACTGTTGCAATATATAATAAGTCTCAGTACTTGTAAGATCGGGAAGCAGTAAATTAAATAAATAAAAATAAAATAGAAAGGTTAGAGAGTTTAGCTGAGACTTACTGTGATATCCACTAAATCATCTTCCTCCTCATCCACGTCTCGCATATCTGCCACCCCAAAGACCGCATGACTCGGACGTCCACATCCGGCGGAGGTGAGCAACAATTGTGGTGCCAACAAAATTGCCGTGCAACGATGAACGTGACCATCAAAACGGGCATTTGGATATGCTAGTGCCGCAAGATACTTGTAATGTGCCAACAAATCCATGGCATTTGCTGTCGCCTCCTCAACGTAAGGGATTAAACCATCTGATTGTTGAGGAATCTCAACTGGCTTTTCCTCGACACCCACACGTGTTGCAGTATCAATTTGAGCACGAGGTTGCAGTGGCAAGGTGATGGGGCAGCAGATAATCTCCTCCGTGGTACCAGCACGACAGGTGTAGACATCTTCATCTCGAAGACGCTGTTGTTGCAACAAGATCTCAATGTTCTTACACTTGGAGATGGGCAGACAATCGCCCTCATACAAAGGTGCTTGGCAGGCAGCATCATTTCTCGTGCTTCTGCCTGGAAAGACAATGTCTGGGCTTAAAGACTCCACAGTAGCCACAGAACGCACTAAATACTCTCGACTCGTATTGAATATGCTAAGCCAGGGTGGACTTGCTGTTGTTGTGGTAGTTGTTGTTGTGGTTGTTGTTGTTGCGGTTGTTGTTGTCGTTGTATTATCTGATGATGAGCGAAATTTAACATCATCCGTTTTGAGAGGACAACAAATCTTCTCGTCGGATGTGGTATAACCACAATTAACCACCGACTCTGTAGTTAATCTTCTACTTTCGATAAATTCTCTCACTGTTTTACAATCCTGCGATGGCTGACAGCTACTGCGATACTCTGGCGTCGGACAGGGATCTCCCACTGCAACAAGAAGAGCATACACTTTAGTATGTTGAGAAAAAGAGAACTACTAGAGAATGAGACTCAATACACACCCTCCAGGCTGTAGTAGCTTCTAACTTGGCTCAAACAAAGCCAATACAGCGTCAATAACAAACTTAACACTCGTTCTCGTGACATGACCGAGACGACAACGAACTGAACTGGCACCTCAACTGGCTCTCGCTCAACTGAGCATCGATAGCCTCATCGCTCCAACGCCATTACCGGCAAAGCGTCGCAGTCGACGCGGCGTCAACGTCGTCTTGTCCAGATTCGATTAAATTGCTGAGGAAGTGACGCCGTTGACGCTCTCATCGTCATCTGTACTAGATTTTAAATAGTTGCCTGTAAGTTCGGTTCAGTGCTGCCAGTTGCGCTCAATTCTAGCTTTTATCAAGCTCGCTCAGTCGACACTCTAGCATTTTTTAGCTAAGCCTACATCGCATATTCTAAAGCTGATATCTTATAAGAACATTTAAATGAATACCAATGAGTAATTCCTTCTTTCACTACAAATTTTATGTATATTGCTTTTATTAAAAATTATTCATCATTGTCATCTGTTCTAGCTTTTAAATAGTTGCCTGTAAGTTCAGCTCAGTGTTGCCAGTTCTGCTCAATTCTAATCAATTTATCAAGCTCATTTTTTCGACACTCTAACAATTTTTTTAAATTGATATCTTATATTAAACATTACAAATAATATTAAAGATTAATTCCTACTTTTGTTTACAAATTTTATGTATTATTTTGCATTATTACACATTAGAAATATTTAATCTAAAAGAACATAAACAAATTTTACTTTAAATGCTATTATTAATAAATGCATAAAGCTACAGTGGAGTAAGCTAGACTGTAGGAGACCCGTTACTTATGGTTAAGCGTCTCTCTTCTTTTTTTGTCTGACGTTTTGTGAAATTGTTTGTTAAATAACTTCCGAGTCCGATCCGATGGAGATGATGTTTTCGTATAAGGTATTGTGTTGTCTTATTTAATATTTCCGGGTAAGAGGCGCCAATGCTTCCGACTTATTTTTAACATATTTAATCAGGGCGGGCTGATCTAACTCTAGAAGAAGATTATTTTGTCAACCTCGGATTCGAGGGGACAACAAATCTTCTCATCGGTTATGGTAAATCCACAATTGACAACCGTATCCACCGATAATATTTTAGCTTCGATGAAATGCTTTGCCGTTTTGCAACTCTCAGATGGCTGACAGCTGCTGCGATACTCCGCTGTCGGACAGGGATCTCCCACTGTAACAAGAGAGTATATTTTTAAAAAATAAGACTACGACTAGAGAGTCAGAGACAACACACCCTGCAGATCGTGGTAGGCATTGACTTGGCCCGAATAAAGCCAATACAGGGACAATAGCAAACTTAAAACTTGTGCTCGTGACATGACCAAGATGACTACGAACTCAACTGGCACCTCAACTGGATTTTGATCAACTGTTCCTTTGAGCATCGACAAACTGCATCGTCTAGTACAGATTCGATTTGGTAGCTTGAGGAATTGACACCGCACAGTGGTTCACTTACGATACTTACGTGGCAAAAATGAGTAAAAAAAAAAACAAACTAAATTTATATAAACAACATTTTAAAATATATCGGGAAAATTATATCAAATAAACAAATATCTAAGCCTCGAACCAGCCAAAACAATTTATTAACAATTTAAAACAAACAAATAAATAACCCAGATATCAAAATTAAAAATGGAGCTTATTAGATAATTTTTTGTACTTGTTTATGTTGGGTAAATCGTTTTAGAGTTAGAGCTCTTGAAACATGAACAATTTTCCCATTTTTAAATTTATATGTTTCCTTTTTAAAAGTTACATATTCATTTAAATTTTTACAGTTTTTTTCAAATTTTCTATATATTTTTAAGGCGTTGCTTTATCTTAAAGTCTAAAGTTGATATCTGAACGGGAAATTTAAAAGATCATTTAAAACTATGTTCTTCTTTCTTCTTTTTTTCAAAGTCTTATAAGCTTGCTCAAAACTTTATCTCGTCAGAATAATGAAATTCATAACTATCGTAAAAATCTCGAAGAGAATGTAAAATTTTTATTTTGAAAATGTTTCTCAAGAAGAAATGACAAAAGGTTTCGGATTATCTTAATTAAAAGTAAATAAATAGAGTAATTTTTGTATGGAATAAACTAATTGTCTACTTTCATGCTTATTGTAAACCCATAGAGGAAAAAATTAACTGTAATATTCAAATAACCAATGCCAATTTAAGGGATAAACCATGATAGAAAAGAAAATTCATATGGTATAGGCTTTAATTTAAAGCTGACACTTAAAACAGTTGAAATATCGAATCACATCTAATAAGTGACGAAAGATAAAGCATGTAGAAATTATTTCTCTATGGATAGTTTAAATTTATTTGTCGACTCAAATGAGATTTAGCATGGACTTGCTTACTTAAACGTCAATATCGTTTTTGTTTGGCAGAACGTAATATATTATAGTATGCAAAGGGTATTCAAATTTGTTTACAAAAAAGCGTGAAAACTTTATAATTTTGTTCCGAGCCGAGCAGTTACCTTACAGAAACTGATCTAGTTCAGGCTTCGGGCTCGAGGAGAAGATAACTTTTAAATATTTTGTATATTCCCAATGCAGTTACCCAAAAACCCGAACCGAACCGGTTCTACGAAACTCCTCAGAAGGAGTCTGTTAAAAATGAAAACTCGAGATTTAAAACTTAACCATACTTTATATAAATTTGAACAAGCCTTCTATTTTCGAAAACAAACTATTTTTAAATGTACAATCAGTATAAAGATCAAACTATTGTTAAAATGACATTCCCTATTGAAATAATATTTTATTATAAATTTTTATTAAAAAATTTTTAAATTAGGAAATTCTTTTTTCTAAACGAAAAAAGAATTATTATTTCATTACAAGTTGTTTTAATAACTTCCGTATTTCTTATCCAATCGTGAAGAAATTTTCATTTTAATTTTAGAGTTAAGAATTATTACGGTTTCTTTAAGGAATAAATGCATGTACTCGGATATAAACTTTTTATTTTAACAACTCTACTCATTTTAGTGCAGAGCTCCGTCGATAATATACCTTATGAAGAAATCGCTGACTCGCTCATTCACAATATCGGTAAAATACACTGGGGCTCCATTCTCGAGGCACTCATCAGTGGTGGGCGTGGCAATACCCGCCACACATTGGCTTCCATCGTTACGGCGTACATGAAGGACGCTAGAACTGGCCGTTAAACACCACAAACAGTTTTCGCCCTGCCTGGGATTTATATTATCTGCTTTAGGTTCAACACACAGATGTGAATTTCCTATGCCCTCCACATGTCGTTTGTTTTGTACGTTACTACATTGGTTAAAGTTAAGCAGTCGAGCCTGTTGCAAAAACAAAGCACAATTGGTACCTGTTGTAAAATCAATTTAATCAAATTAAAAATAACACTACCATATAATGTCAGTAGATTGGCCTCACCATAATCCTTATTATATGCATATCCAACAGTGAACAAGTTTGGTTCTCCCAACAAATCGGTTAGTTTACAAAGCGTAGCTATAGTCACATTCTCCGACAGCTGGCTTTTTGTAATTTCCTTAGCCAGTTCAAATAGCACCAGATCATTATTATAGGATATAGTTTTCTGAAAAGGAATTGAGATTTTAATGAGATCGGGATGTGGATGCTGTCTGTATAAAAACTTACTGATGACTAAAAACTTCGAAATGCTTGACTTCCCTTAAATGCCCTAACACACAGTGCTGAGAATAGTGATTGAAACTTGTGTTCATTTACTTATTTAACATAAATATATAATCCACGAAGTAAATTTACTAATTTGGTTTTGTGATGAATTCTCAGCTGGTGATGAAATTTGGAACTTTTATAGAAACAAAGTAGATTTTTTGGATACCGAAACTCAATAAAATGGTCTGTTGATTCATTGCACGTCACATGCAAAGATATGCAAGTCTTCAGGTCTTTCTAATGGTGAGACAGACCGACTGAGCTAAGTCATTTCGACTGGTATTACTGTTCATATATATATTACATATATTATTTGTAGAATCGGTTGATATCTCCTTCTAACTGCTAGGCAAATTCACAAAACACAACTTTAAACTAAGATTTGCCCATTTTCAATAAAATGTGTATAAAATATAGAGCAGTACCTTGATTTCGATCTCAATTTGAGCATCATTATATAGTCTAGGATCATTGGCACCGAGTAGGACTTTAGTGGGCTTCCCAATAATTTCTTTACCGACGCATTTCGACGTCGCCAGGACAAAAGACGACGATAGGATAACGCCCGTACAGCGATAGACAAAGTCGTCGAGTGTTACAGGTTTCAGATATTCCAGAGATGCCAAATGACTGCCATTAAAACTAGATGCGGAAAAATAATCAAATGTGAGAAAAATAATCGAAAACTTATGCGATAAGGCTAACCGATCTGGCTGAGGGGGCTGAGGTGGATCATCGGGACAGCAATACATCATTGGAGAAAACGGATCTTTGAATCCACATTTAAGCACATCATCCAATTTGAACAACCCGGCTTCAATGTATTTGGGCAATGTTTCACAGTTTTCGGGCAGTTGACAGCTTCCTGGAGGAAGTCCATTCTTAAAACATCGTTCATGCTCTAAATTCAAATAAATATTTATTAGATTTCTGTAGGGATTCAAGGAAGAAATGCCAACTAACCTTTGAGTATAGGTCTTGGTGTAGTGTATTTAGCATTAGCTTCGCATATCGTTAAGATCATGACAGTTAATATGCTGATAAGTAGCATTATGTATTCAATTACAATATTTGAATGAGCTACGATTGTGTTTCGTGGTTGCAAAGTCGCGAGAGACTGAACTTGAGATTCGACATAATCTGTGTTTTAAGTTGAATTCACTCCCTTATCACTGTAATTAAATATATTCCTCATGGAACCTCAATATGTTTAAAAATACAGTTGAGATTGTGAAAGTGGTTTCTTTTGTTATTATTAGACATTTATTTGATTCAAGAAAACGTTTCATTCCTATAAACTGTTTAACATTATTTGTACAGTCTGTTAGTTCATTTTTATTATTATTAGGTCAAGACGTAGAGACATTTTGTGTTTAATATTAGCGAATTTCTACTGTACATAAATTTCTCTCATGATTGATTGACTATTGATTATGCACAAGGGGACTTCTCCAATGGAGAGTTGAGTCAGCTTACGTAAATTTAATACTTAGCTGAGTTTGGAAAATCCCCATTCAATAATCTTAAATATTATGTTATTATTGAGACAATCAATAAACTCAATAAATTCAATCGGAAACTGTTCTTTTCGCTGTTTCTCTCTCCGTATTAGCAATAAAAACAAAACGGTTGGGATTTATAACATTTAGGCTCATTTTTTCAATGTCTATATAAGGTCTCAAATAGCTATCCGAAGGATAAACTGAATTTAAAATGTATAGAAACTAATGTCAAATGTCAAAGATATACATCAAATAAAGATTATACGGACATTAAAAAAATGGGCCTTGTTTTAAAGTATGTATATGTTTAAGTTAAAAGCAGGGATTCAAACTGTAACCGTAATCGGTATTAACCGCTTAATATCAGTAACCGTAACCGAAATAAAACATTTTTATTAGTTATTCCGAACCCGATTCACGAATTACGGTTTCTTTCAGTTTTGGCCAGTGACTAAAATTGAATGGATTTTAAAATTGGGAAACGACTTCAAAAATATATTCATTTGAATCGCTCAAAATTAGAGTAACTTAAAATGAGTAGCATCTGTGAGCATTCATATATAAACAAACATAATCCATTTTTCTTGATGATCATTAAATTGAACTTTAATTAAGTTTTGGTAAATAATTTTTGCTTTGCTTCTGCTTTACATTTAACCTTGGATTTACTACACTGACTTGGATACATACATTCATAAAAAAAAACATTTTTTTGATTTTTAAATTAGTTTTTTGGTGTTGTTTTGGAAACCGAAAATATACTGGTATTTCGAAGCCGAAACTTAGGACAACCTAAGTCTAATTAAATTGAAACTTTCTTTCAGTAGGATAGTGTAATAGAGCGGATCGTGTGACACAACACAGTCATCTGTGGTAGGCGTGGCAATACCTCCAACACAGTAGCTACCATCAAGCCGCTCCACCTGAAGGACACTCGAAGTGGCTATTAAACACTTTAAGCAGCGCTTATCCTCCCAAGGAGTCCAGTATTCCGCTCCAGGAGTCATACACAGGTGTCCGAAAGAATCAATAACAACGTTATTCTTGTTTATCACATTGCGACAATTATTGAAGTCAACGAGGTGCATCTTTTGCTTAAATATACTGCAACTTGTGCCTGTGAGATCAATGAGATATGGATAGAAAAGATATCTCAGAAATTTAGAAAATATAAAAATAACAATATATCTATTTTTTCATGAGCGATTTTTGAAAACTTTAACTTGTTGTTTCTGTTGCTAATTAAAGTGAATAGTGCTTGATTTTGAGAATACCGATTAAATTTGTTAATGACAATATTAAGTTTAACTTATTCTATAACTAAAAAGTTGTATTATTTTTAGATCACACTGAGCGTTCACTTCCTACATTACAAATGTTTAACGACTATTTTAATGAGCAACAAACCAGAAACAAAGACTTTAATGAGTCCTATAAATTGCATATGAACAATTGGCGATGTTTAAAATCCGATTTTTAAATCGATGGTCACATTGGTTTTACATCACAAGAAAATGTCACAAAGTATGCTTACCATCCTCTGGATTTCGAGCAAAGCCTATGGCACTCATCGTCCGATAGTTCGAAAGATCATCGCGGTCACAAAGCTTGGCTATGCTCACGTTTGTCCGCAGCAGATCTTCAGAGATATGATCCTTCAGTTGGAATAATGTGTTATCATTAAAATATTCAGAAGTTTTCTAAAAAAAAAGTAATGAAATTATTTATACCAAAATATGTGGATTTGTTAGAAGAATACCATTATCTCCACTTCCACATTTGTGTCAGCGTATACTCTGGGATCTTTTGTACCTAGAAGAACTTTTATTGGAAGCAAATTTTTTGTTTGATGTACAGATAGACTCGTGGCCAGCACAAGGTTTGGCGACAAGACAAGGGCCGTGAAGCGATACACAAAGTCGTCCATTTTTACCGGCTCTAGGTATGCAAGGGATGCCAAGAAATTGTAGTTTAGCTCATCTGATGTAACCCTATCAAAAACTTAACAAATTACTTTAATGAATATCGTTAAACGTCGGCATCTTACAATGGTGCGATTGTAGATTCCTTTTCGAAACTGGGTAATTCGTCAGGACAGCAGATGAGCTCCTTACCATAAGGTGGATAAAAGCCACAACCCTCCACATTTTCAGATAGGTTTTTGTATGCTTTCAACGTGGTACAGTTTTCAGATTTTGTGCAAGTGCTTGGAGGAACTCCCAGTCTGCTTGAACAACGGTCACCCTCTGTGAATTAAGATACTTTTGAACTATTTCGAGACCCAACTTCAGGAATGAGACCCACCTGACACTCTCAGCATATGGGCCATACAAAAATAATAACAGATTCCTCCTCCTGATCCTAAAATCGCAATCGTCGTCAGAAACAACCAAAGAAAAGTTGAGTTTTTCATTGCACTCGAAATTATTCACTTCTGTGGTTCTAGAAAACCCAATTAAAACTGACAAAAAGCTCGACAAAGCAAGCTTTGCAAATATTACCATTTGAGCTGTAGTATGTACATTGTACACACATATAACCATACCATATATAAATAAAGCATAAATGTATTCTTATGTATAATATACATATAGCTTGCTGGCCGCAAGTGGATACATATTTGAGCAGCCAAAAAATTAGAGTTGTGTCGTTTCCTTCGAATAAGTCTTCAAAATGAACGAGTGAACTCATGAGGTACACCGTTCATTTTGTTAGTTTTTCCACTTAATAGATAAATATAATAACTTATTCATCGTTTTTGAACAACTGTCTAACTGAATAGAGAAACCTTTAAAAATCGTTCATCGTTATAGTTCGTGATAAACTCAATATATATATATAATATGATCAACTGAACCAAATAACAACAGTCCAAAACTCAAAAATGAACGATTGAACTTATTCAGCAAATTGAACGAATAATCCCAACACTTATGTATCTAAGTACTCTATATGCTTATACATATACAAATTTAAATAAGACTCTCTCACTTTATGTTTTTAAGATAACACCCTGTGCGAAAACATTAAGTTTTTGCTAAAAAAAAGTAAAAGTATATAACAGACAGAAGATGTCTATGTATCCGTATGTATGTCCTTATGATCGAAAGGATCTCATATTAAGATGTTTAGACCAAGGAGCACCAAATTTGGTATAAAGACTTCTTATATTTGCAGGCAGATCAAATCAAAAAAAAAATGCAGTAAGCTACAGTGGAGCAAGCTCGACAGTAGGAGACCCAGTACTTTTTGAGTGCAAAGCGTTCACTATTGATTGTTCTTCAATAATGCATACCAAACAATAGATGGCGCCACTACGAAGTTAATAAACACAGAGGTCGCTAGCGTCTCTTCTTCTTCCTTTTGCCCGTAACATTGTTTGTTGAATAACTTCCGCGTTTATCATCCGATTGGAATGAAATTTTCTGGACAGGTTTGGACTATAGTGGCGGAGGCGGAGGGGGCGTGGCTAAAATCCAAAACAAACTTGATCAATGGGAGATATAGATGAACCTACATGCCAAATTTGGTGTCTCTAGCTCTTATGGTCTCTGAGATCTATGTGACACAAAATAGGACAGACAGACGGACAGACAGACGGACAGACAGACGGACATGGCTACATCGACTCGGCTGTTGATGCTGATCAAGAATATATATACTTTATGGGGTCTGCCACGACTCCTGGGTCCAAAAAATATTTAACAAGTGCAATTTTAATGCTTCGACTTGAAATTTGGCACATATGATTATTAGGTCATTTAATTAACATTTTGGATAACACGTCCCCTCCACCCATAAATCGCAAAAGCCATAACTCTAGCAATTATTCAGCCAGGGACTTGTGTTTTGGCACGAATGATACTTAGGGTGGTGTTAATCCACCTTGATAGTTTTATCTTGATCGGATACTAAGCCCGGAACATATTTAGGAAACAATTATTTAATTATTCAAATTATTTGTTGTGTTTTAATGTGCTTCGCATGTATTCCAAATTTGACAGCGCACAGGGTATTTCACTGTCTAGCTAACGTCTGTATATGCAGTATACGCAACAGTGCCACATTTTGACTTATATGCGCTTGAATTATGTATATTTATATACGTTATGGGTATATG
Source organism: Drosophila neotestacea (assembly GCA_035044365.1). Taxonomy (NCBI): domain Eukaryota; kingdom Metazoa; phylum Arthropoda; class Insecta; order Diptera; family Drosophilidae; genus Drosophila; species Drosophila neotestacea. Next base: position 594,991 of record JAWNMD010000044.1, read on the forward strand.
CATGTATATAGGCACTGCCAGGATGGTGAACTCGACATTCGTTCGTCTTTAAATCTTTGATGACTTGTTGCTCTCAAATTATTTATAGGAAACAATGCTATTCGAACGCGGCAAAAATAGAAGTCACTCTTGACTTCATCTTAAAAAATGCAAAAGTCAGCGATATGTAGCTATAAATTTAGAAGAAAATAGTCTTAGGCCATAATACAAATAATGCAGTTTTCAATATATGTATGGGAATTATTTTAATGTATTATTATTTTTTTTAAGCCTTATTGTTATTAGTGATTTGTAACTCGACATCGCGAACGTGACAAGATTTCCACTAAGATTAAGGGCTAATTGATTTATGTATAAATTAATAAAGATAAACTTTTTTGGAACTTAAATAACAGACTTATCAAGACTGAAGAGGTCTCCTTGCATTTTGATTAGATTTTGGCCCATTCAAGAGAGACTTTGTGAAATAATCCTTATACATATTTCATACTCACCATTTCAAACATTCATTTCAACCAAAATAGGCAAAAACCGAAAAACTTAGTTTGGACAAAAATGCAATCGGTTTTCTCATCAAAAAAATAATTTTATGTGTAAATTGCTTAAATAAATATCATAAATACGTTTCTGAAGGAAATTTTTAGAAGATGTGAGTTTGTGATTAATTTTTCGATTTTCGTCGAGGTCGTCCATTTTCAGGATACGGCTATATTCTACATACAAAGCTCTCTTTTACATTATTCTTATATACGACACCCTATTTTCAAAGTCATTTCATGAAATGCTGTCAGGATTGTGCGCATAAACCAAGGCTACAAGCCTTCAACACTTTAAAAAAGTTTCAATTCGATGGTTTAATTCTCAAATTACAGGAGAAATTTCGGTTCGCGAACCGGTCTCTACAACCCATGATCTACATGTATGACAGACTATAATTCTGCCTCATACCATTAGTTTTCTGTTCATTTGTGTAAACAGGGAACTATTTAGATTTTGCAAATTCGAAAGCTCTTGAAATGCTTCGTATAAACATAATATTTGGTATTCTCTTTTCCGTAATTTGTCACTTTTTCTTTCTCTCTTTTTTTCTGCCTCTCTGAACGCTGATAAGTACAACGAAATTATATGATCGACTTGGAATTTGTATAAGTTTTTTAATCGTTTCTGTAAGGCTTACAAGTACATAATTATAAAACAAAGTCCAATTCGGACTACAATTTCCCACTATAAAACTTATCTTGAGTCGATGGAACTCAAGCATTCATAAAAGTATTTCAAAAGCTAAAAAATTAATTACGATTTAAAACGAAATTGATATTTGGAAATGCCTTTGCTTGAAATTAAATAAATGATGTACATATTTATCCCTTTTAATCCATATTCATGTTTATTTACTCGATACCCATTCTTTTGAACGGAACGCTCTCCATTTTTGTCTGTAATAAATATTTCCATTCACATGAGAAGCAAATACAGCAAATGTTTTGAAACATTTGATAGACTTCGAATTCACTTAAGTGTGAGAATGTGAGCGAAACTTGAATTCGGTGCTACGGATTAAAGTAAGATAGCTATCTATAGGTAGCTCTTTCTATTCGCTGATTTGATTAGCTTTTACACAAAACACAAACACAATTCAAGCTGTAAATAAGTATGAAAATTATCTGTGATTCAATATCTTCATATGGGTCTTTGGTCTTGTGTATTAATCAGTTAGTTGTCAACGCCTCTTTGCTACTGACACGCGCCACCTTATCAAGGTATTAGATCATATGACAGTCGCTTGGTGTAACTACAATAATAATGCGGGTCTAGGCAGTCTAGATTCTAGGGGAAATGGAGAAAAAGTTGTATCGTGGGACTATTTCAATTAGCTACCAATTGACTAAAAATTGACTGTCTAATTGATGGGAAGATAGTATAAATACATGTATAGTATGTGTGGATGATAAGCCAGAACTACGTTAGAAAACTAGGGAATGAAACAAACTGAATGAACAAATTTTGAATGAATTCCACAACAATTTTGATGAGAACATTACTATTCCTTCTTGATATCTTGATATATTATATATCTAGAAATTGACTATCTAATTGATGGGAAGATAGTATAAATACATGTATAGTATGTGTGGATGATAAGCCAGAACTACGTTAGAAAACTAGGGAATGAAACAAACTGAGTGAACAAATTTTGAATGAATTCCACAACAATTTTGATGATATATCTAGAAATTGACTATCTAATTGATGGGAAGATAGTTTAAATACATGTATAGTATGTGTGGATGATAAGCCAGAACTACGTTAGAAAACTAGGGAATGAAACAAACTGAGTTAACAAATTTTGAATGAATTCCACAACAATTTTGATGAGAACATTGCTATTCTTTCTTGATATCTTCGAATATTATATATCTAGAAATTGACTATTTAATTGATGGGATGAGAGACCAGAGCTAAGTAAGAAAACTAGGGAAGGAAACGAACTGAGTGAACTAATTTTGAATTAGTTCCACAAGAACTTTGATGAGAACATTGTTATTCTTTCTTAATATCTCTTGTTATTTGTTATTATTATTCTTTGTTTTTAATTTAAGTTGTTAGCACTATAATACTTGACTCTATCTTTCTCTCTCTCTGAGGAGCTTAGAGAGGGCAGAGGAGAAGGAGTGGAGGAGTGTTTATGGATATGGCGATGACGAGACGATGGCGATGGCAATCACAGTTCAGTTCCAAGTTGAAGATGCTGTTTTATTTGCTTCGGTTTGCAGAAGAGTACTCTAGCCTAGTAAGTTACGAGTTGTAACCATAGAAAAAGGCCTCGTACGAGAAGATTCGCGTCTGATCCGAAGTCAATAATATCGATGCCGTTGTCTTGCCAATACCGCCGTCAAAGAAATAGGCATCGGCATCATTGCCCGATGAGTCCACATAGATTTCAATGCAGGACAAAGTGCTGCCGGTGCCACTTTTTAATGGATAAACCATCTGGACCTCAAGGTCCGAGGCTTTGGTGAAGCTCTCGCCATCATAGTTGTTCACCAGCAATTTATCGCCTGCCAATGACATAAATATGTCATTAAAAAATTACATATGTGATCCTTTTGTCCCACAGTACTACACTTACCCGTTATACGTTGTCCGGAACTGAAAACAATATTTCCTTTGCCATGCTTGACTTTATGCAGAGCCACAAGCTTGACATCCTTATTTTTCTCCGGGAAGCGGCTACCATCCGTAACCGCATAAATAGGCGTAGTATCTAAATCATTTGCGCGTTGCTGTGGCACTAACTGTGATGCCGACTGTGCTGTCGACTGCGACTGCGACTGCGACTGCATCTGCAACTGCAACTGCAACTGGGATGGGGCAGCAAAGGAGCTGATGCTGAGCAACAGCAGAGGTAACAACACTTGCAACATTTCTGAGACAAAAAAAAAGTTGATTGTATATATGTGTGAAGCTCAGACACACACACACACACAAACACACGATAGTTTTTGCTTAAAGGTTTTTTTTTTAATTGGGAAATGCGAAAATCGAGATATCGATTTATTGAGAATTCTCTTGGCAATAGAGCTTAGGATCCGCGCGCTTTGCTATCAATTTGGCGACTGTTTTGTGCATCGCTCGGCACTGTCGATGGCTTTTATACGTGAAGCTCTTATCGGCGGTCAGCAATATTAGATAAGGGCCAACTCGAGGTAACGACTGAACGATAAGCCGCAATGTGGCTTATTGTATTGGCTATGATGATGATGGTGATGTTGTTGTTCTTCAGTCTTCAGTCTTTGGTTATTTGTGTTTTGTATTTTGTATTTTTTTTTTCGGGTCCCGCTAATTGGCAATAATTTGCTCAGTGCCTATAAATAAACCACTTGAAGCGACAGTTTTAGACATGGCCTAATGCCAGCCAATTAATCTGCCTACACTTGTATTGCCAATTACCAAACCAATTGATCGATTTTGTCTTGCGTTTGCCCACCGAAACAACAACTGTAAAAGTCTTGATTAATTTATCGATCAGTTGACCAGATCGCAAAGCACGTGATAAGACATCATCATAACAAATTTGATTCGATTTGTCTCATGTGCTCTTTTCATTTCTTTCAAGACACTTCAGACGGACCTTTTACTACTTACTTCCGTCATCGTGTTGGCAACTCTTCATATTGTTTGCCCAACTTTGTGCGTAGTTGATGATGCTTCTCCTTATCGATAACAAAATTTAATATTAATATACAAATACATATAAGAATATTGCACGTCAATGCAATGCTAAATATCAGTGTCTATTTACACCGCGACTCATAAATATAAGTTTGATTTCTGATTAAATTCTATTTTTATATTAAAATTCTTTTCTTGAAGTTTATTATAGAAAAGTTGTATTATCAGTAAATCATTAATTGCTTACCAATTTCGCAATAGAATACTAAACTAATTTCATTTAGGTCTTATCTATACTCATGAAGAGTGCGCTGATCAGTGGGAAACTTTCATTAGTGATACTTGATACCGGAAATTTTATCCGTTTTCGCAAAATGTTTAACCATTTCCGGGAATGGGCATTGGGAATATTTAGAAAAGAACAATACTAAAAATAAAGAATACAATTTTTAAAAGAACTTTGTCAGATCTTTCAAGCACGAGTAATATAGAAAAGGCTGGGATCTTTTCTAATAAAAACCATATTACATAAAACTTGTGATCCATTCAAACGAATGACGAATGTCATCAACCAACGCATCCAGTTCTAGAGAAAGTCATCCCATTAAATTTATAGTATAACTATATCAAAATATTTGTGAATGGTTACTTCCGTACTCAACATGGTGAATCAGCAATGATGAATTTAGTTTATATATTTGTTATCGTGTAGGCAAATTAAATATTTATAGCTAAGAATTTTCTCTGAAATTAATAAAGAATTAATATCAAGTATAACACAATAGCAAATTGTTATCAATTTACTGTTCTACTGTTTGTTGAATTAAAGGGTGTGATTTGATTTAATTTGTTCTCGGCGCGTGTTTTTTAGTATTTGTTTTGCAATCTTAACCTTGATATACTCATTTATACTATACATAATTGCGCACAAACGCAAACAATCTAGTAAATGAGCATTCTGAATAGAATTGCGAATGGCAGCTAACCGACATTTTGACTTGCGGTGCGATATCACTCGAAGAGTTATTTTGTTTCTCTCATACCCTAAGTCCATAAATCTATCGCTGAGGGGTAGTTAGATTCAAGTATAATTTATTCAATTTATATTTAAGAAAGACTACACAAACAACATACAAAAACACTTGTCAAAAAACAAGGAGCAAGGCTTCGTATACATGTTTCAAGAGATGCCAGCCTCAGTTCCATTTTGCTAACTTACTCAGCGATCTGTATGAACCACTTGTGAATTCTAAGTCGCGAACATTAAGAAAGCTGTAAGCTGAGTTCGTCTTTTTGTGTGTTCTTTCGAGCACTGCCTACTGATCCGATGATATTTGCATTCACAACAAAGTGTATATGACTTATCATTTCTGCGACAGTTCTATCTGCAAGATATAGTTGCTTACCATGCGGAAGCGGACGTGTCTTTCCGGCTTATAATTTCCAAAAATTTTGAAGTTAGTATCGTTTTTTTTTTCAAAAAGCTTTTTATATTTTTTTATTAACGTATCTTTTTAAGTTTTATAATTTGAATACCCTAACATGTTCTCTTTATTTACAGGAAAGAAAATCACTTTTTGTCATCATTGCATTTGATATATAGCTAAATTAAACACTTTTAAACTTGATTTATGATAAAGTTTAAAAGATATCCACAAATATTTTCCAGAATTTTCTAGTCATTCTTTTGTAGTGAATAGAGGGTACTGTTCATAGCCTACAGTTTAGAACCGTTGAGTACCTTTTCATACATCACAATATGAAATTATAACCTCAATCCTTTAATTTCCTTATTTTCTACAGGGTATTTGAAATCAGATACTCAACAAATAGAACGCATTATTATTATTTATTATCAGTATTTGCTTGTTTCATAAACTTTTCTTGGTTGTCAATCTAAAACACTTTTTACTACAGCGCCACCTACAGTCAAAAACAATGCATGGCTATAGATTTTCTATAGCTACAAGAGCCACAAAATATAGAAAATCACCGTATTTATCGCAAATATGGCAACCCTAGCCTATATCAGCCTATAACACTTTCGGCTGTCACTTTTTAATGGAATGATTGATGTCTATCGATAAGATATTTCAAGTGTGCAGACAAAAAAGAGAGTCTGAAATGCTATCCACCTTAATTTTCAGATATTGTTTATGATCTTAAACGATAATGAGTCAACTTTAAAAGGAGTTCCCCTGACATTGAAACCTTATACATATTTTGCTCTGAAATGAGCAACCTCAAATTGGGGCAGTGTGTTTTTTTGAATTTGCTTCCATAAAACTTAAGTACGTGTATTGAAAGTCGCGTGAGTACCGAAAAAGTTCCATTAATTATGGCGCCCGATAATGTCAGAATCATTGAGCACTCCATTTGGAATATCCCGAGAGCTTTGCACTGTATTTATGAGTTCGCTGAGGTTTTGGTTTTTCAAGTGGGAAGCGCGTGAGCAATATTGATTTATTTATTTGTCAGTGATGATTACTGGAACAGATTTACGAAGGCCCGCCGAATAAGAAGACCTCTTGACGTATACATTTCTGGGTAGTACATATATCATTTATGACTACTCGTACCACCTCATACGATAGTTTCATTGTACAATTCATTCATTTTATTGCTATCACAAAAAAAAAATAAAGAATATAAATTCAAGAAAAGAAATATTAACTAGGGATTGTTCCTAATCGGCGCCATAATACTGGGCCTGATAGGCAAAGCTGGTTGTCTGCTTGGCCTCAATCAAAATGGATATGAAACGTTGTCCAATGCCGCCGGCGACGACATAAGCATTGCCCTCATTATTGTCCTGAGTGCAAACGATCTCCACGAAGGTGACAATGGATCCTGTACCGGACAGAGGATACGTCACTTGCATGCTGACATCGTTTTTAGTCGCATAGTTATAGACATCGGCATCCTGGGCAACCAATCGATCACCTGAAAATAGGCCAACAAATTTGTATTTAACATATAAACGTGGCATAGTTTTAGGTGCAAATACTTAATCGTTAATTATCGATAACGATTATCTTACCTGAGAGACGTGCTCCGAGTGTATAACGCACAGATTGACCTGCGGCACGAGCGATTGCTGGTTGCTTCTGAAGAGGTTGCAAGTTGAGTCCAGGATGCTTTGCCGCAAAATCACGAACATTCTCGACAAAGAGAATATCGCGATGTATGTAATTCTCCCGGGCAACGCCGGCCAAACTGCTGCCAAAGATGGCAACCAATAACAACAAACTCAATTTGCACATTTTGATTAAAAATTTGAATTTTTTTAAGTTCCGATAATAATTTGAAAGACGTACCACTTGCGACGAGTAGAAAGCGCTGAATGAGCCCAACAGGTGCCAACTGTTTATTATTTATAGTATTGTCGACTAATTGGAAACCCTTTGATTTGATTTTCGCTTTTGTTTTGCACTTCACCTCACCCCCGTTTACGGTTCATAATGATTCCACCTCCGTTCTTATCTCCTGTATTGACAATTTCCACTGACAACATTTAATCCAACAACAAGAACGATATCTATTGTGAGTCAACGATCTCTGAATGCTCTACCAATATATTCATTAAACAAAGCATAGGACAATTCATGTCTATATATATCCTTATCAATGTACTATACAGGGACTCAAACCGAAACGAATAAAGGTTTCAGTTACGATTTCGGTAATTGGTTGTGTCGGGTTTTGGTTTTTGGTAAAAGGCTTTGTAAAATTTTGTTTCGGTTTTTTAATTGTTAACCGTTTCTCCTAGGTTTCGGTTTCGAAATACCGGTATGATTTCGGTTTCGAAAAAAGCCCAAAAGTTCAATAAATATTTAAATAAAATATTTAATTTACATTATATTAACTGATCACTTAGAAATAAGTATACGAAATACGCATACGCATGGCACTCATGTTAAATTACAATGAAGTGTATATTCGAAATCTATTGAAAATTCTCTGAATTTTAGTCGCTAGAAAAAACCGAAACAAACTGGTATTCATGAATCGGTTTCTAAATGGTTATTACGGCTTAAAGAATTTTGATTTGTCGGTTTCGGAATAATATAAAAGTTTTCTTTCGGTTACGGTTTCAGTTACGGTTACAAATTTCAATCGGTTAATATCGGTTAACGGTTACGGTTTAAGGTTTGCATTAAATGTGGTTCATGTTAATATATTAATCTGCCATTTATTAAATTTTGTATTCTCCTTAAAATTTGTATAACTTTATCATTTTATAGAGTCTTTGATATATTTCTCAAGTTTTTCCATCTTCTTTCAAAAAGTATCTTTCGAAATCTCCTTTCCATACAAAACGACATTTTCAAATTCAATTTCTTTGACATTGGAAAAGCAATAATTTCCCAAGTTTTTTTTTAATGTTTTATGGTAAAGGTCTTAAGTGCATTGAAGTAATAAGTTAAGCCTTTTAGAACATACAAAGTTAAGTTAGTAATTACCGAACAATTCTAGAATTTGCTATGTCTTCTTTAAATGTGTGAAAACCTCTTTGGGAGGGCTTTTCATTACATCTAGTAACCTGCTAGTACCAACTTCATGACCATCCTACATGACCCCTCTAACAGCCACAACTAGGCTGATAACACTGATAGAAAGCCCAGCCCATATGACTCAATTAAATTGAACAATTGGTTGATATTAGGTACCTAGCGGGACGATCTAATCAGAGGGAAACAAAAACATGTATGTTATATTATGGTATAGTATGGTATGGTATGTTCTGGTATGGTACTCGCAAACTTCTATTTAGCCAGTCTGGGGTTGATAAGTAGCGAAGAATCATAAACAACAGCATAAACAGCACCTGGCAATTTCACAGACAATTGAACGGTAGCTTTCTACCAATTTAGTTATAGGTAACTGTATGTACATATATTGAGTCTGTGTCATATCTACATATTCCCAATTCTATTTTAAGACATTTCGTAGAACTTTATCGAAATTACCGCTTGAGGATTTCCCTGGAACTGGACACCTTTCAAGGGGCATCATCGCAATCACAAATTGGGTAATCAAGATTAGACAATGGTGAATGATAACAACTGTTATTGTTATTCAATTTATTAATTGTGAGTCAATTATTGCAGTGAATTAACTGCACATCTGGCATTGAAGACGATGGTGCAAGCGACATGTCGACTCAGCTTAGACCTTAGTAAATCTCTACGTCTTTGCATATCTAACCAGAAATAGAGATTGCAGTCGAGTATGCAAGACAGTGTGATACCCAGTGCCACTCTCTATACACGGCGGGCAGAAATATTCCTGCTCAGTATTGATATAAATATCAGCAAAATCTGGATATAAAGTTATATTCTTGGATGTTCATAGATGAGAAATCCCTTGAGAATGAAAACTTAGCAGTTCCTTATTGACAACTGTACAAAAATATCGGATTCCTTAAGACCTCATCATACTTATATTGCTTTTTTGTACCTTGTAGGTGTATATTAAGTTTGTTAAAAAAATATGTATATACATATGTATATATATATATATATTTGTAACAGGCAAAAACTCAATTCTCTTCTGTTCTTTTAACTGTTAAGTTTTTGTTAAGCAGCTATATAATATAGTGATCCGATCCGGTCGGTTGCGACATATGTACTGCGTGCAGCAAAAAGACGGATCTGTACCAAGTTTCATCAAGATAGCTTCAAAACTGAGAGACTAGTTTGTATAGAAACATACAGACAGTCAGACAGACAGATAGACAGACGGACAGGTGGATATAGCTATATCGACTCAGCTCGCCGTCTTGATCAAGAATATATACACTTTATAGGGTCTGACACGCCTCGATGCGTTACACTCAATATAATACCCTCTCAAAATTCGAAATTTTGTCTTTAAAAAGCAAAAGCTCCATTTTGACTTTAGACCCATGGTTCCATGGGCAAACTTTCTTAGAATTCGTCGTAGATTACGATTTTAACCCCCGCTTGGTGCATTTTTTTTGCCCCATACAAATTGACCCACTCTAATATACATACATATATATTTATGTATAACATGTATAAGCAAGTTAACTACTTATATAGTTGACGCTAATGTTTTGTGCGTGCGTGTTTATGTGTCTAAAACTAAAACTAAGCAACCAGTGCTTTAAATGTCAAAATTTGGTTGCAAGACTTAAAATTGTATATTTTATAAATTCAGTCACTTCAGACGTTGCCTGTGTTCACTTGTAAAACGTGTAAAAAATTCTATCAATTTTTCGTTGTTTGTTTTTCTTGGTGAAATCACACATCCAAAAGTCAAATTTTGTTAAAAGCTCTACTTTTTCCACTGTTTTAACCAAGCAAGTAGTTATTATTCCTTTTATAGACGAATATGTTTTTTAAACGATTTTATTGCAGGTATGGCATCGATCGTAGCGGGCTTAATAGCCACAGTAATTCATCTCTTCATATATTTGTACAAGAGTTGCAGCTCGGATCACTGCATATACCGCATTATACCAAGATAACTTTTCAATCAAATCATAGGGATATGCAAGTAACATCGTGTTATATACAGTGTTTTACTAATGCTAATTTTAAAAAAGAATAAATGGTTTTGAAATTTTATAATCCACAAAAATGAATTTGTTTTGCGTTATTACAAGTCCTTGTCGAAATTAACTTTTATTTTTTTAACATTCTTGAGTAAATCTTGAAATCACAAACTTTGATTGTTTTCATCTCTTTTAATAAATATAGTCCGATTAAATAGCTACTCAGATATTAAAAAGAAAATACTTTTTAGATGTTATTCCCATGTTTTTCAGAATAGTTTATATGTAAATAAATACAAATTGCAGCAACATTTAGTGTTTAGAAAACTTGTTTATTTCTAATCATTATTCAGACTTATAACTCTAGAGTTACACTTGAATGTAAATATTTTAATATATATATTTTTTATATACGCTATATATCTTGTATATAGTATATGTAAGTGAATGTATTTGTAAAAAGTTAATACAATTATGCCACACAGCGAGTTTGTGTGCTGTTGTGTTTTCGAGATAATCAATCGATAAACGATTACAACATACATACATTATCTAAAACAAAGATTTATAAGGTCCGTTTTTACATCCTGCCGATAACCTTACAGGGCCGATTAAAAGAGAATAAAATATCAATTTTATATAGAATATAAGGTTGTCGTCAAATGTAAAAACGACCCTAAAACTATTAAAACTGGCAAATAGTTTATAAAGTGGAGCTTTATAGTCTGTGGAATGTGACAGCAACAGAACTTAGAGAATAAACAAAGGCATTAAATAATTATTAAATGTATGCATAAGGTTCAGAATTATTAATAGGATTATGTATAGCATAATAATTACAAAATAGTGTACTGATATTCATATGGAAAATAGTCCTGGCAAGGCTAAAGCAAAAGGCATACATATTCTGTTCTTGAACTGGCGCTATATATTTAGTACATATTGTATATATTAACATATATTGCACACACGATTTGCTGTTTCGCTTTGGCCCGCAACGGCACCGCTCGCACTCATTCTACACTCGATAGCGCCATCTCTTACGCTCTCGTGCGTCGCTTTCACTCTTTTGTTGTGTACAACAATAATGTACACATACAGTTTACTGTTCTAGGGCTTTTGGAAATCGGTTTAGCTTATTATATCTGGGCCTCTATATACATCATTACACTTATTTCGAGACAATTACAAAATATTTGAAAAAAATAAAATAATAAATAAATAAGAATTCCATTTCTTATGAAAAATATGTAATAGCTTAGCTTTTATAATTATCAATTCGATTTCTTATTTTTTAAGAGAATTTCAATTATCACCACAATTTTGTAACTTAATCAAATGATTTTGTGAATTTTGATTGAATATCTGTTGTAATATCATATGAAATCACATTTATTGATTACGTCAACTAAACCGATTCCTAGGCCCAATTATGTTTTGGTTTCTAACTCTCGTTTCGTGCATTATAAAATATATGTATTTATGTATGTTTGAATGTATGTAAGTATGTATATGTATATGTACGTTAAAAAACCAACAACAATTCCATTTGTTTTCATATTTACTAAATTCCTTTTGTCTAAAAACGGCGCCCCCAACCCATACCCCCGTGTCCCCCCAATTAGCCGTCCCGGTGCACGTTCCCAATTGAAACCCTGGTTAGATATTGCTTTAACGCCTGGTTGTATTATTCGCTCTACCAATGCGGACGTATCTCCTTAAAGAGCCACTTCTGATAGCCATCGTTGACATCGCATTGTCCCAGCGAAAGTTGCTGCGTCGATGGATGCAGTGCCATGCACTTTTTGTGCACACGATGCAACAGATGCTTGGTGTGTTCATTATAACTCCATGGTCCATCGACGGTGCCCAGACGGCAGACGGCCAGCTTGATGCCCTGAAGATCCGCCTCAACGCAACGTTCGCCGACACCCAACTGTCCGACGGCATTCAGACGCACCAACTGATTGTTCCCACCGCCATGACAATAAGAGAGACCCATAATCGCAGGCGGCTGATGACCCATCGAGTCCAGGCAGCCATCAGAGGCCACCGAACGCAGTTCACCCCAATGTAGATTGGCTGGCAGAGCTGGAAACTTGTCAACCACATCGTAGGCAATGTTGTCCATAAACCACTGGAAGGATTTGCAATTGAGTCGCTTCTTCAGCGCCAGCTGTTCAGTTATATCGCCCATGTCCAAGTAACGAGCCAGCGGTTCACGTGTATAGAAGAATTCCTTGTGTGTATCATCGAACCAGGTCTCAATCACACGCTTGTAGTTGATGGTAATCAGTGGACCCTTCTTCTTGCTCGCCAGTTTGCCAAAGTTGTAGGGCATAAAGCCACGATAGACATGACCAACACGGGAACATGGTACCCACTCAATGCTGCCACCACACTGCCAAATCTTAAAGCTCAACTCAAAGTTCTCACCACCCCAGACAAGTAGGCCAGGATCATAGGCGCCCAGCTCCAGGAAATACTCGCGATTAATTGCAAACAGACCTCCAGCATGCGTGGGACTGCGATAAGGTTCCGAGTTGTGAGCCCGACGACGCTGCTCCCTACGTGGCACCTCGTTCTCCTTGTACAACATGCCCCACTCGAATATGCCTCGGAAATGATTGTCGCTGCCATAAACTGGACGATACTCAAACGACTTGTGATCAATGCCATCAATAATGGGCACTGTCATTACTGTGCGATCCCTATAAATGGGTGCCAACAGCGGTGGTAGCCAATTCAGATTCACCTCACAATGGGCATCCAGAAAGACAATCACCTCACCTGTTCGAAACAAAAGTGTTTATCAGTAAATAGTTCAGACTAACAAAAGATATTTATCAATTTATAATATCCTCATCTTCTAAAACTGTTTTGTAATTGAATTTACCTTGATATTCTACTTCAAAATGATAAATAAATATGACTATATTCAAATTTCATAAAATATTATATTTTTGACTCAAAAACACTTGTGAAAAATACAGATTTAAATTTGAATACAGATTAATGTTATTGAAGCTGTCTATGGAAACTCAGAATACGTATTCTTGGGAGTTGACGATCAAGTATTTGAACTTGCGATTTAATTTATATTTCAATCATTGGAAATATCTCTAACATTTCAAGTATATTAAAGAATAATTTTCAAAATAGCATATTGAAAACAGTTTCAGAATTTGATAAGCATTGATATTGAAAAAATTTATAAATTCGATTCAAGGTATATACTTCTGTTAATTGTAAGTCTGATTACATTTAATCTCAAACCAAATTTGAAGTGTTTTTAAAATACATATATTAGACCATTTTACTTAAGCTTCTATACTCAAAAACTATTTGAAATCAATGAGGCTTTTTACTTGGTTTGGACCAATAATTAATGGTTTATTGATCATAATCAGTACATGGTAATATTTTAAAAGTAAGTCAAAAGTCTATATGCGTCATTCGCTAAAAGCAATCAGTGTCAGGTATCACATTGATTGGACAAAACATATGTTATTTTGTGTTTGCGATATCAAAATTGAATGTTTTCAATTGTTGAAAATGCTATTGTCAGGTATCTTGATTGGTGATCAAAATTTCTACATAAATTTAAAAATTCCGAATAATTCTTTTCATTTTTTTTACAAATTCTAGACTGGCGTCCACTTGAAATGTCTTTGATTGATAATTAATACTAATGTAGATAATAAATCGATTATCATTATTTTCAGAAATTTGATGAAGCACTTGGCTCTAATCGATAGTAATAATAATTAATTATTACTATTATTATGATAATTATTATTATTAAATATCTTTTAAGAGTGTCTACTGTAATTCACTCACCTGTAGCCTCCATGGCACCACGAGATCGGGTACGAATGAGACCCTCACGCTCCTTATTGCGTATAATCTTAACGAGTCCATTAAACTGAACTACATATTCGTCCAGTTTGGTGCGCAGATTCTCCTTGTCGGAGTAATCATCGACAAGAATGATCTCATGCAGCATATGCTTGGGTGATCGATCAATAACCGAATGCACGGTACGCATTAACACCGAGAAGCCTTCGTTGTGGAACACAATGATGACACTGGTTGTTGGCAAATCATAGGGATAATCCCAATGTTTGCACTCCTCGAGTCGTGTATCGCGCACCGAACGATGCATCGATATCTCATCGGAACAGGCAATATTCATGCCATATTCCATTTCAGAGGCATCTGCCACATTTTTCTTTTCCGGCGACAACGTGTGCGCATCTCCATTCTCTCCTGGACCCTTACGTGGCTTCAGATCCTTTGGTTCAAAGTTGCCAAGACCTGCAATAAGAAAGCAAAATAAATATAAATAAAGAGAAACAATTGTACAAATAGTAACACAATTGTAACGTGGTGTAAATTACATATTTATAAGAAACATCAGATCGCAATTGAACAAATGGCTGTAAAAATAACATCGCCAAGTTTCAGCTTCTTTAACAAATCTTGGACTAAAGACAAACGGCTATAAAGGTAGTTGTAGTGGCTGTAACTTGTAGTGAATAACTTCTTAACAGTCTTATTAAAAAAGGTTTATGTAGTCGGGATCACATCTCAAAATGCCGCAAGTATTCGCAAGACTTTATTGCTGATCTGATCTAATCTACGAATTCCGAAACATTCCCTCAATAGCTCAATTTAAATTACATACAGAATTGAATAGTGGCAGCTTCTTTAATGATATCAGTAGCTTGTTCGGCTACAGGGAACTTACTAACCTTATGCCGAATTACCTGATCACGTGTAAAAGCGAATAAAGGTTTTTATCATGTGGGTTTGGTTAATCCAAAGAGTTTTCTTTGCAAAAAGTCTCACAGTGAAATTTAGAAAAAACTCTGACTAAGTACACAACCTTTCCAAATGTTAACTGTGCTTGTTTGATGATGCAGAATCTTTTGCTTACCAAACTGCAGGCAATTCGGCTACCCGATACCGAATTACCTGTTTTCCGGCGTGCAAAAGCGAATTAAGATATCATCATGTTGGCCCAGTAAATCTATCTAGTTATCTCTGCAAAAATAAGTCCCATTGTGTAATTTATACGTTTTCGGAGAGTTTAGAAGTAACTTTGACTAAGCTGCTGAATATTATCCATATGTTTACAGTGTAATGGAACAGCAAACGACCTTCAACTCTGGCTTTTTATACACAGATGCAACAAATAAACATTGTTAAGACGAGAAACTTTACGAGACTTGAAACAAACTTGTATAATAATGATATGCACATTATACGGGTTTTCCACGAGCACACATTTGGCACATTCGACTATATTCAAGCCAAATGTTGACATTCATACAGTATTTTTCTGTTAAGTCGCTGTTAACCCATAAGTGCTTCACATTTGGTCGTGGAAAACCAAAATTTAGACTAAATCAAATGTGGCCGAATGTGCGGAGTGTTTGTGTCCGTGGTGAAACCGTATTAGTATGTGTGTAGATTTCAGGTGTATTTACATACCCTCCACTAGCTTGGGCTGTTCACGTGGCCTATTCTCAAGACGTTGATGACTGAATTTGGGTCCACCGAAGCGCATGTGATACGCCTCCTGGACTCGTTTGTGGTGATCACTCCAGTTGGCCAGCAGATAGATAAGCGGCAAGATAACCAAGAGGCAGAGAACCAGGCGGCAAATGCGACCGCTGCGTATATTGCTAACACGCATCTTTTGCAAATAAATTCAGATTTCGATTCCAAGTTCAATATAATTGTTGACGTGTCTACATCGACGTCAACGTCAACGTCTCCAAGTGGCGTCGCCAGCAGACAGCCAGCAACAACAAAGGTAACAACAATTAGTCAAGCAGCGGCAGCAGCAGCAATAGCGGTAATTAAAGAAATTTTTTTTTCGGTTGATGTTGATGTCAATGCACGAATCGCTGTCTATGTGTTTGTGATTTGTATGAGAATCTGAAAGTAAGTGACTATTAGTATGGGTGCGTGTGTGTATTTGTATAGGTGTGTAAGAAGTAGAACCAGGTGCGAAAGCAACGATCAAAAGGCAATCGTCGATAATGATAAATGAGCGTAGCGGCTAAACACACCTCTATCAATGTAAATGTGTGCAAAGTTATTAGAGTTCAATGCGAAATTATCTGTTGTTTGCGGCTTACACTAACACACAACGCGATGCAACACGCGCGCCGTTTGCAATTGCAATGCAGATATTAATTGCGGTGTAAACGTAAACAAAAAAAAAACACACACACACACACAGTATGCAGAACTGCCACGCGTTTGACGTTTTCTAGCACATCAGGTGGCTACCTTTGCACTCTAACGCCAACTGTCGGCCGCTATGCGCAGTAAATGATGGCTGGAATCGATAAGCAAAATATACTAAATATGCCCAAAATCGACACTGATTTTGCTCTACGTAGGGACTTGGTATTTTTTCTCCTTACGTTCTACGTTTACGTTTCGCCACACTATTTTGCCTTGCGTTACGTATGCATTTGTGTTCGCCTACGTAATAAGCAACTCAGATTTGCTAACGCTTATTTGAATAGAGGGCGCAATTCAAATTTACAAAGAGATTGCGGCATTCGAGCAATATTAATATTTATTCACAATATTGCATACATTACAACAGTTTACAGTTAAAAAATTATGTACATATGTACAGATCCAGCTCAATAAAATATTTACATTTACTAACAATACATACAATATAAACATAGTTTAATAAATAATAAATGGCAATCGCCAATCGAGCAGATGCGGCTCATTCGAAGCCAATACGGCGACCAGCGCATAGTTTAATTTAATGCTGCATTTTATTGGCCCTCTGCATTGTGTGAACGCTGCCAACACGACGACGATCATAGCATGGTTCAGGTTCATTCAGAGCACCAATTGCGGTAACTGCAGCAAATCCTGCATCATCATTATCAGCCATCTTATGGCCCACTTTCTTGAGATAGTCGGTCACCTCGTTGCTAACTTCAGTCTCGTAATCAACCCGCATGGGTATCAGTTGATGATGCAGTCGACCATCATTAACAGAATCTCCAATGCTCTTGTTACGTATGAGATACTTCATTATAACCTACAAAGCAAATAAGAGTTATAGATCATTATTTTGTTACCAAATCGAAGTTGGCTGCTGTACATCTATACTGATACGTCTGATATGTACATACCGCTGCTGTGCTCGTTGTGATTTTGGTGCCGCCAGCAGCACCGACTAATAAGCGTACATCGCCATTGGCATCAAGTACTATGGCAGGATTCATAGAGGACATGGGACGTTTGTGTGGATAAATGTAGTTTGCGGGCGATGACGGTACCCCAAAGCTGTTGATAACACCCGGTGTGGAAAAATCATCCATCTCATCGTTCAAAATAATGCCCGTTTGCGGAGACGCTACCTTGGCACCAAAACTGTGAGGCAAAATAGCAAATAAAAGGATTTAATATTGACTATACAGATTACGAGATATCGTGACTTACTAGGTGTTGACGGTACTCGTTATGGATATGGCATCACCATTGGGTGCCAGCACACTCATATGGGCGGTACCGTGATCCGGTTCAACAGTGAAATTTGCACCATAATGCAAATAATCCTGCGATGTAGAATCATCCTTTATTAATTGACGTACACTATCCACCAGCTCATTGCCAAGTATTCTTTCCAGCTGCTTCTTAATGGTCGCACCTAAAACCGGATCGTTCTCATAGTCACCCAAATTGCTGCGCTGACCATAAGCATGTTTAAATGTTTCCACAACTCGCTGCCAATAAATGCCTTCACTTTCCGTATAAAGATCATTCATCACATTCAATATGAAAGCGAGGATCGGACCGCTTGATGGTAATGGAGTTGTATATAGCGTAAAACCTCCCGTCACCTTTGCCGATATATGACCATCGCTCTCCCAGCGTACTCTGTAATAAAAATATATGAAATGTTAGTAAAACGTTATCGAAGAGCAATATAACAGGATTCCAATCCAATACAAATAGCCTACTTCTATATAAACCCGTTATATAACATGTACGATATGATTATAATTGGTTGAAATGTGGTATCTAATCTGTATATATCTGGAAAAGCTTAACGGTCACAAAGTTGATAAAAAAAGGAGATTGTGCTTTTTCAAAAAGCCGTGCTTTAAGCTTTAGT
This sequence comes from Drosophila neotestacea, assembly GCA_035044365.1. Taxonomy (NCBI): domain Eukaryota; kingdom Metazoa; phylum Arthropoda; class Insecta; order Diptera; family Drosophilidae; genus Drosophila; species Drosophila neotestacea. The sequence goes on from JAWNMD010000044.1 coordinate 613,848, forward strand.
TTAGATTGAGTTGCTCATATAGGAGGTTGTGCTTTTTTTAAAAGCTGTACTTTAAGCTTGAGTTGAGCTTTATGCTTAAGTTGAAATTATCTCTTCAACTGGCATGAGTTGTGCTATTTTTAATCTATAAAATCTTTCAGTTTTAATAAAACTTTCTACAATTAACATCTTAGTTGTAGTTGTACTTACTTAAAATTCTTAAGATCATCCAGGGTTATGATGCCTCCCAAACGTTTAAGGTCCTCGACAAACTTGACACCCGTTGTGCCACCGTAGAACTCTCCGGCACCATTGTTGGCAATACGCTCAAGTGTTTCGGCGAAAGTAGTGCGCTTCATATAGTCATGCTCCACATAAGGTTTGCCTTGATCATTGAGAAACATTTGGGAAAGACCTGGATCCTTTTGGATTTGTGTTAACTTGGATTTAATGGCAGCTGCCAGATAACGTGAGACCACATGACCCTCACGTGCCAATTTAATGGATGGCTCAAAGAGACGCTTCCATGGCAGACGACCGTATTTCTGATGCATTTCCCAATAGCCAAGGATCTCACCGGGCACACCACCAGCCTTGGCACCCGTTACCTCCTTTTGGCCAACAAACATCTCCTTGTGGGCAGCTGCTGGAGCAGATTCACGTGCAATCACTGTTTCCACCTTTCCAGTTCGACGTGTATAAATGGTTGCCACAAATCCGCCACCGATGCCCATCGAATGGGGCAACATGATGCCCTCACAGAGGAGTGTGGCAATTGCAGCATCCACAGCAGATCCACCATCCTGCAACATGGTACCGCCCACTTCGGCACATCCAATGCCATTAGATACAACGGCTCCAGTTATATATCGCGGATCCCGCGATCTTAGTCCAAAGACGAGGCCCAGCGTCAAGCCAGTGACTAATAAAGCGGCAATCACCAGCCATATAACAATCTTCTTATTTATCATAAGCCTGAAAATGCATAAATGCAACTCACATTAATTATTAAGTGCCAACAAATCAGAAGCCAATTTCAGCTTCAAGTGCCTTTCCAAGTACTTCGATTGCGAATTTATTAAGTGGCCAATGGATTCGATAATCGTTTCTGATTAAGCGATTTCTGTTGTAGGTTTTCGTTTTCACATAGAAGCTGATTCTATTTTCTATTCGTTTTGGCTTAATTTTGTTTTTGTTTTGATAAATGTTTATAGTACTGCAATTGATTTTGTTACTGTGTATAGTGTACACAGCCGTTAGACTGACAAAACACCCACAGCCAATACCCTTATTCGAAAAGTGAATGCCCCGAACCCGAACCAACTGACAACTGCTTCATAATGTTGTCGATACAAAACAGAATATTCATATGTAAAGAGTTGTTTTTATTTTGCCATTTTTTATAAGGCCTGTTTTGATTTTCATTTTAGCTGCTGAAATTCAAGTCTGACCTAGTCCACTAATTCCACATTTTCGAATTTGTGTTTCGTTTCAGCTTGTTCTTGTTTCATTGAGTATATTTTAGCGTATCATTCCACCATTCCGCGAAATCAAACGAAAATTTTATGTTTCATTCCATTAATTACATTGAGCGAGACGAACAGTTTTATAAAACTACAAATCGTTATATGAATCCATAAAAAATTACAGAAAAGTCTACATTTCTGAAAGTTTGTTATAGTAAGATCACTCTATCATATAGCTGCCAAAGGAACGATTGGTTAAAAATCAACGTTAAGTATGAACAACTTTTATGTTTCTCAAGATATCTCACCAAATTGAAATACAACTGGATTACTTTATCATTATCTTTTCATTAATTTGAAACTATAGCATAGTATCCAGTAGGCCGGAATTTATTGCTAGCAGAAAGTACCAAATATTTCAAGCCTGGCTAGCGGAATGTCAGTGAGACACCATAATACCAAAAAACCCAAAGATCACAGAATATTTCATAGTGAATTTCCACTAGTTGGAATTTTTCAGTTGCGTGAGAGCTCACGCAAAAAATCCAAAGTGTTTCTATTGCGTTATCCGCATCTATAGTCAGCTGATTGCTTGGGTACTTTTGCTGCCAGTAGCAACATGAATATAATCCAGTAGTGTATGAACAAAGTCTAAAGGCAGAATGCAAATTTTTCTTTTTTTTTGAAATTAGCAACTACCTTGCACTTAGAAAAGAACACCCTAAAACTCCTTAATATCAGCTAAAAACAACTTCAAAAGGTACAGAGTCACTGCAGAAGTCCATTTCAGTAAAAGCTGTATTAAAAACAAATAGAATTATGCAAATAAGCTAATTTAATTTTTTTTTTCAAGTTTTCTTTTGTGGTCTTTTTTCAATCAGCTGTTTGTTGCTTACAAAATCTCGATAAGTGCCTAAATTTTATCGAAACATATTTCTACATTTAAACTATATTTGTTTATTTAAAGCTGTTGTAAAATTCAATTTATATTGTTAATGGGGAATATTGTTTATAAAAATTCATACCTTTTTTTAATCTATAGAAAGAAAACAATTTGTGGTTATAATTATTATTAACTTAATATAATATCCTCTAACACCACAGTAATACTGGAATTAGCCAAAATACCCCGTTTATTTAAGTTCTTTTTATACCCTTCCTGAGGGTATTATAATTTTGTCACGAAGTTTGTAGCGCTATGAAAAAAGCCTCACAGACCCCATCAAGTAAATATATATTCTTGATCAGGACGAAGAGCTGAGTTCATATAGCCATGTCCGTCTGTCTTACCAAATTTGGATCAAATCGGACTACTATATTATAAGCCAGTCATATGTCGAAATTTGAATGCAGGTGTCTGAAAGAGTATACAATATTTGGCGCGCCAAAGATAGATTGAGCTATACTTAAACTTTTTTTTTGCAAATACAGATCATGACTAGCTTTACATTGGGTTTTTTTCTCTCCCGGGGTTTGTAGTTGGGTTTATTTGTTGCTGCTTGGCGAGGGGTGTGAGGGAAGAGAATTGAAAACAACTTACAAAAATAGTCAAGCCAGGTGTTTTTTTTTGTTTATTGACTTTTGCTTTATTCTGGCATCTATGATTATTGAGATGAATTGACGTTCATTCTGAACTAAAACAATAGATTCTACTATACAATAGTAACAACAGAACTTAATTAATAGTATAACCAGCAAAGTTTCAATTCATAGAGATGATATATAGAATTGCTGTTAATTGAAAAGTCATTTTTTAGATAATAATTCAATGACAATGACAATTCCAAGTTAAAATTAGAGATTTTTGTGAAGTACCGTGACATTTGAAATATAATCAACGCTGTCTGGCAAATTTGAGGTGGTCTTTGTCTTGCTTATCAGTCAGTTGTACCTTGATATTTTCATATATATAATATACATTGTATTTTTTAGATAATACCGTTCATAAAGATCCGAATTGTAGGTCGTAAAACTCGAAAGCTCCATTAACAAGCAATTTTTGTATTATTAGCGCCGATTTTATTGAAACCAGACGAGGGAAGGGGCAGAAAGTAGTGCACTCGACTATTAGAATTAGTGATTGGAATTTAGTGTTTACTTTTAAGATATTGCTAGTCATTGTCTGACCTATTCCTGTCACAAATTTAATCTAGTCTACAGATTAATTTCAAGATATTTGCACAAATCATCGTCTCGCGTCATTTACGAGTGTCGTAAAGTGGGGTTAATCCATTATTAATTGCGATAATGATTCTATTAATGAAAGCTTTGAATACGATATGATACACGGAATTTTGTTAGTATGTGTTTTATTACATTTCGGTAGCTTTCGGTATTCACCATTCATCAATTCCTAAAAAAAAAAACGTTAACCTATCAATAGAGTTTATGACTTAATTTAACCAATTGTGATATTCAAGTGGTATTATATCTATACATATATCCGATAAACCTTATCTTTATCGACTCAAAAACAAACACTTTAATTGTCAGCTTGAGAGTTCGATTTTATATCACATTCAAAAATTAAAAATTATGAAATTAAAACAAGTAAAGGACAAAGTTAATGATACAACATTTTAAATAACAGAAAAACGTTTAATCATTAAGTTTAACTAAAAACATAATTTCTTTTCTTTCGAACAATTCACATTATCAACTGATGATATTTTTCACTACTATGTTTATAATTTATTCTACTATTTTCATCATTTCTAATACTTCCTTTATTTCTACTAATTGTTTAACATGTTTGTTTCAACATGTTTATGGAATTCATAATTTTACTGTTAGCAGTCTATTTTGATGATAATGACTCGCAATAAGCGTTAATTATAGTTTAAATTGTTTACTAATTTTCTTTTATCGTTTTTCGGAATTTTTATTTGTCTGTAAAGATAAGCCGAGAATTTTACTACGTCACAGTTCAACTAATTGGTAAACTCCTAGCCGGTTGAAAAATGTAAGTGCAATATACAACTGCAAATAGTCAGCATTGTAATACATTACAGCAACTAATTGTTGCTATTTTTACAGTGAGGCCTACGCCCTTGACATTTTTGTAATATGATTGAGTATCTCTATAATATAGAGTCTTAACCAAGGCTGCAAACCTCAAAAAATTTTGGGGAGGTTCGGTTTGGGGGTTCGAACCATAAAGTAAGATTAGGGTTCGGTTCGCGGACCGGTTTAAAAAGCCCTCGAGCCTTGGTTCAATGTTATACATTTTTCTTGCTTTTATTTATTTTTATTTTATTTTTTTAATCTCTTTTTATATCAAATCATCATCCGATTATCCGATTGAAGTTAAATTTTCAGGACAGGTGCGGACTATAGCGTGTATTATATATACCAAAAATCAAGGCGCTAGTTTTGAAGGTTCTCTTGTAATTCATCTATAAAATTTTGTTTTTTAATTTCTAGGGGCGGAAGTCGGCGTGGCAAAAATCTAAAACAAACTTGATCAATGCAAGATATAGATGATAGACATGCCAAATTTGGTGTCTCTAGCTTTTATAGTCTGTGAGATCTAGGAACCCAGAAATGGGACAGATGGACATTGCTAAATCGACTCGGCTGTTAATGCGGATCAAGAATATATATTCTTTATAGGGACTGCCTGTTACGCACATTTGCACAAACGTAATAGACCCAATTGTACTTTTTTAAAGTACTGGGTCTAAAAAACAGGTCCATACAATTATTAAAATCTTAAATATTGAACTGAAGGAACTTACATAATTTACTGTAAAAAATAGTTTCATCAGTGTTAATTTCTGTAAATATTTTCCCAAATTTAAAGCCCGTCATTTTCCGCCTTTATACACTGATAGAAAAAAGGGTCAAAAGAATCAAAAATGTCTTTCAAAGAATTTGTTTGTTAAAAGTAACTCAGCCTTAAAAGAAAATCTAGAACTGTGTTCTAATTTTAAGAACTCCATGAGGAATGGTCTTATTTTTCTAAGAATTTGGTTTTAAAAATAAGTCAACTCAATTGTTTGCCCAGAAAGTTCTTAGTATTGTGAGAAAAGTAAGATCATTCCTCCAAGATATTCCTGATATTAAAGACTTGTTTTTCTCTCAGTGTAGTCATAGAAATGCATTCGTAATCAATTCTCACACTTTATTTACCAATAACAGTAAAACAAACTTGGGCGTATACTAAGTTATATTTTAAACCTGCACACCTGCTCCACCCATTTCCCACCCAGAATTGTAATTTACATTTCTTGCATTTATTTGTAGTTAGTAAAGTTGTTAGATAATGGAGTTGAAACTGATCGGTTGAAGTGCAAACAATTTGCATCTTCGTATATTTCGTTTAAGGGGTAAAATTACATTGAAAAATAGTTGATTAATTTGTTCATCATTTTCTCCAAGAAATAAATTCAAATATCTGTTAAACTCCATTAACCAAATTTCCAAAATATGTATAGCTCATTTTGCGCAGTATTATTTTATCCAGACACACATGTAACTAAATGGGTTTTTTGTGCTCTCTCTCGGGATCTGGGGCAACAACAGAGGGTTCAAGTATCACTGAAACAGACACTGTGGGCTTTCAAGCAAATAATTATATACGGACCCACATAGCTGACAGGTTTTGAATGTGACTTGGTAATTGTTAATAATTTTTTGTTTATTTTGTTTTGCTTTTGCATTTCTAATTTATTCAATCGGTTTGTTGTTGTATCATGATGTGCAGAGAGAATTACATATATTTGCTTATTGCCAAGAACGTGCAACAGGGTCAATGTCATTCCTATGGGAGTTATGTGTGCGGGGGAGGGATTATTATTAAAACCAATAATGAGCACGTTTTATTATTATTGAATACCATTTGAAATTAAATTCGGAATACTACAATTATTGACAATTTAATTCCAATTACCGTAATATACCCCATTATTTATCGACTGCACAAATATCGTTATGATAAAATCCATTGAGAGTTCTTCAAACTTTAAGTGGTTTTTCCAGCAAAAATATTTGAGATATACTTATTTACGACATTTTCTGTTATTCAAACTCAACTTATCGCATCTAGCAACGTTTATGATCATTATAAAGCGATAAATTCATCTTAACGATACATTTTATATTTCTTATCTTAATCTTATCGGGTTCCATCTATAAGCTTATATGGGTATATCCATAAATGAAAACTGTTAAGCGGCACAATAATCCACTCACCAAATATTTAAAGCATATCGTAAATTTCTTTTGTAGATACGCTCATATCTTAAGCCTTATATACGGTTTATATATCTTAATATGGCCAATTACCCATAGTATGTTGGACTATAAAAACGATTAATTCAAAAAATTCGACAGGTGCACAACTATAAAACAACCAAGAACCAACGAACCAATAAAGTAATTGCTATGTATAAAAAATAAGAAGAGAAAGAATACGATAACAACAAAATCAGTTAGGATACTATAACGGTTGTCGGTTCTGCCGATAAAACTCGGCGAAAAGAATTGAAAAATGTAATTTGCCTTGAACCAAACTTTAGTTACATGTTAGTTATAATTGGTGTGAAATCATGCTGAAACAATCATTTATTTGAAGACATACCCCGTAATATCGCAAAGAAAACTTATTTAAACCTAAAACTAATACGATATTGAAGATTGTACCAAAGAATCAGTGTAAATTGACTATCTAACCAGCTTTAATTCATAGCAATATGCTAATGTGGAATGTTTCGAATCTGGCTCATGAATTTATGGGAATATACTAGAGTAGAATTTGTAGAGTCATCGAAATTAGCAAAGCCCTACACCTGACTGATACGTTATACCCCATTAGCGATCTTAAATGCTAGGTATACAATCGCAACACGACTATGATTGGCTGTGATACTTATGTATGTGGGTACAAGGTCATTTGCCTGTTTTTTCATCTTTAACGTGTTATTGTTGCTATATATCAAATTGTATGATGATATGATGTATGTGATAAAGAATTTTACAATACATAAACTACATTCCTCTCATAAAGTCTTGAGTCCACCAACCACAGAATCACCTAATGCCAATATAAATATAAAAAAGACCATAATAGTTATTGTTATTGGACTCATTTTAATTGAAAACAAATGCAATTAGAATCCATAAGAAAAACACTAACCCGTGACGAATATTATCAGAAAATATAAGAAATAATTATTGTTTTTTCAAATTGCGCAGCAGCTGTTATTTTTAGGCGTACCTAACATAATATTATAGATAAAAAGACATTTTAATATGCTCGATTACCTAAATATATAATTTATGTGATCTTCAACATAATTTTATATTAGTAAAGTTTTAAAAACTTGCTAGACAACAGATTGGAACGTCAAATGTTATAAAAATTTTATTTCAGGCATTCAAAAACTTATCAAATAACGGATGCGGTATGTTCGGAAACCTGTACTTCTGTAAAAGGTTTAGTAATGGTTTTGTTTAAAAATTCAAAGAATTTTTAAATGGAAGATTACAAATTTATTAACCTTACTTAAATTTCAAGTCACTTTTAAATATAATGCAAAATTACAAAATTTAGAGAACAACAAATAACAAACAAACAAAATTATTTCTTATACATCAGATTTCTATAAAATAATACAATTGACCTTTGTTGCTCACTGTGCGGCCAAAGGCGTTTAAAAGTTCATAGAATAAAAGTCACTTATTGATGCTGGTTATAGAAACAGATCTAGAAATGGAAAAGACTTTTTAACACTTACCTCATTTTTACACCTTTTTATTAAAGCAATTCACAAAAAATATAAAATTTCAATTGATAAAAGTGTCACGTCTGAAGCATTGAGCGGTTTTCGATGTCACAATAAAAACAATAATAAAAAATATGTTTGTGATTTCAAGGCATTTATGCAAAATCGATCAATAGTAACAGTTAACGTGGTCAAGGAACAGATTTTTTTTTTTAAACAATTGTTGCAATTGCAAATACATATGCAAATAAAAAGGAGATGATCGTGAGCTTTCAGCACTAGCACTTTTGAAGTCCGTGGGCCACGCTGATAAACCGAGCACCTGTCGCGTTTGGCTTCGACTGATGTCGTTGGAGAGCGATCGACTCCGCATTACAACTTTGTTTCGATTCCACCGTTTTATTTCCTTTTTTATTTATTTTGCTTTTCTGTACATACATACATATATGCAATTTATTTCACTAACTGTTCTTTATCGAAAGATTCTGTCACACACATACACACACCAACAGTCAGAGAGCGAGAGAGATATCAAATAATATGAGCGGTGAAACGAAACTAACTTAACGATAAAAGCTTTACACTAACAGTGTAATCAGATGAGCAAAAAGAGAAGCTTGCGGTAAGCTCAACTCTATTTATGAGTATATGTGCATGTGTATGCGTATGTAAACAAATGAGCAATATGAGAATCTAACGCCGAAATCCAAGAGCAGCACTTATTAGATTCCAGTCAGATACATATCTTTGAAATTATAGCCCATAATATGCATATTTAACAGTTTGTTCGATTTTAAAGCTTACAAACACACTCTTGCACATTTAGATGTATAAGAATGATGCCAATTCAGGCATTTTCCGGATAGATTTGAGCTTTTAGGAACAACTTTAGCAGGAATAATGTCAAGCATATATCCGTAAATCAATTTTATTTTATCATCCAAACAACAGGCGCAGAATGCAACTTATCATTAATTAAAATGTAATTCAATAAAATAATAAATAATACGTTTGAAATAAAAGAAGAAGTCTAAACTTTTAATAAAGACCAATACATTCTCTGCCATCTTTATTTATTTCCTTTTATTATTTCCTTTTGGTTGTTTTGCCTCTTTTTCGCCACAAGTATTTGGCAGCACTGATTTACAAATCTCATCTTTCAAACTAATACACTTGTATCTCTCTGTCGTATGTAACTCAAAAAACAGAATTTCGAGATATATTCATTTAATTCAGTGCAATCTTGCAATAAAACACAGATTGCTTTCGACTCACACATGCAAATTATACATAATATAATGTTATGATATAGTGATATAAGTATAGTTAATTCAAAATGGTGGTTTATGAGTTATGAAAGTCTTTACGTAAGTTAACAATATGTATACGTGTGATAATAATGGTAACAGCTTCAAACGGTAATGGATATTTAATTAAATCACTAAAATTCGGCTAAAATTTGTTTCAAATGCTAAATAAAATAAGACAAATATTAAAAATTGATAGGCATGAAATGTTAAAAATACCTAGAAATTCCATCATATAATATATGTACAACTAGTTTTTACTTATATAAAAATATTAACTTAAAGTCTGAATCCTGTATGTCCTATTTTCTGTCCTCGTTTGTAAGTTGTTTTTAATCTTTTTTTTTGCCGACTTTTGATCGGTTTGTATTTTTTTATTGCAAGTAGTTGTCAACACTGACATCAATAAAGCTCAGCTTTTAACCCAATGAACAACTGTTTGCGTATGTGTTATAATGATAACAGTTTCAAATGGTAATTGATATTTAATTAATTCACTAAAATTTGGCTTTAATTTTGTTTCACATGCTAAAAATTTGTGAGTCAGGCAAACTGTTCACTTTAACGCCAACATGTTAAAATTGCTCCAATTGCAAAGTTCATTGTTTTTTTCTGTGTGTGTTTTCTAGAGTTATTTTTGTGTGTTTCTGTTTTTGTTTTTTATTGACAGGATTTCTTAACGCCAACGTCCCATGGGTCCAGCCACCTTTACAGTATATTTGGTAGCACGTCTTTTGGCCTTCTGCTGTTGCTGTTCCTGTTCAATCATCTTGAGTGCAGCCGGACCAAGTGCCACATACGGCATATTCGGATCCGGGGTTGTATGTGAGGGCAACGTGCTCCTCGGCATCCGTTGAAAGTTTGGCAACGGTGTATTCTTCTTCTCATGGGCCAAATCCGTATAGCCAAGTTTACGTCTTTGTTGTGGCGTTATCTTGTTGCAGTGGCACAATTGATGAATGTGCAATGCCCGCTCCAGATCAAAGATGCGATCACAATACTTGCACTGTTTCCCAGCAGCTGTCAATGTCGTATTGCTCTCACGGGGACATGCCCTTCCCCGAAAGCGTACTCTTCCCAAAAAGTCATCATCATGGGTGCGGCGATGTGCACCCAACAAGGACTTAATATGGAATTGGGCACCACAGCAGCTGCAACTGTATGTGGGCTTGTTCATGTGCTTAATGTTCAGATGGCTACGACGATTTCCATGACCAAAGTTGAGGTGTTCCAACTGATCCAACTCCTGCTCCATCGAAGGGCTCAGTTTTCCTTCTTCGTCGTCTTCCTCCTCTTCCTCCTCATTGAAAATGTCACGGGGCGACAAACCATTGCGACGTGGTGACTGCAAAAAGTCTACAGAGAGTATGAGATTAACAAGAAAGAAAGGTTATCTTTGGCAAGCCGATCATTTGATACTCTTGTTTTGTATTGTATTGTTATTTAATACTTTAGAAAACCACGTTCTTTTTACTTAAGATTCCTATGACTATTCCATGAATTTGGTAAGAATATACAAAGTGTGAGATTGGTGGAGATATCTCATCAATAAAGCTAAGTTTTTCATACTAAAGATTGATTTTCAACTGCGTAAGATGAATTTGACCAAATCTATATGGTTATACTGAATGCACAATTTGTAAGATTGAGGTATATTAAGAAACAACGTTTTTTCCAACTTAAGTTGACTGATCGTTTCCCATGATAGCTTTATAAATCTGGTAAAGATGTACACATATGATAAGTTAATTTTCGACTGATTGTATCAGCGATAAGATATAGTGATATACATAATATTGAATGCATAATCTATGTAATTGGTTAAGATAACTGATGACTTTTGGTTTATCTTAAGTACCTCAGCTATGTATATGCTATACTGATCCGATTTTAGCCAGATTTGGTGACAATGTGTGGTGACAATCTGAGAGATTGGTTCAGACATCCCAAAGAAAAACCAAAAATGATATATTAAAAGTTAAATCTTGACCAATTGTTCCTTTTAGTAATAATAAAAAATGCAGTAAGCTACAGTGGAGCAAGCTCGACAGTAGGAGACCCAGTACTTTTTGAGAGCAAAGCGTTCACTATAGATTGTTCTTCAATGTTCCCTACCATGCAATAGATGGCGCCACTACGAAATAAGTTAATTAACAGAGAGGTCGCTAGCGTCCCTTCTTCTTCCTTTTGCACGTAACATTGTTAATTGAATAACTTTCGCGTTTATCATCCGATTGGAATGAAATTTTCTGGATAGGTTTGGATTATAGTGTATGTTATTTGTACCAAAAATCAAGGGGCTAGCATTCAAGGGGCTCTTGTAATTCGACTTCGAAATTTTGTATTTCAATTTCCAGGGGCGGAGGGGGGCGTGGCAAAAATCTAAAACAAACTTGATCAATGGGAGATATAGATGAACCTACATGCCAAATTTGGTGTCTCTAGCTCTTATAGTCTCTGAGATCTAGACGACACAAAAAGGGACAGACAGACAGACGGACAGACAGACGGACATGGCTATATCGACTTGGCTGTTGATACTGATCAAGAATATATATACTTTATGGGGTCTGCCACGCCTCCTTCTGCCTGTTACGCACATTTGCACAAACGTAATAGAACCTTTTTGTACTTTTTCAAAGTACTGGGTCTAAAAATAATATCTATATGTATATATATACAAGCCGATTGTGTCTATGGGAGCTGCTGCATCAACTATTACTCACTTGCAATGGTGGAAATCTTGGGACGTCCAGCGTGGATACCCTCGTCCTTTAGTTTCATCAGGGATGTCTTTTTGTTATGCTTCTGCCTATTATTATGACCCCCGCGGCCTTCTCCCTCGCTGGATCGTTGACCGCGACGCCTCATGACCCGAGAGGAGGCTGTCACGTGATTGGACTCTGACAAATAGTTTAATTTACGGTCGATCGCCTTGTGAGCATTCTCAACAATAGCTTCCGGCTTTTCAAATGCTTGCAATTCGAAGTTGCGCTCGCTCTGCGTGGTTTTGTTATGTTTCATCGTAATTTCTTGGTATTTTACTGAGCTTTGTGGCCGGCAAAGTTCAATGAATGTATGTTTTATGTGTTGTACAAATTTCTTTTAGCTTGTTTCACTTTCACAACTGTTAAGGATAAACTGAATATAATCAATGTGATCTAAAATGCAAAGCATATTAATTTTCAAATTTAAAAGTTCAAGCGACATGACAACACCAAAACGTAAGCGAAGGGCCACTCAGACGTTTGACAGCACTATCAACGCATAGATGGCGCTACTACTGGTATATTTGCCATGTATTGTTTTGTGAGAAGGCAAACATAAACGTATCGAAATTGTTTTCATTAATTTTGCGATTTTTTACTAATCCTTACAACGCCTTTATCCCATTTATTGCAACGATGAAATAATATTTGTATCGATATATATAATGTTGTCGCTTTGACAAACGTTACGTTGGTCCTCTTGCGTTTACGTTGCTCTTTGTTGCGCTATCGCGTTATGCTTATTTACGTGTTGTTACTCACGGCTGGCCGCGTGCATTTTTTTGGCAGCCAACAATAAAAGTAATTGCAAACCGCGGGAAGTTAACAAAAGCTTCATATTAATACATATTTAGCCACGACGCTGTGCATATTTGCGATTAAACAAATTGTTGTGTAGTGGTACTGTTATTATTTACTGTTAGTGCTGTGGCTTTTGGAATATGAGTGATACGCGTGAACAGATTTTGGAGCAAATAAAATTACAAGGCGATCTCGTGCGTCAGCTGAAAGCATCGAAGGAGTCTAAAGAGAAGGTCAGTAAGAGACCCATACATGCATACGTTTATGTTGTATGCAATTATGCAGGGTAACTACGTATACATTTGTATGTACATAAAGAGCTCTCGCTTATTAACTCTTATTAAATATCCTTTTGCACTTTTTAAAGAGTATGTACACATGTAATATGAGTTATGTATTTCATCAGCTTCACGTAATTCATTGTAAAAACAATCTCACTCAGAATCCATGCCATTCACCCAACGTGACACGCTCTTATTCGGTTCCCGCTCTTCTTGCTGCTGCGTTGGCAGCTTCACGTTATTGAATTTTACATTAGACCAACAACAATCTCTAATTAGATTGCAAGTACATAATAGAGAGCTTAATTCCACACAGTGCCAACAACAAAACAGAACTTTCACATTCAAGTGTTGCTCCTTTTGTTGTTATTTGCCGTAATTGTATCGGTTATTGCTCTTGCACTCTCTCATACTGTAATTCAAAGTTTGGTCTCTCTCTGTCAGTCAGTCGCGGAGTCTGTTTGCCTTTCAATACATAAAATAAATCACGAAGAGCTTTTATTTCGACATACCTTTGCAACTCTAGTTGTTTTTGCCCCTTTTTTTAATGTTGAACATTATGGTCGTTGTTGTTATTATTGTGATTTTCTGTGCTCATGACCGACTGACTGGCCAAGCAAGAGGCACAAAAACCGGCTTAGCAACAACTGACGCTGTTTCAGGTGTCCATATGTGTGTGTTTGTATGTGTGTGTGTGCATTTAAGTCACAGGTAATTGTTTCCATTAATGATTGTATTCAAGAGCGCTGAAATCAGCTGTTATTGCGCCTTGACAACAGTTGCAAGCCTAACGATTTATCGATAATTTAAAACTGGTCTAAAACAAAACATGAGTTTGATAACACTAGGCAACAAAATTTTGAGTATTTAATCTAACTTTTACTGAAGACACCTTGCTTGATACAAATGGGACCCCAAATGGGAAAAAACATTATTAGACTATTTTTTTAAGTCATATAGCTGGAAAAATGACTTCTAGGATTTTCAAATTCCTTTGACCGGTCCGCAATAAAGTTTTCAATACCGACAAAAACTGTACGTATGTAGGTATAAAGTTGTTACTATATGTATATCGCTATATCTTCATCGGTATCAATGAAAAAATATATCTTAAGCGACGCCTAATAAATGTATTTACATAAATACAGGGAAAAATAAGAAGTTAAAAAAAATTATTTTAGAACTTTTATTGATAATTTTAAAGTCATAAAGTCGTTAACAATCATAATTTTCTTGATACAAAAACAGATATCTGTAAAACTATTTATTTAAATTTAAAACTATATAAATTATTTAAAGATATAATTAGATTTCAGACAATGTTAATATAACAAGTAAAAATACAAGCATACCTCTGAAAACCAGCTAACTAAATGAAAACAAGCTGAATTTTAAAAATGTAATTGATAAAATGGGGCACCCATTTGTATGTATGGATTATAATAAGTGGGTTTCGTAAAAGTTAGAGTCTGGCTGTTAACTGGTATAATTAATGAATAATACGTTGAAAATATTTTTAATGAAGTGTTATAATAAATAATTTTAATATTTAGAGAAAACATAAAAGATATGTGAAATACGTAAAAACTATTTAAATTGTTTGCCTACAATATCTTGGGCAGATTTATAATAGCTACGAACTAGTAAAACAATTGAACTTATTAACAGCTATAGGATAGATGAGGAACATTGGGGCAAAATATTTAATAATTTTTGTCATTTTATTTTAACGAAATGAATCAAATGTTGAGCTTGTGTGAGATGTCCTTGAATTCGCTTGTCGCGTCTTTGTTTTTCCAGTGCGTTTCCGTTTCAGTTTCGATTTCAAGTGTTCAAAAAAGTGTCAAGTGTTTGAAAACATGCTTCAATCCCAAAACGATCTACAAGTAAACAAATAAAAATAAGAATACAGTTCAAAACCGGCGGTCAATAGAACGCAATGATTAGCTTCTTCTAAGTTTGAGGCGTTGAATTTTATATTATTTTATTGATTTTTTTCACATAATTATTTTAAATAATTTCGTATGCATACACTTACACACTCACACACGCATTGGTTTTTGTACATTTAACAATTTTACTTCTTTCGTAACTAACATTAATTACTTTCAACATCGCAAAAGTAGAAAACATTTATGAAAGTTACAATACAAAGAAAAAGTTAACTTTAATCGGTTTGTTTTTTATTGTTGTTGTTGTTTATTAGGTTTGAAAAGAGCAAATGCAAAAAAGTTGTTGCAAAGAGAGTAAAGAAAGAGAGTAAAAAAGTATTCAAAAACAGAAAAGTCAAATCCAAAAATGTTGCGTTCAATTGGCCGCCAGGTGCGCTGTAGTGCTGCGTTTCAGTGCCGTTGCCGTCAGCCGCCGGCGACATCTAGCGTCAAGCGCGCGTTATCAACATCGGTTGGACAACAACAAGTCAAAGCACAACAACAACAACAACAATTACAAGAACAACAACAACAACAAATGCATAAGGTTAGCATCTAAGTGCACATATATGCAAATATATTAAATTTTATCCATAAATCAATTTCTCTGTTTTTTTTTCTGCACTTACAGATCGATGAGGAAGTTTCCCGTCTGTTGGCCTTAAAGGCCAAACTTGGTGGCGATGCGGCGCCAACGAATCAAAAGTTCACCTTGAAGACGCCAAAGGGAACACGGGATTATGCACCACAGCAGATGACATTGCGTCAAGGTGTGCTCGACAAGATTGTCCAGGTGTTTAAACGTCATGGTGGCGAAGCCATCGATACTCCCGTCTTTGAGCTTAAGGTAAGTTCCTCCTTTCTATCGATTCCCATTCCAATAAATGTTCATATTCGATTATTTCAATTTGTAATTTCAGGAGGTGCTAACGGGCAAATACGGCGAGGATTCGAAGCTCATCTACGATCTGAAAGATCAGGGCGGAGAGATATTATCAATGCGATATGACTTGACCGTACCGCTGGCTCGCTATCTGGCCATGAACAAAATATCTAGCATTAAACGTTATCACATTGCCAAGGTCTATAGGCGTGATAATCCCGCCATGACCCGTGGTCGCTATCGTGAATTCTATCAATGTGATTTCGATATTGCCGGCACCTATGATCCCATGTTGGCGGATGCCGAATGCGTTAAGATTGTGGCTGAAGTCCTTGATACGCTCGATATTGGTGACTATGTGATTAAGCTGAATCATCGCCAGCTATTGGATGGCATGTTTGAGGCATGTGGCGTGCCAGCAAAGGATTTCCGTGCTATCTGCTCGGCAGTCGATAAATTAGACAAGGTAATTTAATGAATTACACTTTTATAATCTGAATTACTTACAATTGTATTTTCAATTGCAGTCTCCGTGGCAGGATGTGCGCAAAGAAATGGTTGATGAGAAGGGTCTGGATGGTGACACTGCCGATCAAATTGGCGAATATGTGCGTCTTAGCGGTGGCAAAGAGCTTGTCGAGCAACTGCTGGCGGATCCAAAACTCAAGGCGGTGCCCAATGCTGTCAAGGGACTTGAGGGAATGCAGCTGCTACTTAATTATTGTTCTCTCTTTGGACTCGAATCACGCATCAGCTTTGATTTGAGTTTGGCACGTGGCCTCGACTATTATACGGGTGTCATCTACGAGGGAGTACTTAAGGCTGATCCTAGCACTGTTAATTCACCCGTTAAAACTTCACCAGTTCTTGAGAATGGCAAACCGGTGACGGATCAGGGCACCGTTGGATCTGTCGCTGGCGGCGGACGTTATGATAATTTGGTTGGCATGTTTGATCCACGAGGCAAGGCTGTACCCTGTGTGGGCGTCTCCATTGGTGTGGAGCGTATTTTCTCCGTGTTGGAAGCTAAATTTGCCGCCGGCAAAGTCAAGTTGCGCACCAACGATGTTGAAGTGTATGTGGCATCTGCCCACAAGGGTCTTCACGAGCAGCGACTACGAGTGCTCAATCAGCTCTGGGATGCAGGCATTAAGGTATGAGATCTTTCTTTTTCATCTCTGCACTTTATCATCCTTAAATTACTTGTTCTATGCACAGGCGGAGCATTCCTACAAACTGAATCCCAAACTTTTGGTTCAATTGCAACATTGCGAGGAGCATCAAATACCTTTGGCCATCGTCTTGGGCGATGCTGAGCTGGCCCAAGGTGTGGTCAAGCTGCGTGACGTGACCACGCGGCAGGAATCCACTGTCCCTCTGGCAGAGCTGCCCAACGAGATTCGTAGCCGCCTAAAGGAATAGTTTATTATGCTCTACGGATCTGGCCACTCCTCGCAATTTCTGGATATTACAACTACACAATGATGATTTTTAATTTAATTTTTTTTTGCTTAATTTATCAATGCATCAAATGTTTTTTTTTTTATATAATTTATCTGTGAGATTTGTATTTGTATTTGCTCTCGCCTGGAGACACCATGTGCTACTATATTATATGAACCTACTATTAAATGTAGGAATAAGTTATAGACAACTTATACCAAAACTGGAGACTAAAAATAAACTGCAAACGCAAACGTATTCGCATTTAAACAAACACAAACTTAATTACATATATAAATGCAATATATTGCGAAAGAAAAGACGAAACAAATGCTTTTTTAAGATTATGTATTTTGCATTTTTTTTTACTGGTTAAGGGTATTAAACTAAAGAGAGAAAAAACATGAAATCCTGGGTTGTAAAAGGGATTTTAAACGAATGACCATAAAGGGTTATATTTAGAGGGATCCAAGAGGTTCTATTAAAGAAGTATCCAAAGAGGTATATAAAGGAGGGTTTGAGGGGTTATATAGAAGAAAGTCGTAAGTGTTCCTTGAAAAGAATCCAAAAGGGTTTATAAAGAAGTAATCAAAAAGCCGTGCAAAGAAGGATCTAAAAAGCTCTATAACAAATAAACCAAACTATTTTTTATTGATTTAGAGGCCTAATATTTGAAAGGTTGAATCAAGAGGAAGTCAGAGAAGCAATTAAAATGTTGTAAAATGAAGAATGCAAGAGATTGTAAAGAAAAGAATTCACTGAGTTCAAATAAAATGAATACAAATGGTTCTAAGTAAACGAATTTAAAGAATAGAATACAAAGGTATTCAAAAAAGAACAGTTTAAACCCGAATCTTATTCAAAAAACTATATATTTCGAAGATTGCATTTTATTATTATAGTTCCATTGCAAGAGTTAATAGAAATTTCTAAATGAAATTTCAAATCAAACTGTTGGTCAAACTGGAATTCCCTTGATAATACCACTTCACTTCTATAGTTTATCAAAGTCAATCAGTTAAACGTTCTGTAGTGAATCAAAGTGAATTTATCATATCCATAGTATTAAAATAATAGGTTGCTCTTATTATTGCAGCGCTTGCCGTGTGGCGTTGAGAAGGAGAAGGAGTTGCAACCACATTATCAGCTACAACTACAACTACATCAAGGGGAGCAAAAAGTGCTGATTGAAGGAATAAGACAAGATGCCGGAAACATTGCCAGCAACGGCAACAGTGACCGCCAGCAGTATAGACTGCACAGTTGCGGTGCTTAAGGTACCCACGCCCACCATGCAACTGCCGCAGGCATGTAATCTACAGAGTCTTGGCCTCATTATGGAGCCCAACAACATCAACATCGAGCTAAATCCTGCGGCAACAACCTCTAACTTCAAGGTACGTTCACAGTTATTATAATAAACGAGATTATATGTATTTCAAAATGCTTAACAATACTTATACAGATTGTTATATTAAGAAATAATATTGGGAAACAATTGTTAAGTTACATTGACTATTATTCACTAAAGTCAAGACTTAGATCTATTTAATTCTAATTTACATTTAATTGACTAAACGGAAGAATTCTGTTTCTAAGCAAACTAGTCTCTTATTTTTGAAGCTACCTAAGGACTTTTTGCTAAGGATTAATAAACGACATCGATAATTAATCTTAAAAAATAATTAACCAAAAACCAAATTTTGAAATGGACAAAAGTCTAAACACGATTTTTTAATTGTTCAAAGGAATTAAACAACATTTTAACAACACATATGATAATATACTAATAAATAAATAAATGATTGTCCATATTATTTTTGTATTTTATTTCTTAAGGTTATATTATTATTATTATTTAATTACTTAATTACTTGCTTCCCAGTGCTACAAGTATTGAAGATTACAATCCACACAATTAAAACTAAAGAGTATAAATGAATGTAGAGTATAAGTTACAGTTAATATTAAGTTATTCACATTATGGCTTAAATTTATTTTATTTGTAATTACAATAATTATTTAAAATGTTTTTATTATTTAATTAAATCTGAGAATTTGCTTAACTAGAATTTCTTATCTAAATTGTATATGTTTTAGCTACATTAAATTAAAAATGTTGTAGGCGTGTAGTAAGCTTGGCCCTGAAATGTGTTAAGAAGGATGATGTTCTTTTGATAAATCCCTGAGAAAACTAAATTTAGAAAACTAAATTATTATTTAACAGGGTATTTCCATCTTAAAGGTAGCTTAAGCTTTAAATCTCTATAGATACTTACGTTAACATTTAAACAAAATTATGTGTGATATTGGGTAGATAATACATTCAGAAATAAACTTTAATTATTATAAAATATGAAATTTATTGTCTAGATTACATTATAGAGAATCTATTGACAGGAATATGATTGGTTTTAAGTGTACTCGTATTATTAATATATTGTATTTTTTCTCAATTTATGCTAATGAATCTAAATCTGTAACTTTGTCCCCCCTTGCTGCTTTCCTGCTGATCATTTCCTCTTTCTGTCCGTTGCGTAATTTAATTATGCACACGAAAATGTCAAACGGTCGTGGCAGCTCCTCGCATCGTTTTTACACTCGAATTGAGTCCTGCCCTGCCACTGTTCCTGATGATGATGCTGATGATGATGATGATGCTGCCTCTGCTCCTGTGGTCGCCGCATTTTTCATGCTTCAGTGCGTGCAATTTGTTTGAGGAGGGGGTAAAGGGGGAACATCCGTATGCCGTTGCCTCATTCAAATGACCTATCCCAGGATGCGTTTCTGATTTTGACAGCCAGTCAGCCAGAGACGCCGACGCCGATGACGACGTCGACGTCGATGTCGACGCTAGCAGAGCGCACTCTGGCTAATACAGTTTTAATATAAATTTCATTAAATTTTATTTCGTTTCGTTTGGTTTCGTTGCGATTGCCCAACATTTGGCTTCCGTTGTTGTTGCCCTTGTGTCATCCTTCGTTGTCTTTGCCGCTGACATGTCACTGACATCACAGTGCACAGTGGTTCGAATGTTGTTGATAATGTGGCGCTTTTTGTATTTGCTTCCCATTATAAATATCAAATCGTTATACAGGGAACGGGAAGGATTTTGCGATGCAATGTTTTTTTATATGTATATAAAATAATCCTGTAACTAAAAAAAAATATATATTTAAATTAAAAGAAAATGTTTAAGCACGACCGCATCTTAAAGATGGTAAATATTAAGCAATCAATTTAAAATACAAGTTGTTATTATGTTTTTAAATCACATTTCAAAAGAAATATCAGAAAATATCGATGTCATGCCGATTGTAAAAAAACGAATTTAGAAGCTGGCCACAATAATAAGTACAGGACAAAAATAGTGCATGTTTGAGAACAAAACCTGATCTAGTTGCCTAGTTAGTTTGTTTAGACATCTCTTATAATTTTCATAAAATAATTTCGATTTTTCGTGAAGCTGAGGTAATCTCTAATATTTAAAACTTTAGCAGCAACAAGATCATTATCTTAATCTACTTATTATTCTCAGTTAACCAAGTTCAGATTTTGCAATTATAATGACCACTTATGAACAGTTAAACAATGTAAATATCTGGTGGTTCCCACCGGACTTTTGCCAATCACTTTATGGGGAATATTACGAGAGCGGTAACAATTCTTGTACTTTAATCTGTTTGTTGTTTGCCAACAAGGTGAGCAAGATATTGACTTTTAGCCAGGACGCAACGCAGCTACCGCCACTTATTTGGCAAATCTATGGTGACGCAATTAATGATGGCAACAAAGTTTATCATCACTCGATAACTGAAACTCTAAATGTCAGCGTACCAGATGCAATTTCGGCAATACAATCACATCCAGAGATGGAATTCAAACTGGAAGAATGGTTCTATTCAAACGTTTTTACAGATCCAACAAATCACAAGTACGTCTGCAGGAAGTTTTACGAAATATTGAAAACAACTTTAAAGGTTTTTCAACAACCCAATCACTGGGAAGTGCCATCGCATTTATTTGTAGCCCTGATCGGCGACAGTCGATCAGCGATGATATGTCTTGATCTGCGCAAATCGATAGCTACCTTCGTCGATCCCCATCAGCATGGGGAAGAGATTGGTGCCGTTTTCGCCCAGGCCAACATGGAAGACTTGGAATCCATGTTTTGTTGGTATATTGACATGTTATACGATTCCTACGAAAGTAGCCCTGAATTGTACGAGATTACATTCCTCAGCACCCTACACCGCGTGGCCTTACGAATTCCACGAGCCATCGATTTGTGCGTTTATGTGTGTAACAATTCACCAGATCATAATTCTAAGGAAGACAATTCCAATCCAATCGATTCAGAAAGCCATACACTGCCCAAGAAACCCAAGAAAAAAAAACAAAACAAGAAAAAAAACAAAAAGAAATAAAGATCAAGTATTTGCAAATTAATTTTTGATATTAAACAAAGACATATCGTTTAAATTAGAATTTAGCTTTTATATTCAAATCTTTTTTAAACAAAAGCTGTGATATATATTTAAAAAAAAAACCAAAATAAGTCTTTTTGCATAACTTTTAAATACAATATATAGATAATAAGTAAAGTTATTAGCGGATTTCGATAATTGTAAGTGAAATAGAATCTTTGGTTAATCTGGATATTGTAGCATTCATTTGCTGATTTATATAGTTAAACATTGGCTCCATAACTGTTACTTTTCGTCACAGCAAAGTTATCATTTTTTAAACAATTTTCGTGGGAATAAAAGTTCCCAAAGCTTTTGATAGTTTTGAAGACCTCAACACTGTTGACAATATAACATTTTTACAGTCATCTGCCCACTGTACAGTGCAGTTATGGTTGCTATTGCTGCTGCTTCTTTTACCCTGTGGTAGTGGATTGATGGGATGAGATTGGGTTTGGAATTGGGATGACCCTTCATAGTTGACGTTGTTCTGCAGTTTAACTCTCAATGCGTATTTCTGTTTGTGTGTGTGTATTGTGTGTGCGTGTGTGTGTGTGTGTGTGTGCTCAGTGATTTGTTGTAGGGCTGCAGGGTGCACTTCAAAAACGCGGCTTGTTTGTCAGCACCAGCCGTTCAATTGGGGTGAGAGAGAGAGAGAGACAGAGAGAGAGGGAGAGAGAGAGGGTGATGCTGATGTTTAGGAAGGGTGGCGAAGGGGGGAGGACGGAGCAGTCAACCAGCCAGTTGAGCCTGATATCATTCAATGCTTCTAATTTACGGATTAATGAAGGCGCAATTTTACATATTGAAATTTTCTTTGTGCGCTCGACGATCGTGGGAAGCGATTAGTGGGCCGTGGCCGTGACAGTGACAGTGCCACTTCTGTTACAGCCATTGCCACTGCTACTGCCACATGCAGTGCTGCCATTTTGGCTATTTTATTGCTAGATTTAGCATTTGTATGCCTTTGTCACGAAGTGGAGGCATGGCAGATCCCACAAAGTACATATATTCTTGATCAGGACGGCAAGCTGACTCGACATCCGTCTGTCCGTATGTCTGTCTGTTTCTATTCAAACTACACGCAGTATAAATGTCGGAGCTGGCCGGATGGGATCACTATATCATATAGCTGCTAGAGGAACGATCGGTTAGAAATCAATATTTAATATAAACAACTTTTTTGTTTCTTAAGATATCTCAACCAAACTCAAAGATTGTGTCTGGTATCTACAATCTGACCAAATTTGGATAAAATCGGACCGCTATATCATAAACCTGTCATATGTCGAAATTTGAGTGCAAGTCTCTGCAAGGGTATACAATCTTTGAGGCATCAAGGATAGCTTGCGTTATCTTTAAAATAAATAATATCTTACAATATTTTAGAATATAGTGAGATTTAGGAATCGTTACATTTGGTTGGTATTTTATTAACATACATGTATGCGTATATATTAAATTATATAATACAAATTATTCTATAATATTAAAATGTTGAACAATAAATAAATAAAGCTGTAGTTAATAAGTTAAAATATGTGGCTTAAAATCTGGGTTTTGAAATTTTGATATGTCTTTTGTTTTTGTTTTTATAGTTTTGTTTTTAAGCTGTGAGCCACTTTATTATATATTCTTTTCTATTTATTATTTATTTAAAGGTATTATTTATCATTAATTAATTTAATTTAATTCTGTTCCTAGCACTACAAGACAAATCTCATATAAATTAGGGCGCTAAGTAGTCACTATAAATGCAGAAGATACTTTACACTACAATGCAAGAATGGAAACTACTTTTTGTTATTTAAAAAGTGTTTGTAAACTTACATAAATGGACTTAAAAGAAGTATACAGTATTGTTTCAACTACACATATTTAAGAATGAATCAGTTTTAAATAAATATTATGATTTTGTCAAGCAATAAAAATGATTTCAAAATTTTTTTGTAATTTTACATACATGGACCTAAAAGCCTGTTTTATTTCAACACACTGCCAAAAATAAAGTAAATATTACTCCGGTATTGTATTATGCTTTTTTTTTTCTTAAATTAGCTAATTAATTTAGCTCTAAAAATTCTGCCAACACTGTTCGCATGTTGTCT
The DNA here is from genome assembly GCA_035044365.1 of Drosophila neotestacea. Taxonomy (NCBI): domain Eukaryota; kingdom Metazoa; phylum Arthropoda; class Insecta; order Diptera; family Drosophilidae; genus Drosophila; species Drosophila neotestacea. The sequence continues at coordinate 638,006 of JAWNMD010000044.1, forward strand.
ATTCTTTCTCTTTCCCACTCTTTAAAATTTTCTATGCTCCGGCTGTGTCATTGATGGATTGCCACATAAATTTGTGATTTGCTAAGCTTGATTTTCCATTTTCTTTTCCTAAAAATGCAACAAACCTAATTTGTATGAATATTTATGTGTGTGCGTGTTTGAGTGTGTGTGTGTGTGGGGGGCACATTGTTGTAGTGGGGGCGGGGTGCATTTGCATTGGGGTTGTTGTTTTTGTGAAATTATTGTTGCTGTGTCGTTTGTTGTTGTCCTAGGTTGTGAATGCAACATATTTGCATAATTTCAAGTGTGCTGTTAGAGAGAACAAACTGAGTTGTTAAAAATGGAACTGGGTTAACTTTATCAGGAGGAATATTCTCACTCCTCCTTACCTAATCCTCTAAAACCATAAAAGCTGCTTTAACATTATTTAAAAATGTATTTATGGCTCGGATAGCGCTTATTTCGATTTGACTGCGAACAGTTATTTAATAAATCTCAGCAATAGACATTTTTCATTTACGGCTAATACCCTTCACGCTACAAAATGTACATTAACATTGATTGGAAATTGTATAGACAACTAATTAACATTTAATAACATAAACTAACATAAGACCAAGCTTGGAATCTGAGAATAATTTAAATAGTCTGGATAGTAAGAAGAGGGCACATTACGGAATTACACTATTTTTAACTTTAACATAAGTATTATATACACATGCTATTGTTTCAATCATTTCTATCATTTTATACATCCCCTTTAAAAAGTTGCAGGATATTATTTATTGTAATTTAAAGAATATTAATGCACTTTAGTATCATATAGATGTTTATTAATGTTCCTTCGGACTCTAAACTCTATCTATCCTCAAAGATTGTTTAGTTACACTAAGAAGCGCATTTTTTCTATCTAGGTGTTTTTTTTAAGTTTTTTTTAGGGGTAAGCTTGCCGTTTTCAACATTACTGGAGTATTTTAAAACTGATTTAAAAAGGTGTATCAACAGCTTTACAGCTATACATTAGAACTTACAGGTTGCATGCTACAATTTGTGTGTTGCCCAGTGTTGTCAATCCTCCGTCAAGTTTCAGTTTCAACTTCAAATTTACAGCTCAACGCCTCTGGAAAAAGAGAGAATAAAAAGAATACAATAACAATAACAAACGGAAGTCAGTTGCTTAGTGCAAACACTAATAATATTAATAACGATAATCGCAATGAAAAGAATCTGCCAATCGGATTTCAAGTCATAAATACGTAACGCATTGACTCTCCCTCCTTTCCACCAAGTCCAATGATGTGTATCTTTTGTGAATGAGTGCAAGAGAGACAGCAAGATTGAGCGCTTCCAGTAACGGGCCACGGGCCACGCGTCGACAGTTGCTTATCTCGGGTGACCAGCGGGCCACGTGCGATTCCCAATACCATTTCCAATTCCATTCATAGGCTATAGTTTTTGGCACGTATGTATGTATGTATGCATACGCACATGTGTTTGTGTGTGAGTGTGTGAGTTACTACGTTTGTACGGACCATTTCGTGTATTTTTAATTTCGCAAAATGAAAATTGCTCCCTTTTTGTACAGCACGCACGAAGAATTCACGAAATGAAGGAAGCACAGCTGCCAAATCTGGACATCTTCTGATAAGAGGCACAAAAGGCTTATTAACCATAAGCTGTTTTACCACAAACAAACTTAGTAAAATCATCTAAATTACTTGTTTGCAATCGACAAAAGTGTACAGCTTTTATTTTAAAACAATATCGATAACTTTGCAATGGGATGATGTGAGACCTGCACAGAGTTCTGAGTTGCCACCTACTTAGTAAAATGATAAGTCGGCTGCGCCACACTATTTCATTCAATGAGTATCATATACTATATCATAAACTGATTTCACGCTATGGGCTCCGTATATACGTAGTATATGTCAACCAGCGGGTAACGCAATGATATGGGAAGGGAAGGAAAGGGAAAAACTGGTGCAAGGAGCAGCAACAAATTTGCGTGCAATCGTTAGCATCGCGTTTTTAATGACTTTTTCGTTTCAATACTGTTGGCAATGCATTTAATTCGATTATGATCCCTGGTGCCCAGTCTGCCAGCCAAGGGGGTAGATTTAAAAGTAATTGAAACGAAACTGTAAGTGGAGGAGCGCTGCTCATTTCCCAGGCATACTTACGTTGTGTGTGTGCCTGTGTGTTTGTGTGCGGCCAAGTACAACTAATGTGGGTGTTAACGGTGTGTTAAGTGATATTGCCATTTGTAAAATCGAACAATTGCAAAAGCCACTGCGATAACTATCGATGTCGCTGCCACTGTCGATGTCAACGTCACGTTTTGCCCATATTTCAAATGGCTCAAGTTGAAAAACTTTGATATCCGTTTTAAAATTGCCTGCAATACGAGTATTCAAAAGTATCGTCTTTCATCTCTTCTTACGTTTCTGTTGCGTGCCATTTACCAGGGCTTCTCAACAGATTGCGTGTGAAACAGTTGGCAATGCTAAAATAAGAATAACGAATTCTTTTATTATGTGTATTTGTCTATTATTTTTGTATACAAGTTTGCGCTTTTAACAGTCTTAATTTCAAATATGTCTGTGTGTCAGGTCATGATGTCGTCCCTTGTCGACCCGTGGACTGGCCCGACATTGGCTAATGAAAACTAAAAACTTCAATTACCCAAAAAAGCAGAATAATGCGTTTTTAAACCCAAAAATGTAAGAACAGTAGCAAGAAATTGTGATAGATGAGGGTATATGGCAATGCTTTTTACGGGCCACTTGTTTGTCCCTCGGCTGCTTATAAACAAAGAGTTAACCGAAAAGGCACCAAGAAAATGGCAATAAATCAGTGTAACCAACGAACACAAACATACACATACAAATAGTAAAGTAATGCAAAGCAAAACTAAGAGAACGAAAGGGTTTCGATTGTGTTGTATTTGTTGGACTTTCCATGAAATTTCCCAATGGGGTGATTATTTAAAATTGTGCAACGCATAAATAGCAGACCAAAAAGGGGCAGCAGCTGTTGAAACCCGTTCATTTGTATGTATGTATGTAAATATATGTATGTGTGTGTGTGATATAATTGTTGCCAACTTTTTTCTTATCAAAGTTTTGTAAACAACAACTCGAGATGGTCTCAAAAGCTGCTTGATATGTACATTGTACATATCTGCAGATGAAGTTCAGCTCAGCTTCTATCGATGTAAAGCTGCCATCTGTAAAGATCGTAATTGTAAATGGTTGAAAACTAATATTATTGTTAAATTAACAAAAATATACATATGTACAAATTTAGATTTACATATTGAGCATCAGTGGATTAGGAATACCTGTATTAGATTGCATACATACATTCATAATTATCAATTTATACATATTTACCAATCAGCTGTGTGCCTGCTGTTATACTCATTTGGCTCTGTTATCTTGTTGTTGAATTGGCAGTTAACTTTAATTTCTCTTTTTTATTTACTCAAATTAGCGACTACTTCTACTTAATTAAACTATTACCCACACAGATGCTGCACAACAAACTGTATTCAAATATTTTTTAATAACAAATTTCAAATTTAAATTAAATAATAACGGAGCTCTTCCAGAATATTGCATAGCTGATATTAACATTACAGCGAAATGTGAAATTGTCTTTGTGTGTCATTGTGCCATGTGCGTGTATTGCGTGTTTGTTTGAAAGTTGGTTCTCTTGCGAATATTGAAATTAAAAGCTGCTGCTGGCGTCATAATGTCGATCAACGTGGAGGAGCATAATGACAGTGCCAATCAAACGGATAGTAATGAAACTCTACGTACTCTTGAAGAAATGGGCTATCCAGAGAAAGAGGCGCGAAAAGCGCTAAAGTATGCCAGCAACAATATCGAGATGGCCGTACAATATCTACTGGAAGGTGATGCCCCGGATGGCGAAGACATCTCTGAGGCCGCCTTACAACGACGCAATCGTATACGCTACAAACAGCTGCGCAATGGTTTAATGGACAATCCAGCCTTAAACGATTACGCGATTGCGTCATTGATGAAGAAGCCAAGAACTGCCGGAGCTCTGAGTGATATGATCGGGAATCATAGTGTCCAGTTTCTATCATCTTTGTTGGAATCATCTTCTGATGAAGAGGAACCAGATCATAATAAATCGCATAATGGTGTCCATACATAAAAGTAGATATTCAAATAAAATTGTAACCAAAAAAGATATATGTATTGCGTTTGTTGTTCTTGCTTCTTTTGCTGTTGCTTCTTTGGCCGTTGCTTTTGTTGTTGCTTTGGCGCCGGTCAAGCCACCCTTTGTACGTGTTTTTCTTCGTTTGCCTCGCCACTTTTTGTTTTGTTTTGGTTTTTGTATTTCGGGCACTGTCGAGCGTGTCAACCCTTTTGGTTTTTGGCTTGATGATTAATGATCGTTTTTTATTTTACTTGCTGCTGTTTTGTACTGATTTCAATTTACCGCTAACCATATACTCTTACCAAGGATATGCTCTTTAGCTATGTTATGAAGCTCGGCATTAAAAGGAATATTAGTATTTTAATATAGTTTGCATTCTTTTGGCATATAAATAATTTTTTTTAAAGCCGATTTTGGATTTTGTTCACATTTCAGTTCAATATTCATAATTTTATATAACTTGGATATTTATTTAACACCCTACTTCATTTCAATCATATTTTTAATATTATTACCTGGCGATATGGATATTAGGTTAGCGGGGGCTAAATGTTTAACAATTATTTACATTAGTTAAAGGATTTAATATATACACAATTTAAAAGTCCTGGCTGCAGAGTTTACTTTCTAGCGCACCATAAGTGCTATGAAAGTGTGTGTAAACTTCGTTGCGACATTGTAAGGCCATAACTTTCTTCTTTGCTTGATGCTGTTGAAAATTCTAATTAATTTTGACTTGCAACCGTTTGCACTGTCAACCGCAGCCACGTTGCCATGCTGTTGCCCGGTGTCGTTGTCAACGCTTATCGGGCATTTGATCGGCGTTGCGGCGTACCGCAAAATGCGAAGGCAACGGCAACGGCAACGGTGACAACCCTTGACGCGCGTAGGCGTCACCCTATCATTTATCATGGGTTGCGAATGCGCCGCTTAAAAGTAGCTACCGTAACTGAGGTCTCAGACCAAAAAGGCAATTTTAAAGTGCATTGTGCACCCATTCATTCGCATTTCACAGTCACAGTTAATAAATTATGTATTGAAATTGGATATCGTTGTTGTCTTGCACCTTGGACGCATCGCACAATGCAACGCAATTAGAAGCGTTGAAAACTCTCTATGTGACTGTGCAGCCCTGGGTCTCTGATCATTTCTTCCCCTCCTCGTTAACATACATATTATCAACAAGGGCAATCAATATGTTGACAACAAGCAGCTATAATAATTGCAATAACAACAGCGTGCGAAAATGAACTACAGAGAAAATTTAAATTATAAGAAAAAAAATACGACAACGTCGAATTTAATTGCTGTATAATTTGGTGTGTACACACTTGCAGACATATGTACGTGCATACACGCATACATATGCAAATGAGCCGGTAAATTAAAGACGTTGTAAGCTGCAGGCGGCCCTGGCAGCCATCTTGAAATATGTCTTAAAGAAAATAATCAAGAAAAACGTACCTTTTTTTTTGGCATGTCACGAATGTTATACCCTCGCACGGTTTTCAAATAAAAAAAAACATATCTAATGTTAATTGAATATATTTAAATATCAGTTAAAATGTTAGGCAAATTTATTTTTCTGTAATATGGGCTTAAGAGCTTAAAAAAAAAACAATTCTGTCGACTTAAGTTTTCCAAAATAACATAATCAAGTGCCACTAAATCTACAGATGTAGACATTTGCGGGTTTCTAAATCTCTCAAAATTTAAGTTTGAGAGATTTTATTTTTTATAAACATAAACATAATTTAAAATTCAGAAAAATTATTAATTAGTTGTATATTTAATACAATAAAAAGATTTATAAAAAAGGCATTTTTTTATATAAAATTAATTTAATAAAATTTAGAGTTTTATAAAATCTTTGATATTTAATTCGAGATTTAAGTTTTGTGTTACATAAAACCAGCTTGCTTTGTTTTTTTCTTGTTTGGACTTCGGTTGGTATGAAATTTTGTTTGCATTTAATTTTTTTTTTAAATTAACAAATAGATTCAAAAGTTAATTTTTATAAATTTGTAGTACGTTATTCCTTTTAGTCGTCATTATATTTAAAATACTCTTTATTTTAAATAATAAATAAGTTTACTGCAACAAAAACATACCGTTTTGAAAATGAAAATAAAAAACAATAAGCTTCTGAAATTCATGATGTGTACATAAAAAAGGAGCTGTTTGTGTTATTTTTCCATACACAATTTGTCGTTTATTAAAGTCAATTTCTTAACAAATAAACGTAAGTATTATGTTAAAAAAAAACAAGTAAATAATAAATAATCTCCATAAAGAAAATACTAGCAAGTTCAGAAGAAACTCTAATTAAGAATTTTATTCTGTATGCATAAAGAAAATAAATATTAAATTGTTGTATTTATATATAAAACTCGATGTAGACTTCCCTAAATATCTATGCCTGTTAAATTCAAGTTCAGAAGAAACTTTAATCAAGAATTTATTCCAGGAATTATACATTTTATAAGCAGGGACCGTTAATATTTTTTTATTTTCATAATAAAAGTCAGTCAATGATTTTTATTTCTGTTTTTAAAATAAAAGTCTTTGTGGAATATCTTAAAAACCTTAATAGATATAGGCACCAAATTTCATATAAATAAATACACCACACACCTACAAATTTTTTAACTATCCATTGCGATAACTGACCCCCTCCCCTACCCGAAGAAAACTGAAAAACAACAATGATTTTTATTACAAAAGTCAATGAATAACTGTTATTTGATGACTTTTATTATAAAAGTTATAACAGTTATAGTCTCTGCTTATAAGTTTACTTGTAACTACTACTTACATACTTACAAGAAGGTAGATAAATGAGTTGTTGTTTCTTTCAGTCCGACTTGGTTTCAATCAAATCTGAACCCATATTGGGTACATCTAACAATTGAGTACAAAGAATTTACATATTTATGTTAAGCGATGAGAACCACATCCTTGGTTTCATTTTTTATTTGCAAAAGTGCTTAATTGTGTTAAAGGGAGCGTTGTTCTCGTTCTGGCCAGCAGCTGCTGAGGGCTGCCAATTAATAGATGAAAATGGATTTGTGTAAGAAATATGCGTGGCCATTTGCATGCAGCACCAACAACAACATTAACAACAACAACAAGAACAACAACAACAATAGCAGCAGTGGCAGTGGCAACAACGATGCGTGCCACTGACAAGCCCCGACCAGAGACAATTAGGCAATTATTTGCGCAAAGGATCAAAACCAAAACAAAAAGCATTCATTGCAAACGTCTGTCTGTGTCTCTCCCTCTCTTTATCTTTCTCTAACTCTCACTCTTTTTCTCTCTTGCTACGCTCTTTGCTCATCTTGGTTCTAGTTGTCAGTGCAGTCGATTCAGCTATTTTCACACCGAATCTGACTATTTATTTAAGTTTGATTTGGAGAGCAGAATACTATTTATATATTTTAGTCCTACAAGCACAATCTAATTATTCAAGTTCGGCATTATTGTTACATATTTTAATATAAATAGTAGTACTACAAAATAGTTTAATTATTTTTTTGGTACATCAACACCGAACTAAAAACTTAAGTTTGTCCTTGTTGACATTTCAGCTCAATACTTATCATTTCATATTTAGATATTAGGCTGTAAGCTTTTTTAATTTAAAATTTAAATCATTATTTTTTACTTTTATTTCCCATTTCTACCTACTGCTTTCGTTGTCGGTCAAATAAATAAACAAAGTAAACAGTATTTGGGGTCGTTTATTTAATTGAAATTCTGAATTTCTCCAAACGCAATCCAAGACCCAACTGGCCGTCAGTTTTATCCCTGAGCTGATCTAGCTTACGCCAGAAATCTGATACTATATTACCATCCGTGGACAAAGGTAACATATTAATGTTGAGGGTCTTTAGTTTCTGATTTGCTATGGCTAAGAAGCGAACCAAAGAACTGCATGTCAGGATTCAACACAAATACAGCCACAACATGTTTCCAATCCTCTATGGCCAGATTTGCCACTAAATCGATAACTCGATATTTCTGCTCCTCGCCACCTGAGATTTGATAGATCATAACTCGTTACACTTGGAGGTACAAAATGGCCCTCCTCCAACAGCATCTTAATATTGTGCAAAGTCACCAGGCTCCTGAATTCCGTTGGCACCACAATAATCGGAGCACGTTTTAATCAAGCACTAGCCAGAGAATTGGGATGCGGTAGTTGAAGTGGAAGCAACACATGTCCTGGATGCGCTCCCATACAATCATTATTTTCAGGTCCCTGTTCGCTTCCAGTCACTGCAATTAATGTATGAATTTTGACGTTAGGACTACTCTGTTCCGAAAATCTAAACAGAGAATCGCGAGGATATTTAAGTGCATGCAGTTGTTTTTTACCTTTCATTGGCACCAGTTCTGGCGACACAGCTGGTACCTCTCCAAGCTCCTCTGGCTCCAGCGGAGGCATTGCCACTTCATCAGCCGCTTCTCCTGGTGGTTTCAGATAACCTGCTTTAATATCGAAGACACTTTTCAAAACACGCAGAGCTTCTGGCATCTTCTTCTCATCCAGTACTGACTCCACCAGAGAGCGATGCTGAGACTCGCATACCATGGCTTCCATGGCATCCAGTTGTTTATATTCAAACTCCGCTTGATTCATTCCCGAAATTTATAATTTTCACTGAGCTACTGTCTGTTCTGATGCTATGAAAAGTTGTCTTTTGACCGATTTTGGAGATGCCAACTTAACGCAAAGACTCTCACATGTGCTTTTATTGATACATACTTATCAGGGAATGAACACAGCGAATTTCGGTTCCGGTTCCGGTACGTACCGAAACGAGTATTTCGGTAAAAGGTTTTATTTCGGGTTTGTCCTTTCGGTTCCGGTTCTCGTATCGGTCCATACCGGTACAGCAAAGAGATTTTTACAACTTTTAAAATGTAAAGAAAATCGAATTTTATCAACAAATATTTGTGTATGTATAATCGTTCAAATGCATGCATTTTAGCATGTTAAGTCTTACATATATTTCGAGAAATTTTTTTTAGTGCAAAACCATGTTTGTACTTCATTTGAAACGGTTAATTTCGGTTAACGGTTCCGGTTCCGTTTTTATTCCCTGATACATATCGATAAAAAGAAGAGTTGATTATAACGAAGCGCGCACATGCAAAATACTTTAAAAATCAAATCGCTATATTTTACGATATCCAGAGTTTAGTTGATAAATACAAAAACCTGCTGCTATGCAAGTGTGTTTTAGTTTCGTAGCGACATTGTTAAACATTGTAATTAACTTGACTTGCTACCGTTTGCAGCGTCAACCGCAGATATTTTTACGCCGCATCTGGCTATTTTTTCTGATTGATTGTGAAAGAAATTATAAAAAACTGAAACTGATAAATTACTGAAACTAGCGTTTTTGACGAGCGGAACTTCGTTTATTTATTAATTTCGTTTCCCAGTGCTGCAATCTACATCACATTATTTCAGAAACTAGTCACTGTTAAGATTAAACATTTCGTTATTTATAATAAATTTAGATATAAATTGACAAACTTTATTTAACTTTAGTTTTTATATGAGTTTAAAATTGTATTTTTAATTTTAATCTTTAAAGTTTGTTATTTTATGTTTCTAGTAATTTTTTTATGTTCTTTTGTTTCTAGTAATATTTATAATATATTTTAATTTAGGGTTATTTGCTGGTCATTATCCGCCACATGATGGCAGACCACTGATGATCTGTAATAAGGGATTGTCCTAAGCAAAACCATAACAGAAAATCTTACAAAAACGTTTTTTATAATTGTTTTACAATTATTTCACGAACTGCATATTTATTATTGCTTTTGTATCGTTCTTATAAAGGATGTTATTAAAAAATATTTTTTCAATATTTTTGATTTTTTCAGTTTTCATAACAATTATTCGGGGTCCCTGGTTAATTTATTTCGGGTTTTCCAGTGAAATAGTTAATAGTGCCTATTTCAAAAACTTGACAAATCAAATATAATAATTTTCTAGTAATCAGTACACTAATCTTATACAAAATTAACTCTAAGCTAAGTACCATGGCGCAAAATGACTGTTCCTCAGAGTAATTGAAAGATGTATTCCTAACTTTACTTTAAATTCCAAATTGGGTTCAAATCAGGGAATGAAACCGGAACCGAAATAAATTATTTTTCAAGAACCGAAAACCGAAACGTTTGTACCGGTACGGTTTCGGTACATTTAAAAAATTTTTTTTGATGTTTTTCGAACGAACATGGTTTTGCACTATAAAATAAATTTCTCGAATTATATGTAAGACTTCATGCTATAATGCATGCATTTGTACGTTTATACATACACACATATATTTGTTGATAAAATTCGATTTTCTTTACATTTTAAAATTTTTAAAAATTACTTTGCTGTACCGGTATGGACCGATACGAGAACCGGAACCGAAAGGACAAACCCGAAATAGAACTTTTACCGAAATAATCGTTTCGGTACGTACCGGTACCGGAACCGAAATTCGTTTCGATTTCATTCCCTGGTTAAAATATAATAAAGTCTTGAAGTCAAGTGTGTCCATATATAAACTATTTACTAGCTTTATTTGGTTGAACCAGCTATACGAAAGTGTGGCTGCACTGTTTGTGGGAAACCGTACCGTTTGTCCAAATTCCACGTGTGTTTGTTGTAGCTTCGTTTCGTTTCATTTCATTTGATTTTGTTTTGTTTCATTTCGTTTCGTTTCGAGCTTGCTTTTAATTGAACATAAGCAATTAGCGTGCAATTTGTTTCGCAAAAATGCTAACGGTAATCGTAGGCCATCTTTTTGCTTTGCTTTGCTTTGACTGCTCCCCATTCATTCACGTGTGCCACGTGTTTTGGTCGGCCAAAACGCACTTGAGTAGAATTAATTTTAAATGCTGCGCTGCACGCGGCTAAGTGATTATACGAACCCATAAGGAACCTTAACCATACCATGGCACATACCATACCATGCCATTCTATACCATAGCATACCATATTATGCCATAGTATCATACCATCCACCCGAGCAATTGCTCGCTCGCTCGCATGTTTAATTATAATTAAAAAGCCTTGGCTCATCTCTCGCCATGCCTTTCCCTTTCTTTCTTACATGCATATGCGTATACCGTCTCGCTCGCACATGCTTCAAAACATAACCTGGTCCCATAAACATTAAAATGGTTAATTGAGTGCTTAGTGGCCTATAGGCAGTCGTCACAGCCTCAGGATCTTGAACTCATCTGCCTTGGCCATTGGCTGAAAAAGATAGAGAGAAAGAGAGAGAAAGCGAGAGAGCACTCCATAATATTAATTATTTTAATTGAAATGTTCATTATTTTACATCTAATTTAGCGCTAGATGCGTGTGCGACCCCCCGAACCCAGTGCCCCTCATCCCCTCACCATGAATTCTGAACATTGCAAACAACAAACTACGTTTCAACCCAAAAAATACCAACTTCAGATCCATGTGCGAAGGACAACCGACAGACGACTCGTCCTGTGTTCAATTCTCACATGCTTTTAAGCTTTCACTTTGAGGCAGTTTCGCACAGTGGTGAAGCAGTGTTGTAAAATACTAATGATTATGAGTTCAAAATTGTTTATCTTAAGATTTTCAAATCTAGGTGTTATAAACTTTGAGAACTCAATTTTTGACCCAAATCTCCTACCTCAAATATAAATTAAATTTCAGAAAAAGGACTAATTAGTGTACTATTTTATACAATAAATTATATTATTTAAAATGTACTTTACGATTTTTTATTCATGTCAAAAATTAAAAATAAAATAATATATAACTAACACAAAACGTTTAAAACGCATATATGTATAAAGAAATCAAAGACTTCAGCAAAAGTATATCGATCATATTGGGGATGGATATTTCTAAATTTTTTTCATCATTTCGTCTAATTAACGTCGACGAAAATCAAAATCGTCAATGGGTACAAAAAAAAACTAAGAAAGATCTTAAATTAGCCATTGAATTTAATTAAGGATCATATATGATCTTTAATAGTAATGGTCAAGTTGTCTAGTCTGTGCACAACCTAGACTAGACAATTACCACTTCTTCCCACTTAATTAATTTCAAACTAAGAAAGACATTTTATTAGCATGTAAATGGTTTATCAATGTTGGGCCCACTGTGCGCATTGCTTGATGTGGCTTACATTAATTTTGTTTTATTTTTTTCTACATATTTTTTGGGGGTTGCTGCATTTGGCGCGGGGTTTATTATAAATTTTTAATTGGCTTTTTATGTATGAATAATGCTGCTCTTTGCCAGCAGTCGTCCTGCTAAGAATGGGATGCAGTCTAAAGGGGGTTGCGGTGTGTGTGAGAGTGTATGTATGTGTGCCTGTGTATGCGCGTGAGTATCTGTGTCTTGGGTGCGTGTGCTATGCTTATCCTAAGTAGTTTGAGCCTATTATTTATGCAGCCAATTCATTATTGTGGTTGCCGTTTCGCTTTTCGTATTTCTATTATGTGTTGTTATTATTATTTTCGTTTTTCCTTTATATTTTTTTCTTTTTTGCAAATTTGTTATGGATTGTTCGGTAAAGGGGTTGTGCAGGATGAGTCCGGAAGATAACGAAATGTTTGTCTGTCAAGTTGCCCGGTTAACCGACAGGAATCAAATCAGAGGTGCAAAATAATAAATGGCTAAATGCGAGCAACAACAACCACAATAATAACAGTACAACCCCATGTCAAATATGTAAAAAATTACATTTTTGTCAACTCATTAGAAACGTGATGATGATGATGAAAGTGCGTTGAAAAGGGTTTGTCATTTAATTAAAAACTGTAAAAAAAAGGAAATGCTATTAATTTTACATAAGAAAAACAAGCAAGCTCCACCTACAACTTACTAGTGTACATACATACATATATATAACAGCCTGTTAACAGAGTGCGCCTACGCACAGGTGCGCTTTAACAGTGTACTGTTAATGGTCTGCGGTTCTCCAGCAGCTACCCTCGTTGACCGGCACCTGCGATAGGCGGCTTGGCATCCAATGGCAGCACAGCCCCAAAAACCTAAAAGGCATAAAAAAAACAAAAAGCACAGCAACAAGAACAACAACAACAACGCAATCCCCCCTTTCATGCATGTATGCGCAAGAGCCAAAACAACCCTCGCAAAATATACTACTACAGGCAGCAACAACAAATGCCGGTCTCAGCAGCAGCAGCAATAGCAGCTGATAAGCCCAGTGAGAGAGCGAGAGAGCGCAAGAGCGCAACCACCTAACACACAATCACACACAAACACACAGTCATAGTATAAGCAGGAGCAGCAGCAGAGGCAGCGCAGCAATAGCAGCAAGCAACAACAATAATTGCTGGCTTTTCGGTTTTCATTCATGCAGCCTCGTCGCATTCGTCAAGTGAACTTCGGCGCTGGCGGTCGTGTTGTGTGCGCAGGCAGCAGAAGCAGCAGCAGCAACAACAGCAATAACAAAAAATTACGTTACGCGAAATTCAAATTTTTTGTGTGCGCAAATTCAAAGTGCGAAATCGCATTGTTTATTATTAATTTATCTTTTTTTTTAATGCAAACATATTTATGCAAGTGTTTATGTGAATGTGCATGCCACAACAATAATAACAAGAGCAACAGCAAAGGCAACATCAGCAAAAAGATCTTTTCTTGTGTGTATTTACGCCCACCCCCCGTTGTCGTTTGTGTGAAGCAATAATTTGAAATATGCAAATTTACGAGCTAACTAATTGAGTCGAGTTCAGTTCGCGTGTGTGTTTGTTTTTGTGTTGTTGCAGGTGTCGACTCTCGCTCACACTCTCATTCGCACTCTCACTCTCTCGTGTTGAGTGATCTTGCGGCGTCTTCTTCTTGCCCCATCTGTACTAATTCAATCAACGATAAATCACGCGCGCATACAAAACGGCTCTCCCGCGTTCTTTACCGCTCTCATTGACTCTCGTCGTCTCTTCGTCTATTCATCACACACAGTGGGCAGCAACAATTTTCATGCGTTTAGTACGACTATTAAAATTCGCACTCAATTAGCACTGAACAACAACAAAAATCCATAACATAAACAAAAGGAAAGCAAAGAAGAAAAACAAAAACAACAATAGCAACCACATTCCTGTGTGCAAATTGTACAACAAACAACGCTAGATAAATACTAGAACAAGAAAAGGAAAGAACAACATTAAAAAAAGAATAATAGTACAAGAGAAAAGCCTTTCTGCAACCAGAGCCCACAAAAAAAGAAGGAGAAACGACAACAACAACAAGAACAATAACCGATTGGCACACACGGAGGCTCCCCTTCTTCTTCGGCTTGCTCTACGTCTTCGTCATCATCATCATCTTCCCCATATACGTCGTCGCAGCAACAAAAGCAACAATTTTCTGCATATGTAAGTCGAAACTTTTGCGCTGCGATCCTTTTAATTAGTTTACTTTTAGTTTCTGCTGCCTGTTGTTGTTTATTTTTGCCATTTGTTTTAATTAACGTCGTCGCCAGCATTGTTGTTGTTATTGTTGTTATTGTTGTTGTTGGTGTCGCTGCTGCTGCTGCTTCTGCTGCATTTGGCAAGGCGAGAAGAAAACGAGCAGAGAGACTCGAGTCTCGAGACACAAGAACAACAAAACGCAAATCTTTTCTGTTAATTGCCTGAGTTTCAAGTTTCGCTGCGTTTACGCTAAAATAGCAACAACAACAACAGAACTAGAAAAGAGACACAACAAATAAGTATCTAAACATTTCTATGTGTATGTGCATTATAAGTTATATAAAATCAATCAGTTACAAAAATACCAAAACCAAATAGAAAATGTTCAATGAATTCCAGAAAATTTTTCTTTGGAATTCTTCTAATTAGTCAGGTACAAGATACAAAGATGGAGATACTTGTTTATAGCTACAAAGTGCCAAAGTGTGCATTAATCTAATAAGCACCTAAACCCAACTTTTCAGAATATCTTGCCAATATTTCTATTCATTAGTCAAAGTTCTAAATAGAAATGCTAATTCGCTTGAATAGCCAGGTACAACATACAGAGTCAGAAATACTTGTGCATAGATTCAAATGTATGTATATATGTATCTAGCCAGAAAGTGTGGATCAATGTAATAATAATAAAGACTTGGGAAACTCAATTTATTAGGTTAACTTGCCAACTTTTAACTCTTCTATTTATTGTTCAAAATTCTCAATGTGTATACATATACAAAGATTGAGATACTTGTGCGCAGATACAAATGTATCTATTTATCTTGGCATAAAGTGTGGATCAAAATATTGATATATCTTATCGATCTAAAGAGCACCTGCCAATTA
Organism: Drosophila neotestacea; assembly: GCA_035044365.1. Taxonomy (NCBI): domain Eukaryota; kingdom Metazoa; phylum Arthropoda; class Insecta; order Diptera; family Drosophilidae; genus Drosophila; species Drosophila neotestacea. The sequence goes on from JAWNMD010000044.1 coordinate 653,540, forward strand.
TTCTGTTCATGAGGCAAAATACCCAATATACATGCAGCTAATCTGTACATTTAAAATCTAAAATCTTTGGAATTTTTGCCCAAAAAAAAAAACGTTAAATTGTTTTTGAAGTGTTAAATTTCTCGGTCAATTAATTAAGTCATTTATTATCTTTCTCAGAAGTTTACTTTGGTTAACCTAAACTTCACTTAACATATCTTAATAGATCCAGAATCTACTGAGCGTTTCTGACAAAAAAGTAATTAAGTTCTAGAAAAGCCTATGGGTTTCCTTTCCTTTATGGATTCCTTCAATTTTCTCTGTATCGCTTACAAAACTCTAGAAAAGAACTAAAAGTTTCTGTTTCTATCTATTAGAAGGTATTAATTAATAATACACTTTAGCTACCAATAAATCAATCGTCAGATCTGCAAATTCGCTCTTAACTAAGTCTTAAGAGTATTTACAATATTTCCGATACCTGAAGAGTTTAATCAAGAAAATAATTTCAAAAATACCATAATTAATTTTTATTTAACATTGTATAATTTTGTTGTTTTAATGTTTTTGTTTTGTAGAAATGTGAATAAATAGATTTAAATAATACAAATAAAAACTATGCGGATAGATTTAACTTTAATGTGCTTACTTTAATGTGTTTAACTAGTGCTCTAATTTATAAGCAATCTTTTTATTGGTAGAACGGAGAAATAAAAATAAAAGAATTTTATAAAAAAAAGCACATGACGCTCTCTTCCGTGTAATGCGATGATATATTATTCAAGTTCTCCTCTAGATTGAAAAGAGGAAGAAAATGTAGATAGAAGCTCTTAATTAGTAAACCCTTTTATCGGCCTATGTGGAAACTTCAATGATCATCAACTTCAGCTATCATCTAATTGCAAATTTTACGCATTTGCATAGCTTTATTTCTCTCATTTTCTATCTGTCTCGATGTCTTGAATTCAAAGTGCGTTGGTGGTTGACTTTTCTCCCACAGTTGTTGTTGTTGCTGTTGTACTTCTCGTTGTTGTTGTTGTTGTCAGTTAACCAACCCATTAATGCCAAATGCGTGTCTGTCAAGTTATAAACCCAGAGACTCTGGGCGTCTCGCTTATTTTTATTTTTATTTTTATTTTTGGAGCGTGTAAAATGGAGGTGCAAAAATAAAGAAAGAAAACAAAAAACAAAAAACAAGAGAAGCTGAGAAGAAAAAAAATTACTGAACTGCAGGCAAGTGAAGTGGAAGTGCATTGGATCAGTTAACGTCGCCTGGTCTCGTCTCGTCTCGTCTCGTCTCGTTTCGTCTCGTATCGAGTCGCGTCTCACGTTGCATTAATTAACATTTAAACAATAATTAAATTATTCATACAAATGTGGCAAATGTAAGCGAAGGCGGTACAAATGGTGGGGTGGAGGCAGTGAGAAGAGGAGGAGAAAAGGAGGCACCTTCATCATTCAACTCCATCGCTGATGCGACCGCCGATTGTGCCCGGCAGCAACAGCCTATTAGTATGGCTTATTGCCTTGCTACCGATCCAATCCAAACCGATTCCCTCTCCCCGATACCCTCTCCCCTCACAGCCTCATTTCCTACACATCTGTGTCCTCTTCCTCTCCTGCTGCCAATGATCTTATCGCTTGGAGGGCGCGCACGCGCAACTCGCGACTCGCACAGTAGCAACAACAGACGTGGAAGACGCACCTACATACATACATACATACATACATACATATACAAATGTCCATATATACATATATGTATAGAAGACACATACATGCTCATCTGTATGTACATGCAACAAACACTCCAACACCATTGATGTTGCTGTCGTTGTTGTTGTTGTTGGTGTCAGTTTAATAACACTGCACCATGCATTTTCGCTCGACATTTTCATAGAGCATATTTGTTAAATTATTACATATTAATTGTTTACGCTACTTAAACCAAAAATATTGAATTAAAAATGTTTACGTTGCAATATAATTGTAGAATGTTCCTAAATCATCAAACATCAATTGCAAAGCTTAATTCATAATCTTTATTCATAGGATCCGTATCTTGCAGATCTCTATAAGATTGAAGATCGAAAACACATCTGAGCTTTGGTGAAAGTGGGAAAAAGAATGCACTTTGAATTTTTCAATATTTCGGATTACTCTCTTATGCTTTGTCAGCGCTCTCGCTTTGTCTCCCTTTATTAAGAGAATGTTTGATCCTTATTCAAATCGCTGTTCTGTTGCATAGTGTAATTGCCACACATTGTGCTGCGCTCTTTTAATGCTAACAACTTGCTTAGCCAGTGTCTCTGTTGCACTCCCTCTCTCTCTCAGTCCCTCTCTCTCTTTTCCGTCTCCTTGACGGTGTTGCATGCAGCTGCCGCTTGCGTCCTGAATGTAGCAAGTAATCCTTTAATTTATGACACTCAACGGAGTCAACTAGAACTTGGGTCCAGCTTGTGGCATGCCAGCCAAAAAGGGGTTGCCACATGACAACAATTTGCAAATATTTTATTAATAAATGGGCATTGCCCAACTGGCTGCTGCCACATGCCGCGACTGGCCAAGAGCTTTGCAACTAGCCAAACTTGTTGTTTACGATCAGTGATGCCAACTTCTATCCACAAAAATAGGACAGAAATAAATGCCTAATATTGGAAAAAAGTATACAAAGTAAAACAAATAAAAAAGAACCGAAAGTAGCACAAATAGCTACACATATTTACTTTTGCTTGTTTATTTATGTCCTAATTATATAAAATAAACATTAGTTATCGATAATGTATCCTTGTTTATATCATATGACCCAAGCGGATTTGAATTGATATGATACGATCCTTGCATCATCTTGAAAGTTTCGTTATGAAAGAAATAAAAATATCTCGAATTATAACAAAAATTTTGGAAACGTATTGGATTTTGGTAAACATTATTATTCGGAAACTATTTGTTAATTATCTGATGCCAGTATTTTAAGTATCTTATGATGACTAATGTATCTCTTCCTATCATTCTTTTTACTTTTAAATTGATGTTGGGGGAAATAACTATATTGCGACCCACTGGATCTAGTGTAATTTAAATTTTTACAAATTCTACTACTTTTTTATTCTTTCAGTTTGTTATTTTATTTAAATAATGTTGTTTTCATTTCTAATTTAAAACCTATCTCATAATATTATTTTAAAATTTCAATTTCTTTGGGTTGACTGATCCAATAAATACTTCAAAGTTTGTATAAAATATTTTAATAGTTTAAAAAAAAAAAAATGTCCGTTCTTTTTTGTGTCCAAATGTTTATGGATTTGATTAATTAAAGAATTTTTTGAAACATCGATTTTCGGTAGGAGTTTAAATAAAAAAAGGAAAAGATCTATCCGGAAAATGGCTGAATTGGCAAATCTGGTGCATGACAAAGAGAGCTAAAGAGAGAGAGCGAGAGAGAGAGAGAGACATCGCCTCTTGGCTTGGTGCAGCGATGCATGCAACGACTTTGCAGCTAAATTAAATTAAAATAAAAGTGCGCTAAGGTTGCGCCCAATGCAGCAAGCGGCAACCGGCAAGTGGCAAGTGGCAAGCAGCACGCACGGTGTGGCAAGCAGCTTGTTGGCCAAAACTGGCAAACGGTAACTCGGTAACTGGGCGACGCTACGGATCAGGGACTGGGAAACAACAACCAAGCAACAACAATCAAACAACAACAACAACAAACAACAACGTGCTTCAGGCCAGTTTTGTGGGCAGCAGTCGGCGTCGTGTGTGTGTTGGCTGGCAAATTGAAATCGAAAAAGAAAACTCGTTAATTAAAAAGTTAACATGTTGGTTTTGGCCAGTCCAGAATCAGAGACGATTCTCAGTGCTGAACTGAACTGAGCTGAGCTGAGCTGAGCGGCAAGTTGGCTTTTGCAATTGGTTTTATTAATAATTAAGAGGCATCGTCAGCGCGTCATCATTATGAACATTATTATTATCCTCATGATGAACATCATCATAATTAAATCAACATCATCATCATCATCATTATGGGACAGGAGTTGTATTGCGGACTTTCGATTCGATTCGGTCAAGACTTATACACAGAAAAAAAAGATAGTCTAGGATATCCGGGATAAAATAAATCAAAAGCTGGGTGATCTTGGATTTTCTTGAATCAAATACAAAATTCTTGTTAAATAATTTTAGTGATTAACTGAATTGATGAACGGGGCTTTTATAAATTGTATTTCACTTGTGTGAAAAACCATTGATATTTAATTCGCATATGGTCTTCAAAAATCCTTTTTACGAGGTGAAAGTCTTATGTCCAACGCATATTCAACTCTCGAAATTTCTAACTATATATAAAAAATTTGCGAAAAAAAGTTCCACTTAATATATGAACTATTTCAAATAAAAATATTGATAGTCTCCTTTCGCACTCTTCGTGATTGTTTGTCACTAGCGTGAACTGTCGTTCACATTGATGTAACAATTGTATACTGAATGCAAACTAATTTTTAAGAATTTTAAGCTCGTTTTATAAATTGATTCTTCATATAAAAAATATATCTTAATTCTATTTTTATAAGAGAAAAATGCAAACTAAAATCAAAAATCAAAAATTGTAGACTTAAATTATACATAGCATGACTTTTTTTCCCTGTGTATCACATTTTTCTGACGTCTCAGCACGTTGCACATTGAACGGGACATGCAAACCACAGCGGGAGGGGGGAGTTGAACCAGGGCTGGCCAGACCGGCTTTTACTCTTCTTCTTTTCCTTGCTGCTGTTGTTGTTGTTTGTCAAAGGAAGTACGTCGCGCCAAAATGAAAAATGAAGTGCGCCCGGCCTCTCGCACATAATGTGTTTTTATTATAATTTCATTAAAAAGGGAGTAACAAGGAAGTAGAGGCGGGGAATCAGGCATGACAAGTTGTTGCTTTTACTCCATATCGAAAGGGGAATATCAACTGCCAAAAGTTTGCCAGGACACTCGAATTGTTCTTTCGCTTAGCTCGCTCTCTCTCTGTCTTTCTCTTTCTGTCTCACACACGCACACACACACACAGACATACACACACTATCTTCTAAATTTGCTTAATACACACATATATTCAAGTCTTTCACTTCTTGTAACTGTAAAATGGATTAATTTTTAGTACATAAACTATACATATACGTAGCTATTTACTGTTGAGCTCCGTATGCTTTCTAGCGATCTATCGTTCTCTTTCGTTGTCTCCTTTCTCTTTCTCCTTTTCCATTATCATTAATCTGTATCATATAACAACTGCACATTTTTGTTGAATTCTTTAAAAGATCTTTCATTCATAGTTTCCAATGATCGATAGTCCTTAGATTTTTTTTTATCTTTCTTTCTGTTTTTTATTTATTTTTTATTTCTATCATTTCAAAATCACTTTGATTGATTTTCTATCAGTTTCCAATTATCATTAGATGTTAGATCTCTTCTTTTCACACACACTCTATCAATCTCTCAGCCTCAGTGTAATCAGAAATTATTAATTATTTCATTTATATAATTTTATTCCTTTGAATGATTTTGGTTCCACAGATTCTACTGATCAGTCACATTTAATTTACGCTTAGTTCTCTTCCTTTCACTCTTAGCTATATCTTTTTTCTTTTTCTTTTCTCCCTAGTCTTATTAAAGATCTTCTTATATGTCTTAATTAATATGTGCATTAGATGATCTTTAAAAATGCAGTTCAATGTCATGTTCTAAACCTGAAACTCCCATTTACGAACTTATATTGTCTCTGCACATATATTGTTAATTTTGTCCTACTTTGATAAGATTCTACCTTTCTTCTAGAAAGAAACACTGTTATCTTCGATGTTTTTCAAGCAATGCCTTCAAATGTGTTGCTCTTTGCTCAAATCGATCGATTTTTTATGTTAAAAAGTACTTTTGGCGTTCTCTTAACAATTGCTCTTCTCTTTTCTTTAATTTTAGCGCCAGATTTACTCTCTTTCACTCTCTTGTTCTCTTTTTCCCTCTCCACCAATCTCTCCTCTCTCTCTCTCTCTGTCTCTTTTGGCTCATTTACACAGATTCTTATCTGTGCAGCACACGCACCTGAAACCAAAGACTTAAAGCCAATGCCGAGACCAAGAGAAGTCATCCTCAACCTGAAGCTCTACCCCAACCCAACCCAACCGAACCCAACCGAACCGAACCGATCCGAACCCAATGCCAGAGAATCGAGTCCTCAGCTCGAGATCGCTGTTGTTTTTTTTTGTGGTCGTTTTCTTTATAATTGGTTTGAAATTAATTTGCCAATTACACGATCTCACATTTAATTGGCTTACCCCGGCGGCAAGAACGAACGTTGCCTCCGCATGGTGCGTACGAAGTGATCCTCGTCCCCCTTTTTGCCCCTATTGTGTTATAAGGGAGCGGGGGGGGGGGGGGTCTCCTTTAGGTTTTTTGATTCTGTTGCCCTTTTTTAGTATGTGAGCTTGCTGTGTTTTGGTTTACGCTTCGCTTGGTCCCCATGGCGCAGATCTCTCTACCAGATGATCATGATGACCATGCTGATGATGATGATCATGAAGAAGAATCGCGATCAGATCTCGCAAAACATCATCATTAGCAAGAGCTGCCCCTAAACATTGTCGCTTTCAATTTGAGTAAATGAGGCAAACAGTGCGTGCGACATTCGCTTTATGTGCCGACAGTCTTCCTCTCTCTCTCTCTCTCTCTCTCTCTCTCTCCTCTCTCTTTCTTCGCTTCTTGATCCCTTCTTCATCTTCTTCACTATATCTCTGATCAGTCGCTTATCAATTTGCAATATGCATTTTTGCATAATACGCCAGCCTCCCATACTAAATTGTATGTCATCCGATCCGAAACAAGTAGGGACAACGAGTTGGTGCCACGGTGGGGCAAGTTGGCAACGCGTTAATTGGGTTGAACGTACCGCGTTGGATCTTTTGTTGAATATCCGCTCTCATATATGTGTATGACAAACCAGTTCTTTTGGTTTTCAGCTTCAGTTTCAGTTTCCAATTCTCAATTCTCAACTCTCAGTTTGCAGCTCGCGCAGTTCTCGATTCAGTTTTCAGTTATTCAGTTTCGCAGCAATTTTAACTAAAGCCTAAACACTTTTAGTTAAAATGCCAATTAAAATATTTTTTTTATACTCGCCGTGATCGATGAGGCAGAGCAGTTAACTAAAAACCCAGCGACACCGAGTCGTTTCAGGCTGTCGCAAATAAATGCAGATGTCAATTAGAGCCTCATTAAAAAATGCGCAAAAGCGCAAACTTTCAACTTGCAATTTGAGAACGAGCCACAGACCCAAACTGAAAGCCCAAACCCAAACCCAAACCCAAAGGCAAACCCAACCCAAAGCAAAGTCTATGCCAAGTATCAGTTGCTGTCTCCATCTCCGTCCCAGACTCAGACTCAGATTCAGATTCAACAGTGTCCAAGTGTCCCAAGTGCCGGTCTAGTGACTGAGTTTCATTTGGGATCCCATCTTCTTCTCGTCTTCATGCTGTACATGAGCATCACTTGCACTTTTGTTTGAGAGATCTCTGCGACTTGAGACTCACAAGGCTGCCGCATTCCGTTTGCTCAGTGCGCACAGTGCAACGAAACCTATTTTAAATGTACAAGACTAAATTGTTTTTGGATTGTTTTTTAACAAAAATCATAAATGTTGATTCCTTTATTTGAATTATTCAGATAATAAAAATTCTTGATATAAAAGGTATTTTTTACCATCATAATTATAAATTCATTGATAAAAAGTTTTAATCAAATTTAAGTAATGCTGAAAAATAAATTAAAAACATTTTTAACGTATTTAAAAAAAACTTTCGTATAATAAGTATGAATTTATAATCATTAATATAGTTTCGATATAAAAGTGGAAATTTATTGCAAATTTTAACATTGCTGAAATATAATTTCAAAACTCAAATATCTTACATTAAATTGATGAAAATAAAAATATAATAATCGAAATAATTAATCGAAAGATATGTAAAGTTAGGTCTAGAACTTAATTAAAAATGTCTGTAAAGTAACGTTATCAACAATAAATTCATGTAGAATACAATAGTTTAACTCAAGATGCAGAGATTTTTATAGACTTGGTATATTACGACTTTTTATTAAACTAACCGAAAAACTGAAAATTCTTTCACGAAATCTTAGCTTGATTCTTCGTAAAATACTTTTCTGTGAATATTTTTTTCAAACTAATATCTAAATTTCGTTACCAATATTTGAAAATATTTTGTTGTTGTTTGTCATTACACTTGCCACACTGTCCAGTCCGATACAAGTCGAGTCCAAGAGCGACTTTGCTGAGTGAAGGTGATTTAAAAATTTTGTCACATTTTCAGTACAAAGATTTTGGTATTTTTTAATGAGCTCTCGGGGATTCTGAGGCAGCACCAAGTCAAAAGGAACTCCAGAGGTTGCAACAACAGTTCCAGGACAGAAAAGAGAAGATCTGCCCGCGAAGCTCAGTGGATGGATGCTGCTTTTGGGTTCGGGTTCGGGTTTGAGTTCTTCTTCTTTTCCCTTATTTATTTATTTTTTCGTTTCTTTTTTTTCCGATTTGTTTGAGCTCCAAAGCGGGTTCTTGGTATGCTGCCTGCAAAAGTGCAAATTTTGTTGCATGTCCGCGATTCGAGAGGCTTTTTTTTATTTTTTATTTTTTGTTGCTCCTTCTGTGATTTTGCTTTTAGTTTTTTTTTCTCCAGCTTTTTTAGCTGTATTTTTTATTTTCTCTCCCAGCGTGTATGTGTCTTTCTCCTTTATATTTCGTTTCTTGTTGTATTTAAATTGTTAATGTGATGCTTATTGTTGTTGCTGTTGTTGTTGCCGCTTTTGTTGCCTTTGGGGAATTAGCACTGCTTTGTTGTTATTGCAACTTGTTAAAATTCCACAATGCGTCCAATGCGGCAATGCCTATATGTTCATGTTCATAAATTCAACACGCCAATACGCGTCTGGCCTATACTTCGATTTATCACCATTAACACACACACGCACACACACGAACACACACACATACAAGTTGATGTAAGAGTTTTCCTAACTAGTTAGTCGATCTTTTGAATGCTTTGGTCATTATTTTCAAATCATTTTGACAAACACTTTTTGTTAAATAGAACCTAGATTTTTGGTCTGTGATCCCTTTAGGGGTTCCAATCATTGAATCTATCAATCATTCAATCATTTTTTAAAAGTGTACTCTTTTGATAGCATTCAATGTTACAAAGATCTTGTCAAGAGGCTTACAGTCTAGATACATTTTAAATTCTGTTCTCTTATCAGCAAGTTTATCTAGACTTTAAGGTTATCCGCAAGTTGAGAAACGGCCCTTAAGATTCTAAAAGAGTTTTCAAGCACTTCAATTGGCATAAACAAATCAGTAACATATTGCATGGGTGTGATTATTCATAATGAATTTTTAAATATGTTTTCTTATGGATATATATTAAAATTCGTACCTTTTACTTACTTAAAAGACTATTTTTTACCTATATCATAATGTAGAGTAGGTTTTTAAGAAAATGCATAGATTATCTAGATATTCTAGATATTTAATATTTAACTTCAGCTTCATATTTTAAATAGTTTATAACAATATGTTGCACATTTTTAAAAGGAAAGAAAATAATTGTAAAAAATTTCACTAAACCAGCTGAAAATAAAAGGACTTTCTTATAAGTATTGCTTATTTTGTATTTTCTTATCAGATCAACTCAAATAATTATTCAAAAATTCATAAAGATTTCTTATCACAGATCAATGAACTTGTCAACTATTTCTCGTACTTGCAGTATTAAATATATGCCAATAGCAATACAAAAAATGCATCATAAATAGTTTTTCTTTTTGCGTTTAACAACTGTTAAAAAGCTGTTAGGTAACAGTGCTGGCAACGCTGCGTATGCGCAATAAAGGAACAAACAATTAAAATAGCAGCAACAAGAGCTGCAGCAGAAAAAACAACAACAACAACAATAATAGCAACAACTGCAAACGTGCAACGTAATTAATTAACGAATTAAAAGCGTATGCAACAATAATTATAAAGCCAAAAGGCAATTATGCAAAAAAAAAAACAAAAAGAAATACAAAGGCAAAAGAAGAAAAAAAAACATCACAAGCCACGCAATGCGGATGCAATTGCTGCTTGTTGTTGTTGTTATTATTATTATTGCTGCTGTTGTTGTAGTTATTGCTGTTGTTGCATTGGCTGCGGTTGCCGTGTTGTTTTTGTTACAACGCATTAAATTAAGTTGCCAAAGCGCGCAAAAATGGAAATTACATGCAACTTACACACACAAACACACATACGCTCTCTCATACACACACACACACACACAACACACACTCATTAGAATTAATTGACTTTCCATAATTGAGAAAACAATGCGGTGGCGTTGACGACGACTTCGACGTCGACTAACTGCCTACCTGCTGCCTACTTGTTGTTGCTTTTATACACTTACAAATGTCATAGGCTATACAAAGTACATTCATCAAGTGGGCTGCCCACATATTGGGAACTGTAAACAAACGGTCATAACTCAGCTTACAGTGAAAAAAGAGCAATTAAATTTGGTAAATCATTTAGTTTGCACATGAATATGATATCAAAGTTAATATTATCAAAATGATAGAACCGTTTTACAGAGTTTTTATTGAAAATAAAGTCATAATGTGGGGAACTCGGAACAAACGATCATAACTCAGCTTACAGTGCAATAAGAATATTGAAATTTTGTAAATCATTTAGTTTGGTCATGAACATGATATCAAAGTTAATATTATCAAAATGGTAGCACTATCTTAGTTAATGTCAATAAAAAGAAAGTTCAAAAGTGTGAAAATTAAATATATATTTTTTAAGTTTATTGTAGTAACTAAGCTTATAAATGAGAATAGACTATTCTTACTGAACTTATAGCTATGATAAAGAAATGAAATTTGCTGTAAAGGTTCAATGGAAAGTGAATGTCACTTTTATGTGATGAATGAACAGTTTTCAACTGTAAGTATGTATGGAAAACTGAAGATACATAGAAAAATAATAGCTGAACATCTAAAACTGATATAGAAACTAAATGCTAGCCTCGTTTATTGTTATGTCCAGGTTAACTGTTTAAGCCAGAGTCGGCAAGGTTACAGTAAATTATAGGATATATGAAAACTAATTGTTAGAGCATCTAAAACTGTATTAGTTAAGGGGCTTAACCATTTTTTTATTAGCTGCATTAATTGCGCTTAAAATGAACGAAACGAAACGAAACAGAATGAAATGAAATGCAAATAAATTGCATTACATTTGCCCAAGTTGCATGGAAAGGGGCAACTGCTGCCAGTTAAAAAGTCAGCAATTTTAATTGGTTTTTTACACGCATTAGCATAACTGCAACAGCAGCAACAACAACAACAGCAACAAGAGCAACAAACACAACTGCAACAGGCGCATCGTCACATTGTTGTAGCAAGACCGTTGTTAATGTTGTTGCTGTTGTTATGATTATTGTTGTAGGTGGTTGCAATCACTTACATGGATGTTGTTGTGATTGTTGTTAGTTGGGTGTGTGTCTTGACGAAGTGAAATATGTTAAAAGGCAACAAAAACTAAAATAAAAAATAAATAAATTATTTGTTATGCATCGCCAACAGAAATTTAGTGAAAATGTATTTAGCCAAGCGCGTAATTCAATTTTATTTTATGCAACTGCAACTGCCACAGCAACAGCAACAGCAGCAACAACAATAATAATAATAACAATAGCTAAATTAGCAACAATAGCAACAACAATTGGCACAAATTGTTTAACGCGCCGACGGTTGCTCTCAAATTTGATTGCTTTAATTAAGCAGCAACAACAACAGGCCGGCAACAACAATAACACAATAAGATACAAGTGTTGCAGTCAACAACATTAAAATGCTTAAATCTATGATATCCTCTGGCTATTAAAAAACTGTAGTTAAGTTAAGATATCAATCACTCCAATTTCAAGCAATTGTTATGATTAAATCATATAGAAAGTTATAGCTAATTGAATTTAATGAATGCTTCTTATAATAATATTTGAGTCTATTTGAAAGAAATATTTTGTAATAATTATTTAACCCGGATTAAAATATATTCAAATAAATATTTAGTCAGACCACACTGACTTGAATTAAATATTTTTGAAATAAGTAACGTTTCTCATAAGAAACTGCAATTTCAAGAGATACTTCTCATGGCAACTTCGGATAAGATATAACCTACCGATTTAAATAAAACATTAAAATACTATTAAGAACTTTAAAAAAGGAGATGTTATTGATTTATCGTTGAAACTAAAAAAGTTTCTTGTACATAAACTGAAATTTGAAACGACCTTTCCAATATACATATATAGTCAACCGATTTGTCTGGTTTACAGCTATGTATACAATTTCTAAGTTAAAAAAATCAGCTAGTCCAAATTGGAAAAAAGAAGTTATAAAGTAAAGCGAGTTGATTGGGATAGAACATAAAAGTAATGAATAAACACTTTGACTAATTAAATCAATGAGAAGGAAACATGATATAGCAAAATGGAATGGAATAGTAATATTTCATTTTAATCATTATAATAGTAATTTTTCATTATAATCTATTAAAAGCTGTTAATTTTTAAAATACAAATTAAAAATAATATGATAATATTTATAAGTTCATTATTTTCGTAGATTATAATTTCAAACTTTTAACAATTACGCACCCTGATTTCAATTGGCTTGATATTGACTTGAGGCACGCAGAAGAACTACCTTCCAAACGCTTAACATACAGGGTATATTTAGTTTAATCTATCATTTGGTAGCTCATTTGTTTGAAAGCGGCGGCCCAACACGTTGACGATCATTTTAATTAGACCATTTCTGGGCTCTAGCAGCTGAACAATATTGCATTAGCAACAACATAAAAAAATAAACAACAATTGTTGCAGCTGTTGCCAACAGTAACAACAACAACAACAACAACAGTAGCAGTAGCAACAATGTTTATGTATTTTAATGAAACCTATTTAGATGCGCAACAATGTTGCAAGTCATTAAACTTTTTAGAATCAACAACTAAAAATTTTCGTCCACCGCACAAATTTGTCGCTAACGATATCCTATCTGGCAAATCAAATGAAAAATTCTGCTAATTTTTGGCAAGAAAAACAAAGCGAACATTGTTCAAAAGAGTTTTAGTAGTTTTAGTAGTTCCCTGTTGTCGAATTTAAATGCATGCCTTTATTAGTCAGTAGTTGGATCTTGAGTTACATAATTATATAATTTAGCTGAAGAGGAAAAAATATGTTTGGTATTATTAAAAATATACTATTCTTAACTGTATAAAATAAGATCTATGTAAAATCATGCTAGTCAATATCTTAAACTAAAACAAGAACAACCGAACTTACATTTTTTAAAGAACAAACCCATTTCCCAACACCGTCAGTTTCATGATATAAACTGATCTAAAACTGTTATACATTCTAATTAAGTTGGCTGCGCCTGATGCTCACATGTCATGACATTGTCACAATCGACAGCTATCAAACCTATTATCTATCACTGCAATTCAAAGGGTCGTCGTCTATATACATATGTATACTGTTTGAGATAATGATGATGATGACGATGAAAATGATGATAAATACTATATATAGAGCTGTTAAACAGCTGTTGCACCCTTGACCCTAAAGTGCAACATTTGATGAGCTTAATGGGATTATTTAACTGGATTCGATTTAGTTTTATGATTGATTCGTTATCAATATAAAATATTGCAATGTAATCAACATGTTTCAAGATAGGGTTATACTCAATATACGCATATAGAGTATACAAATATATATGGTAGAGGTTTATTGTACGTAGAATAGGAAATCTATTAAATTGTAGTATTGCTATAAAAATAATAATATTTAAATTGGAGAGACAGGCGAATGGCGAACTGAGTCAGCGTTGATTGCGTTGCATGTTGTACATTTGTTGTTTAGTTGTTGTTGTTGTTGTTGTTGTTGCTACTTTGATTACATAGATTTACACTTAAGTCATTGCCTAACGATACACGTTGAAAGAAAGAATAAAAGAATGCAAATAAAAAAAAGCACTAAATGAAATCAATCTAGCTTGTAAAACCGCTTCGATTACTAATCAGTTGAAATTCCTGAATCGTTCAATTGAATGGGGGTATACTGCGTGTTTTTCCTGTAGACTTATAGACCAGCATGATGTTGGAGTATATTTCAATGGGTTCCTTATCATGTGCTTGGCCATAAACCCGCGCAATTATACCCCATATATAAAAATAACCAACTATTAAGACTTGCTTTTAGCCTTATCATGGCATTAAACAATCTTAGCTGAAACTTTTTTGACTATATTTAGAGGGGTTTTCTTGGGCAGCTGGCACTTAGATAAGCTCGATATAAGTGGGAATTTCATAGTTCCTGTATTAAGATTTTATGAATACTATTTATATTGATAAAGGCTGAATTAGCTTTATTATCGCTATCAATTTTATCTATAAAGTTGCTCGGATATCTCAAATAATTTTACAACTTTGATGTATTTAATTCTATATATTCCATTAACAAGCTGATTGTTATAACTAAAACTTTAGTATATGCAAATAGTCTAGTCTTAATGCTTGCTTACTTTATATTGTGAAAATTTTAAATAGATGGCTTGGTAATTGTGATAGTTGTAGGTTAACTTACTTTAAAACTTAAGATCAATATTAAACCTAGGATCTTGATATTTACTCTTTGCCTATAAATGTTAGATTAATAATTTAAAAATTTTACAAAGATCGCATGACAAATGCAAAAACTTTAAAACTTTGTGATATCGTATATTTCTTTATGTCAATAAACTTTAATAACGAATTGATTATTGAAGTTAACGCTTTAATATTTGTCTAACGCCTGTTATTTAATTTCAGCTTGATATTCTGAAATTTGTATAATGATTGCTCGATAGACACAATTAAATTTAATTGCAAGCTTAATATAAAATATATATTATAACAGAAATATACAATTTTCAAAAACTTATAAATACATACATATACCTGTATTATATGATATATGGTGCTCTTCTCTTAACTTCTTTTGAAGTTAACTTTCAGTTTAAATACTGCATAAATTTCATAGTGATTTCTTGAATAATACAAATTTTCTACAGGGTATCTGCTAGTTGTGATCGCACTCCTTTCAACTGTCAGCTTGTTATGACTTTTGCTATGATTTTGGTGCTGGGGAATGCTCATGGGATCTGTTTATGGATCATCATCAACGGCTCATCACATTGCCGAGATAACTTTGGGCCTCAAGCTTAGCTGGCTTTACCTCTACACCTCTACACCTCTTGACCCCTCCCTCCCAGCTCTGGCTGCATCTTTCCCCTCAGTTGGCTTATATGTTTTGCCAATTATCGATGCGGGCCATGGATTGGCAGCGAACTGCCATCGACTGGGGCACCCAGTTGCCAATTAGCCAGGCTAACCGACTGTCTTGACTGTTTTTCGCAGTTTTTGTAGTTTGTATTTTTTTAATTACAACTCGAGCAACTGCCAACTGGCAACTGGCTGCGAGAATTGCGTTAAAAAGGCTGACAGTCAGCTAAAGTGCAACTGCAACTGCAACTGCAACTAAAACTAAGACTAAACTCAGGCTTAACTCAACTAAACTCAATTCGACTTGACTCGATAATTGCAATGAATGAATGCCAAAAGCCAGCAAACAATGCAACGCAAATGGGCCATTTAGTGCAGTCATTAGCATTTATTGTAGCCACACGTACAACAACAACAACCACAGCAACAACAACAACAACAACTGAGATAGCACTCTACATGCATCATTACTACAATTAAGTCAATATTTGCTCGCCACAAACTGAGTTGTAAACTGAAGTGATCGTCGCCTTCGTTGCGATGCGTCCACGTTGTCGTTGTTGTCGTCATCTTGTTGCCTGGATAAGAAAGAGCTTCCAACGTATTAACACATTTTCATCATTACACTGCATAACATGTGATTACAGACAGCAAAAGACAAAATAATAACTCAGCAAGCCTGCAAATACAATTCGAAAAGGGAGCAAAAAGCTAAAAGTTAATTTTGAGATGACCACAAAGACAACAAATAAACAGGAGGCAAAAGTTAATAGTTTATGAAAGTTACTTTATTTATATAAGAAGATCAAAAAGAAGAGGAATATATTAATAGCTTAAAATAGACATTAATACTTGTTTATTTATTTTATTTAGCTTCTAGAACAACAAGGATTTTCTTAAGTAAATCCATCATTGTGATATTCATTTTATTTAATACACAACTTTTTGGTTTAATTAGTTTTTATTTATTTAAAATTGAATTAGTAGAACATACATGCATATACTTACTTTTATATATACTTATATACTACATACTTATCATTGATTGCTCTAGTCACATCTTTAAAGTTATTTATTTATGAAATGTTTAGTAATTTTCCTTATTTTCTTTGTAAAAGAAAAATGCAGTAAGCTACAGTGGAGCAAGCTCGACAGTAGGAGACCCAGTACTTTTTGAGTGCAAAGATAGTTCTAGCATAGTTCTTCACGTTGCGTACCATCAATAGATGGCGCCACTTGATAAACATAGAGGCCGCTAGCGTCTTTTCTTCTTCCTTTTGCCTGTAACATTGTTAGTTAAATAACTTTCGCGTTTACCAACCGATTGGAATGAAATTTTTAGGACAGGTTTGGACTAAAGCGAGTATTATATATACCAAAAATCAAGGCGCTAGTCTTAAAGGTTCTCTTGTAATTCGTCTTTAAAATATTGTTTTTTAATTTCTAGGGGCGGAGGGGGGCGTGGCCAACATCTAAAACAAACTTGATCAATGGGAGACATATATGAACCTACATACCAAATTTGATGTCTCTAGCTGTTATAGTCTCTGAGATCTAGGTGTTCATATTTTCGAAATTTCGATCAGCCGTATACTATCCGTTTATTATCCGATCCGGATAAAACTTTCAGGACAGGATTGGACAATAAAGTTTATCATGTGTGAAAAAAATCATATCGCTAGCATTAAAGGTGCTTTCGTTGTTCGACTTTGAAATTTTGTTTCAAATTTACGGGGGTGGAGGAGGGCGTGGCAAAATTCTAAAACAAACTTCATCAATGCAATATATAGATGAACGTTCATGCCAAATTTGGTGGCTCTAGCTCTTATAGTCTCTGAGATATAGGTGTTCAAAAAGGGACAGACAGACGGACAGACAGACGGACATGGCTATATCGACTCGGCTGTTGATGCTGATCAAGAATATATATACTTTATGGGGTCTGCCACGCCTCCTTCTGCCTGTTACGCACTTTTTTTTGCACAAACGTAATAGACCCATTTGTACTTTTTTAAAGTACTGGGTCTAAAAACTGACAACAGAGCACAGTGTGATCTTAAAAAATATCGATAGTATTTGTAAGAAAATACCTAACTATTGAAACTATCGATTGTAGAACTCTAACCGATAGTGATTCTAAAAGCTGCTTGCACAGTGTGATTAAACGCAAAAACTTTTCATTGTAGAAGCAGGCAAGAGCACTGAGCATGCGAGATAGCGAGAGAGGAAGCGAGAGATAGAGAGGGAGGTGGTTGGTGAGGGACAGAGCGAGAAAGAGAGAGAGAGTGAGAAAGAGTGAGAAGGGGAGGCAGGGTCGAGGGAAGTGCAATGGAGAGGCGTGTATGTCTAAAAGTAGTCATCATTAAAATTCCTGCAGTGACACACAGCAACTAGGCAGGCAGGCAGACAGTGGATGAGGAGGAGAAAAGAGAGAGGAGAGGCTGGGGGGACTGCAACTGCGACAATGGCCAACAAATCCCCAACTGGGCGGCCGGCTAAGCAACAACAACAACAACAATAATAATATCAACAATGGAGAGGCAACTGTTGCCATTGCGCTTGTTTCAATTTTCGTTAATTATGTTATGAAAAAATAAAAGAAAAGCAAAGCAAATAACGAGGGAAGAGGCAACTGAAACAGAACACGATAGAGAATTGTCGGATCTGTCGGTTGCAACTGCAACTTGCAACTTGCAACTTGCAACAGGGGCACATCTTAATGAGTGTACACAACGCAAGCGACACCCAATGAGGCAGTTTCAGAAGGCGACTGCTTTAGATTTATTGCCATGCCATTGGCAACACACACACACACACACACACATAGACCCCATAGAGGCCCAGACATCAAAAACTGAGAAATGCCAAACCGAAGAAACCCCCAAAGACTGAAGAAAGAAGCCCACAGACTTTTAATTCACAAACAAGATAGAAAAGTTCAACGCGTGGGCGTTTATATACTTTTCGTTTGGTTCTTGTATTTGTATTTTATTCTAGTTATTTGATTTTGTTATTGCAACTTACCGCTAATTAACATTGCAAGTCAAATGACTGATTTTAACGCCCGGCAACAGGACAGACACACCGGCTCTTTGCTATTTAAAGTGACAAGTAATGCTAATTACGGCCCATACTGTAGATCATTTGACGCAACCAATGCAAGTCATTAAAGTGTGTGTGTGTGTGTAAAGTCTTGCTTAGTCATAGAGTTACAGGGATAGCTAAAAGTATGCAGCTTGTATGCTTTAAGTCTGCTTAATTGTAATCACTAGTGATGAAAGCAGAACCTCAAAACAAGTTTGGCATTCGGCAAAGCGCAAAAACGTTATATCCTGATTTTACATGCATACTTATGTTACTATTGTCAATCCAACTTTTCGTCACAAAATTGATATCAGTAATTTTAGGAGTTGGTTTCGTCACTAGGTAGATACAACGTCATTTATAAATTCAATTAATCGATTAATTGAAAATTATTTCTGCCAAGGATGCGAGCTAGTTCTGATCCATACCCCACAGAACAGTTCGGGTTTTTGGGTTAACCGAACCGGATCATGAACCGAACCGTTAAAATTATTTATCCCTTAATCCGAAACTCTAACCGAACCACATATTCTTAATTTAATAGTTCGTTTTGGCACTCAAAAAATACTGCAATTTAGAATACTGCAAAATAGAAAAAAATAGAATAAAAATTAAATCATAATCATTAAAAAGTTTTCAATATTTTTTAATTCTATAATCTTAAGAAATCAGTTAAATCATTTTATTGTATTAAACTGGGTTCATGACTGCAACCAAATTTTTTATATATAATCGTTGTGAGATTAATTATGATAAAATCTTGAAATTGTTATTAGTTAATCAAAAGGTTTTCAGCTTTAACTAACTTTAACTGACTTTGCTCATTTGAATTAATCCATCAAGAAGCTTTCATAGCGCTATTAACTATAAAAGAATAATTATATTGAAATCTGGTACTAATTGCTGGCTAATACATACACATTTAGATCATTCCATGTGTATAAATCGTAAACGATTATTATTTGATGTTCATTTAATTCCCATTTCCTATAAAACATATTATTGCATTGCTAACATTTTATGAGGAACTTTTAAACATTTATGATAGAATAAATATACTTTCCAACCTTCATTTACTGTTAAATCTGAGAAACACTGTTATTTAACATTTGTGTTGAATAGATCTTGCAGATTACTCATACGCCTCGAGTGGCTTAACTTTGGTATTGTTGTCATTATATTAAAATATATAAATTTTAATTAAATTTGCGGCAATCGTGGCTGCCGTTGCTGACTTTAATATATATTTTTTAATTAACGCCTTTTTCTTAGTCGCTTGTTTTGCTTTGATTTTCTTTCCTCATTTCTTTTGCTTTCTTTTCATTAGTATTTCTTGTTTTTATTCGTTTTTTTTGTGTGCTGCGCCAAGTGCATTAATTGTTAATTAATAATTGTTGTTGCCAGCAAATGCAATTAAAGCGCAAAGCGCACAATTAAATTATTGAATTGCTTTTCTTGTTTTTATTGTTGATATTATTGCTGTTATTTTGTTTCATTATTACTTATTGTGAGTGTTTATAAATTGTATTTATATTTTTTGTCGATTAGTTTTGCTGAGCTGAGACAATTTGCGCTGTCATAAATATCACATACGTCACTAAAGGTCGCCTCCTTGCACCCCATTCCCCTGGTGCACCCTCCACCCTCCATCCTCGTGTGTGTCTCAGTGTCTCATTTAAATAGAATAACAAACTAATTAGTGTTGATATTTTTTCAACATTTGTTCAAGTCTCTCTACCTCTCACCTCTCCCCCCTGTCGCTCATATTCGCTGTGTGCTTTCTGTGGGGGCAATCACGATTCTTTTATTTATTTATTTTAATTGAAATTGCTTCGGTTTGTTGCGTTCGCTTCGTAATTGATTTATAACTAATAAAACTTTGCTATTGCCTTGTTAAATGTAAATGTGCCTCGACTCGACTTGCATAAGTAATCAAAATGCTAAGCGCCTAACAACAACAGCAACATTATACAGCACTCGATTATTAATTAGAAATAATTCATCCAATGATTAAACAGTTTATTTGAAACTCGTGTCGAAACTTGTATGCTCTTTATATATTTAGCACTCAACTTCTAATAAAAAAATCGGCCTTTAAAAATTACCAATGAATAATCGGAAAATTCAACATGGATCATGCATTTATTACATTTTTGTTGTTGCTCATTAAAAAATTCATTAAGCATTTGTGACGCAACAAATACAAACACAACAATTATAAACAAAGTGTGATCTAAAAATATCCAATCTTTAAGTTGTAGAATAAAACAGATATGATATTCAGGGGTTCTACATTAATCTCAGACACTTTTGGCTAGAAGCTGGTTTCCAAATCTCTCAAACTGAACCGTGGATGACACTCAAAATTAAGAGATTTTATTTTTCGGACAAACTTTCGGAGTAACAAAAATCGGCTGCCATAAACTTAATATCAATTTTACAAAAGTTACTAATTAGCGATTTCTTTATACAATAACTAAATTAATTTAAAATGTAATTTACAGCATTTTATTAATTACAAAAAAATAATTTTATGTAATTCGATAAATTAAGACATTTTTTTATACTTCTCAACAAATGTTTTGAGATTTGAAATTTGAATTTTGTGTCACTTTAATTTTTTGATTGGATTTCGGGTGGTTTGCTTTTCTTGTGGCATCCAGAATATTTATCTTAACATGTTAATTTACTTTAACTATAAATTATATTCGTCTCGTTTATCAGTCTTTATCATACCTGATAAATAATTAGTTTTAATAATTATATATAAAGTTTGCTTGGAAATATAGCTTCAACGTTAATATATTTTTCACCTATGTAAAGCATTTTTAATGCGTGTTTTCATAAAAATCGATCCCTCAGATGTAGAGTTACAGCATTTACCATTGCATATTGTATATACATATGTATTCAATAGTTAATGGCTACAGTTAAAAATCGCTTATGCAAAAACCGATTAATCGATGTTTTGATTATCTTAATCGATTTATCTCTCGATAGCAACAACTGCATGCTAAACGCTTCACACGCTCTCATCTGCTGGTCAAAGCTTCTCGCATAGCTGTAATGCCTGCCGTTTTTTGATTGGCTTAGACAGCGACGTGACGTTTCAAATAAACGGATAATTTAAATGGCAATGCGCGCAAACGCAAAGCGATTACGATAGAACGAGAGGGCAGTGAGCTTCGACAGATAAATAAATACATGTGCAAGCAGCATGCCAATTAGCCGACTTGCGGTTAGCGTCAAAAACTCAAAACTTCCACACATACAGTTAGTCAAATAAGTGTGTTAACCAGATTGAAAAATGCATACATATTTATTTGCAATAAATATAGAATTCCTTGTATTTTTCTTTTGTTTTCTCATTTTACAATAGTTGCTTATGATTTATAATGGTAAATAATGAGATATATTAAATTTAATTTAGTTCTATTTTGTCAACACACTCACTTGACTAACTGTCTGTGTATTTACATACGTACGTATTTCGGTCAATTTCGTTATTTTTAATTATTTTGTTGGGCGGTTGTCTTAAAATTAATCAAATTTGTTATTTTTAGCACTACATATGTACATACATATGTATGTGTAATGTTGAGATTTCTTTTGCTCGACCTTTTTGATTGATTGATTGTAGACCGTATGTGTGTGCGTGTTTGTATCTGCCCTCTAGTACGGTTGAAGCAGTCGTTGTATTTTCGTCCACGCAACGTTGTCCCTTTTACGGTGATGCGTCGTGTCGAAAAATATTGATGCCGAACGCTTAACAGAGAAAAAGAGAGAGAGACAGTCTCTCACTCTTTTTCATGAGAGAGCGTGTGCAAAGAATAGAAAAGTAATAGAAAAAAAAGGGTATAACAATCTTTCAATACCCTTGCAGAAAAATATTTCACAGCAAGTCAGTGAAATGTATTGCAATGAGCTCTAATTGTCAAAATTAGAATTAATGACCCAAATAAACAAATATTTTATAGTTTGATGAAAATAATTCGTTAAGAAAAAATACTTTTACTATAAAATATTTTAAATTTTGGGAAGCGTATACAAACGTCGCGCAATGAAAGTGTGAGGCGCGTGGCAAGTTCAAAGAGAACCGAAAGTGCAACAAAAAGAATGCGTGTTTTAATCGGTTGTTACGCTTTTGTCTTTTTTGTTTGCTCTTGTCTAATTTTGACATTTGTGGCACGCGTGTTACTTTTCAATTTTGTGAATAAATGTTATGTAAAATAATTTGTGAAAAAGTGAAAATTAATTATTTTAAATAAAAGCAAAAGTGTTTAAATTTATAATATGGTTGGAGATCGGCAATTGCGGCGCTTGAAAGCAGCAGAAAGGAAGCGTTTAATATTATTCTTATTCATCTATGTTATTCCAGACTCTATTCCGAACTCCGCTACTGGCGATGTGGAAGAGGAGCTGCGCCTCGCCCTTATAGCCCAAAAAAAAAATCTGCACAAAAAAAATCCCTGAAGCGGAAGGCGGAGGCGCCGGAGACGCAACTTTTAATTTAGATATATTTAGTTGTAAATTTAAAATAAATAAATTTAACTTTTAATACAGAAAAAAACGTTTGTAATGTGAAATATTTATAAAATGAAAGAAGCATCTATGCACGGTATTGGGTCAAACGAGCGTCGATAATGTCGCTCCCTGCATGGCATTGGGTCAAACGAGCGTCGATAATGTCGCTCTATGCACGGCATTGGGTCGACTCAGAGTCGATAACGTCGCTCTCTGCATGGCATTGCGTCGAAGGAGCGTCGATAACGTCGCTCCCTGCATGGCATTGGGTCAAACGAGCGTCGATAATGTCGCTCTATGCACGGCATTGCGTCTAACGAGCGCTGCTTATGTCCCTTCCCTGCATGGCATTGCTTCTAACGAGCGCTGCTTATGTCCCTTCCCTGCACGGCATTGCGGCGACCTAGCGTGCATGGAAATTCGTTAACGTATTGATGGGCATCGCCTTGCAAAATACGTCAGTCGAACACATTGTGAGGGAAACGAGCGTGCGTCGACGACAGTCTTAAAAACTTCGACGAAACGTTAATACTGCGTCGGTCAACCGTACTAAAGGGTGCTTGTGAATGAATGAGTTTGAATCAGTGCGAATGAAAATTGGCTCGTTGCACTTGGCATTGAGCCAATAAAACTATATGATTGTGAAATATATACAAAGAACAAAATTAAATTCGGGATATCCGGAATAAAATCAATCAAAAGTTGGATAATCTCGTATTTTGTTAAACCCAGTAGAAAATATTTGTTTCAAAAACGATTTCTCACTTCACTCTAAGGCAGAATTTCGATTGATTCATAACTTTTATTCTTAACTCAAATATTTAAGGCCTATTTCGATATTTTAAGACGGAGTCATTGACATTTCATCTGCATATAGATTTAAGTAAGCAATTATAACCTTAAAGCGTACTTTCGAGTTAAAGTCAAGAATTTAAAACTTAATATGAAGAATTATTTCTATGTACATACAAATGAAGATGATTGAATTTAACATTTTATCTTAAGAACGGCTTAAGTAATTAGTTCTAAATCAATTACTTTACAATAATAACTAACATATTAATTTCTCTCTCTTTATCTTTCCAGGTAAGTTTCCAATCGCTGTAAAAAACAAACAGAGAAAATTCCAGTAAACTTTAAATGCCAGCATATATGGTAAATACTTAGTAATCTATTAATGTGTTAGATCATTAAGAAGTTTGAACTTATCGCTAAAAACAAACCCTAATGCATTGAGAATCGCATAGAACGGTCAACTGTAGAACTTGTGACATTTTCATACGTTTTGTCAACGATTCTATCTTGTCAGTGGAGCTTTTTCGGTTTATTATGCCTAAGCGCTGTCATAAAACCAACAGCAACAATAACAACAACAAATATAAGTTATATACACATACTATAATACCAGCAGGCATTTTAATCAGCCAACAAATGAACCTTGTGCATATTTTAAGGCTAATTAAGCCGCAAATTATGACCAACTTGTCAGCGTGGGTTTCTACAGGCTTAAAAATTGCCTTTACTTAGTTTATTTTTACGTTACTTATTTTCCTCTTTTTGTGTTGTCATTACGAGTATTACGGGTTGGTGGAAAGGCGTCACGGGCTTAATACTACAATAATACCCTGCATCCATTAAATGTGTAGGTAGCCTCTTGGATTACAATTGCTAGTTAAGTTTATACTACTTGAAGTTTATACTAATGAAGTTGGGGAATAAATGAATTATTAACGCTGTTTTAATATTGTCTATGAATTCTGAATATTTCATAATGTTTAAATCATAAAAACAAAAGTTATTTCATTCCAATATGATTACAATGGTGTCAGTCAATTGATTTCGATCAATATCAAGAAATGTATGTCAGTTATGTTTCAAGTGATCTGATCGTTTTCTCCCCATTCTATTAATGTTTTAGGTGTGTCGCTTTTCTTCTGACATTGTGTATATAGGGTATTTATCAGTAATACCCATAAGCAGCAATTATTTATTTCCGACTTGAACTGGTTGATTTTTTTGCGGTTTCCCTTTGATATCATTTCGTTTCCTATGTGTTCCCTAAGTATTTTTGAACCTATCATTACTTTGGGGGCGTTTTTTTCAGCTAACTGTTGTTGTTGCTCTTGATTTGGGGCGTTTTACTGTGACGTTTATAATCTGCTGTTGTTGATAATGAAACCAGGTGCCGGTTAGTTTTTTGTTTCTGTTTTATTTTTTACAATTTTTTAAAAATTTTTTTTATGATTTTATGAGATGTTTTAAAAATTTGTGTTCACAGCTCTGGCAATAAATTTGATGATAGCAGGAGGCACTTGTTGCCGGTTTGTTGTTTGAAATGTGTAAATTACTCAGATTAGTCACATTTACTGATAAGTTCAATTCAAATTAATTAAATATCGACAACGAGCACAAGCTGGCAAATTAGAGGAATACCAAGTGAGTGCCCCTCCCTTTTCCTTCTCCTCTCTTGTCCCACTGTGCATATCCCCACAAAGACCCTTGAGGTGGGCCCATTAAATGCAACACTGACAAAATTAATTGCCACTTTTTCGCATTTGGCAGAGCAACAAACGAAAATGTCAAGAAGACGAACGCGAAAACGAAGACGAAGAAGAAGATGATGATGATGATGATGATGATGGTGATGATGAGAAAAACGAACAAAATCAAAAAACAAAAATGAAAGAAAGAAAAAATAAAGAGAATCAAAATTATGCGCCAAGCATTTAGAGTCATGCTGAGGCAACAATTGTGGCAAGGGGTGGTAAACGGTGGGAGAGGGAGAGGATGGGAAGAATGATAGGGGGCAGGGGCATGTGGCAGCGTCGCTTGCATTGCAAATTAGCAATTGCTGTCAGTGGCGGCAACTGCTGTTGCCAACTGAGCGGAAGTTGCCGCAAATTTGTGGAGGAAATGAGTTTGGCCTGCCGCATGGAAACTTGCAACCGATGAATTGAATCTCCTCTCCTTTACCTCCCCTCCCCGCCATACGGCTACAACTACAACTACTATAACGATTCAAGGTTTGACTATTGGATTAGTTGGAATTGGTTTTTCAATTTGTCAGTTGGACCAAAAAAGTAAAGTAAATAAAACGTTAGCGACAACGCAAGAGATGTTGCAACTAAACTGGTTGCATCCACTCTAAAGTTGTATTCAATTAAGCTGCGCTTAAACAGGTCACAAAATGAGCGTTAACCCTAAATTATTTATTAGACCTGTTCTTTTCCTTCAAGAAAACTCATCTAAATTTCCCTTTGCTTATTAAAAATAAAGCTATATACTTTTTTTCTGGTTCAAAATTCGAAAATTTGATTCTAATTTTTGACTTTATAAAATAAACTATTTACGTCAATTAATTATTCAAATAGTTATGTGTGACCTTATATGTTGAAAAAAGAAATTGAAAAAGTGAGGTTTTTGCTGAAATCTTAAATTTAAAATACTGTTAAAACGAAAACTCAATAAAATAAAATCCATGAATAACATAAATGTATTTAGTTATTCTAATTTTCCCTTTTCAAGTGTTATAATTGGCAACCCTTTCAATATGCATTACAGCATCGTTGGTAACTCTAGACACATTAGTGAATCTGTTAGACTTAAATAGTATGCATCTACTCCCTTTCTGCTGCTGCTTCTGTTTGTTTTTGTTTTTTGCTAATGGACAACATGTTGCACGCTTCGCAGCGTTGCATGTTTTTGTTGTTGTCAACTGTAACATTCTATTGTTGTAAAAACAACAACAACAATAGGAGCAGCACATAAAAACATTATGTCTGAATCATGTTACAAAACAATTTAGCAAACAAACTGTCAAAAACATGACAACTTAAAGCGTTGCCTGAGACGCAGAGACGTTGACGTCGACAGCAGCAGAAGCAGCAACTGCGGAAGCGACAGAATTGTTGTTGATGTTGCTGTTGTTGTTCCAGTTGATGCTGATGTGGATGTTGACGTTGATGAGTCGAGCAGATTGTAAATGACATTTGAGAGTCCAGACGAAGAGAGCGGCTATGTATGTAAGTAATAAATTGGAGAGTGATTTGTGGATGTGGATTGTGGGGTGTGGAATGAGGCTGAGCTTTTGTGCCTGACAAATTATATTTGTTAATTCCACTTTTTTGGCAGTCACACATGCACAGATTTGCAGCCATCTTTCTCTCTCTCTCCCTCGCATCTTCTCTTTGTCAATCTGATTCTCCCTTAATGTTGTTGGTGTTGTTGCTCACATGCAAAACGTTTGCGTAATTAAATCAAGGCGCAACCCTTGACGCAGCTGAAAGGGTGGGAGTGGGTAGGGTTGTTTTCTTCACATATTTTCACACACACACACACTCACACACCCTCACCCTCAAGGTTTGGCCATAAATTTTGAGCTGAGCCATATAATTTTTTAATGCCATTTACGACGCTAAGCTGCCAAACGCCCCACACAAGATTATGCCGCAAAGAGTTGCGACTTTGGCTGCAATTAAGTGCAGCAAGTTGCAAGTTGGCAACCCTTGGCCAACACGCAATGCCATTAAACACACACATACAAACATACAAACATACATATGTATGTATGTATGTATGTATGTATGTACATATGTATATACTCAACATACATAACTGCACATGATAATGTCATAAAATTAAATGGCCACACTTATTGTTGTTGTTGTCGTCGGCGTCGTCGTTGTTGCTTTAATTAGAGTTTTTCCAGCGGCTGTCGCTTTTATTGCACACACACGCAAAAAGTGCAAAAGAAAATTTCCTTTCCTTGTTCCATTGCTGGCAACTGCTATAAATATTATAATTATCAAAAAGTGCAGCCAGCGACGTTCACGTAATTGAGTTAATTAACACGCCACAAAACGCGCCAGGCGACGACGACGACGACGACGTCAGAGCGGTATAGGCTCAACAAACATACAGAGAGAGAGAGAGAGCGAGAGAGCTGAAATGAGTGAAAGAGAGTGAGTGCAGACGAAATGGCAACAGCACCACAGGCATTTAATTGCTTGTACAAAATAATAACAACAGCAAGAGCGACAAGGCAACATGCATTTGTTGTTGCTTTTGCTGAGCCAACTCTCGTTGTTAAAGCTTTTGGCGCTTGACAATGCATTCCACATACTACATACAACTACAACAGCCTAGAGAGCAAGAGCGAGAATAAGTGAACGTCAAATATAGAGCACGATCCAAAGATGGACGAATGTTAATGTTAAAGAATCTAAAGATAATGTAAAATGGCAGCATGGCTTATGAAAATCAGTTTCAATTCTGTTGAAATTGATTTATTTATGTTTATAAATATACAATGTATGTTGTTGCAGCATTAGCAACATTCAGTGTCACCCCAAAGCTTGCCACACAAGAGCCCTGGCAAATGACAAGGCTGCAAAACTGATGACCAGCCGAAAACAGCAACAGCAACAAAGGCAACAATAACAAGCGAGACGACAACAACAACAACAACAACATAGCCGACGACGAGATCATTAAAAGTCCAAAAGCAAAACAATTATGGAACTCATTGAAGCCAATTATTAATAAAAACAGCAGCAGCAGCAACAGCAGCAGAGACGCAACAAGTGGCAAGTGGCCAACGAAGTAGCAGTAGCAACAACAACAAACACAAACAACCACAAACAAACAACGATAAAAACTGAAAGGTCTGTGCAACAACAAGAGTGAGCGGCCTTCGTCTTCTTCCGAGTGTGTGGCACAGTAGCAAAAACACAACAAAAGACATGTGGCAAAAAGGGCAGCAGCAACAACAAACATTGTTAATGAAGCTGCAAAGGAATGCAGACAAAGAACGAAGAACGACTGAACAACGAAGAAAACGACAAAGAGGAGGAACTGGGCGTGTAGAGCGCTCAACTTCACACATAAATGGGAGCAACATGTTGCCAATGATGATGATGTTGCTGGGCAATACGACAGCGAGGGTGGCAACAAAGGTTGCTGTTATATAGAGGCAATCGCGAGCGAAGCATTATCGACAATGTATTTTGAAGCAACACATTTCACAGGGATTGATTCTACATTGCTTTTAAGTACCTTTGGCATTTGAAATATTAAAGAGCACATTATGGCTAATGTTACTTTATGCAACATATTCCACATTGGTTCCACAAAATATACTTTTAACTTGGGTCTGTCTTTTCATAGTCCAAATAATTTTTATTTGAAAGATATCTTTGAATATGACATAATTTTCCATACATTTTATGTCAAAACATCATTCACAAAGTTACTTAAGACCTTATACAGACATTGAAAATATAGTATGTTAAATTAAAGATTAAAGGACATCTGAATTGGATTTTTACTGCAGGGAGACAGATTTTGTAGAACAATTGTTATAATGCTTCATACTCTTAGATGGGGAAATTTAATTATAATAATCATTATTAATTAATTTATTAGTTATTTGTTTTATTTAATGCCTTAAATTGTCTACAAATATGGGATGATTCAAGATGTACTATTTCACAAAGCAGTGTCCTGGAGAAAGAATATACTTTTACTTTTAATTTTTATTGTAAATATTAAGTGTAATTGTATTTAAATTTGTGGGTTTTGTCGACGAATTGCTTTACTCTTGTTGCACACCTCGCATATGCAACATGCTGTGCCATAGTCATCGTCTTCGTTGTCGTTGCGACAATTAAGTTTGTAAACTGCACATAAAAGGCAGGGAAGATGTCGCCAGCCGAGCAACTTACGAGTATCATGGCCATGAGATGCTGCTTAATAATGTCATAAAAATTAGAACGGCGTATTAATTGGCAAGCCGGCAGGCAGCCAGAAGCCAACAACAGCAGCAGCAGCAACAGTAGCAACAATAAGCAACAACTGCAACTGCAACTGCAATTGGAACTGCGTGTGGGAGCGCAACATGTTGCCTAGTTTTTATTTGTTGTTGCTGTTGTAGTTGTAGCTGTTGCTGTTGTTGTTTCTTGCTTGGTTTGCTTTTTGTTTTGTTATTGTTGCCGTTGCTGTTGCTGCTGCTGTTTGCAGTGCAATTTCGCGCAAATAAAATAAATTGGCAGCCAATTAAGCGAACGTCGCTCAGCCGCATATCAGAACAAAAGCATAAAGGCAGCAAATTAAATGAAATTGTAGGCTAAAGGGGGGCAAAGACAGCGGGCGGCGGACAAAAAACGAAAAACAAAAAAAAGAAGAAACTAAAAAGAAATACATGCAATAATAACTAGCAGACGCTACAGAAAGCGGAAGCTGACGAGTCGCGAAAGGCAAATCAAATTTAATTAACGGCATAAGCCTAAATACGAGATTGTAAGTGTGCACAAATAATAAGAGAGAGGGAGAGAGTGAGAGACAGAGAGAGAGAGAGAGACAACAACAACAGTAAAGCTTAGAACTAGTATTGTCAGAGTTAAAATATGAAGAAAGATAACGTAAGCTATTATTGGCGCGACTAAAATTTCTTACCCCTGCAGAGACCCGCATTCAAATTTCGACATATGACAGATTTATGTAGTAGTTCGATTTTATTTAAATTTGGTCAGACTCTATGTATATTATGGTACCAGACACACAATCTGTGAGTTTGGTTGAGATATCTTAAGAAACAAAAAAGTTGTTCATACTAAAAGTTGATTATTGACCGACCATTTATGTGACAGCTATATGATATAGTAGTCCGATTTGAGCTATTTGTGGTCAGATTCTATATAACGATACCAAACACAAAATCAGTGAGTTTGAATAACATAGCATAAGAAACAAAATAGATTTTCATACCGATTTTCATATGGCAGATATATGATATAGTGATCCGGTCGGGTCGGCTCCGACACATACCTGTACAAAGACTGATTAAGACATCTTAAAAACTGAGAGACTAGTTTGCTTAGAAACAGTCAGACGAAGAGTCAGGCGGACATGGCTATATCGACACAGCTGATCGTCGTGCTGATCAAGAATATATATACTTTATGGGGTCTGCCACGCGTCCTCCATTTCTGGAATTTCTACCTTTGAAAAAAAATTTGTTCTTACTGCATTTGTTTAAATTTATAAAACATTTTAAGCCATTGTAAATGATGACTTGACAACGCTACTTAGAATACTAAATGCCAAATGTGTGTTAGCAAACACATCTATAGGAAATTCACTCAATTCGTCAGTCAGTCAGTCAATGCGTCAGTATTCGCTCAGTTAGTTAGCCAATTACACGACAAAATCTTATATGATCGTGCAAATTGTATTTTTATTGCCAATTATTTATTTATTTCGTTTAGTTGACGGCACAATACCGACAGCGAAAATGTTATGAAAGGCGTCGCGTTGTTGGGAGCATCCAGCTTGACATCGCCGTTTAAATACCCTTTAGATGACAGATATATAGGAAAATGTAACTCAGCAATCTCTAAAATGCAACACAAAAAAGAAAAACTTTCGACATAATCTGATTAAAAGCAATTCAAAGATAAATACGATATACCTGTTTCAAGAACGATTTTAAAGGAATTTTTGAGCTTTAATCAAATACATATTTGAGATATATTTGCATATTTAAACACTGTCATAGTCATATTTTAAGAATGCTTTGTTACTAAAATTTTAAAATGATTTTATTACGTGAGAGATCCTTTATTATTATTCAATGTAGTGCTTACGATTAGTCGGCTATACACTCTTATAGCGTATAAGCGTGTCAAGCTCTCTTTCTCTCGATCTATTCCCAATGTTCATGCATTGTTTTTGTCATTTTGAATTCAGAAATGATATTCAATTAATTGTCATTTTGTTTAGCAGTTGTCGTCATTTTGTTGAATGCTTTGCGATCTTTATATGTACATATGTATATACATATGTATGCATTAACAAATATGTGTCTTGCATCACAACAACAACATCAACAGCATTACCTGACGTTCATTCATTAATTATCAGCACACAATCTATAAGCTTAATTCGTATTCAATGCAATTAAATATTAAATTGTTTAACAATTCACATTGCTCAGTTTTGTTAAGATTTCATTAAGCCGTTGAAATTTGTGTTGCTGTCGTTAATTTCACATTATGTATTTATTTTGCATTCAAATTACACTGATCAACAGACTTTTTGTAATTCGAAGGTGCTATTCACGAAAAGAACACCAGTTTCTCTTCGAGTAACTCTTGATTGTGGGGTAAAATTAAAACCTATAGATTAAAATTAAAAATGATGTTGTTTCCTTAATAATTATTTAATTCTCAGTAAGATAACTTAAAACTAATTTATTAAGTTGTAAATGTTGACCAGTGTTTTTATTGAAAAGATTATTATGAAAACTAATTAAGAATGCCAATTAACAGCGCATGCTCTCTGTTAATTGGCCTTGCTGTTAAATGTTAATGTTAATGTTAAAAAGTTCACGTTTAACATTACGCTTTTTATTATACAATGTATTCAATGTAAATAGCATAATTAAATTGACAGATTGGGTATATCCGACTCTATAAAGTATATGCATATATGGTAGTCTGCCGTTATCTGTTCAATTCACGTCTATCTTTAACAAATACTAAAAAATTCGATAAAATGCCACTGTAAATAATTTTGAAAATAAATTAATAGAATTCTAGTGGGTAATGGCAAAAAACAATTTGCATATGATAATTAAATAAAATAATAAAATGGAACACAGCACAAACAGATGTTAGCTACTAGGAAAGACTACAGGCGAGCGAAACCGCCGGTGTCAGACCCTGTACTTATTCTTAGAATAAGCAAAAAAAAAAACGTTCAAATAAATAAGTTACTAAACGTTACACATAACTAATACATAACATACAGATATCAAGTATGCATGATGGGTTTCTGGAAAACTGAAAAATTAAACTTCAAAAGGGCAAACGAGTTTCTTAAATGAGCAGTTCTTCGAATATTTTATTTTTCGCCACTTCAAAACTGCTAAAACTAGCTATTTACTTAATAAAATGTCAATACTGCATAACATATGTAAGGAAAAGAACTCAAATTAATGAATTAGGTGTTCTATGTATTTTCCCTTAGCTATTATTGGGGTTGTATTAAGTTTAACTTACTCTTTGCTATTGTTTATGTTACAACAGCTGGGATGCTCTCTAATAAACAGCTTTGAATGCATGTTGGGTGATACATGATAAGAAGGTGAACAATAGTTGATTACAAAATTAATTATTCAAATTTTCATTGCAGTTTGAAATGATACATCTAATTCAACAACCTTTTTTTTTACTAACATCTCCTTTAATAAGGATTTACAGAAACATACATACATACTAATTTGTTCTTTTTTTAGATTAAATTCTTAAAAGTATGCACTCAGAATATGTTTGTTAAATTTGGCAAACAAGCCAAAATCATATTACAAAATTCTTATAAGAACCCCACAAGCACACTTCCTGGAAGTGAATTGAAAAACTGTGCTTAAAACAAGTATTTTGTACTCGGCTGAAGAAAATCCAAAATCCCACAACTGGCACTGTTTAAATTGATTGTATTCCGGAAAATCCGGAAATTTTTTCTGTGTAGCTCTTATTATCTCTGAGATCCTTTATGGGACCTGCCACACATTCTACTTCGACAAGCCTAAAAGACCGTTGTACTTTTTTAAGTACAGGGTTTTAAAATTGGCCCATGCGACAGGCAAAAACAAACCTCGGCGTAAATAACAGTCGGTTACACTTGAGTAATTTCGCATAAAACATAACCAAGTAGAAAGGATATTAATAAACCGACGTAAACCACACATACAAACATACATACATAAATGTACATGTACGTATATGCAAACATGCATACAATCACACACATGCATACCTTTGCATTTGTGTGCACACGGACAAGTGGATGCCATTGCTTGCAGTTGTTGTTGCTGTTATTGCTGCTGCAGCGCCATCAAGTAAATCAGTGTCCAATGTGTAAATAATTTCCATTTGAATGAGCAATTGTGCATTTTTCATACACACATACACATACAGGGCTAACTGCTGCTGCGCTTTTCATTTGCAGACGGGACGCGTCGACGTTTAAAATCGCATGAAATTTTATTAAAATGAAGTAAATATGGTGTAAACGTGCTGATAAAACGGTTCGTGCTCAGTTATGTAGAAGAGATGAATGGACAGCACCAAAGAGACGACATCGCCCTGCAGAGCGTTGTGTGTGTGTGAGAGAACAGGAGCAAAAGTTTAAGCGCAGCTTTTGTCAGTGAGTGAGAGACTGAGTGAGAGGAAAGCGTCGCTTAAGAGCAAGCAATTATATTAATGTATAATATGTACATACATATAGGTACAAAGTGTATGCAAATATATATAAGTGTATGTGCGTAATTATTGGTTAGAGTAACTAACGATCAACACGGTCAATGATTACAGCTACCGATTAGTGGTTAATGTAAGTAGTATGTACATAACTATCATTTATAGTGCTTACAGCATGACTCACTTGTTAAGTATTTCTCTCTTTCCACACTTTTTTTGTGCTTTGGTTACCCGCATGATGGTAGCGCATACAAAAGTCGCCACACAAAAGCTTTCTGAGGCGGCACAGCATAAAATCGCTTATGTAAATATCCATGTGTGTGTGTTTGTGTAAATTGCAGTGCTGTTTGTGCATGTGTATGTGTGCTTTGTGGTCAGTGTCGTCCATGTTGGACGTGGCTTCTCTGTTATTAATGACGTCGCAACATGTTGAGAGAGTAAAGAGCACATTGTCCCATCGCCTTTCTTCTTGTTGCTGTTGTTGTTAATTGTGAGAATGATGCCAGCCAGTTAACCGTTATTTAATGGGCCTACCAACTGGAAATGTGTACGTAATTTTCATACGGCTCGACAAATGTAATTAACTGTAATGTTGAGCTTGTATGTGAGTCTATATGTGTGTGGTCAAAATATCAATATTTACCTATAGGTATTTCCACAGTGACAAAAATCGAGGAAAACAAAGTCGAATTTTTAAAAAGTTATTTTACATATGTGTATCTGAGCAGCAATTTAGTTCATCTAAATTTGTAAAAAAAAACAAAGTTTAGAACCATCTACTTTTGTGATAAAATGATATACAAATTTGAAAGTAGAAAAAATTAAGTTTGGTTTCAACTGTAAGAATGCCAAATTTGTGAATAAGATTTATTTAAGTTACAAAATGTGAGTTCTTGTCACCGTAGAACTTTCTATGGAAAGACCCATGTTCATGTAAAAACATATATGTACATATAGTATGAAGAAATGTGCGTCTGTAAAAGCATTTTGGTCAAGAGGGCTTTGTTTTTGTTGCCGCTTTTCACTTTATCAGCTGCGCCTTCAGACAAGCAAATTAAAATCATTATTATTATTATCAATGTTGTACATGGTGAGCAGCGTCTAAGTGTTGGCCAAATAACAATTGACACAGTTCAACAACAACAACAAGAACAACAACAATGCAATGTATGTTTAACTCAAGTGCAAGAAACGTGCAATCAGTTTTCTCTGCTATACTCTTTTACACTTAACAACTATCTTCTACTGTTTACTTCAGTTAATTAACAGCACAGCTTTATTAGCGTTTTTTTTTTTCAATACTCTAAGCGTTACACTGAACAAAAATAATTTAACGGAGACAAGATGTCGCACAATCTAAAGAGCGAACAGATGCCTATAGCTTGCAAACATACAAATTCCAAATACACACCAGTTTCGACCCGAGATTAATATTGATACACCATTAACTAAAGGATAGCAAGTTTAAAATAATTGCAGACTGAACTCTTTAAAAGCTGATACACTGAGCAAAAAAGTGCTTTATAAATTTGAGTTTTAATCATGATCACTTTGTTATGCACATACCCGATTTCTTGAAGTGTACATAGTGTAATCTATAATCTCTTCGTAAGCGATTGAAAACCCATTTCGTATCATTAACAATAATCATATCCATAGACAGGTAAAGTTGTTTTTTTTTCCACTCATTTTCTTTATATATTGTTTTTTTCCCCCCTTTTGCTTAGCACATTCGTTACGGTCTTGCCATCCCTGTCAGTTGACAGTTTCAATTAGGCTTTAACACTCTACTAGCTCATGGCTCGAACTTCAGCTAACAGTCAACAAACAGTCTCCAACAGTCTTTAGCAACAGTTGCTGTTGCTGTTGGTGTTGCTGTTGCTGTGGCAGTTGCAGTTGCAGCTCCAGCTTCAGCTTTGAGCTCCATTTGTGTCTTGGGGCGCTGTTAGCTCTCAAGTGGCTGGCAATTACGTTCAATTAACTTGGCCAAGTTGGTAACGGATGCGAACTGCAGTTGGCCAAATGCGTTGCGTTGTCTGTAATTAAATGATGCTGCCTTCTCGGCTTGGTCTTGGACTTGGTCTGGTCTGGTCTGGATCGAAGCTGGCTAACTGCCGGCATGCCACCTAATCATAAGTGATACCAAAAGGAAATGCTTTTCAATGCTCTCCACTGCAACATGGTGCACCTGCAGCAGCAACAGCAGCAGCAGCTGCTGGGAGCTGAGAGCCAAGACCTGAGAGTTGGCATCTCTTTGAGCCACTAATTACATTGATTCTTAGACGATTGCAATGGCAATGGACATGCCAATGCCAAAGCTGCTGCTGCCAACGTCCAACGTCAACTTAATTAATTGTGCGTCCGGCCGCACGCCCGGGTTTTGTTTTATTTTATTTTTCTTCTCTTACTATTTTTATTTACTTATTTGTTTTTTTGTTGTTGTTGTTGTTGCTTTTCTGTTTTGTTTGGATAATGCGAGTGCAACTGGTTTCTAAGGCAGCTCGTTGCAATTTCTATTTGCGCGTAAATTGCTAATTTTGTGGAAAACACATTAATTAGCGCTAAATAAGCGCGCCAAGTTGCAATCCAGTTGAAAATGCCGTGCTGCCTCTGCCTCTGTTGCTGCCTCTGTTGCACGACGCCTGCCTCATGATCATCAACACGCTTCGAGTGCAATTTGGTGGAATGTCCTCTTTGATCATCTCCAGCACGTGCAAATTCAAGTCAGATATATATTTTTGATATTGCAGCCAATCACAACCGTTAATTCATTGAGATCAAGTGCAGATTAGTTAGAGATGAGTGCGTGAGTTCAATAAAAATTAACTATTCAGAAATGGTAACATAATAATAAAAAATATTAAATAAGATTCAATACATAAATAACTAAAATATTTTAGAGTTTAAACATAAAATAAATAAATATATATAACATAAAAATCCAAATGTGAAACAAATAATGCATATTTATATAAGTATGTTTAATAACTGGACAATACCTTAATGATCCCCAAAAGAAAGTTGCAATTTATTAACTGAGATATACAATACAAATAGTAAACAGTAAAATATGTACTACTAAAACAGTTGCTCTTAAAATTTTATAAATTTCTTTATAACTAAAAGATAACGTTTTGGGGTTTCTAAAGTTTCCGCTTTGGCTTTAATTTATTGCAAATGATTATTTAATTTATTCAATCGTTTTTGAAACATTTTATTTTTGAAGAATCTGCATTCTGATTTTATTATTCATACGTATTTGTCTATTAAATCGTGATAAGATAATTGATGCTTTAGTTTCAATCAAGGACTTAAATAAATGAGCTAGATAAAAAAAAGCTATTTATGTAATTAATCTTTTTGCTAACAGATCCTTTTTTTTTAAGAAAGCTTTTCGCTTCGGATTTGTGTTGAAGGAACTTCGAGACTTTGAGTTTTCATATTGACTGATATATTAATATTTATTTTATATTAAATTCTGAGAAATTCACTTGTATTTATAACATTTTCTAATATATTTGATGCTATTTAGATGTTTCGTTATTCATTTTATATTAAATTTATAAAAATTTAGTTGGTTCTGCTATTTATAACATTTTCTTTAAATTTTTAATGCAATTATTTATTTATTTTTTCTGGTTCTAATAACTTTTCGCACAGTCTATGTTGTGGTATGGTTATTGAACTTAATTCACGTGCTCACCACACGTGAAATTTTGATCTCTTGCACGGAAGAGAGCAAAGCGTGCTCTCTCCATGGATGCTTTCACCCAATTAACGCCGCTTGACGGCAACTGCATTTGGTATGTGAGCATTGTGAGGCAATTAAGCTCCGTTTGAAGTTGGCTGCGCCTAGAGTTTCGCACTGGGATTGATATTGGACTCTCTTATTAGCGCTGTGGGCTTTGCACATGACAATGTCGACGTCGCGACGTCAGCGTCGCAGTCAGTGGGCAACGTCATCAGTGTTGCCGTTTTCTATTCAAAAGAAAACACTAAAACTTTGAAAAAAGAGAACTTGGAGAGTTTAGAGAATTTAAAATATAATTCAAGACTTCTAATAATGTAAATTTAGTAAATTTAATTTCAATCAAATAAAAATCGACATTATAGCATACTATTATCACAAAATAACAGAAACCTTAACACTTAACTTTTACTCACTAGCAGTAAAAATAAATATATGTATATATAAATAAATATGGGTTGTTTACTCATCTTGCCGGCAACCTTACAGTCTAGGTAAACTAGCCGATAGTGGCAAAATCAGCAAGACGTCAACACTGATCGTCGTCTTCAACTTCTTCGCCTTCGTCTTGGACTTCTTGGCTTAGTCCATAAAAGCGCAATTTGTCGTAATTGTTTAAGCAGAAAGAAATAACAGCAAATGGCAAACTACACAATACAACATAAAACAACTTAATAAAAATTCCAGTGCCGTGTTGTACATCAGTTGACATCGGTGGAAATTAATGCGAGGGGGTGTAATGGGAGGGTAATGGGAATTGTCGCACAAATCAAACTGTTGGCACAATGTGTCGCTGACGCGGCCCAAGTCGATATACAGGGTATAATACAATATATATAAGTATATTGTCAAAAGGAAGTGATGGGAGGCATAAATCTCACTTAGACTCGCTCGGCGAAAAGAAAGAAAAAAGAAAAATCTGTACAAATAGATTAACAATAACAACAATAACTACAAATGCTTATGTACCAAGCACAACAAATGCTCCCTGCTCCCATATGTTGCCACAATAATAAACACCGTATCAGCAACAATAACAACAGCAACAACAGCAACACTACGCATAAATCAAACAAGCAATGCTTATTGGCAAAGGGGGGGTTAAGGGGCAGTGTCGATTCTGACTGCATGTGGCAGCATTTGTTATTTTTTTTCCCCATTTCTGTATTTCCTCTTGTTTTTTTACTGCTAGTTATTGAGATTGAGTGAAACAACAACGTTCAACTTTCGATGGCACTAGAAACAGGCGTAAACACAAACACGACACTTACGCACACAAACAAACGTCAATACACATACACACACACACACACTGTACATACGTGTATGTTAGTACTCTGATCCTGTTAACAGACTCTGTTAAATGTGCAGGCGACAAAATTGGCACTATGCGGTCTAAATTGCTTTAGCTGTATCACTGGTATTAGAATTAATATAAATTTACATACATATAATAACATTAAGTCCCGTTTTCTCACCTGATCGGAAACTTTAAGTCTACATAAACATGCCGATAATAGAAAAAATTGTCGAATTTATCTAAGCTAAAAACTCTAAATATATAATTTTCAATTGCCTAAGCGATGAATTAATAGTTAAACTTTAAATACCCCAGGATTAAATACTATATTCTTTTATCGAAAAGTTGATGTAGACTATATGGTTGTGGTCAAAATGAGAAAACGGCCCTAATATTTAATCTAATTTTTATTAACTATGTATAGTGTATATTTTGTCCTTCTGCTTTTAAGTTCAAATTAAATTCTGATGATCGTAGTTGATTATATTTAATAATTCAAGGGATTATTTACTATGAATATTAATCGTATGTTGTTTATCTCAATTAATACAATTTAAACATAAATTTCAGCTGTTTAGCATATGTATGATAGATGTAAAAGTCATGCCATCTGAAATTAACGTCAAATTCAATTATCTATCAGATAAAATTTAGTTGGACTATAAAAAAATAGTACTAAGTTTCAAAATTATTTTCCATTTCAACAAATGAAGATATCGATTACAGTATTTTTGTCGGCCGTCTAAAATGCATGTGTTATCGTTGGTTGGAAACACACATATAAAAATCATAAGAGCGAGTTGCTGCCAGTGACATCACAAAGTGTCAAGTGCCAAACAAAACTCCCTACCAGAGTCAGTATGAAACAAAGAGAGAGAGAGAGAGATAGAGAGAAAGAGAGAGAGAATGGTTGCTCGTGTGTGCATTTGATTTTGATTGGTATTTATGGTAGTTTAAGTACATTGAAAACACGAAGATTGTGAATTGTTCTTGGACTGAGATTAAGGCAGAGAGCCAGATGTCGTTGACAGGACAAAGTTAAAGGACTTGCTTCATAATTAAAACAACAACAACAACGATGAGGACATAAAAAATTGTTAACGTTGCCATTTAATTGTTAGCCCGGCCACTTATAAGCTCGTTTTGTGTCGCAAAACTTTATTTGAAGAGCCCAACAAAAAACAATGGAAAATGTAAAATAATAAAAAGAAAATACAAATAATATTTATACACGTATAATACATATAAATATGCACGAGTATGTAGGTATGTAGGTATGTATGTATGTAACAAAGGACATTAAACATGGACCGTGACGTGACGCTCGTCCTATTAGAAGTTGGGGAACTTTTAAAGGTGGGGATTTATTTCTTGTCGCGCAACATGTTTACCATAACGTTGTTGTAAAGAGTCTTTCTCCCAATCCCAACCAACTAACAGCCCCTCAATGGCGATTTCTGTTTCGTGCACAGCATTGTTCCCAATTCAGCCTTTTTCGAGATAGATCTGTCCTTTTGAAAACTATTTTTGCCAGGAATTGTGTCAAGCGTTTTCGGTTAGAAAATCTCTTAAGTTTTAAGAATCACAAAAAACAATTACAAATAAAAGTAACTTTCTTTTTAATACATGCAATAGTTGAAATATTAAAGAATAATGTTAACGAATAGATACCCTGTTATTGACCAAGTCGTAAACAGTTTGTTAAGTAATTGTTTTGACAAATTGAAAAAAAAAATTATACAAATTTGTATCTTTTGGAAACATATATAAAATATATTTAATAAAATAATGAGATCTATTGTGCTTAAATATTTTTTATGACTCAATAATTACGTGACTAACTGTATAAACTGTTTACAAATAATAATATTAGCTAAAAGTCAAATTTCAGACAATATATTGGTCATTGTTGGTAATTGGCAATTGTTTATCCTATTTTTTGGCTTTTTTGTTCGGTTAATTTGCCTTGATTTGGCCAAGAGTATTTGGCATCACTGTTGGTCACCATTTTCTCATATTCTCTTCTCTCTCCCATCACTCTCTTTGGGTCCACTTTCTCGTGCCCTTTTTTATGCATGTGCAAAGTCTTCGTTTGCATTTTTATGGCATAAAAATTAAAAATGAATTTTGATTGTTTTATTTATTTGTTGTTGCTGCTGTTGTTGTTTTCTTGTCGACACTTCTTCTTCTTCTTCTTCGTCCCTTGTTATATATTTTTATTGTGGCATTGTTTTAGTTTTCTTTTTCATATCGCGCACTTGACTTTTTTCGTATGCTTCCATTGTTGCTTGTAATTTGTTTTTTGTTTTTGTTGTTGTTTCTCTTTGCTCTTTTTTCTCGCTGCCGTGTTTTTCTTCTCTCTTTTGTTTTGCTTAAGTTTGTTTTACCTGTTTTTTAATTTGTGCGCGGAAGCCTCGCATGGTCAAAGGACATTGAAATTGGACTTTTGCTAGTGTTTTGTTAAAGATTTAAAGTTATCGGTGAACGTTAAAGCTGTCCGACCAAATTTATAAAATGCCAAATGTGGATTTTAAAATTATATATGTAGTAAATATATTATTAATACTTGCACCAAAAAAAACTACAATAATCATGGTACAAACATAATAGTACTTACTCCGATAAATAGGCAATAAATTCTGACAAAGTAAGTATTTAAATTTTGGATAAATACGAATTTTCAAAAGCTTTCCATAAACTACTGCAAATGTTTCTTTATTTCAATCAAAAACCACTGCAGTATACTTAAAATTATCAATGAGAACTGAAATATGAGGAATATATTTACAGACTTTGAGGAAGTACATTTTTTAATAAATAATTAAAAAATAACTTAAATGTGGCGTAAAAATAAAGCTCAAGCTTTATCGTCAAACTGTGTTGATAAAATACCTAAATCTCAGTTTTAAGTCAAAACTAAAAATTGGGAAATACATTACCACAACTTTGAGAAGTATATATTTAAAATAAAAAGTTAGTAAAGTGTTTTATGGTTTCATAGAAGTTCAAGTTTAATCGCCAAAGTGTTTATGCAATATACTTAAAATTCTAAAAAATAAATAAGTAAATTTATAGGACATCTGTTGCACATCTTTAAGCGTTTATAGCCTCAAATTGTAAACATTTTGCTATTATTTATGTTTTTATCGCTCAGTTGATTATTTTTCATAATTTTTCGCATCAATTTTCGCGTTGTGCGTTGCGTGCACAAATTTAATTTATGTGATTTTTGTGCGGCAATGCAAATTTACGCAACGCAACCCGCAATCCAGACAGACGGATAGACAGGCAGGTGTGGTACAAGGGCGGGTGGCAGTGTGGGCGTGGCCTTTGCACGCTCAGCACGTTTATTCGCACTTAATTCGCACTTTTTGACACCTTTCGGTGTCCGTCAGTTGCACGAAGCGACCGAAAGCCCAAAACCAAATAAACAAATTGCGTTTACAAGAGCACTCCTCACCCCAGCTCTCTCTTTCTCCATCTTTCTCTCTCTACCCCAGCCAGTGTTGCCACATTTTTTAAGATTAATCAGCTAATTTAGCGATTAAAAGTAGCTAAAAATGGTAATTTTTATTTATTTTTTAATTATTAACGCTTATACTACGAAAAAGGATATGTAGTTTAGTTTATATGACAATACCTCAATTATTCTATTTTTATATCACTGGTACAAATATCTCCAGGGAATATATATTTTTTGAACCTAAATATATAATTGTTAGATGGCATTCTTAATAAGTAACCAGATATCTGGCAAGCTTTTACATTTTCTCTGGAAATTCAAATTCAGAAAGCCGTTCAAACTTGTTAAATACACAGTTTTTTGCCTAATTTTAAGGGCTAACATAGGGAATATTATTAATATTATAATATTACATTTTATTTTTT
This sequence comes from Drosophila neotestacea, assembly GCA_035044365.1. Classification (NCBI taxonomy): domain Eukaryota; kingdom Metazoa; phylum Arthropoda; class Insecta; order Diptera; family Drosophilidae; genus Drosophila; species Drosophila neotestacea. The sequence goes on from JAWNMD010000044.1 coordinate 696,739, forward strand.
CCCTTGCATATTTATATTCAAAAGCTTCCAGCCAATATTTTACTGTATCAATAGTAATTTCATATTCGAAAATATGGATTTATTGTAGCATAATGTTTTTGCTCAACATTTTCTTCTTTAAAATACAATTTGTTGACTCAAATAAGTACACATAAAAGTGAAAAATAAGAGCGAATTTTTTTAAAATAGTCAAATTTCTAGCTAGTAGAGTGTCCTTAAATTTTTGAGGTTGAGGTTTCAATGTCTATATATAGTCTCAAGTAACTATCCGAATGATAAACTGAAGTAAAATGTATAGAAACTAATGTCAAATGTCAAAGATATGTATCACATAAAGCTTATACGGACATTAAAAAAATTGGGCCTAAATCTAGCTACTTAACAGCTTAAATGACAACACTGATTACACTGCTGTCAGCAACATAATGTGCACTGGCAAAAGTGAACGGCGCGAAAAATTATGCAAAATAAATTAATTACCAATTAAGGGTGAGCAAATGGTTGACTTAAGGGTTGGGGAGGGGGATGAAGTGGAGCGGTTTTTTGGTGGAAGCTGCAGCAGCCACTTCAAAAACACACACACACACGCATATGGAAGTTGGGGCTCCCGATTTGCAGCTGTTGCAGGCATATGCAGAATTACTGTGATTTTCCCTGTTCACCAAAGGGGTTGCACTGTGGTATAGTAGGGTGGGAGTGAGTGAAGGGGGAGAGGGATGGCTTACTGCCAAACGAGGGGTGCTTAACGTGGCCGTAACGCGTTTGTCACATGAGCCTCGGCCACTAATTAGTGTCATTAAATGCGCTCCACATGACGACATGCGACAACATTTGCCATATTCCATCCAATACCTCTCAACCCTTTTATGTCCAACACAACCCTTCACTCCCTCTCTCTCTCTCTCTCTCTTGCATTGCCTACTTTTCGGGGCACATGCATAAAACATGACACAAAATTGCAGCAGTTGCCCCCTAGTCACAAGTCGTAAACCAAATAAATAAACCATAAACATAACTGACCGCAAAATCAACTTAATTTCAGACCCTGTCCTACTAGAAACGATTGAAGAAAGCTAGGGGTGATAAGAAGGGTAGGGGAATATAGGGAAAGTCCAAAAGCTACGCGACAGTTTCTTATAACCGAAGTAACTTCCGTTAACTTGCGTGCAAACCTGTAATTTTCACTCACACTTTGCTGCCCGCAATTGGGGTTAAAAAGGGTTTAAGTTGCGACAAAGAACCCCCTTTTTATCCCCGCGTCTGCTCCAACCACATGCATATGCATAATTATAGAGCCGGAACCAAAAAACGTTACGAAACGCGACCGCCTCTTGAGCTAGCTCACATTTTGGATGAACATAGGGCTGACCGGCATCCGCTTAACGAACTAAACTGTGAAAATGCCCCTGGGCAAGGTGCAAACCAAAAAAAAGGGGAAAAAGGGGGGCAAGAATGGGTTACTCGTGGCTCTAACTCTATGGAAATTTGAATATTGATTGGCTTTAATGAGCGCACTGGTCGCACAATTAGTTTTCCTCGCTTTAGGCCTGCCCAGGTATCGTTGACGCTTCCGTTTTCCTCACCATAGCTATATTGTACGTAACGCCCATGCCAGCCAATGTTGGTTAAGTGTGGGAAAGTTTTTGGGTTGAAAACGGCTCAAATAGATCGCGTCGATAAGTTCTAAAGAATCAAAAAATCTATTTATAGTTAATTTGGTAATATAATTTCAAAGATTTCTGATTTCAATCGATGGGATTAAAAGGATAGCTATAAAACTGTTGACTTAAATGGAAAACAAATGTGTAAATGATAAATAGAGGTATCCATTAGATTTTAGAAAATGTTAAGCCATTTTAATTTTATAATTAAAAAGTTTAGAAAAATGTTTAAAATTGTTTTTTTTCCTTATATCAGAAAAGTGGTTTTGGAGTAGGTTTCGAAAAAAGAGTCAAATGTTGCTTAGTATTATAACTTCACTTTCGCACAGATAAGAAAAATCTGTATAACATTCCCATTTGAAAAGAAATCAAATTGATTTTGGGCATTGGGCTAAAATGAAATTTCATAATACTATTCTAAATATGATCGGCTAAGACACACAGAAGTTATGCAGGGTATCTGGCAGTCGCCAGTCTAATTAAACAATAAAGATCTAAATATTTTGCATAATTATAGCAATTTTTCATTTGAAAGTAATCGCCGTCATGGTATTAGGTGGAATAAAGTGGAATGGCATGGAACGAAAGGGAATGAAATCATGCAGTCAAATTGTCAGTTAAATCGTTGGGAAAATCTTTTGAAAATCGCATGCAAATTGAAAAGCACTATTTTGATTGTGAGTGGAGGGTGGGAAAGGGATTGTGGAGGAGGGGTGGAAGGGGCAGGAGGGTGGAGGAGGTACATAAATGTAATGCATAAATTAATTGATCGCCTCCACACACAGACAGTCATACAATAACAACACAAACTATGAATGCTCAATGAATGCGCTGTCTCCGATAAAATGCGGCATGTGGCAATGTCCCCCTTCCCCAGCCTCATCACCTTGCCACAGCAGACAGGGCCATTGAATTGCATTTCTGTGGCATGGCCATTGCCAATGAAATTCAAATATGAAAACGTTGCCGGCGTTTAGCATTCAATTCATTTTGTCTAAACTAAATAACAATGCACTACGCAGGGAGTGGGGAATGTGGCACAAGCATGTGGGGAAGCGGAAGGAGTAGGGGAAAGGGGAAGGGACAGGGTTGCAGCAGGATTTGCTGGCTCCCCAAAAAAGTTGTTAGCTGACTTGGTCAGTGTCATTGTTTGGTTTGGTCGGCGTTAAATTTACATAAATTGATTTGATTGAATTTTTATGAGGCGCCTCTCTCATCCCCTTACCTCTTGGCTCTTGCCACTTGCCGCTTGCTGCATGCCGCAGGCCGTCGAGCAGTTGATGAGTTTTTGACACTGAACGGCGACTCGACGTCTAATTAAAGTCATTGCCAGCAGCTGCACGAGCAACAGAGTTGCTTCATTCATTCAACCCGTTCCCTGTCCAATTCAACATACTGCCAGTGTTGCCACAATTTTATAAACGTAAATAGCTAACTTGTTTTAAATCTGCTGCATAAAAATGCTAATACATGGGGGACAAAAAACCTGTAATCTCCGTGATAAAATCAAGCCAAACGGTGTCTAAAGTTTTGTTATTTTATTTAAGTACTTAATTTAATTGATTTCAGTTCGATTTTAATTTCACTCTCAGAAAATATTTTGATTATAGGTGTTTTTATAAGAATTTGTTGATTGAACTGTTTTAGTCCTATTTGCAAATATTTTAGGGTTAAGTCATTGGCATGTGATCCGCATATACATAGTAGTCCTTAATTAACAATTATATTCTAAATATATAATTAAAAACTTTAAGCTTAAATGAAAAATTGTAAACTACAATTTTCAAATGATTTTGTCTCTGTTTATTTAAACTTTAAGCTTTTAATAAGAAAATAATCCTTTTTTTTTGCTAGCAACAACAATATTTTCTCAATACAAACGGTGTTATCGAAGAAACTTTTTGGGCAATGTGAAACAGTTTATTTCAGTTCTCTTAAATCCATATGGACTAGGACGTATTCTTAAGCCTTTAGTCACTCAACATTTCCTTCACTAATATATTAAAATACATTCACTTTCTAAAATAATAGTCAAATAGTTCTAGAAAATGGTTAATTTTTCAGCTTATAGCATTTCTTTACATATTTCCAAGTTTTGCAACAGAAAAAATGGCTAAATCTGTCTAATAAGTAGCTAAATTGGCAACACTGCATGCAGCATGCAATAGCCACTGACTCTGTATGTGCCCCCAAGGCCATAATCGGGTCACAGTTGGCGCAACATGGATAACATCCACGGCGGCGACGTTGGCTTAATGCGATGGCGATGCATTTGGCCATAGACGACGACGACGGCGACGACGACAATTGACGCTGGGGCAGACAATGTTACACACAAGCCACATGCCACATGGCGCCCCCCTCCCACCTACCTGCTGTATGCATATTTTTAGGGTTTCCGTCGTACGGCAAATGGAAAATGGGAAATTTTGCAACAAACTAAGTATTTAGCGCTCTGCTTTTGGCCTGCTTTTGACCAGAATTGTTTTGGCTTGAATTGTGAATGTGGGCTTGGGTTTTTGGGGCATGCCACACCATTGGAAATCCACTTTGTGCCGTTTTGCCAATGCCAATTTGTCATAAATCTCGTTATTTTAAATCGTTGTTGGCATTTTCGCTCTGTACTCTGCTCGCTGCATCGATTTGTTGCCGTTGTTGGCCATTGACATAGGCCTTGGCTGTGGGCAATGTTTTGTTATCGTTATCGAGCTGCAGCAGTCAGCAATTTGCAGCGCCATTTACAAAAACAACAAAATCTCACATCAATTGGACAATGTCAGTTATTCAAGCTGCGGTTCTGCTACAAATTTAAAAATAGAATTGCAATTGCAATTCTTAATAATAAAAAAATGAAATTTGCCTCCTGTGAGGTTTGAACTCACGACCCCTGGTTTACGAGACCAGTGCTCTACCACTGAGCTAAAGAGGCACTCCATCAAGCGCACGCCAGTTAGACTATCCAAGATAAGTAAAACAAGGATCAAAAAAACGCCCCCATTTATGCTAAGCAGCGATCGAAGCTTGTGTTTTGGCTAAAAAATAGAAATGAACGAAAGTGTTGTTGGCTTGGTTAATCGTTCTCGATCATGTCAAGGTCACAGATTTCGCAATCGCAGTCCCAATTTAGATTCCGTTTAGGTCGACGTGGCAGGCATCGGCTCGTTGGTCTAGGGGTATGATTCTCGCTTCGGGTGCGAGAGGTCCCGGGTTCAACTCCCGGACGAGCCCTTTTTTGTTTGATCATTTTTTTAATACATAACACAACTATTTTTTTCATTGCATTTAATTGTTATTATTAAATTGCATTTTTAAAAGAAACTGCTTGCTTTTCGTGTTTATTTTGCAAATAAAATTGGCAATAATTGAACGCGCTTAAAAGTATGCTACACGAAAATATTTATGAAAGTTGCAAAGCGCCGCCGTCTGTTAACGACTTTGTTCAGCACTGTTAAGTGAAGTAGGCTCAACAGCTGTCAAATGCCGTTATGTTTTGCACACCTCACACGCTGATCAACACTTGTACTTGAATTTGTGGCACGCTTATTATTTAGTTGTGCATCGTTTAACATAATAATTAATAGCAATCGAACACGTTGGCCATGGCGTTTTATACAATTGACTTCGACTACGAAATAGATTACAACTATGAAGAATTTATAGATGTTAACAACACAGAACGATTTATAGTGCCTTGTGTTCCGCAGAATTTTCTTTGCAACAAAAACGAAGACAACAACGGCGATAAAAACAACAACGTTGGCTACATTGACGAGAACGAAAATGTCTCGAATAGATGCCATACGTCCTTTGAAGACTATTGGCGCAGCATAAGCACACCAAATTATGTATACATAAATTTAATGACTACGAATTGAAATAATTAGCATATTATTAAATGAAACTTTAACCCTTCTCTTTGTAGATGATGACTATGGATATTACCAAAACTGAACCCGGACTTGTCGGGCTATCATCGAATCAGCAGCAACAACAACAGCAGCAGTCGGCACAACAACAACAGCAGCAGCAACAACAGCAACAACAGGCCGCAAACATGAACAACAACGGGCAGAACAACAATGGCAACAACAACAACAATGGCTTAAGTAATGGCAATGTTGTTAACAACAACAACAACAACAATAATAACAACAATGTGCAAAGCATTGCCGCTGCGGCGAACAACAACAATAACAACAACAATGGCAGCCAACTATGCGCCGGCTGTGGCAAGCACATTCAAGACCGTTATCTGTTGCGGGCCCTAGACATGTTGTGGCACGAGGATTGCCTCAAATGTGGCTGCTGTGATTGTCGCCTTGGGGAAGTCGGCTCCACTCTTTATACGAAGGGCAATCTAATGCTATGCAAACGCGATTACTTGAGGTGAGTAGTTTTATTCGATTAGCGCATTCGATTAGCGTCATTTGAACACACAAAAGAACAGAGTCAGCGTTTTAGCTGGCTTATCAATTTTGTTTCTTATTGTTAGAATTCACAATTGGACCTAACTCCACAAAAGTGACTGATATTTTAAGTCAGTAAGATCATTTTATTGATGGTACGTAGCTGAAATCTCTTGAAACATGTACATCAACAAAGCCAAGAAAAGTGCTTTTGTGTGTTCATTATAAGTCAGACTTCGCGTCAGCTATTACTCTATATGTGTAACTTGTTTTAATTTATTTGCCACTTGCCACTTGCAGATTGTTTGGCAACACGGGCTACTGTGCCGCATGCAGCAAAGTCATTCCAGCATTTGAGATGGTAATGCGTGCCCGGACCAATGTTTATCATCTGGAGTGCTTTGCGTGCCAGCAATGCAATCATAGGTGAGTTTTCGATAAATCAATGAAGTAAACATTTAAATACTATTGAAATATGTACTCACTGTTTTGTTAAAAGCAAGATACTGTTCCCCTATGTTTCGTTCCCTTGACGTCAATTGCTTTATGCTGTCGATCGAACTCACTTGGGAACAACAAACACCTACCTGCCACAAAGTGTGGCACTGACTCAAAGGCTTCAGTCTCTGCTTACATAAAATACTTATGCATTTTTATGGGCCATTTCCCTATCAGCAATAACAACAACAACACACACACACACACCCACACGCGCACATGTCAGCGAGAAATCCCTTTTTAATCTTTGGCCAATAAACATGGCCAAAATGGCACTTAGAATTTTATTATTATGCAGAAACATCAGCAATAACAACAACAAATTGACATCATTTACAAGGTTGTTGCTGAAATAAGAAGGGGGTGGGAGGGTTGATTTTCGGGGCTGGGGCTAAAGTCAACCCCTTTAGTGCCATTGAATTTCTATGAAAACCGCATAAATTTCCGTGGCATATTTGATTCCTTCTTGTGGCAACCCTTTGGGGTGCCATCAAGTGCTAACTTGCCGATTGCCAACAGTTTTTGTTTCTTTATTTATTTTCTTTCTTTTTTTTTTGTGAATTTATTGCATTTGGCCAATTTCTGGAATGTCACTCTGGAGAGTTTTAAAGTCCAACCTCGGGCCTGGTCAACAATATACATACATATGTATATTTATATATGTATGCATGTATTTTTTCTCTTCTTACTTTCATTTTGTGCCCTTTGCATTAATAATGCCGCCGCACATATGCTTGCGTCTCAGTCATGCCACATGCCCCACATGCACGAGTTGCTTGTGCAACGAATCGCATTAAATATTAAAAATGCCGCCACACGGCATTGCCGAACAAAAATATTGAAATAAATGTTAAAACATATTGGCATATTGTTAAAAATCGGAACCATGCATCCTCCTTCCTTCTCTCCATCCTCTTTCCTCTTCAACATCCAGCTGCATGCTACACTGTTCCCAGGCGCTTTTGTTTCGCATTGTCGAAAATTGACTTTAAAAATGTAACAGCAGCTTTCATACGTTTGTGGCCAGAGTGTGGGAGCAACAACAAAATAAAAAATAATATAAATGGGAGCAGTTGTTGCAACAACCTCTCTATCCCATGTGGCATGTGTCCCCATTGCGTTGAGGCCTAACTGTTCCTGTTCCTCCGACAGCTACTGAAATTGTCATCTCTTTATCAATCTTTTAAAATCAGAATCGTTTAACAATTTGAATGAACTTGTGTTCTTCCTAAAAACTATTTTATTTTTATACCCTTGCAGAGGATATTATAATTTTGTCACGAAATGTGTAACGCATTGAAGGAAGCCTCACAGACCCCATAAAGTATATATATTCTTGATCAGGGCGACGAGCTGAGTCGATATAGCCATGTCCGTCTGTCTGTCCGTCTGTCCGTCTGTTTCTATGCAAACTAGTCTCTCAGTTTTGAAGCTATCTTGATGAAACTTGGTACAGGTCCGTCTTTTTGCTGCACGCAGTACATATGTCGAAACCGGCCGGATCGGATAACTATATCATATAGCTGCCATAGGAACGATCGGTTGGAAATAAACATTTAGTATGAAAAACTTTTTTGTTTCTCAAGATATCGCAACCAAATATACACATTGTGTGTTTAATTGAGTTTTAAACAGGCTGACAAAATTTGGTGGAAATCGGATAACTATATCATATAGCTGCCATAGGAACGATCGGTTCGAAAACAACATTTAGTATGAAAAACTTTTTTGTTTCTCAAGATATCGCAACCAAATATACACATTGTGTGTTTGATTAAGTTTTTAATAGGCTGACCAAATTTGGTGTAAATCGGACTACTATATCATATAGCTGCCATAGGAACGATCGGTTCGAAAACAACATTTAGTAAGAAAAACTTTTTTGTTTCTCAAGATATCTCAACCAAATATACACATTGTGTGTTTGAATAAGTTTTAAACAGGCTGACCAAATTTGGTTTAAATCGGACTACTATATCATATAGCTGCCATAGGAACGATCGGTTAAAAATCAACATTTAACAAATTTTGAAAAAAATCTGTCGGCTTACACAGGGCACTGCAAGGGTATCCAAACTTTGGCGCGCCAAAGTTAGCTTGCGCTATATTTATAATTATCTTACATCCTAGCGCCACAAGGAATTCCTTATATGTAGATTAGTGTCACTAGTCACAAATGTATAAATTTAATTAATTTGTTTTACTTATGTTCAGACTTTAAATTATCTTATTTATATATGTACATATGTGCAAATATGTTTGAATGATTCTTTTAATGCTACATTTGATGTGTCCGTTTCAGTATTTTGTTCTGCTGCTTCTTTTTATACTTCTGCCTCTTTCACATTGTTTTCATATATATTTTTATTATTTTTTCTTTCTGAGTTGAAGCTAATCAATTTTTTACGTAAATTAATTCAATTGCCGAAAAAGTCATTGAGGCGTGGCCGCATGGCCAGCGGGTAACTCCCCCCTTACCCTTTTACCCCCTTTACCGCTGATTTTCCTTCCTCTTTCACTGCTGTGATTTTTGCAATTGTTGTTGGTCGCACATTTCACATTTCACATTAAAAATGCGGGCCTTCACTTGCCACACACACACACAAACACAACAAAAAGTCGTTTTCCATTGGTTTTTTTATTCTCTCATATTTTTTTGTTTTTTATTTTTTAAGCAAAGTGCATCAAATTTGTTGTTGTTTTTATTTTTATGCTGTTGCTGAAAAGTTTGCATAATTTCCTGTCGCCAGCATCAACGACGACGTCAGTTGAGTGGCAGCAACCGAAGAGGCAAGTGGAAGTGGCAGGAAGGGGCAGCAGAGCGCGAAGAATCTTTCGCTCGAGCAAAGGATAGGCGACAGAGAAAGAGAAAGAGAGCGATAACAACAACAACAATAAGAACATGCGCCATTTTTTACAATTTTTGTATTTCCTGTTGACAATTTGTTGTTGGTCTTCGCTGCCCGGATGTGCGAGTTCCGTAAATACACACACCATACACACACACACACACACACACACACACACACACACACACATGTCTGAACTGTGGTGTTCATGTCACAGGTGCGTTCAATGCCATAGTCAAAAAGTTGTTTGTTTCCTTCGTTTTTTTGTCTTTTTGGTATTTTTTATTATTCTCATACTTTGTTGACTCGTGTGATTTTTTGTTGTTTTGGTAGATAAACAAAGCGTTTTTCATGTAGACGACAACACACAACGACATGCCACGCCCACACACACACACACACACACACACACATGTGTATATAAAGTATAGAGTCAGTCCGTCAATCGATTTGTTGCTGCAGCCAAAAAGAAAATGTAGCCAAAAATAAAAAAACGCTGACGTAAATCAAAAGCCAAATTTCATATCCGCTGTAAGTCTGCTGTAAGCTGCTTTACCCCTACCCCCCAGTTTACCCCCTTCCCATAAAAACTGTTACCCTGGGGTACACTCTCCTTCTCCCTCATTTGGCGTCTCTTTCACTTGCTGCCTCAGCTGGGGTACTATGTACTTGTCAAGCATAAAAATGATGTTGCACTGGAGAAGGTCTAGGAATAACGAAAATGCCAACAACTTGGACCTTACAGACCTTATGTATATACTGGATCATCCCAAACTCTAAAGTATCGAAATAAATATGAAGTAATACAGTTTAGAAAAATAAAGTAACATATTCTAAATATTCCCAATTCGAATTTGACACTATTCAAATTCTTAGGATACTCTTTGTTAATCAGGATTCGGAACAGGCTTATACATATATGATAATCAAAAATGTTAAATAAAAATGTTTAGAATTAAAATTTTTTAAAACAACTTGGATCTCACAGTTGGATCAGGATTATATAGATATACATAATTATAACAATAAGGACATGTCGCTTAGTTTTTAAAATATTCATAATTCAAATTATAAATTGTTTAAATTTTTTTAAAAACCTTTTTAAGTTGATCCAAAAAGTACGATACCTATATGTATTTAAAACCAAACATTAGTGTCGATTTTGAAGTTCCAATTCTAATTTTGTTAGCATACTTTTTGCAGCAGAATTGAATTCATTTCTTCAGCTATCTGAAAAAGTGGTATTAAGAATATATCTAGTATTACAGTCTATACAGCTAAGACCGCCCTATTATGAACTGATTTTTCCTTCTATGAAGAATAGACATAGAAACTTGAGTATATTAAATTGAAAAATAACAAAGTTGAAAGTTGCAGTTGAAATATAGCTAATCAAAATTATGGAAAACTTCAAAGAAAGTTTCTAGGACTTTTTTTGTTCAGTTTCTTCAGTAAAATAGTTTGGAAAATTGGAAAGGGAAAGTGCAATTATTGCATAGTTAAGTTAACAGAAATCTCAAGCAAGCTGTTAGGGTATTTAAATGTTCGTCTAACTGTAATCTTCACTTTTCTACAGTGTCTTGTTTGGTTTGTAATGCGAACTGTATTCGGGAAAACTGTTGTGGAGTAACTGTTGGTGGGGTTTGGGATGTTCGCTTGTTCTTGTCATCCAACGTACAGGTGCTAACATAAATATTTTGACAAAGGGCTTCATGTTGCATACACACACTCACACACACTCACACACACACACACAGGCTTTGGGGCAAGCGACTGAAATGGGCGACTTCATTTGCAGTCGGATGAATGCACTGCACTTCACTGAAGCGGAACTTGGAGTAAACCCCTCTCTACATTTATCCCCCCTGCATCCGTGCAGCATTTCCTGACATTGCAGCGACATTTTCAAATGCTTATCTGACTTCCTTGTGAGCCCGTCATCATCGAGCGAACATTTGTTTGGCCCTTCATCCATCCTTTTTGGTCCTTTTGGTTTGTCTTGATCTGGACCCCTTTTGTTTCAGACAACTCCTCAACAGTTGCGTTTACAGTCCACCGCTGTCAATTGTCATCTTTGTTGCATGTTTGTCGTTTGTCGTGTCTCTCTCGCAGGTTTAAGCATGTGGAAAAATCGTTTCCAGTTGCCAGTTCCTGTTCCTGAGCGCTGCCAACTTGCTGCCAACTCTTCTCATCAATTTTGCTGTAAAAAAAAGTCTGAAAAGCAGCTGCGTTTAGTTATATTTATGACTGATTGTGAGATTTGACTACAGATAGATTTGATTTGATTTGTCCCTGAGCTCAAAAATATATAAAAATATATAAAAGAAGTTGCTAAATGTTAAAAGAGACGTAAAAGTATTATTATTCTCTGATAAAACTTTGTAAAATCGTATTTTAAATATTTCCAATTTGTATTTAGATAGATTTGAATTTGCAATAAACTCAATGCTCTGAAATATTCAATTGTAAATTGAGAGTTGATTTATTTCAGCTTTGACTTCTGAAAAGTTTGCAATAGAATTTCATCTGATATTAAAGCAAAATTTAAACATTGCGCTTAAAGGACTTGTTAAATGGATTGTTAAATGAATTGTTAAACTCATTGATGAATGCTTTATTAAATGCATTGTCAAATGTTGATGAGCTTGCAATTATTTAACAAAAGTTCTATGATAACACTCTATTTTTCACAGTTCGATTTTTATTTAGATTTAAATAATTGTAATTCAATAAACTGATTACATTTCTGTAATTAAACTCTGTGTCTCTCTATTTCTTTATGTCTTGTTCTTTGAATCTTTTCTAAACTCTCGCATTTCTTTTTACAATCTTTACAGATTCTGCGTTGGCGATCGCTTCTATCTGTGTGAGAACAAGATACTCTGCGAATACGATTATGAGGAGCGTTTGGTCTTTGCCTCAATGGCCAATCATCCGATGCTGAAGCGTCATGTGTCGTCCCTGGGTCAAGGTTCACCGACTGGAGCTGCAGGCGCTGCTGGCGCTGCCGGTGGACTGTTGGGCGGTGGACCAGGGGGCGTGACTGGCGGTGCCAATGTCAATGGCGGCGGTGGCATGGTCAATGGACCAAGGACACCAGGCGATCACAACAATAACAATGGCCCCCAGACACCAACTGGCGGTGGTGGTGTGGGTTCTCCATTTGCTGCTGCCGCAGCGGCAGCTGCAGCCGCCGCGCATATGAAGAATCAGCTGGGGGCGTCCAGCTAAAATAAAGCCCTGTGCATGAGCGGCAGCAGCAGCGGTGGTGGTGGTGGTGGTGGTGTTGGCGGTGGTAACAGCGGTGGAGGTGGAGGAGCCGGAGGCAATGGCTCTGGTCAGCATGGGCAGTTCTATGGATCAGCTGGCTTTGGTCTACATCACCAACATCAACAACAGCAACAGCAACAGCAACAGCATCAGCAGCAGCAGCAGCTCATGGGCTTGGGCATGGGTATGGGAGGTATGGGAGTGGGTGTGGGCGGTGTCGGAGTTGGGGGCGTGTCGGGCGGAGGCGTTGGCAGCATGGGCAGCAACTGTAAGCGCTACCAAAGAAAGTTCTACAATCGCAACTGAGACGACACTGAAATCCCAAAGCCAATGAATATAAGCAGCTCAATAGTTATCGATGTATCGATATACACACACATACATACATATACATACATATATGTAACTAAAGCTTAATATTGTAGTAACCATAAAATGTTCGTTTTGCTTTGACTGAGTTAAAGTTGTTTAGTTATATTTAATATGTTCTCATTTCTACTACTACTTATATAGTATATTATTCAAGAATAATGTATAACTATGTCCTAAATGATTTCACTGCATCGATTAAATACACTTATCAACTTTTATAACTTTGTTCACAGAAACCATTTAACATTTAAGCGACAATATTCATAAACGTTTATTATTTATGCAATTCTTTATTCATTTTCCGATTTTGATTACAAATTTTGTTCTTTAAACATGTAAATATTTTGGGTGCAATTTGTGCAACAAGAAGTATGAGAAGATCTATTTAGTTACTACATATGAAAACTGTTAAATTTTAAACATATTAATAAAAAGAACTAATTTTTTTTTTTTTTTAAGCCACAGCACCGCTTTCTATCTTTACGATATCGATATATAATGATATATTCTTTTTAATTTTATATATTTAACGCTCGAAGCGTGCGGTGCCAAAATAAATTCAAAGCAGTGCCAAAAAAAAAAAATGCGGCATAAAAATAAAATTAACAAAGAAAAAAAGGGAGAAATGAAATGCAACTATTTCAAATGGTTTTTATTATTTATTAGCATATTTAATTTGAAAATTAACAACATGAAATAATAATTGTTAAACATCCCCACCGACCAATATATATACTATATAATTTTTTATTTTATTTCTTTTACTTGCGTTTTTTTTTTTTTTTTTTTTTGATAATTAAACTCCTATTGGAATTGAAGGCCGCCAGCTGTAAATGTAAAATTAAGATAACAGCTCAATTGGCATTTTGTTAATGTGTAAATAAATATATTTAAACATTTTCTATATGTGTACAACAACAATTATTTTTCGCGTTCATTTTGAAGTCTGTTAGAGCCACATTGTTGATTATTATTTAAGTTTAGTTAGTGCGAGGCTAAAAGATCATCATCAACAACAAAAACAACAACAAGAAATCATCAATATGTATTTTTTTCATTAAATGTAAATTATAATGAAACAAGTTACGAAAATCAGCCTTGCATAAGAGGATAATGGAAATAATTTAACAAAAGGAGGAAGGCTAGATTTAAATAAGTGTATAAAGAGTATAAGAAAATATGCAGAATAAATAAATAAACGATATGTGTATAAAACAAAAATGCAACTAGTTACAATATAAATGTATTTATTAATATGATGTAAACCCAATTTTTTTTTATTATTATTATTATTCGATATGCATATTTAAATGTCAGCAACTCATGCGATTCCATTTAATCTATAAATACTACAAGAACTAAGAGTTAAATTAAATACAGAAGATAAAGAATACGAAGAGAACAAAATAAACTAGCAAAAATATTAATGTGTAAACCCAATAAAAATATTATTAAAAATTAAAAAAAAAGAAAACCAATAAAAAGGAGTATAAAATTGTAAGCAGTGAAAAGAAAAAACCAAAGTGTGTATAAGCAAATTAATTAAAAAAAAAACAAAAATGATTAAAACGTTAAAAAAAACTATTCAAGAACTATGCATTAACTACATTATATAGTATGATAATACAGATATATGTACACGTATATACGATATAAAAAATACTACTTATGTACGTCTATAACTATAACTATGTTAAATCAATGTAAAATGCATAAGCAAACATTTTTTTTATTGCGCAACGTAAAAAATCAAAACATAAGTAAATATATATAAATATATATATATTTAACATTTAAGATACACATACAATGATATAGTACCGAATAGAGTGGCAAGAAGAAGCAGAAGAAGAGTCTGCGGCGTTGCGATCAATTCTAGAGAAACGCAAAACAAAGAAATCAAAAATTGACAAAAATTTAAACAAAAACAAACATAAAAAAAAATAAAAACATTAAAAAATGAAACAAAAACAAAAATAAAAATAAATGTAATTAACAAACATTTGAAAAAAGAAAATAGACTTTCTACTGGGTTGGGCGCAGATTTGGTTGTCTTTTTAATGAATTTATATTTCAGGACCATCTCTCTAGGTTGGCATAAAAATATAAAGAACTTTCGAAGCGACTAACGGAGACTAATTAATTAACTAGCACCATTAGGTATCCAGGATAAGATCGAGTTACTGCCAATTTTCACACGATTTGAACTCAATGCGGGTTTTAGAGTGAACCGAACCTTGAAATTATCTACTCTCTCGAGCTCGAATCTTAGTTTCTGTCTTAAGTATATGGTAAGATGTATACAAGGAATTTTATGAGCTTTTAAAATCAAGGAAAAGTAATAAATTAAATTGGTTGTATTAAAATGAGTTTAGGATCGAATTTAAATATAGGTTTTAGGGTCCCATGAACTTGGTCCGCAAACCGATCTAAAATCGGGTTTTATGACTCGAACCACCCAGCCGAAGCTGCTCCAATAGTCCTTTCGGGGCTGGCAGATAGATAGTATATTATTATAATCTCCACAATAATGTTCTATATATGTTCTATACATATATGCATATAAAAGTGAAGGCAAAAATATGTATAGGGAATACTTAATTGAAAACGGCCGGGCCGATTTGGGTCAATTTCTTTTTTGTTCTTCGTAACTGCCAGGAGAAAGTGTCGAGTAAAGACAATTTTGGGAAAACTTTCCAGAAATCTAGCTAGCGCATTAACAGATGTACCTACTGTTAACGTGTACAGCACTGTTAACGACAACAGTCTGAAGGTCTTAATTTGGGGCGAGACGAATTTAGTCGGGTCTACCAGTTTTTAAAAAATGTATTTTTGATATGATTTCGTAAATAAATGGAAAAACAGGTTTAATTGGACTCCAAATGGATATAAAGAAGAAACGCTTCCAACTTTAGACGTACTTTACTTTAACGTACTTTCGTCGAGTGTATGAATCGAACTTAACCTCAATTTTGTTGTTAGGCTGCACCTCAAATGTGCAGCTATTGTTGTTGTTGTTGTGGTGGCCATTGTAGCTGTCAATTGTCGTTTTGTCTGCATCCTCGTGCTTGACATTTGTTGACTCTTTCGCTTTGACAGCCATTAATCACGGCATTGTTGTTGCCAATTTCAAATCCACACGCAGACAGACAGGCAGGGCAAAGAGCGGGTAGAGTGAGATGCTGTGAGAAAGAGAGAGAGCGAGGGGAATAGAACTGACTGAGATTGGGGGACAGTCTGATAAATGATGCTTCATATTTTGGATCTGCCTGCAATTGAAATAATAAAACGTTATGCCCATTCCCCCTCTACACCAGTGATGCCAACTATTGGCGACAGAAAAAAGGACAAAGTAACCATAAAAGTGACAAACTGACAGAAAATAGGACAAATAATTTCATAAGAACTATTGCTATTTGGAAACTATCTTTGTCAATGTTGGCATTTTTCTGGGTACCTTTTTCGTTAGCATATTATGTATTTGAGCCCATGTTGGATGAGGATATAACGCGTTTATTAAGCGATCTGTTAGATTTCTCAAAGTACCACAATACATGAAACAATTATATTTTAAATTATAATAGATTTTAGACTTTTAATAATTTATTGAACAAATTAATTCTCGTAGTGCTAATAAAAAAGTTGTTCAATTGTTTATTTTCTGTACAACTTAATTTAATTTTCTACAATTTACTTCCAAAAGTAAACAATTTAAATAAAGTAAAGAAACTATTGCAGAAGTTATATATGTGGGGTCCTTGGCAGATCTTATACCTTAACCTACTTCCATATGTACATATATAATTCTGAAATATTTGACTTGTTAAAAGAGGCTGAAAATGACTTTATTTAATTTGCATATAATTATTTTAGCATATACAGAACAGGATCGATTTCCGAGTAGGGGACTTTTTTCCGGCTTAAGTGGTTTTAAATAGGACAAATCTATCCTCAAAAAGGCTAAACTGGCAACACTGCTGTTTGTTCTCTTCCCTCTCTTCCTCATGCTAGTTGCTGTTGATTAATGAAACTTTAAAAGGGAACACGCGTCCTTGTTGCTGTTGTCGAGCTTTGTCTGCGGCTGCGGATGCGCGCAACTAAAACGACCGCAAAACTTTCAGATAAGCGATCTTTTCAATATATCTATGCAAGTGTGTGTGTGTGTGTGTGTATCTGTGTGTTTTCTATGAAAAGTTTTGGCGTCTTATTGGTTTGTCTTCGATATTAGAAAGGAAGCTAAAAGTACAAGACGACGCTGCAGGCCATAACAATAAAAGTCATTTATAGATTTCGATTTGGCTCATATGTGTGCGCTTCCCTTCCTCTCTTTCAAACTCCCTCTTCTCCGGGGAGACTCTCTGGAGTGAGCATAACTTTGACGTTGCATAGTTTTAGGCTGCTTATCAGCACTTTTGTTTTATTGTATGCGGCGGCGATGTGGATGTTGCTGTGACAGTGACAGTGTCTATGACAGTGGCTGGTGGTTGTGGCCATAACCACAGGCTGCCCTCAGGGATGGGAGTCCATGGTGTATGTGTGTGGGAGTGTGCCTTTGTTTCTGCCCTGGTGTCATAATCAGTATAATGCTTATGAAAATGTCTTTTGTGCCGTTTGCTTATCAGCAAATGCGAACGTTGCTTTTATGCTTTTCTTCGTCCCTCGTCCTTCGTCTTTCTTTTGTTTATGGCCCCGTCTTGTCGCCGCTTCATCAAAATCTATAAAAATAATGTTTCAATTTTTTACGCATTCAGTCAGTCACTCTGACATTGCCTCATTTACTTTGTGTCAATCACAAGATATTTTCCAAAACTGTAACAAATCATCAATTAAATACACTGCAAAATGTTGCTGGCACAAAATTACACTCTATAGCTACACATATACCATGTTTATTTTACATGTCTATTTGACATACGTGTACTTAAAGTCGTTTTTCAAAAAAGCCTCGTATCGATGATATACATACTAGACTCTTAGAAAAGAATTAAGCTTACTCCACATTTTAATCATTAGACAAAAGTAAATGCATATAAAAATCTTACACAAATATTGGTTTTGTCGATGCTATAAAATTTACAGGATTGCTTCACAGCACTAATCTTTAAATAATTAAAATAATAAATAAAGTAATAAATAAACAAAATAAATAAAACATTAATACTTTAAATAAGTAAATGCATTAGAACAGTTATAGAATATATGTGTGATTGTAAATTTACAAATAAATTTTCGAAAATTAACACTTTCCTCAACATTTTGGAAAATATGAATTTGGATCTTTGAAAAAGAAAATTTTCAAAGTTTTAAATGTTGAGATTTAACTTTTAATCAACTCTCGGTGCCCCTATAGCATAAGACATCGCTTAAAATTCGATTCTGAGGAATTTTATTTTTTTGTAAAATGTCAAGTCAAAAGTGACAAAAATTTGACTTTTTTTAAAGTTGCTAGACCAAAGGGTTACCAGACTTTAAACTTGCGTAGCTTTTCTTAAAACTAATTCGATATTCATGTGGAATGACTCTATCTGATCAATGACTAATGAGTAAAAAAAATTCAAATTGATCAATTTAAAAAGAAATTTTGTCAACATGTATTGTTATTTATTTTCAGTGTGACAAAAGTTTAATGAGTCCTAGAGGTTAAGATGCTGATGCTAAGCAGAATTGTAGCTTCAGCCAATTGCCAACAACTCCTACTTCTTTTTACATACTAGCTGCCACACCCACTGGAACTACCACTTGAACTCATACTCTGTGACACTCTGTGACTCGGTGACACTCACTCAACCCTCTCGAGAAGGGTAAAACAACAGCAACCACCGACAGAAACAACAGTGTCAAGTGTCCATCGTTTTAATTTAAAACAAACAAAAGCATTGTTCAAGCAATTAATGCCATAATTATTATGATTATTGTGCTGCTGCCATGCCGCTCCTCAGTGGCACAATCGTCAATCCTTAATACTGAACCCCTATCCTTAACCCTTACACTACCGGTGAAAATCTTTGGGTGGCATGTTGGGGGAAGAACACTTGACAAATTCCGCGCTGCCGCCGCATGCTTAATTAAATGAGTTTGCGCACAACTCTTTTCATGTTTTAATTACACAAATACTTGGAATAACTCAGCAGCTGCTTTGACAACATTAACAACAACAATGACAAATGCAATAAGATGATGATGAAGAGTAACAAAATATGCATAAGTAAGATAGAAATAGCTAGAAATTCTATCTAAGCTTATATCCTTTGCTTTTGTAATGCGAGTAACTTCAAAGCGAGAATGTCGTCAAAATTCAACTTTGCTTTTCCCCTTTCAATTCTCTCACATTTCTCTTGTTTAAATTGTTTATGGAATTTGTTCACCTGCATAAGGTCAACAAGGACAATAACAACAGAAGCCACAAAAAAGCAGAAACGTAATGAAAGCAGAGAAAAAGCTGAATGAGATATGTAAATACTAGCTTAAATTAATAATTAATTGAATCAAGGCGAATTATTGTTTTACTGATTTATTTATAAAAGAAACTTATTATCTTACATATGCACAAACTAAATGAAAAAAAGAAAATGAAATGAAATGAATAATGAAAAAATGAAGAGGAATGACGCTGATTGAGAATCAAAGATGCTTAAATACAAGATAAATGACTTTCATTTAATTTATTAATGTAAATAACTGCTCTGACAGAGGAGTCGAGTAGTATAAATAAATATTAAATATTTAAATAAATGTTTTAAATATATATTAATGTTAAAGTTGTTACGAATATAAATTGTTAATACACAAAATTGTATACTTAGATAAACTCCAAATCATGATTAGTTACTTTACAAGTGCGCAAAATTTTAACAAATTGTATTTAAATTAAATGTCTCATTTTGTTTTCTATAAGTTCATTCAACATAAGAAAATTGTTTTTATAGATAAAAAATATATTTTGTGAAAATATCTAAATCAAATATTTTTTATATGTTTTTGAAATCATAATTAAAATCTTAATATTTAACAATATTAGTTTTAACAATGAAACTCACAAATTTAGTTTCAACTATAAAATCAATTGCTGCTTAATATAACTATACTTAGATAAAGTATGTTGGAATTTAATAATTATTATTAAAAAAAATTTTTGATATAAAGTGTACACTTATTAAATTGACCAATTCCATATTTACCGCTAAATCATAGGAAAATTGGTTGAATCAAAGTCTATATATTATGATTCCTCAGCATTTTTCAGTCAATGTGACTTATTTTCTTAAACTAACTGCTGCACTTTCAGAACAGAAATGAATAGTACAGTGTTTAAGGTCCCTGGCTATGTTTTAAATTTAAAATGTAATACTTGTTGTAAACTGTGGCTGGTTGATTAAAACATATTGTAAATGTATCTGTACATATGTACATGTAACTGTAACAAATGTGCGCAGGCCAATCAAGAGAAGATTCCCCCGACCACAATCCACAATCAAAGGACCAACCATCCCCACCATGGAGAAAACAAATCTGACCCACATGTCAGCTGATGCACATTCCTATAATACTGAAGACGGTGACAGAATTGGAGTTGGAGATGGAACGGAAGCTATGAGTGAATTGGGGAGGAATGGAACTTTGGTTGGAACTTGGGGCCAAAGGCGTAGGAGTGGCCAAATGTCAAATATATCCGTTGTTATCATCGTCGTCGTGTCGTTGTCGTTGTCGTCAACGTCTTGAGAAGAGAGAGAGACCATGACGGAGAGAGAGAGAGAGAGAGAGCAGAGTGTGTAAAATGTAAACGCCCACTTTTTTGTTATTGCTTGTAAGTTGCTCCAAATGCCACCACTACGACCACCACACACACAGTCAAACACACACATAAACAAAGCAGTTGGGCAGGCGCCAAGAAAAAAGCGTCAAGTGAAATGCTAACATTAACAGAGCGCTGTTATGTCTCTGTTAACGCTGTTGTAGGCGTCGCCCTTGACGCCAAATGACAAGACAACAACAATTCCAACTAAACGTTGTTATTGTTATTGTTGTTGTGGTAGTTGCGCTTTTGTTGCCTCCTTATACTACTATCTGATGTAGACAAACTAAGTTAACGGGGTTGCAGTAACATGACCAAAGAAGGGAAAGCTGAAAAGAAGGTAGTAGTACACAGAGAGAAATAATTAAGTATTTCGTACTTAAAACTCAACAATTCGAACTTGATATCGAACCAAGTACGGAATTACTATATTCGAGGACCACGCACTTATTTCAAGTTCGATTTTCAAGTACGATTTTTAAGTTTGTAGTCTTGAATTAAGTACACTTTATACTTGAATCAAGTACTGAAAACTCGAAAAATAAGAACTTCCGATTTCAGTTCAAGTTTTCTTGCACATGAATTAAGATCTTCTGTACTTGAAATAATATCTATTTATTATTATTTTTTTATTTGTTATTAAATTTTTGTATTGTTTAATTAATTAGTTATTAAATTTAAATTTATGTATATTACCGTTTTTATTTAATAATAACATTGTTGTTTGTTTTTTTAATAACCTGACTTACATGGGATTCGAACTCGGGACCTCAGCTTCAGAGTCGGGTACTCTATCCAGTGAGCTACGATGTAAACAATTTCTTGTAGACTTAAAAACCTATATATTCTACACAGAACGACAGGCTGACACAGACAGACAAATTGACGGACAAATGACAGACAACAATTTATTTGTTAAAATATAATTATATCCAAGGAATATTTTGAAAAATGTCAAAACAGAATGCAAAACATTAAAAAATACTATTTAATTATTGCCGCTGGTGGGGTTCGAACCCGGGTTCCGAACTTATATTAAGTATTTTCGTACTCAATTTAAGTATATTTCGAATTATACTTGATTCAAGTTTACTTTTATTCGAAACGAGTCTACTTATACTTGATTCAAGTATTTTCATGCTTGTTTTAAGTAATTCGTACTTAAATCAAGTATTTATTTTAAGTACTAAAAATACTTATTTCAATGCATTTCGTACTTAATTTTAGTACGTGTTTTTTTCTCTGTGTAGGAGTCGGGATAGTTAGGGACAGTGTTGCTAACTCAGCCTTTTTTACAGACCGATTGTGGAACTAAGAAAATCTTAATCATTCCGTATTCGAATATCTTTACGGCTTTATATTCTAAAATGAATGAAATTCAAATGAATAGAAACTAATGTCAAATTCAAAGATAAATATCAGATAAAATTTACGTGGACTTTTTTATAGACATGTGCCTATGAATGATAGACACAAATGCATCATATGTTAATAAAATGAATCCCAGAATTACTGAATTGAACATATCTAAAAATTATTGCTCCAACAACTAAAGTCAATAGCTAGAGCAGCAAACATTAGCACTGATAGGAACAAGTAAAAAAACAATACAAATTTTTTAAGTCAAAATATAAAAACATATATATGTACATATACGTAGTACGTACATATATAAAAAAGAAAACGAAAGCTATCTTGCCAAAGATTGTACATATAGGACAAATCGCTCATTTACTAGTAGAGTGACACATCTCCTATGTAAATCATATGTTATAATAGTTCGATTCTAACCAAATATGGTCAGATTGTATACTACGATACCAGACACAAAATGTGAGATTTTTTCATACTAAAAGTGAACCAAGGGTCATTAAAAATGCTTCAAAACTGATAGACTATTTTGCATAGAAACAGACGAACAGACAGACGGATATCGACTCAGCTTGTCGACCTGATCAAGAATATATGTACGATTACATATCAATGTTTTACACATTTCGAGATAAAATTATAAAACCTTTTGCAAGGCGATAAAAATTATATGGATGCAAGATATTAATAAATACAATAGTTTTAAGCTTTGGCAATAATTAAATAAATATACATAAAAACATAAGAACTGTTGAAGTTTATAACAATATTTTAAAAAATTAAAGCTTAAATAGCTTACTAATATTTACTGAAAGTCGTCACTTTCAATATTAATAATCGTTTGTCTTGTTTTTGATTCTCTATTCTCATAACTTACCCTTTTACCTTCTTTTAATGTGTGTTTGTCCTGTTTTTTTTTGTTTTAATCGAAAAATGTAGTTGGCATCACTGGTAAGGGTTGTGCACACCCCTTTTTATAGTTTATTGTCTTGCTCACTTGTCGGACGTTGCATGAATTTGTTGCAGTTGCAGTTGCAGTCATGTCCTCCTCCCATTGATCAACTGCACTTTTCATGATTTCATTAAAACTTTTGCCCCATTGCATGCAACGAAGTTACTAAACTGAACAGTTTGCAACAGTTTTACCACTTTACCTATCACTAATTTATGATACCTTAGCATATGTGCATATTTCGAATATAATAGCTGCAATTTAGATAATCAGTTATGCCTAACCATATTGTATTTTGTACACGGCTTTCACAAGACGATTACCTTATGACGAGCATAACCTCAATTATATATTCACAAAGGAGCTTGCTTATTTACGGAAAATCAAAAGGAAACCCTATTTGAAGCACGGTTTAATTGCTATCATTAGATATAGTAAGGTTTCAATGTTCACTAAAATTAACTGATTTGGGAAACATTTGGTGGCTCATTTGGTTTTTAAGTTTTTGTTGTTTAAATAGGCGCTTTCCTATAAAATGGTATAAAAAATGCACTAAGCTACAGTGGAGCAAGCTCGACAGTAGGAGACCTAGCACTTTTTGAGTGCAAAGCGTTCACTATAGATTGTTCTTCAATCCCATTCAACAGATGGCGCCACTATGAACATATCAGTTGATAAACACAGAGGTCGCTAGCGTCTCTTCTTCTTCCTTTTGCCCGTAACATTGTTAGTTGAATAACTTTCAAGCGTTTGTCATCCGATTTGAATGAAATTTTCAGGACAGATTTGAACTATAGTGTATACTATATGTACCAAAAATTAAGCTAGCATTAAAGGTTCTCTCGTAATTCGACTTTGAAATTTTATTTTTCAATTTCCGGGGGCGGAAAGAGACGTGGCAAAAAATTAAAAACAAACTTGTTCAATGCAAGATATAGATGAACGTACATGCCAAATTTGGTCTCTCTAGCTCTTATAGTCTCTGAGATCTAGGTGACACAAAATAGGACAGACAGACGGACAGACGGATATCGCTTTATCGACTCGGCTGTTGATGCTGATCAAGAATATATATACTTTATGGGGTCTGCCACGCCTCCTTCTGCCTGTTACGCACATTTTTTTGCACAAACGTACGTATTAGACCCATTTGTACTTTTTTAAAGTACTGGGTCTAAAAATAGTAAGTACGTATGTATAATATATATTTCTAGTTGCAAAATCAAATGTAAGCTGTTCTGCGCAAAGTAGTACACCAAGTTAGCCTAAATTTTGGATGCTGCATCATTTATGTAATTAATTATTATATTAAAATTTAAAGCATCAATTCAAATTAGCAACATACAATTATATGTATATGAGCTGATTCAAATAACTGAGACTTTCTTCTTTTAAATTAGTCAAAAATCAGCCACATGTTTTAAAAATGTGTTTCAATAATATAAATATTACAAATCCTTAATATTTTATTTAGGTTGTATTAAAACTTGTAATTTTAACAATCAGAAATTATATCTTGTTACTCATATTCGACAACACTGATTTTTCTTAAATAAGAAAATAACGTTTGCATAGATTTGTTCTTGCATTTATTTTGTAAGAACAAACGTACAAACGAATTTTATTTTGCAACCAGGTGGTCATACTGTGGTCAGAAACACCCAAATGCCGTGCACAAATTTTGCTGCAAAGTGCGGCTTTTACGAAATTTAGTATAAAAATTTTAGGCGGTCAGACGTTTGTAAGCGCATTTGTGCATTATTTTAGTCATTGTGCACCAAATATTTTGAATGTTCGACCTTACCCTAAAGAACACACAAAAACACTTGTCAAAAGACAAGGAGCTAGACATCGCTTATATGTATGTACATGTTTCAAAAGATGCCACTGACATGCAAACATTATTTTTACCGATTTTATTAATTTTGAATAATAGATAAATGATATAAAAGCATAATATTGAAAAACAAAAATTAATAAATCTCTAAAATTAAATAAATTTAAAAAAACGGAATGGTGTGAAAACATTGGACTTTATCGATGCATCGAAGCTTCGGCCCGATGTTTTACACAACATCGATTTCTTATTTTAAAAAAGGTCGATGAATATCGCCATCGAGACTTCGACACAAATTAACATCACTACTACCGTTTATATTTTTTCATGTTTTCGCCTTCGAATTCCCAAATGGTTCCAACAGTGCCAGATTGACATTACTCTCATACCGTTGAGTAAGTAAGCAAGATGGACCCTTGCCAAAACTGAGTAAATTCGTTTGAATTACTGTCTTGGAAGCATCATGCATGGTATTAGTCATAACGAATTTACTCAGTGTTGGCACTTACATCACTAAACGGTACATCCAGTGCAGTAACAACTTAAAATTTGTTAACATTTGTGGACTTACAGTTCCCAAACAGTTTAAGAGCAGATTTAATATGTTAGCTGACAATATTCTTAAAAACGTTATAGTTACAGTGTTGCCAGAATTTCTTGGGCTAAAATAGCTAAATTGATAAAAAAATAGCTAGAAATAGCTAAATTAAAATTTAAAACTGATAAAATAAATAGCTAATTGATTTTAACAGTGTTAAATTGAGAATATGATACGTAAATATAGAATATAGCTTGTTTTATTGTTACAACAACGATATTTCGTTAGTATTGACTACGCGTCGACAGAATCCTTATATTTTTGGATTCCGAAATTATTCCTAAATAACTTAATTGAAGCAACACCTCCCACAGCTTTTAAGTCCATATCTGTCAACATCTGTCAAACCAACCTAATTGATAAAATAGCACTAAGAGTTTTTAAATTCATTTTATTTTTAAGGTATTCTTTACAAGTTGCACTTGGCTAAACACCTCTGCGTTTGACCAAGGCAAATCACATATTAAAATAGCTATAACTCTAGCTAATAGCATTTCATTAGATGTTAT
Source organism: Drosophila neotestacea (assembly GCA_035044365.1). Lineage (NCBI taxonomy): Eukaryota > Metazoa > Arthropoda > Insecta > Diptera > Drosophilidae > Drosophila > Drosophila neotestacea. The sequence continues at coordinate 722,854 of JAWNMD010000044.1, forward strand.
AGCCTTTTCAGTTTCAAAATAGCTAGATATAGCTATAAAATAGCTAAAATGGTAACACTGTATAGTTAGGCTCGAGCTATGTACATATATCAGGCTCCTCCATCAAGCACACAAGATTGGTGATGCGATGATTCGCTTACTCCTGGGAATGTACAAATTAGAGAATTCTCGCACAACTAATCAGGTGCATGATGGATATAAAATAAATTTAAAAAAAAAAAACAACCACCTACCCTGCCAACGAGGTATTAGGTTCGACTTTGTGCAAAACTTCTCTCTCGACTTCCATGTGGTAAAATTGTTGCTTTATATTTTGAGGATTGCCTTGCAAATCTTTTAATACTGCTACTGGGATATATATTATTCTAGGAATTAATTTAATTTCATTAATACTCGAATATTTTATATTGTTGGATGTAAAAATCACTGTTTTCTTTAATATATGGACTATCTGTAGTTACTGTAGTACAAGCTAAAATCAAATAAGCAATACACGTAGCTCAACAATAGACTATTGTTAGATAGTTAGAATAATTAGTCAAGGGCTTTGCCTTGTGTCCCGGTCAAAACCAAAGCCAATTTGTATGCAGGCGCCATAAATTAGCAGGCCAAAAACTTGACTTGGCCAACATGATGGCTGTAGGTAAGGGGATTTAGGGAAGGTGGAGGGATTGTGAAGATAGAAGCTTCACGTGCGCCACTCATTTGTCTCTTGACTCCCTTTATTCCTTAATTTTCCTTGGCTCCCCTTCATTCCCTTTAGTTGGATTGTGCGGGCACATGAAACTTTTTAATCTCCTACGATTATTCTCGCATTTGCCATTTGTTTACACAAACACATGATGGGGCAGGAGCTGTGGCAAGCGGCATGGGCAGGGCCAGGGACAGGGGCAGGGACAGAGGCAGGGGCATGGAACGTGGCAGTTTGTGTCTATGTTTGAGCTTATCAAATAATGGCAACATTTGCTACGATTCACTCCACTTTCCCAGTTGCCAGCTCCCTTTCCCTGTGTCTCACAGTCTCTAATCGCGGTTAATCTCAAAACAAACGTTCGCCAATTTATTTTCCACTTTGGCGGAGGAAAACTTTCACCTCCCCTTCCCCACCACCATCCAGCAAAGTGGCAGCTCCAACTAATGACTTAATTTATCTGCCACAGGGCTTTCAGCGGGCGGCAAATTAAGTTGATTGTTTCTGTTTCTGTTTCAGTTACAAGACAGTTTGAGTGACTGAACGAATGAACGAATGAATGAATGAATGAATGAATGGAAGAATGAAGCCCGCATTGGCTGTTTCAATTTCTAAAGGGGGGAATATATATTTGTGTCCTCACTTTCTTTTCTTTCCTGATTAGATTTACTTTTCGCTTTCTTCTAGTTCATTTTGTCTAAGCCGAGGGTTGCTTAATCGTTTTGCAATCTGTCGATGATTGCGTATAAATGTTATATCCAATTATAATCTATATTGTATCAGTATTGTGTTTTGTTTTTGTTGTGTGTGTGTGTGTGTGTGTGTGTGTGTGTGTGTATTTACTCTTGGCCCTTTTGTTTTGCTCATAAACATGACAGATATTGGCAAATCTATCATTGTCATTATGCTTCGATTGTGTGCACAGAGATGTCATTAGCATTGGGCAATTTGTTAAGACCTTCTCTCAATGCCCAACTGGGCAGCATACCATACCTTCCCCTCTCCTTGCCCCATCCTGTTGCACATTAAACATGCCGCTGATTGTTGTAATTAATCGAATTAACAACCAAGCCAGCAACACACTCTCCCACCCTTCTCCCTGCCTCCTCTCTACCTTCTCATTTTGAGCTGCATTGTCCAGAGTCCGTTGTCTTGAGTCCTTGCCCCTGCTCCTGTCTCACCATCCTCTCCCCTCTCTTGTCATTATGGTTTGGCCTTTGTCTCGCCTTTGAATGCGTAAGCGACGCCTGCATTTGACAGTGATTAGACGGAGTTGCTTGCCACGCTGCCAACCAGGCAATGAACCGTTATGCATAGCCACACACTAACACACACCCACACCCACACACACACACACACAGTCAGTCAGACACAGGCGGTCGTCACACTCACACACTCACCCCAATGGCATTGGCTTTAACCCTAACTTAAACCATTTGTTACGACTGCAGTCGAGGGATTATTAGCTTCATGGTTAACTTGGCCACTTAGAAAAGTCTTAGACAGAAAAATTAGGTTACTTCAAAAGCTGCTTAAATTCTACATATAATATTTTTTGATTTTATAATATATAACTTTCCGTTTTTATTTCTTATGACAAAAAGTTTGAGCGTTGCGTAAAATTTTACATGTCTTACTCTTAGTGATTGCTTATTTGTTGCTAATATCTTTTAATCACAGAGCACGATTATTTTTATATATTTTACTAAAAACAGCGTAACTGATGTGCAACTCAGAAATTAAAAAAATTTCGTGTTTATTAGGTTTTCTCAAATACTTTTATACTTCAATTTAACTTTGCGTCGATTTGGTTCACTCCGATATTTATAAAACGACTCGAACAGGAAACGTCAGATAAATTAAATTTAGAAATTGAAAATAAACTTATTTCTTTATTAAACTAATTGGAATTGAAAAGAGCTACAATAAAATATGCACACTAATCATAATTTAAGCTCAGAGTTAACGATAGAAATAACAATTATTCGATTAAACTCGAAAAAATCACCTGGAATTGAACTCTGGCGATAGAATTGTTATTTACATACATAAATATAGGTAATTAAACTTTTTTCTCGGAAAAATACATATAAGTAGCATACTTTTTGTAATTAGACTTTAATAACGATTTAATCTAGAAATGACTTTAATTAAATTGAAAGTAAGTTAAGATGTTGGTATTCAAGTATGCAAGCAATTACCATCATAATAGACTTGAGCATGTTTAAATTTCCGAATACATTTTGAATAAGGGTATACACAATTCGTGGTGACATTAATACATGTTGTTATCTGTTTATCCGTTCTCTTAGCTGACCATTGGCTATTTTGTGGCTTGTGACGCTGGCACTTGAGGCATTCGCCTTTGAACTGAATGCAACTGATGTGGGTAATAGCTGGGGTCTCAACAGGGTTTACTTTTGAGGTTTGGGTGAATCTGTATAGGGGGTATAGTTATGAGGAAAAAGCAGCGGGCGGAGGGGATGTTCACTGCTAATTAGTGGCCTGCAACTATTTTTGGACTTGACATTTAACAATTGGCTCCAGTACCCTCTCCCTTAGATAGATGTAACTCCCTCTTCCAAACACCCCTTAAATTCGCATTTGAATTCACGTTGTAATCCATTAAAAATTGCCAGTTTGCCAGAGATAGACACTTATTGTTAGTATCTGAGAGAGTTTGTTTTGGTTATCTGTTAAATGTCTGGCAACGATCAAAATGATAATGGATGTACGTGAGGAGTTATTCGCAAGGACCTGGCAAATGTTTCGCCTTTATTGCCTGTGAAATTAGTATTTATGAGTGGAGCGGAAGTCCATAGAAACATTCACAGCAGTCAAAGCAGACTCTGTCTGATACAATACAGTCAACGTCAAATAGGCGTCCTGGGAAGCCAGCCAGGATATTACAAATGATTAAGGCACCTGAAATATTTGCAATAAAATTGAATTATGACTTTTAATATTGGCAAAAAAAGGCGCAAGACGCAAGGCATCCCCTTCCTCCCAAGCTGAACTCTGTTTATATTACTTGTCCCCCTTTCAACCCCAGACATTTGTTAAATTTCACAGCTTTTTTTCAGGGTTGCAAAGCAATTATATAAGACGCGATAGATTTGGCGGCTTGCTAGCAAAATTCGGTTCGGTACGATTGCAGATTTAGTAGGTACATAAGGAAACAAATTACATTGCTGTAAGTAATGAACTATGAATTTAGTTTTGTAAGTAGACCTCGAGTCAGCTAAATACCTTTTATCAAGAAAATTTTAAGTTGAAAAATTTTGATCTTGTCTAATTTTTTCGATTAATATGTTTTTAGTTTTGTAAGGAAATAAGATAATTCCCTTAAAAAAGGCATTAAAAACATTACCTTCTTAAGATTAGAGCCCAGTTATTAGTTCCTAAGTTGTTTCTCGGACTATTCTGTAGAAGTTGAATTTTTAAAATATATTTTATTTGGAAAATTAATCCAAACTTTTTTATATCCGTTTTTTTATCAATGAGTTGTTATTTGTAAACTTTAATAAAAAGGAATAGTAAAAATTGTTTTCAAAAAAGACTCAAATTGAGAAAAGTTTTTTAAATGGTTTGTCTACTGGAGCGGCTTGTCCTAAAGTTCTACAATTGTAATCTGAAACTTTTTAAGAAGCAAATACGGAGTTATTTCACTTGAAAACCGGTTCAGCCTGTGGAACCATTCGGTTTAATCTCTAAGAGAGTGGCCCTGAATGTTGTATGGATTGGAAATGCCAATTACAATTAACTTTAATGCTCAAGATATAATGTCATAACACTTTCAGACGATCTACTCGTTCCGTTCTGGGCCATGTGGCAATTAATTTGCATTTTTAAATTGCAACATGGTCGCATGGTTTTTTGCAGCCAAAAAGAGCTTGAAGAGTGGGAGAAAGAGAACAAAAATAAAGACTATGTGAGAGTGAGAAAGAGTGTGCGACACAGCGTCCCAAAATCGAACAGATTGTAATAATTACAAGGAAATGCGATGCGATGCGATGCGAAAAGGGTTAAAATGTTAATGGCAATCAACTTGCTGTGCCGCCTAATTTTTATGTGGTCCATGTAGAGCGAGCGCATTTTTAATGAAGCCAACGTCAAGGGGTTAAAGCACAAATTAATGAAAATAGAATTGTTATTTGCCAAGTGGCCGGCAAGGGGAATAATAATAGCCAAGTGTCCTGCCAGGCACTTGACAGCCGAACTCACAAACCAGAAAAAATAAACCAAAAAAAAATTAAAAGTAAACGAAAGAGAAAAAATAGAAAGAAAAAATAAATGAAAATTGCGAAAGAAAAATTTAAATAAATCAAACCACAAGCCGCTTATAAAACTAGACCAGCGAAAGCAGCTTCGCCTTCGAACAGGCCAAGTAATTTCCATAATTAATTTCTTTGCGCTCTTCATTCCGCCTTTTGAAACGCATTTTCATAATTCGAGTATCTTTCTTTCATTCGGGGTCTCTAGCTCACCCAAAATACAAGTCAAATATGGCCGCCCATCATTAATAATCAATTTTGGAAATTTTCATGTTGACAATCTTCATGAAGAACCACAAAAAAAAGAAAAGATGACTAAGCCCACGGACATCAGAACCGGAACCAAAACAAAAGTAACAAGGAAAAGATTACGAGTATCGAAATGTTGGATGTTGGATGGAGTTTTGTTATGTTTTCAAGTGGTATAGTAGTATTGGATTTGTTGGGATAGCTGTGATATCTAAATACGCTACGATGAGTTGCGAAATAAATATACAGGGGTGCCACGAAATCTCCAGAGATTTTGCCTCAAAGCTACTTTTCAAACCTCTCAAACTAAACTGTAGGTGACACAGAAAACTCTGAGATTTCATTTTCCGGAGTAACGGAACTCGGCAGCACTTGAACTTAATTTTAATTTTCTAGAATTCGAAATTAGCGGTATATTTTAAACAATTTACAAATTTATTCAAAATGTCCATTGTGCCTTTTTAATAATTTAAAAACAATTATTAAATTTTATTCAATAAACTCAGAGTTATATAAAATAGTTCGACAATTGTTCTAGAAATGAGATTTGATTTTTGTGTCACCTTAAACCAGCTTGATGAGGTTTTTTGTTTGAATTTTGGGCGAACTGCTTTTCTGGCACCCCTGATAAACTTCTCTGAGGTTATAGGAATATTATAACATCTGTATCAACGAATTTAAAAAGAAATCTGTATTCAGTAAAACAAGATTTAACAAATATCTTAAAAAAATATCAATATTTAAAAAATATCTTAATGTTACGATAAGTTAAGTAAACCCTACCAAGGAAAAAAAGCTGTCATTAATAAAAGTAAGCTAAGCATTTGAATTATGAAGTTTGTTATTTGGTACAGCACCAAGCGAACTAATGTATAATTAGAGTCGTTAGAGAATAATTCCTGTATCACAGGAAATTGTGGGAGAATTTACAGATTCGAAAGAAAAGGACAATGACATTCTGAACAATTAGAAGGGAAAGGAGGAGGATAATTGGGAGAAAGTTCGAGAAAGTGAGATAAATGCTGGAGACAAAGTAGTTGTAAAAAATGTAACATTTCTACGTAAGCTAACTTTAAATTTTGACAACAACGAATATGAGGTTGTGAGTAAAGACGGGAAGGATTTCTTCTATTTCAAAATATAACTGTTTGCTTTTAAAATTTTTATTTTCATAACATGAGTTATCCAGCACCAGTTACTGTCAAGAATTTGAAGACGGCTTAAAGCTTTTTCCGAAGACTGAGAATAGAGGAAATTTCCAAAATCCGGTTCCTAGGGGTAGACTGCAGTACAAGCAGAAAAACCAGCTGTGCCTTTTTGTAATAAATCGTGAAAAAAAAAGTTGTTAAGTAAAGAACAAATCCTTTGGATAAGATTAATGCCGATCCACCACCTCCTTGGGATCAGGCCTATTTAATGTGTCTTGATGTGGAGACACTTGAGAATCAAATCCAGGAGTTTAATAAGCCTGATAATACGGGCAAACGAAAGGCATAATCACTTTGACCATCTACCGGTCAAACACAACATGCTAACTGAAAAAGCGTTCAGCAAGATAAAATACTTTAATAATTTTATTCTACATGATATTGCTTTCACAACAAGTTATGTTACTTGGCGGCCTCTATACGTAACAAGGAACAAAAGGAAAATCGAAGGCTGAATGTCCCGATTTCCGTCAAAATGAAAGACGTCGTTTCGTCGAGAGTCAATAGAGGACGAGATCGGAAGAAGCTGTACAACGCAGTCTAAATGTGGTGTTTGACAAATGCTTTTCAAAACAACTGTTCTTGAAAACAACTGTTTTAAATGTTGGAAAACCAGCTTTACGTCCTGTTATAAATCATGAAAAAAAAAGTTATAAAAAGACGAAGAAAAAAAATTCCCAAAAAAATTCACATAAATAATTACTACCAGAAAATAATAATAAAAAAAAAGAGACAAAAAAAAAACTTTCTCACACCGATTGCATCGAAATTGGACCTCACATAAAAATTTATTTTTATTTTACCAGCTGATTTTGAACTTAAACGCTGTTATTTTTATGTCAACATAGATTATTTAATTTTTTATAAAATTTTTAAATTCAAAATCTAGAAAATTAAAATTTACACATCAGGAAACTGAACTAACTCTTCTTAAAAAGGAAAAACCAAAAAGAAATAAAAGAAAAAAAGAAAGAGTTATACATAAAACAACACTTAAAGCTGTTGGGAAGAATTACAAGCATACAACATTTTTAGTATTTAAGATTTTAATGCCACGTCTGCACCGATTGAGAGTTCTGACTCTTAAAAGTATGCAAGGTTTTCTTGGTTAATATGGTTAGTATTAAATTCTGGAGTGTATTGTGTGTATTTATACTACAAAAAAGTATCTGTATCATATCTAAATCCATCCATGTCCATTTGCTTTGTTTTGACTTAAGCTTCTAATCTTAAGAAATTTCAATTTATAATTTGTAATTAATTTAGCTTTATTATTTTTAAATTTAATTCCTCATTTTATTCAATTTGTATAATGATTTTTAACAAACTTCTTTTAGTCAACGTAATAATAAATAAATATACACGCTATTCACTATGTTGTATTAATTATAACAATAATTGAATTATTTGTAATTTAATTTAATTTAATTATTATATTATCGTATTATTATTTAACTACACAGCTTTTTTTTATTGAAACTCTCTTTAAAATATATTCTCCAATGCCCTTTATGTAGCGCATTTCCCATTTTTAACGCACAGTTAAACAAAAATTTCCCCTCCATTTAAATAAAAAAATTTGAAAAATCCCGGAAAAAATCACGGTTTAATTAACCGCAATTATGTGCGGAGTCGTGGCTGTATAATCCCCCCTCGACCTATTACTTAGAATGTGGCAGCATCTTGGCAGCAGCTTGGGGCGAGGAAGTCAATAAACCATTTTCGGTCGACGGAGTCACTAAAAATCAAGTCAAATTACGTGCTTATGAACGGAAAATGTCGAAATGATTTACATTGTATCGTCTTAAAATAAACCACCGTAATCTCCATCTCCCCCCTCCTATCCTTCTCTTCTCCGCTTTGCCATTTGCATTCCTATCTCCATCAGCTTGTTGTATGGAAGGCCCGCATCTTTGGCGAAAAAAAAGAAGAAAATGAAAAAAAGGCAAAAATTAAAATTTCATTTTCACGTTGCAAGTGTTTGGGTCTAGCTGAGCCATTAGGGTGTTCTAGGGCGGATTTCCCCCCCTCAGCCCAGGTACTTCTGTTACTGCTTCCCACCCTTCTCTCTTCTGTCGAACTTTCTGGTACTGCCTGTTCCTAGTGTTTATTTTGCTGTCTGTTTGTTTGCTTGGTTTCATTGTTGTTTGTTTGTTTGTTTGTTTGTTTACTTAATAATCCCCCCTTACTCTATTACTGTTCTCTTCCCTGATCTCCTCCTTCTTCTGCTTTCTCACAGGCTGCCCAAAATCCAAATGAAAACAATTTCTTGTCATTTGCCTTTTTCGCCGTCATTTATTTATTTATTTATATATTTATTTTGTTTTCGTATATTTTGCTTTCGCCGAATTTGATGTAAAATTAATTTATTGCCTTTTGAGCAGCGTATTTACTTTTTCTTGACCCCCTCTGTAATTTATTTGCTGTCAAGGTTCTCGATGTTTTCCCGCCGATTAAATTGCCGATTAGAATGATTTGCATAAGAAATTTATGGAGCTGCATTTGGGAAACAAATTTGAGAGCGATACCAATAGAGTAAAAGATAGCGGGAGTGGAATATTCGTTTTTTTTTTGTTACATTTTCTGGATGCTAAATAATTACCTAACTTTAATTTGTTATAAATTACTAATTAATATCATATATTATGCTAAGAATAATACAAAAGGCATAGTATTTCATTGCCATAAAAAATTAAATTGTGGTTATTGGGAAGGAGATCCATGATAACATTTGGCTCTGTAATTGAAGGAATAGTTTCTTGTCTGAATATTATTAAAGATATTTTGATAAAAGCATTTTCACTTTCAAAATATAATTCAAATTTTTTCTACAAAGTTTTTCTACAAAGTTTTTAAATCGTATTTAGATGTGCCTTTATAAGAAACAGCTGTCTGACCTAAAAGTGCGAATACAGTGAAAAGAAAATTGTATATTCCAGTGATCAAATCGAAAGACTATAAAAAGCATATTGGTGAGGGAACCACATAGTTGTTCAACGGATAATCAATTTACTCATCAGTTCAATTCTTTTACAATCCTGAAGAATTACCCATCGTTAGTTTTTTCCTAATACTTATCAGCAGGGTGCTACTTTTAATCTATTTTACTTTACGTCATATCAATATAAATAAAAATATCGGTGTAATTCTCATAATCGTTTATCTCTCAATATAAAGTCTTTATTTTAAAATCCAATTTAAATTGAAGCCATACATTAAAAAAAATTACTTGCACATATGGAACCATTAGAATATGCTCAGCTGTCTGTATCTATATAGTTATACTTTACTTATTTTTATGGTATTTACAACGTGTAATTATTCATTCGACGTTAAGATCCTTTGAGACTGGGAAAACGATTCAACCCTTAATAGACAGTCAAATGCCATAAACAAATCTATAAAGCTGTTGTGCCTATGTGTGTGTGTAGGTATATATATAGATATGTGTATATTCATTGGTGTGTGTGTGTGTGTATAGATGGTGCTATTGGAAGACCCTTCCCATTGTGTTCTGTGCCTGTCATCAGGTGCATTTAATTGCGCGAATTTCGCGCAAACTAGAAAACGCCTCAGCGACCTCAACTAATTGGCCCTTACACATGGCCATAAATTAATATATTTTAAGCTGAATTGTCTAAGCCTTAAGCAGAATGTACATAACAAGCATTCAGGGAGGGGGCGTGGCTCAGAGGCTGCCTCATTAATGCCTGTGGGCTCATTATAATAATTAAGGCTAATTTATGATGTCATTAATTTTAAATACATGCATGCATAGACTGGTATATACATGTCTGTACATGTTCTGGTCAATCCTCAGTCGCCTTAGGGTTAATGAGTGACTCTGTGAGTGTATGTGTGTGGCTGTTTGTGTGAGTAAGTGGGTGTTAAATGACTGAATGATTCAATGATAATCAACGAACCGCACTAACAAGTGTCCAGAAATTAGAATGTAGTCCAATGTTTGCTAGTAATATCTATAACAATGAAAGTATATTTACTTAGTTTAATATAGGGCTAACTTAAGAATGAAATTTATTCCAATATAATACCCTGTGGGGTATATTCAGTTTGCTTAAAAAAATGTATGTAACAGGCTAAAGGAGGGCGTGGGCGAGACACCACCCGTCTCATATTCTTAAGCAGCATCAGAAGCCGAGTCGATATAGCCATGTCTATGCTCTTTCTTAAACCTTAAACAAGGATCAGAGAGTTATGAGGGCTTCTTATATATGCACGCAGAACAAGTTTATTTGAAGTTTTGATACGTCCATGTCTAAAATAGGAAATAACGAAATATGTAAAATCAATTTAAAAACTATAGACTTGTGTTTTTTGCTCTTGAATTTGAGTTAACTCTACTTGCATTTATTACACTGAATTCGACAAGACAGGCCGAGACGGGGAGATCGAGGTGATGTGCATAAATTATTGTTATTATTTTAATTTTTCATTGCATATAACATAAAATTTTTTAAATTTATATATTTATTCATTTTCAAAGGTAACGTGAAACTTATTATAGTTACGATTTTCAAAAGATATACTGTAGTCAACAAAACTATAACACACAAATATAATTAGAGTTATAATTAGGCTATTAATTGATATTTAATGTATACATTTTATCAGATTTGTAATTGTATAATTTACCCTCGACAAATATATGTATTAGTATTAATTTGAGCTATAGTTTGCCATAGTTTCGTTCCTTTTCCAATCGTTTTTTAAAGTTTTATTCTGATTTTATAAATGTTACAATATCAATATTAATAGTTTTTGATATCTTTATATTATTCAGATTTTCTAAAAATTGTACCTATTATAATTTTGTTTCTTTATTTTTTCATTACTGTTTGCTTTCACAAGCTGCCAAAGTTATTTTAATAATGGCCAAAATAATTTGTTTACATAGGAAGAACTACGGATTGTATGCACACCTCACACACCACACACACTTGAAGAGAGACAGACAGATGCCGGTTCCACACATTGTTAAGTTAATTTCCGGTTGGCTGAATGAGTTGCTGCCTCGAATGCTTTTCGCTTGGTCTCTTTGCCGGACCCTGCTGCACATCATAAAATTTATCAAAAATATGAAAGTCACACACACTTGTACGCGCGCGCGCATACACACACTTGTTTGTTGAGGCACCCTCTTGTGGGTCTCAAGTGCAAGCCGAGCGCTTAATTAGCCCCGTCGTGTGAATTGTTTAACATTTTTGGGACCACACGGCGTATGCACGTTGCTTTTTATGATTTTCACACTTTGCCGGGCTGCTGCCCGACTGCGAATATTTAATTACCACACTGTGGCTCAGGCTGTGGCTGTACCAGGAACTGGGGACCTGAAGGAGGACTGAGGAGATGGGAAGAGGTGTCGACCACTTGGAGTGCAAATTACGCATGTAGACCCAAGCACTTGATTGGCGTTTTCAAGGGTCACACTCGCACTTGAAATTATTCTCTCTCTTGCGCCTCCATCTCCATTTTCCACCTGACTCTCCCTTCTCTTCCTCGTGGAACCAAACGATTCCCCCCCCCCCCCCCCCCCCCCCCCCCCCCCCCCCCCCCCCCCCATTTCGACAGTGTGAGTAAGAGCACTTGTATAACAGCTTTGAGTTGGGTTTCTCATCGAGCTTATCAGTCAACTTTTGATTTCCTAATGACATCAATACAAGCAGTAATGCTAGTTATACAGTTATCGATTGACTTGTTAAGTTAATATTGTTTTTAATTTAAGTTTAACACAGTATTTCGTTGTAGTAATTGCTTTTCATTCAATTTCTATTATTATTAACTATGATATCTTTGAGCTTTAAGATGACTTAACAGTTTCCTTTTCAGCGCGATTTATCCGGTTAACATCAAAAAAAGTTTGTCACCTAGAAAAACTGGCTTTACCAACATTTTTTCCCCCAAAGTTAAAGAGATTTACTTTAAAACAACATTGGAAACAGCATTCTAACTATAAAAAGGTAAATATTGAATAAGGTAATATAATTACAAAAAAAAAAACAACAAATTAATCTATGCGTTAAAACAAATGTTCTTAATCCATTTTATTGTATAAAAATAGTAAATAAGATAAAGAATTTATGTGGCTGGCATTAATTTTAATAATTTGTATTTACCTTAAACACTCTAAATTCATCAAAGTTAAACATATTTATTTAATTTAATTTTAATCTATTGACATATTGTTTTCAAATATTTTAAGTATAGGTGAATTTTTAAATTTTATATTAATTTTAACTATGTATACATATATGCATAATATATACATATAAGATTATGTTTATATCTCACATGTTTTAGAACTTTTATGAAAGATTTACATTCCCCAATTATAAAATGAAATTAACTCCAAATAAATATATTTATTGCACATTTTATGAGAGATATTCGTGGTAATCGTTTTGATAGTAAGCTGTGGCACTTGATTAGCTGATTCTCTTCCAAATAGAGTATTAAAGCGTAGACTTTGTTTCCAATTTTTCGAGTATATTTATATAGAATTTATACTTGCATTATCAGGTCATATAGTCGGGGTCACATTTGTGGCCGGCACATTTACAAAACTCGTTACGATGTCGCTTGACTTGGTTGGCCTTCGAGTTGAGTGGGTTGGTGTTTTTTTTGTTGGGTTGGCATCGGGTCTTGTCGCTCAGCGGAGTTTTTACACCTTTTGCGCCTTTGTCAACAATTTAGTAACCAGCAATTCACAATATTCGAAGCTGCTCCGGGACCGTTGATTGCGCTCACAGTACCTGCCATTGTCTACGGCGGTTAACAACAGAGGCAATTCTGATTCTCATTCTCATTCTCCTTCTCATTCTTGATCCCCTTCCCATTCCCATTCCCATTCCCAGTATAACGACCCGACCCACTCCTACTACTCTCTGTTTTTGGAGTCTTCTCTCCTTTTGGATTGCGTAATGTGTTTGAAGTTTGTGTGCCAGATAAGTGTCATATTTAATTTTTTCCTGCTGTCGCATTTTATTGTTGCATATTCATGGCAACTAGACAAGTCCAAGGAGGGTGGCTATCAGCTGAAGGGCCAAAACTGTGCAAGCAACCAACTCTTATCTTTTTTATGTTGCAACTTTCCTCTGCCAGCAGCATAAATGAGACATAGCCACTGTGACTACATGTCGTCTCTAGAGTCAGGCTGACAATGTTGTTAAAGTCTTAAATACATTTTATTTCATTTGGGCTCTTGACTGGATTTTGAGAATGCTTCAATTAAGGCTTTTCTATATATCTGTTATAATCTATAATAATATTACAGTACAACCTCTTGACTTTGAATAAGATAAGAAAAAATTGGCTTTGAAGAAAAGTTTTTATATGAATATATCATAAGAATTGTCTAAAAATGAGCAAGTGTCCAAATTAACTAGATTGTAATGTATTTATTGTTTTTTTTTGGTAATATTTGCACTGCTCACAAGTAAAATGTCCTCTTCAAGATTTATGAAGTCGCTATTCTCTGAGTAAATATATTTTTGTTAAGAAACTGAATATTTGCCTCTGTTCTTAGTATCATATCTATTAGTCGCTGTTTGTCATATGTGAAATCATTAATTTTACTGTCGTTCCGCTCTATGATAAAGTGGGTAAAAAAGTGATCCGTTGAGTTTGTCATTTAATTTAATTTAGGAAGTGGCAAGAGTCTAGGGAACTGAGAGCTGCAGCTAGACCCGAAGCTAAGTATAGACTTGGGTATGCCACGCACATGTGAAAGTTCCCTTTTGACCTCCCCGTAGATATCCTTGATATGCTTATCCTCTGCTCACATGTGCCTGGAGACAACTTCATAGAAGATTTCACGTGCCTTGTCAAAAGGAATTTAAATAATGACAAACGACGCACTGAGAGTAGAGCAGAGACCTCTCTACCCACCCTTTTGCCCCATACTTATATCCCCACAAAAAAAAAGAACTTGTCAAAATAAAAAGAGAAGAAACCGCAGCAACGATAAAAAATTGTGGTTGTCGGTTTTTCTTAACTTGGGGCCAAGTTTGTCGGCTGTTGAAAATTCTAATGTTGCGTTTGTAATGTATCCATGAGAGTGTGTGTGTGTGTGTGTGAGTAAGCTAGTGTGTGAGTGTGTATAAGAGAGATCACGTATCACGTGCCAGATTGCATTGGGATTGGTTTGCTGCTGGTTTTGCTAGGGGAACTCAAATATTCAGTCTCTTTTGCCTATTCTTATATTCATATTATTGCCATTTAGTTGTCTTTTATACCTATCACAGAGTATTGCATTTTTTATCATCAAATTTTCTGCCAAAAAATGGCGCAATAAATATTGTCATCAAAATCTCTTGATACTTTGCTCTCCGCATACATGATACATAATTATCGAGATTTAAATATAAGAACTTCTTGAGTTGATTATAAAATTTAATAAATAATCCACAAGGCAAAAATTGAAATATTTTATAAGTATGTGCAGTACTTGCCATGTTTGACAATTTTTAGATGTTACAATTCGTATGGAGTTTATTATGTAATAAGACAGCTTTCTCTTGTAAAAGAAATTTCCAACCTCAACTTTACTTTCACAAAAATGTTCTCAAATTACAGTGAATTTAATTATTTAGAGTAAATAGGAACCTTTTCCATACCTTAAACGTATAAAATAACTTCTTAAAATGTCTTAAAATAGTCCAGAGTTCATTTTCCTTTGTCCTCTCGTTGCACTTTATAGAAGAACATCACAAAGTCGCATTCTGTTTTATCCTTATTTTTCTAAGCAACTTTTTGATTTATTGCACACACGCATCGAGGACAACAAACAACAACAAAAATATATTCGTAATGTGAACGCTTTTCTTCAGCTTTTCCAACTCCAACCCCAACTCTGACTCCCACTCCAAATTCCCATTTTCATCTGCAACTCGAGTAACATTTTCCAGTTGGCTTTTTTGTTTCGGGGCTAGTTTTTAATAGAAAAATAAAAACGAAATGAAATTTATGACGGAAATGATAAGGCAAACACATACTCACACACACATTTACAGATAGAGAAGGATACAAGGATATCTCATAACTGTGTACAGAAAAAGTTTTGCCCAAACATTTATATTTGCAGTTTCCGTTTGTTTTTCGTTACGTTTGTTTGCGGCTATTTGAAATATTTTCTCCGTTTGCTTTCCTCCTTTTTCTATAACTTTTTTTTTTGGCCAGCGGAAACGGATGCGGCCATTGTTGAACATGGACAAACACAAACACAAACACACACAGACGCACTGAAGGATTAATGCTAACAACAAATATAACTTTATTAAAAAATAAATGAAATTTGTGCACTGTTTTCTGGTTGAATCCGAAAAAGGATTTAGGACTTTGCAAGGATTTTGCCACATACATAACTAAAAACAAAAACATAAAAACTCGGCGCCAAACTATGTAAAGAATTTGCAAGTTGAGACAAAGGCCTATGAGAGTATGCGAGGGAATAAAGAAAGAGTCCTGCCTAGTCAGTTGAAGCAGCCCTCTCACCATTTTGGGGCATACTTCAAATTGTTATCCTTACCTCTGGATCCTGTGGTAATGGCAGCTGCTGCTCGAGGCTTGTTGAAAGCATTGCTGGCATTGTGACTGACCCAAAACTGGTCAAGACTTGCACAGATAGCGACAAACAGGACACACAGGACACACATGACCGCCTCATCAGCCATGTGTGTGTGTGTGTGTGTGCGTAAGCGGAAAACGGAAACGGATATGGCTGCTGGACAACGATTCGGTCTACTGTTGAGGCCATTGGACTGGGGTCATGCCAAAAGGCGTAAACGGGATTAATTGAATTGAATAATTACATATACAAACATACAGCAACAACATCAACAACAACAACCAACAAATTGTATCGCATAGCATTTACTATGCGCTTGTTAAGCTGCTGAAGCAACACTTACATCTTTATGTAATACATTTTATATGAGAATTTTGTATGCTCTTTTCCTTGTGATTTACAAGTTGTGATCAATAGTTTTAAGCGACAACATCAATAAATAGTTTTGGGATAAATAAATAAATGTATAAATAAACAAGTAAATGAATAAATTAATTAATTAATCAAATAACAAATTTATTTATACTAATTTAATGAATAAATAAAAATAAGTAAAATAAGTGAATATATAAATAAACAAATAAAACGTAAGGTTAATAAATGCATATTAAATTAAATGAATAAATAAATTTATTAATTCATTAGTGGATAAATAAAATAAATTAAGTATTTGAATGAATAAATAAATATGTAGTTACAACATTTTTTTTTACTTATAATAAATTGGAAAGCTATAGTATCGCAATTACTATAGTCAGTTATTCTGTTTGCGAATAATCGTTAAAGTTGGTCTTTCGAAAGAAACTGTCATTTATTGACTGTCTTTCTTTCTTAGTTGTGGTATTGTATATTATAATTATTTTATCTATATTATGTTTTTACTTTATTTTGTGAAACGTACTCATTGTTCTTGAGAATTTTATGAACATTTAAACACTTTGTAAATAATAACAACAAACAATTGCTTTCTTTAAACTTACATCCTTTAATGTGTACCAATTGTATTTGACTTTATTCTGAATGATAACATTAATTTTCTAATAACTGATTGAACTAAATAAAATATATATTTCCTTTTTAATAATGAGCTAAATATGCAGAGAGCTACTTGAAAATAGTCAAAACTGCGAGTGATTCTAATAGATGTTAATGATAGATATCGAGTTGCATTTAAATAGACATTTTGAAGCATTTTTAAGAGCTTTCAATTGAAACATTAAAATAAACAACCTCAATTGTAGTAATAATGACAACCAACTTTACTGTGGCTTACTTGCCAATGACTTATGTGTAACTCTTACTCTCTCTGTCTACCTCTCTGTGTTTCTTACCCTGATTGTAGTTGTTGTTTCTGCTGTTAACTGGCTAATTTGTTTTGTTGCACGTTGTTGTTAGTTACAGCTGCCACAAAATGTGGCCTCAAGACTCATACCCAACTGAATCCTTGCCCAAATCTGGTGCCTGACAAGGGTTTCGACTGCCCACTGCTCACTTCCCACCATCCACCATCCACCACCCACAGCACAATGCTGTCAAGGACATTTGTCATAATTTACTTACACATGTATGGAAACTGTGTCTGTGCCCATCATGTCTATGCGTGGGTGTGTGTGTGTGTGTGTGTGTGTGTGTGTGTGTGTGTGTGTGTGTGTGTGTGTGTGTGTGTGTGTGTGTGTGTGTGTGTGTGTGTGTGTGTGTGTGTGTGTGTGTGTGATTTGTGTTCATTGGCTTAAATGGCTTGTGACGCAGTCACGTTATTAGTCGAAACACCTGTGGCACATTCGAATGTGTCACAAGTACTCATATCATCCCATCTCATCTCATTGCATTAATTATCCTTATGTTTCCAAAGATAATGATGATGATGAATATGTGCTAAATGGGACCACATTATGAATTTCCACTCAGCTCACTAGGGGAATCCTCAAACATCTTCTTTTAATAATAATTATAATCATTTAAAGAGTCTTTAATACATACATGATCAGTATAAAGGATATTTTATGGAATATCTAAAGAAACAAATTCAAGATATATTTAGTTTTAAACGATTGTATTTAATCTTTTCTGCATTTGAATTGAAATTCTTACAATTAACCAAGCGTCACCTAAAAAGTATGCTATGCATTTTGGGGTGTTTATACGATATCTTCCTATTTGTGCGGACAGGTGTGTGGTATCAAAATAGTACTTTTATGTGCAATCTATGTAAAAAAGTATAGTCTTTAAAACGAATACAACTTTTAATTTCATATTAAAATACTAAATTATCGCAATCCTATGTTTAACAGAAAAGCAAACTCTTCATATTAAAAACTTACTATGTGCCAAACCTTTTCCACAACATATTCTCGGAATTTTAAAGGTTTTCAGCCATCATAGCAATTTACCTACATAATTTGCAACCCTTTAGTATTTCTGGCTTTCAAGCTAATTAGACTCGCTTTCTGCCGATGCCAATAAAAATAATAATGTATTTTGGGATTTACATATATATTTATATAATACTTAGGTAAATTTGGTGTGTGAGTGCAAAGCGTTTGTTTTAAGAAAATGCTATCGTTTGACATTTTCCGGCCTCATTTATGTTGAACTCTTATTAATTCGATTTTTATCGTGCCCTGGGAGTCATTGTGCGGCATTTCACGATTTTCGAGAATTGTGCATATTTCCGCCAAGGCACCCCAACCACAACTCCAACTTTAACTCCATCCCTTTCCCATCCTCCATATTTCCACCTTTATACAGAGAACATACAAAACTCACCTAAAGCGCGTAAATCTCGTGGCGTCTTTATTTCTTCATTAATTTAAGCGGCGACGTCGACGTTGGCAGCAGCCAGCAGCATGAAGCGCACGGTATTCGAATTTCCAAAGGCAGATTATTTTATTGCTGAATACCCTAACAAAGCATTCAAGAACTACAGCTAATTTTACAAGGTTGGCTTAGAATGTGCCAAAATTATTTCCCATAGCTGACTACCAGATAAATTTTAACTTTATCTATCGGTTGAGCAATCTCTATAAAAATGCATATGTAACATATGTATGTGTATACTCGCCTTGACTATTCTCCTTAAACATGTTGTCTTCATGAAATAAAGATAAGAGCTAATAATAATAAAATAAACAGATTACAATCCACTATAATATAAAATATTTATACAAACATAAGTTAATAATTATACTCAAATACTTATTTACTAAATAAAATAGCATTTTCAAAATTTCTAATATATTTTATACATGTATATGTTTATATATATATGTAAAATAATATTGTCCGTCAATACTTTGAAAAAAATGTAACATGTTTAGTAAATTTTATTAAGTTAAATTCAATATAAAACATAACTATGAAGATAAAATAGTTAAACTAATATGTTTGTAAAGCTGTATTATTTATGTATTTAGATTTACAGAATTTTAGTGAATCGAATAAATATTATATCTTTTTATATTTAGAAACATTTATCAAATGAGTATGCATAATTTATTAAGAAAATATTTGATATTCGCAGCACTTGAATTTTCAAGTGGTTAGCTCGTGCGGCGCCGCTTGGGGTGACGCTATTGGATCAAGGGTCGCTCGGTGTTTGGAAAGGGGTTAGCTCGCGATTTGAACGAGTTAACGTTAACGTTACCATTAACCCCTTACAGCTGTGGCAATTTAGACAGTCGTCCTGTTCTGTTCCTGGGCTGAGCCCTGGAAATCTAATTAAAACAACAACCACCGATTTTTGTCTTTCGGGCCGCGTCCAAAGCTTTATAAATGTTTTGATTGCATTAAAGCGCTGCCAAGCGAAACCTTATCCAATGTGAAAGAGACACGCAACAGGAACACAGAGAAAGAGGGAGAGAGAGAAGGAGATATAGATTAGAATGCTATACTAATCTATGTATATGCATACATATGTACGTATGTATGTATGTGAGTGTAGGTTTTCCTAAGCTACGCCAAGTTAAGTAACTCTTAGAGGTAATATTTGAGATAGTTTTTAATTGAGAAGAAATCAGATAACTCACAAATTCAATCCGTCAAGTAAACTTTTATTTAGAAAAGATTGAAATTGGAGGATCGATGACAAAAAGAAGATCAGAATCACCTTTATCCTAATAATTATACAAATTTAATACTTACAATTGTTCAAAAATGTCTTTTCAAATAATTAAAATTTAAATGGTATATTTTTGTCACAGTTAGCAAACATTTTAATTATTGGTTAAACTGACTTGAGGCTATTTACAGTGGCGACTTGCCAAAAAAATAAATACAAAAATTATACACAAAACACGTGTCTAAAATGTATAAATGTTTCAAGAGAGGACAGAGTCTCTATCATAAGTACAATTTTAAATAATTATGCTAATTCTAATTCTGACACTTAGAAAAATTATTTGTTGAATAACTTCCAAGCTTATTGTCCGATCAAATGAAATTTTTAGTACTGATTTGAGCTACAGTGTATATCATATGTACGCTAGCATTAAACGTGCTCTTGTAATTCGACTTTAAAAAACATTTAATATAATAATTTAATGTAATATTTTTATGTAAATAACCATATATGTACGCATAAGAAAATAAGACCAAGAATTTAGTATTTATAATATAAATAAAACCAACTTGATCTGGTCAATATGAAGGACCTTCATACTAGTTTTAGGGTCTCTAGCTGTTATAGTGTCTGAGATTTTTGTTATTGGATTGCAGCATTCTTGTACTTTATTAAAGTGCAGGCTTTAAAAAAAGAGTCAGAACTATATTAAAGATATTTTTTAACTTTAACTTTGATAATTTTTTTAATTATATTTCTCATAAAAGTGAAGATTAACAAGGGTAACATTTTTGACAGTAAGTTTTTAATTTAAAGGAAGAGCAAAAGTTTAAATCTTAATAAATTAAGGGAGTTAAAATTAACAAAAATCTATCATTGTAAATGGAAAATATTTGGTTCTTTTGAAAACTAAAGTTTGAGTGATCAAAATACATTCGATACAAGATCTAATTTTGTTTCATAAAGTTATGATAGTTGATAAATCTTCGAATAATTTCAAATCTATTTATTTTTACAAAAATGTTGAGTTCATTCAACTAGAAGTAAGTTCATAATAGACAAGTTCAGCTGTAAGTGTGTAAACTCTGTGTTTGTGTTTGTGTGGTGTCTGTGTTTGCCTTAGTCTATTATTTCAGCTCGATTAAATCGTCTTACGGCTCAACGAGCTTTGTCTTAATATTATGTAGATGTCTAGGAGATAACTGGGAGTCGCAGGATATTCTCTGGTCCATTGTGCCATAATCCGAGCACATCATAAGCACATCCTTATGCAAAT